>OU342743.1:377111882-377711882 GCA_910589775.1 Avena eriantha
AGGTGGCAATCGTCGGGGAGGAAGAAGGGGAAGGAGGAGGGCGTCTCGGGTGGATCTGGGCGAGGCCAGAGACGTGAGGAGGAGGGGAAAGTGAGAGGGAGAGGGAGGAGAGGCAGGTGGGCACGGAGGGAAAAGGAAGCTGGGCTTGTGCCCTTTTCATCCTCGAGCACGTGCTCGGCCGCTGGGCTGGCTGGGGCTGGTCCAGGCGAGGCAGGGAGGTGCAGGTGGACCAGGCGGCGTGGGCTTGTGGGGCTGGCTCGGCAGAGAGGAAAGAGGGTAGGGGCTCGGTTTAGCTCGGTGTTAGTTAGGGCATGGCTAGGGTAGGTTAGACTTAGCTAGGTTAGAGAGAGGAGGGGCTGGGGTGGTGGTCAGGTAGAGAGGGAGAGAGAGGCCAGGGGTGTGCTAGTGAGAGAGAGGGGAGGGAGGATTAGAGGTAAGGTTTAGGGTTAGGGAAAAATAGGTTATGGAGGAGAAAAGAGGTTAATTAGTTTGATTAATTTTACGCATTTAGATTGTAATTTGTGTATGAAGCCAAACCAAGAAGAACTAAAGGGCTTGAGCTTGCATGGACTAATGTAGAGAAGAAACTAGAAAGAAAGAAGAAGAGAAAAGAGAATAGGTGGAATAAGGCTCATGTGGTCATACATGTAGAAAAAAAATTAAAATAAAAGAAAAGAAAGGATGTGGATAAGACCATCCCAAGTGGAGCATGGTGGAGGCTAGAATGATCTGAGGTGGAGGTGAAAGAATTCTAAGAGAAGAAAAAGAAAAGAATTATGGGGTAAGCCTCATATGGTCCATGAATGGAGAATAAATAAGAGGAAAAGAAAAGGGTGATACTATGGGAGGTGGTGTAAGGAGGGGTAGATGGTTTTCCCAAGATAAGATCCACTCAACCAAGAAAAACCAATGGAAGTAAAGAAGAGGGTGGAGAAGCTTGCATGGCCCATGCAAAAATAATAATACCATTATTTATTTTGTGACAACAATAATAATATGATGGCATTAATCTTATGCATTTCAAGAAGTGGAATAAAACAAGCAAAGAATTTAGAGGGATAATCCACCCCAAATACATGAGCTAGAATTAAAATATCAAAGAAAGAAATAAATAAATAGACAAGCTCATTGTTAAAGGGATGGTGGAATTATAGGGTGGTGGGAGATAAAGGTGGTGAAAATGGAATAAGAGATATGCCCCCAACTCAACTGGGCACTTGAAAAATATATCAATAGCCAAATACAATATCAAGAGGCAAATACAATTAATAATGCATGTGAGAGAAGAACCCAAAAGAAAAGGAGTTTTTATATGATGCTCAAATGCAAGGTGGCATGATGACATGAGCATGATATAATTATGATGCACAATAATATATATGAAGTAGCCAATATCTTACTAGGACAAGTAGCATTCCAATTGTTAGACAATTGGGGTGCTACAACTCTCCCCCACTAAACAGGAATCTCGCCCCGAGATTCTAGGAAGAAAAAGACTCAAAGAGGGTAGGATACTTGGCACGGAGCTCATCTTCACGTTCCCAGGTGGCTTCATCAACGGAATGGTGCGACCACTGCACCTTGCAGAACTTGATGGACTTGTTGCGAGTCCTTCTTTCTGCGACTTCAAGAATTTTTGTGGGGTGTTCTTGATAAGACAGATCTTCTTGGAGATTGATGAGTTCATGGTCCACGGTCCCTGCCGGGATCCTTGAAGCACTTCTTGAGTTGAGAGATGTGAAAAACATCATGGACTTTGAGTTGTTCAGGAAGCTCAAGAGCATACGCAACTTCTCCTCTTCTTCCACGAATTTTGAAAGGACCGATGTATCTAGGAGCCAGCTTTCCTTTGATACCAAGCGATGCGTGCCTCTCATGGGAGTGACACGAAGGTAAACGAGATCACCAGGGACATACTCCATGTCCGTGTGCTTTCTGTCATAATTGCTCTTCTGGCGACTTTGAGCAATCTTCAGATTTTCAAGAATGATGTGAACTTTCTCCTCCGCTTGAGTTACAATGTCGGGACCAAACAATATTCTTTCACCTGCGCCCGACCAACCAATGGGAGTTCTGCACTTGCGACCATAGAGAGCCTCAAATGGTGCCATCTTTAGACTTTTCTGGAAACTGTTGTTGTAAGAGAATTCAGCATAAGGAAGACATTCTTCCCACTTCATGCCGAAAGAGATAACGCAAGCACGAAGCATATCTTCCAGAATCTGATTGATCCTTTCAACTTGTCCTTGCGACTGAGGGTGGTAAGCTGTGCTGAAGTTTAACTTTGTTCCCAAAGCATTTTGGAAACTTCCCCAGAACTTGGAAGTGAAGATGCTTCCACGGTCTGAACTGATCTCAAGAGGAACTCCATACAGAGAAACAATTCTGTTGATATAGAGCTCAGCCAACTGAATTGCAGAAATTGTTTCCTTGACTGGAAAGAAGTGAGCTACTTTGGAAAGCCTGTCAATGACAACAAAGATTGCATTGTTGCCTTTTTGCGACCTTGGAAAACCAGTAATGAAGTCCATCTCTACTTTCTCCCATTTCCATTCCGGAGGCTTCAATGGCTGTAGAAGACCGGAAGGTTTCTGATGGACAGCTTTAACTCTACGACAGACATCACACTCCGAGACATACTTGGCACAATATCGTTTCAAACCAGGCCACCAATATTGTGTTTTCAAGTCCATGTACATCTTAGTGCTGCCAGGGTGGATAGAAAGAACAGAATCATGCGCCTCCTTGAGAACTTGCTCCCTTAAACCCGGGTAGTTCGGAACAAACATCCGGTGTTCAAAGAAAAGAGTGCCTTGGTCATCTATGTGAAAAGACTCATACTTTGGAAGCTGAATGTTGGAGATGATCTTTTTAGTGTAAGGATCCCCAAGCTGAATGGAACGGACCTTTCTTCCAATAGAGGTGTTGCTAGAAGGTTCAGCAGATAACCTTGATCCACAATTTCAAGGTTGAGCTTGCGGAATTCCTTGCACAAGAGAGGTTGTTGTTCTTCCACCATGAGGTTGTTGACATAAGCTTTTCGGCTGAGAGCATCTGCCATGACATTAGCTTTGCCCGGGGTGTAGTTGATGGTCAAATCGAAATCATTGATTGTTTCAATCCACCTCCTCTGACGAAGGTTGAGGTCAGGCTGTGTGAAGATATACTTCAGACTCTTGTGATCAGAAAAGATCTCACAACGGTTGCCCAGCAAGTAATGCCTCCATACTTTCAAAGCAAAGATAACTGCTGCGAGTTCGAGGTCATGTGTAGGATAGTTGATCTCATGCGTCTTCAACTGACAAGATGCATAAGCAACAACTTGCTTTTCTTGCATAAGGACCGCACCCAATCCTTGCAATGAAGCATCACAGAAAATCTGGAAAGGCTTTGATGTATCTGGAGGAACTAAGACTGGTGTGGAAGTGAGCTTCTCTTTGAGTGTTTCATAGCTTGCTTGACATGCAGGAGTCCAAAGATATTTCTTGCCTTTCTTGAGGAGATCGGTAAGAGGCTTCGCAATCTTTGAGAAATTTTGAACGAAGCGACGGCAGTAACTGGCCAAACCAAGGAAACTTCGGACTTCTTTGACATTTATGGGTGGAAGCCAATCCATAATTGTCTTAATAGTTTCTGGGTTGACGGCAATGCCCTTGGCAGAGATAACGTGACCAAGGTAGGTGACTTGAGGCAGCCAAAACTCACACTTGGAGAACTTTGCATACAGGCGGTTCTCACGAAGCTTGTTTAGGACACACCGAAGGTGTTCTTCATGTTCTTCTTTTGACTTAGAATAGACTAGGATGTCATCCAGATAGACCACAACGAACTTATCAAGATATTCCATGAAAACCGAGTTCATAAGCCTCGAGAAGGTGGCAGGTGCATTGGTTAGACCGAAAGACATGACCGTGTACTCATACAGGCCATAGCGAGTGGTGAAAGCTGTTTTGGGAACATCTTCCTTGCGGATCTTGATTTGATGATAACCACTTCTCAAATCAAGCTTAGAGAATACCACAGCTCCAGCTAGCTGATCAAAGAGATCATTAATCCGCGGAAGGGGATATTTATTCTTGATTGTTTTAGCATTGAGTGCCCGATAGTCAACACAAAGTCTATCAGTCTTGTCTCGCTTCTTCACAAAGATGGTTGGACTACCCCAAGAAGAAGTACTGTGCTGAATGAACCCCAACTTCTCTTGTTCATCCAACTGACGCTTAAGTTCAGCCAACTCAGCAGGACCCATTTTATAAGGCCGCTTGGAGATAGGAGCGGTACCAGGTTCAAGTTCAATGACAAACTCAACCTCACGATCCGGAGGCATACCTGGCAACTCTTCAGGAAAGACATCTGGAAACTCACAAACTACAGGAACACTCTGAATACCTTCCATAGCATCATCATTCAGAGCCGCCAAAGAATAAAGCTGAATTGCAGGAGTCAGACTTGGAGAATAGACTATATGGCCTTCAGGAATTTTCAGAGAAACCGAACGTTCAGCACAATCAATCACAGCTGCATTTGCTGTCAACCAATCCATGCCCAAGATAACATCAATATCAGAATTGCCAAGAACAATTAAGGAAGCCGGAAACGAAGAACCACCAATCTCAATTTGATTGCCATGGCTGATATGAGCAGCCCTCATGTGTGACCCAGGAGATTGTACCACAAGACGGTGTAATAAAGGAACCATAGCCAGATCTTGCTCATGAGCAAACTTGTGAGAAACAAAAGAATGCGAAGCACCAGAATCAAACAAAACTCGTGCAGGAACTGAGTTAACAGGAAGCATACCCATCACAACTCCAGGAGCATGCTCAGCTTGAGCGGCGTTGACACAGTTGGCACGAGCAACCGTAGATCCCGACTTAGTGTTGATGTTGAGAGCCCGAGGTGGAGGTGCACGAATCATAGGAGCACTTGCCGCAGGTCTTGGAGGTGGTGGTGGAAGAGCTTTGTTGTTCATTGGACAATTCCATTGCTGATGCCCTGTGTTTCCACAAGTATAACAAGCACCAGGTGGACGTGGAGCAACGTAGCCAGGGACTCCGCCAGGCGCTCCAGGGTAGTTGTGGTTGTAGCCCCTGGGAGCCGCAGTGAAGGAGTTTGGTGGCCTTGGTGCGTAGCTTGAAGGTCTTGGTGGAGCAGGGAGCGACGGTGGGGTGTTAGGAACCCAGACACGACGCTTAGAAGGAGCTGCCATAGCAGAAGAGCTTGATGTATCACGGCTGTGTTTCTTTGACTCCTCAAACACTTGCCTACTTGCTTCTTCCTGCAGAGCTGTGTGTTGAAGTTCCAGGAAAGATGCTGGCCTTGCATGAGTGATTGCATATTTGATGGAAGCATTGAGGCCTTGCCGAAACCTCTTTTGCTTCTTCTTGTCATCAGAGATCTCATCGCCACCATAACGAGACAGGTTCATGAAGTTTCTGATGTAGGTGTTGACATTGTCAGTGCCCTGCTTGAGGTTGAGAAACACTTCCTTCATCCTTTCCATGACAATTTCTGACAGATATTGCTCTTTGAAAGCAGCAGTGAATCGCTCCCAAGTAGGCTGAAACCCAGAAAGATCTGCCTTGAGGTAATTTTCCCACCAGAGAGCTGCATCTCCCTTCAGAAGGTGAGTAGCACACTTGACCCATTCTTGCTCGGGAACATCCGCAGTCATGAGCAACCTTGACACTTCACGAAGCCAATCATCCGCATCAAGTGGCTGATCAGACACCTCAAATTGGCGTGGGTTGAACTTGAGAAAACTCTTGATGTCTCCTCACTTGGGAGGTGGAGGTAGCGGAGCAAACTCATTCCTCCTCACACTTTCCTCGAAGCGCTGCTGGTTTTGCTGCATAGTGCCCAAAGCATTTGCAATACTTGCCAAAGCGGCCCCAAGTTCAGGTGGTATATCCTCCTCAGAACGGCGTGGTGGTGCCATCCTGTGATTGATATAAAACACAAGTCAGTACTATAATGGAGAATGATAATAATCCAAAATAGTACCAAAATGGAATTAATCAAGATTATAGAATGCAATTCACTCAGGTGATATGAAAATATCAACAAAGTTCAAGGCAACTAGAAGATATTAAGCATAACACACACGACTGAACAAGGAGTGTGGTATAAAAACTAACAAAGAAAAATTTTCCGCAAATTTTGGCATTAAAATACCACTAAATGCGCAAAACCACTTAACGAATCTAGATTAGCAACTCTACTAGTTCAATATACAAAAGCAAATGACAAAAGTAGTGGTATGGCCACGACTCCATCCCGCACTCAAATCATTACTTCGCACATGAATCAGTAAAACACATATCCCAACAACTTCTTCTTAAGGTGAACCTAAAGATTGGTAACTACGGAAAAGAACACCCCAACAAGATAACGTCGGATAACAAAGAGTAAGATAGATCGCATCGGTGTACAACGAATCAGAATAGATCGCGTCGCTTTACAAAGGACTGTCGGTAGGGAATGTACCAATAGTTGATAACCAAAAGGCAGATAGTGATAACATTTGGATGCAACAGATAGACAAGGAATTCACACACACACACACACAAACATAACCTATGGTACTACGGAACCCAGAACACGTGAATCCTAGTTTGAAGTTTAGAAGAGGATTGAAAACGTTACACTTCCTTACCAGAAAAGGGTGGGTGGGTGGTTAAGAAGAAAAATGGAAGCAATCTTACTATCACGTTTGTTTTTCCCTAGTATACATAACTACCAAAATATTTGCTAGACAGACAACGACCATTTTGGCTGAGACCCTGAAGGGCGGGATGGCTCTGATACCAATTGTAACTACCTCGGTGAATTACGCTCTTAGTTAATGCCTGGATGAACGAAAGTGGTTAAAATAGTACGGTGGGGCCCAGGGCCACTCACGGTAGACCTTTCGGCCGTCCTAACCACTTTCAGTCAACGGGACAAGAACGAGCGGCGTAATCGGCAGGCGAAGGGATCAACTACATACACAAGTGAGTATGTATGCAAGCCACATACAACAGTACATCAGAGCCATTCCATCTAAAAGAAATAGAAATATTGCAACGCCATACGGCAAGATCCAAAAGTCCTAGATAGATATAATAATTTAGGATAGCTCCTCATACATCACCCATCAGAGTATCAGGCGGAAGCGGAAAACAAGATCCGAGTACGGATAAGAAGCAAATTGGCATAAGATGCCCCATAAATAAACTCATCCCGCCCACAGATCACACGGATCCCCGTTCCCGGAATCTCTACACCGAATGATCGTTGCCAACATCATCTGACTCTTCCACCCAGTATCCATCTTGCGGGTACACCTGTTCATCTGAATCAAACAATTTATCGTGTGAGACCCTAGGGGTACTCAGCAAGTCTTTATGCCACTAAAGGGGACACAACCTGGGGTGACGCAATTGCAGCAAAAGATAATACCTAACAATTCTATAGAGACTCGCTAACCTTCCGCCTAACCAAAGATAGACGGAAGTCCGTGAATTAAGAACAACAGTTATAACAGTATAATTATCAGATCCATCCTCCTCCTCGCTTACCAACGAGGAAGCGGACGACAACCCCCATCATCCGTTGGCAGTTTTTATTAACCATTCCATGAGTATTGCACTATTTACTAGTCAAGTACTTAGTCAATTTGAAAGCGGTTCTTTAGTTATACTTGTCTATGATCGAGAAACTGTGCTCCAAGTCGTCCATAACCGCGGACACGACTTTTAGAAAGATTTACCCTGCAGGGGTGCACGAATAGCAACACACACTCGATCAACCTCGGAAAAACCAAATAAAAACCCAACGAGGCATTCACGACAAAGCAATCACAGGATTCAGAAATATTTCAGGGGGCCACCCCATTAAGCTACCCGCAACGAAGTTGGCCGGCTCCGAGACGGACCCAAGGTTTGTGTGGACGGCGGTAAACGACTGGGAACCCGAAAATGTGACTGGGCTTGTCGATACAGCGAAAACGTGTCACGATCCAAAACAGTACAGGTGCTCCTCGCACAATCTTAAATAAAACAGTAACATGGCATAAGTACAAGATAGTAATAAAGCCCCAAACTAATTGTGGCCCCAAGAAATAAGAATGAATCAAGCTCTGGCTCAGGGGGGTCCATAGGCCTCCCGGATGTGGATAGTGCGAATAGTCGAGGAATAGGAATCAAGTACTCGGGGTCCTACGGGACACAAGTGAGCATGAAAAACCAAATAGCAGATATTGCTCACGGGTGCCTCTTTCATTAGTTATCCCATTACTACTCAGGTTATGTTGTTTAGATACCTCGTTATCCATCCGACACTCACATACCCTACTCATGCTTTTCTACGACTCGCATGGCTCAAACAACTCCTGTAGTAATGGCTCATGGGATCGGAACAGCTTAATGTGGTTTAAAAGTAAAGGCTATGCAGTACTTGGGATTCAATTTAATGCAACCGCGACTCAATGATGCAAGAATAAGATAGAGGCAATAGGTACTGTATGTATGCAAGCATGTGGTAGTGCTTGCCTGGCAGCTCAGTTGAAGCGAGAGATGGATCTGGGTAATACTCCTGTGATTCCTGATAATTCTCCTGCTGGGCGTCTATTCGAAGAAGAACCAAACAAACAAGGGCCAACATAAATAAAGGGCCCAAGCATATAAATTGAAATGCAACAAGCAACCAAGCATTCCATGATGAATGATGCACAATTTACATGGCATTGAAGTAGCATGGCAAAGGTGAGGTGTGGATACAAGAAGTAAAGCATTTTATCATTTATTTGCCCAAGTTTTATTGTCTTAAACGGTTCAGATTTTGGATGACAACATGATGCATGCTTCAATTCAGAACAAGGATTGCATAAATAGAACGGGCTCGTCGCGCTGATCGATTTAGACATATTATTTGTCAAATTTGGAGTTATAAAACAAAAGTTATTAATTAATTAAGTAAAAAGGGCATTTTCTTGTAATTTTAATCAACTCGAAATTTAAAGTGTTCAAAATATAATTTGAAGGGCATATTTGAATTCCTCACATTTTTCTGATTCCAAAACATATATTACATGTATTATTTGGGTTTGTATTTTGAAAATTATTTGAATCTGAAAAGAATTTGAATTTAAATAAATTTGAAAAGATATGAATAAAAACAAACTCAGCGAAAAACTTTTTACACCCAGGCAATTCCAGCCACAGGCACTGACAGGTGGGGTCACAGCGGACTGGGGCCACACGCGCGCGAAAACACGTTTTTCACGCGGGACTGGTCTACCCACAGCGGCTGACAGGCGGGCCAGCGGCGGAAGGGGCCACGTGCCAGTGGGAAAACTTCCAGCGGCTGACTGGTGGGGCGCCAGCTGGACCGCGGGTTGCGTCTGAGAAAGCGGAGGGGTTTTCCTGCAAAACTCCCAGAGCGGCTGGCAGGTGGGGTCGTGTAGAGCGCGGGTTGCAGTAATTAAAAAGGGAAGGGGCTTTTTGCAAAATGGCCACGGCCGGCTACTGTTTATCGTTTTCCTCCGTCTGACGCGAATCCGGCGCGCGGCGCGGGGCGGGGGGTTCGATCCTGGGACGTGGGCGTGCGCGCTGAGGGGCGGACCAGTGCGGTAGTGCTAGGGGAGCTGACTGGGAGGAGGGCGCGGGCTAGATAGGGCGAGCGAAGCGCGGGAAAACTGCAGACACCGGCAAGCCCTGGCGCGCGGAGGCTGCTCGACGAAACGCACGGCGAGGCTATAGCGGGACGGTGAGGCGGAGGATGTCAGTGAGATGGAGATGCTCACCGCGAGTTGCCTGGTGGTGTCGGATCGGCACGAGGGGCTGCAGAACGGCGAGGTCGCTGGCGCTCCGATGAACTAGGGTTTCGGGGACGACGAGGTACTGGCGGCGCTGGGGAGCTCCTCGTCCACGTCGGCGCGTACAGGGAGCAGCAGGGGGTTCCTCTCGGTCGCCCAGGACACTCCCACGTCGAGCACGACGGCTGGGACGCAGAGGAGCCGAGGTTGCTGGCGGCGAACGGCGGCAGGTGGCAATCGTCGGGGAGGAAGAAGGGGAAGGAGGAGGGCGTCTCGGGGTGGATCTGGGCGAGGCCAGAGACGTGAGGAGGAGGGGAAAGTGAGAGGGAGAGGGAGGAGAGGCAGGTGGGCACGGCAGGGAAAAGGAGCTCGGGCTTTGCCCTTTTTCCTCCTCGAGCACGTGCTCGGCCGGCTGGGCTGGCTGGGGCTGGTCCAGGGCGAGGCAGGGAGGCTGCAGGTGGACCAGGCGGCGTGGTGGCTTGTGGGGCTGGCTCGGCAGAGAGAGAAAGAGGGTAGGGGCTCGGTTTAGCTCGGGTTAGTTAGGGCATGGCTAGGGTTAGGGTTAGACTTAGCTAGGTTAGAGAGAGGAGGGCTGGGGTGGTGGGTCAGGTAGAGAGGGAGAGAGAGGGCCAGGTGGTGCTGCTAGTGAGAGAGAGGGAGGGAGGATTAGAGGTAAGGTTTAGGGTTAGGGAAAAATAGGTTATGAGGAGAAAAAGAGGTTAATTAGTTTGATTAATTTTAAGCATTTAGATTGTAATTTTGTGTATGAAGCCAAACCAAGAAGAACTAAAAGGGCTTGAGCTTGCATGGACTAATGTAGAGAAGAAACTAGAAAGAAAGAAGAAGAAAAGAAATAGGTGGAATAAGGCTCATGTGGTCATACATGTAGAAAAAAAATTAAAATAAAAGAAAAGAAAGGAATGTGGATAAGACCATCCCAAGTGGAGCATGGTGGAGGCTAGAATGATCATGAGGTGGAGGTGAAAAGAATTCTAAGAGAAAGAAAAAGAAAAGAATTATGGGGTAAGCCTCATATGGTCCATGAATGGAGAATAAATAAGAGGAAAAGAAAAGGGTGATACTATGGGGATGGTGTAAGGGAGGTAGATGGTTTTCCCAAGATAAGATCCACTCAAACCAAGAAAAACCAATGGAAGTAAAAGATGGTGGAGAAGCTTGCATGGCCCATGCAAAAATAATAATACCATTATTTATTTTGTGACAACAATAATAATATGATGGCATTAATCTTATGCATTTCCAAGAAGTGGAATAAAACCAAGCAAAGAATTTAGAGGATTTAATCCACCCCAAACTACATGAGCTAGAATTAAAATATCAAAGAAAGAAAATAAATAAATAGACAAGCTCATTGTTAAAGGGATGGTGGAATTATAGGGTGGTGGGAGATAAAGGTGGTGAAATGGAATAAGAGATATGCCCCCAACTCAACTTGGGCACTTGAAAAATATATCAATAGCCAAATACAATATCAAGAGGCAAATACAATTAATAATGCATGTGAGAGAAGAACCCAAAAGAAAAAGGAGTTTTTATATGATGCTCAAATGCAAGGTGGCATGATGACATGAGCATGATATAATTATGATGCACAATAATATATATGAAGTAGCCAATATCTTACTAGGACAAGTAGCATTCCAATTGTTAGACAATTGGGGTGCTACATATAGCAGTTTATATACTTAGCCTTTTGTTGTAGTATCCATCACAATGTCTCAATTTTGGAACTCATCCAAATCCATCATGGAACATCCTTTCCATTACATTGTGCTGCCCATAGTCTAAATTGAGATAAATTTAATTTGTATCTTGTGACAAAACTAGTATCAATGTAACACTTTACAACAAACTACCTTTAACTATTTGTCACTTATACATGATATATTCTTAGTTCTTCCAAAGCTCATAAGAATATCTTTACTATTGTCCAATAACCATCTTATGAATCATTCTGGTATATGCTCATAACATTTAGAGCATAGGACATATCTGGATGTGTACATCTCAAAGAATGATTGATCAAAATATTCTTGTGATTTCACCAAGTGTCAAAACACTTGAATCTCGTGTCAACACACTCGAATCTTGATTCAGTCCTTTCCGTCCGTCAAGAACCTTTCTTGTTGTTTCCATATTGAACTCATTCAACATCTTATCTATGTACATTTGGCAAAACCATATTAGCGCCTCAATCTATTCATATAGACATTGGTGCCTAATTCTTGGGTTATGCCTAAGTCTTTCATCGAAATGAAATTCTTAACCTGTGTCAATAAAAGATACATCATTTCCAATCAACAATATGTCCTCTACATAACGTATTAGAAATATGTCTCAGCGCTCCCACTTAATTTCTTGCAAATGCAAGCATATTCATCATCTCCGATGAATTTAAACTCTTTTAACAGTTTCATCATGGTGAAGATTCCAACTCCGCGATGCTCACTTCAACCATTGAAGTTTTGCATACTCTTTTAGCATCCTTTGAATTAACAAAACCCTTTGGATCGTGTTATGTACACGTCCTAGGTAACCATTCTATTAGAAGAACTTGTTTTGTTTGTTCAACTACCATATACCAAAATATATGTAGTGGTTGCTACATTAATCCGTCCAGACTAAATATCGCTATGAAAGATCAAATCTTATCATAGTCAATTCCTTGAACATTGTCGTAAACTCTTTCCGATATGTCGACTATTTCATAGATTTGAAACATCCATGTCTATTTCTTTATAGATCCAAACATGACTGATAGGCTTCACGCCTTTCCGGAGGGTCTTCAAAGTTCAGAAACTTGATTTCTCGTGTATGGATACTATCACGGATTCCATGACTTCTAGTCATTTTATGGAGTCAGGGCCCATCATCGCTTCTTTGCATGTAGTCGGTTCATCATTGTCAAAACAATAACGACTTGCTTATCAAATCTTACTATTTGATTCTTACCGACCCACATGGTTCTATAGGAAGTCTAATCTCCAAGATCACACCTTTTGTAATCAAGAGAGCCATGAGCATTGTGGCCGCCACCGGGACACTTTCCGGCGCTGCGCTACTTAGCACATATAGCTAAGGTTCAACAACCTTATCAAAGTTCTATTGTCCTCCCACTTAACTTTTCACGAAAAATTCCTTCTCAAGAAACTTAACGTTCCAAGCGACAAACTCTTTTGTCCTCGGTGTTATGGAGAAATTCCCAACAAATTCTTTGGAATAACCTACAAAGACGTGCTTATCCGACTTTGGTTGTAAACATTTTACTTATGCCTAGCATACCAAATTTTTTAAGAAAGGACAACCTGGGTTTTATCCCAAACCATGACTTATATGGTGTCATTTTAACGGATCACGATGGAGCTCTTTTCAGTGTAAAAGCGATAGTCACTAAAGCTTTAATCTTTAAAATATAATGGCATTTTTATATATGACACCTTTGATCTTACCATGTCAAACAAGGTTTCATTACATATCTTGAACACTCCATACTCCTATGGTGTTTTGGGAAATGCAAATCCAGGGAACGATTCCTCAAATCTTAGGTGTTTTGCTAAACTTGTAACTCAAACATCTTTCTTTATGATCCAATCATAAACTCTTTTATATTCTTGTTATAATGATTTTCCACTTCATCTTGAAAGTCTTTGAACATTTTTCAAATGTTTCATACTTCTTCCTTATTGAGTAAGTATATACATATACTTACTCAAATCTTCGGAGAAAGCATATGAAGTTGAAATCCATCGCCCACGACTACACATAATGGACTATATACATCAATATGTACAAATTCCAATTAGTTAGTCGTCCGTTCCTCTTTTGGCCTACGAACGGAGTTTTAATTATCTCCAGGAAAGTATCACAAGCGTCATTTGATCAAAATCAAAGACTCCAAAAATCCATCAACATGGAGTTTCTTCATGTATCTCTTTCAATATAATTTAAACGGCGATGTTACTTCACAAGTAATCATTTGTCTTGCGACATTTTAGCATTAGTTTTATGGTCGTTATTTCTCCAACCAGACTTGTATATCATCCATCTATTATGGAATACGGTAATTATTTGAACAACCTTTTGTCGTCATAATACCTGATCAAAATAACAATTATTGAGACAAATCTTGAAGGCAAGCTTTGATGTTAACGAGCAACATAACAACCCTTTGTTTGTTTTCGATGAACATCATCACATATTCTCTTGTTAGTTACTTAGGCCATTGCAGTTCATGAATTGTGTTGTCCTGTATGACACTTCATACCAACCAATTCGGTATCCAATACTGCAGAACCACATTGTTTAACAAACAAGGAATACAGCCATAACATGTATCTTCCATATACCTAAGTTGGACATCTCCAATCTTTTCTTTTCTGCCAAATATTTTATAGATCCTCTTTCAACAATTCCTTTTCTTTTTAAAAGAATCTATCAACATCAATAGTGGTGTCATTCATATGACACATAGTACAAAGTGTGTATAGTCAAATACTAATACCTTTGGACTTGCACTTTGAAGTGGATCACCTTCATCAAATGTTTGGCATTCTTTCAAAGTTCCATTCTTTAGTAATCTTTTAGTGTAGTAAACATTTCACTTACATCTTTTTTTTCCATCCTTATCATGACAACTTTCATGATCAAGCTACTATAGCTTATAAAGGTGAATTGCGAGTATAATGTTTCTTTTCCAAAACCTTTTGGAGGATTAGGACGACTAGTGTCTCCAACCTTCACAAATTCTCATCAAATATGAGGACATATACTCTATCATGTTGTAACCAACACATTGTTTTAGATATCGCAATACCTTTCACATATGATGGTTTCTGAAAACATTGCTTTCAGCTCTTAGATAAACTTGATATTAAAAACAATCCTTTGAGTATCAAGAATCATGGAGGCAAACACGATACATTAGATACTAACACTGGAATTGTTACTCTTGATTTAATACTGTTTATTAAACTTCACAGAGTAAACGGAGTTTACTGAAAGTTTGCAACAGGACTTAAACTTTAGATTGACACTCAAAACAATACGATACCAGTTCGTAAAGCAAATATCCAGAATTTCTATAGTTCTACTATCTCAACTATAACTAAGCGTAAGGTGGTAAATGGATGCCAATGACTACAACAAACTATGCAAATTCACTTTGATTGTGTTTATGATAAATTGAGTTCGACTAATCCAAATTACAAATGAACTCCCACTCAAAACAACATCCCTCGAGTTGTTTTAGTTATTACACGAACCAAATCCACTACACCAAGTCCGATCATCACGTGAGATGATGTAGCTTGAAAGGCGAATAATCAACATGTTCATCATATCATCCATATGACTCGTGCTTTACCTTTCGGTATTCCGTGTTCCGAGACCATGTCTGTACATGCTAGGCTCGTCAAGATTAACCTTAGTATCCGCATGTGCAAATCTGGCTTGCACCCGTTGTATGCACACATAGAGTCTATCACACCCGATCATCACGAGATGCTTCGAAACGACGAGTCTTAGCAACGGTGCCATCTAAGGACGAACACTTTATTACTTGATATTTAGTGAGAGGGATCATCTTATAATGCTACCATCGTGATCTAAGCAATACAAGATGCATAAAGGATTAACATCACAGGCAATTCATAATAAGTGTGATACGATATGGCCCTTTCTTCTTGCGCCTTTGATCTCCATCTCCAAAGCACGAACATGATCTCCATCATCACCAGCATTGCGTCAAGGTCAGTGGCGCCGCTTCATGGTTGTCCATCATCACTAGTAACTATTACAACTACTTGGAATAAAGCTATTACAAGATGAATAGACACACAGGTCTTAACAGAATTAATGACAACCATTAGGCTCCTGCCGGTTGCCATATTACAACAAGGATCATTGCATACATCAAATACAATCATAATCACATGATGGCCATATCACATCACAAAACCCCTGCAAAAACAAGTTAGACGCCTCTAATTTTCTTTGCATGTTTTACGTGGTTTGGGGCTTTCGCATAAGACCGATCTTACCTATGAACAAGAACCACAACGTTGATACAAGTGTTGTCAGATGCTCATTGTAAATTGAATCTTAACTATGGTGGGAGTGACAGACACCCGCCAAGCCACTTGTGCAAAGCAAGTTGCACGTCAAGCGTGGAGCAAGTCTCATGTGCGATGACATGTAATGTTAGCCCGAGCCGCTTCATCCCATCAGACGCAAGATGCAAAGTACACGCTAAGACACCGACAACAAAAGCATCAACGCCCACAAAAACGTTGTGTTCTACTCGTGCAACAGATCTACGCATAGATACGGCTCTGATACCACTGATGGGTTCGTAGCATGTAAAACAAAAAAATTCTACCGCAAGAACGAACAAAACCCAGATCTAATCTAGATAAAAGCCAAGATCTAATCTATTAGACATGTGCAACGAGATAGATAGGAACTAACCCTCGCAGATCCGAAAGCGTTAACAAGATTAGATCTCGTGGTTGATGTAGTCGATCACTTGCCGATCTCAAGATCGTGTGGACGATCCTTCCGGCATCGCGTTCCGGCAGCGCTTCCGCAGTCGGTCTAGTGGACGATCCTTCCGGCGCCGCGTTTCGGCAGCGCTTCCGCAGTCAGTCACAAGTGCGGAGTCGAAGCAGACCTTCCTCTCCCCGTTCCAGCGAGCAGCGGAGGTAGTAGATCTTCTCCACGGAATCCCAGCAGCACGACGGTGTGGTGGTGGTGGAGTAGAGAATTCTGCAGGGCTTCGCCTAAGCCGGAGCAGAGGGAAGGAGGAGGAGAGAGGCAGCGGCTAGAGCTTGTTATGAGAGAGAGCTAGGAGGGGGTGCCCCCTCCCATCTATTTAAAGGAGGGAGGCGCCTTGGGAGGGGGAGTCCTAGTAGGACTCCCCTCCCTCCTTGGGCCGGCGGGTTGGGAAGGGGGGAGGAGTCCTCCTCCCCCACGAATCCGTGTCTAGCCCCCACAAGGTTTCCTTGACCCTTTCTTGGTTTTCATGCAAACACCAAGAAATCTTCTAGAACCTTCCAGAACATTAAGAAACCTTCTAGAATCCCCATACAAACACTTCGGAACATTTCCTAACTTAGAAAATGATCCCCAATATATGAATCTTATTCTCCGGACCATTCCGGATCTCCTCGTGATGTCCCGGATCCAATCCGAGACTCCGAACAACATTCGGTCTCCAACGCACATTCCATATCTACTTAAAACAACTTCGAACCTTAAGTGTGTCACCCTACGGTTCGTGAATATGCAGACATGATGAAGACACCTCTCCGATCAATAACCATCAGCAGGATCTGGAGATCCATAACAGCTCCCACATACTCAACAATGACTTCGTGATCGATAGAACCATTAACATACGAAACCAATTCCCTTTGTCACGCGATACTATACTTATCCGAGGTTTGATCGTCAGCATCTCCATACCTAGTTCTACCTCGTTACTGATAAGTACTCTTTACTCGTTCCGTGATATGTCATCCCTTGTGACCCAGTCACATGCTTGCAAGCTAATCAGATGACATTCCACCGAGAGGGCCCAGAGCATATCTATCCGTCATATGGATGGACAAATCCCAATCTTGGTCCATGCGCTTCAACACATACTTTCAGAATACCCAATGACACCTTTATGACCACCCAGTTACGAAGCGGTGTTTGATGTCATCAAAGTACCCATTCGGTGATGGTGATTAACATAACCTCATGGTCGAAGGATTAGGTTACTATGTATTTTAAAGCTTATAGCAAATGAACTTAATGACTTGATCTTATGCTATGCTTACTATGGGTGTGTGTCCATCACATCATTCTCCTAATGATATGATCTTGTTATTAACGACATCCAATGTCCATGATCAGGAAACCATGATCATCCATTAATCAACAAGCTAGTTTAACAAGAGGCTTACTAGGGACTCTTTTATGTTTACAAAACACACGAGTATTAATGTTTCCGGTTAATACAATTATAGCATGGGATGTAAACATTTATCATAAACATAAAGATATAATAATAACCACTTTATTATTGCCTCTTGGGCATATCTCCAGCAGAAATAGCATCTCAATATCCATCGGATCCCCGCAAACACAACATGTATGAATTACAAATTGATGATCTTGATCATGAACGGAGCTCACAAGATCTAAACATGAAAGCACAAAGGAGGAGAAACTAGCCATCTAGCTACCACATGGATCCGTAGTCCAAGGATGAACTACTCAGCATCACACCGGAGGCTTACATGGTGATGAAGAAGGCCTCCATGGTGAATTCCCCTCTCCGTCAGGGTGCCGGGAAGAGCTTCAGATCCCTCCCGATCTAGGGATGGAGATGATGGCCGCTACAGACTCTTTCGTGGATTTTTGATCGGGTACTTAGGGTTTTCGTCCCGAGGGCAATATATAGGCGGAAGGAGAGGCTGAGGGGGTGCCGGGAGCGGCCACACCAGCCCCTGGCGCGGGCCAGGCCTGGCCGCGTGGCCAGGTGGTGTGGTGTCTCCCTGGCCCTTCTCCGTCTCGTATTCTGGCACTTGATCACTTCCGGAAAAATAGGCACTTTGGCTTTTCTCCCGTCCAATTTCAAGAATATTCATTTTCTGACTTTCCTGCAACCAAAAATAGCAGAAAAACAGGTAGCTGGCACTATGGCTCTTGTTAATAGGTTAGTCCAAGAAAATCATATGAAAAGTACTCCAAAGTTGGAACAAAACACAAGAAAGTGGGTAAAACCAAGCATGGAACATAAAAAATTATAGATACATTTTCAATGTATCAACATCCCCAAGCTTAACTCCTTCTTGTCCTCGAGTAGGTAAGTGATAAAAAGAAAGAATAATTTTTGAGGTGACATGCACCATCAAAGACTTGATCAAAGTATTTGCAAAACATTCAATGCTGGGATCATAGTACTTCAATCATAACATGAAAGACAAAGTTCTAGCAATAAGCGAAGAAACTATGATGCAACATGAAAAGGCACAAACAAAAGATTCATGAATAACAATGCTTTGCAAGACGTTTGTTTGTTTCACATAAATAAAACATAGCATAATAGTAATCAGCTTGTCCCTCAATAGAGTAGCAAATATAAATGCATAGGACACCTTCAAAGTTCATAAGAGTGACTAGATACAATAGTTTCAAACAAGCAATAACAAGTTATGCATCAATCAACTAGTCTTGGGACAATGCACATAGAACTAAGAATGGCCACTATGCTCTCAAAGTAGGTGCATAAAGATAGAAGGTGGAGACTCAATATAATGGTGGAAGAAAGGCTTTTTGTAAAAGGAAGTAGGGATTCAAGTCTCATAAAGAGCTTCCAAAAATTATGGTACTTATAGCTTTCAGCTCTCATTGCCCCTATCATAAGCATCTTGAAGTGATTAAGGTTAAAGTGAACAAACTAAGGTGTACATGCTTGACGAAGTATAAGTCAGAAATCTCATGTCTCTTGTATACGAGGGCCGCTCCTCATGCTACTCAAGTTTAGTCACCAGTAAGTTCTTGTCATTGTAAGTACATGTGTATCATTGAGAACCGCCAATGGGGTACCCCTTGCCCGATGATACAGAAGAATCCCCATATCAAAATGACAAGGCAAGCAGACAATGAGCATCTCAGCATTCTTCTTATTTACCATGGGAATATGGTGCTTTTTTCTCTCTTTCCTCTTTTCATAGTATCTCTTTTTTTCTTTTTCTTTTCTCTTTTTTTTCTCAATATAGGACTCTTTTTTTATAAGAAGAATGCTTCATAGACAGCTCATTATGGCTACGCTGCAGGTTTCCACCATGTCAGCATGGATTAGACCAGCGGCCTAGGCATTTCTCTAACACATATACATAACTCCATGGACTTACAAGCTCCCCTTGCATTTCACACCGACGACATCCATATACAAAAGAGCATGATATCAACTAGGTACAAGTACCAAGTGCAATGTTGAAAGCGTTCCCCATGAAAGCATGGTTCTTCTAATTCCTGACAAATAAGTGCAAGCATATACAACATAGAAGACACAATGGTTCAAGTTTATTAAGGGCAAGTAAAGTAAAGTGTGCCATCAAGTTCATGAGAGCTTTAATCACTAGTTTTCTCATAACAAGTGGAAGGTAAACAAAAGCATGAATGTACTTGGAATAGCATAAGCTAGTAGGTAGGTATGGTGGACTCTTTGGAATAACTTGGTTTAGGGAGTTGGATGCATGAGTGGAACTCATACTTTATTGTGGAGGTTAGCAAAAGACTAGGAGCGACAAATTAAGAGAGCAATAATGGCCATAATCATGTAGAGCGACAAAACATCATTGATAAAAGCATAAAGTGATACTACAAGTTGAAAACTAAAAGATCATAAAGGCTATGGTGACTTGATATAGTCATAACATGGTGTGAGCATGTGCCAAGTCAACCCAAATAAAGCATCAAAGGAGAATACAACTATACTATGCTTTAATATGCTAAAACAACGCATGATTCATCCAAGGCACATTAAGCAATCTCAATTGTTTATAACAAGTCATGCTACAACAAAGAATACTAAGCATAAAGCCAAAACAATATCAATCATGGAATGACAAAGCATAGGCCACAGTCAAAAACGAGCTCTTTTTACCACATAAGTATGAACTTTCCTACTCTTTTTCAAACCAAACCAAACTATTTGCAAACCAATGTATGAAAGAGGGGGTCCAACCAATTTATTAGGCAAACTAAGCAAACCAAAGCAAATGAAAACCAAAAAGAAAACAAAAAATAAGACGCTCCAAGAAAAACACAACTGTGCATGAAACAATAAAAATGAAGCGTTTGGAAGAAACCTGGAATTTTTATTGATGAAGAAGGGGATGCCTTTGGCATCCCCAAGCTTTGATGCTTGTACTTCTTGGATATTTCTTGGGGTGACACGCATGGCATCCCCAAGCTTGAGCTTTAGTCCATCCTTCATCTCATTACTCATTCCTTCCATACACCTGAAATTTTTCCTTCATACAAAACTTCACGCAATCTCATTAGCAACATTAGTGCACTTAAGATAAATAAGTCTCAAGGTTCAGTTCTAAGACCAAATAAACTTCCATTAGAACACTAGATACTGTAGAACTTCCCTCAAAAAGCTCAATTCCCCAAAAGAACTCAAGAAGAAACCAACAAGAAGCAAATGCAGAAAATGGCAGAAATCTGTCAAAACAGACTAACAGGTAAAGACGAATTTTTGCGAAGACCTTATGTTGATCAAATCAAAAAGTGTTGAACTAACGAAAGTTAGATAACAACCTGGGGCAGAAGCACAAAATATTACAGCTGAATATGACATACAGAGCTCTCTCACGAATTTTTACGGTCAAGCACAAAAATCTGTTTCGGGACAGCAACTTTCCCAATCATTACTTCGCTCTCATTAGAGGTTACTCTTGGCACAAAAATAAATAAAAAGGATAAGGAGAGGTTATTACAGAGGTAATAACTTCCAAGACTCATCTAAAACTCTTGGGTTATCTCTCAACAAGTACTTTTCTTTAACGCCTTTAAGTTAGGCATAAGAAGCAAAGAAAGAATCAAGTGTTCTCAAATGAAGAAGCATTAAGACCAAATTTTGTTTTCATAGGAGAAGCAAAAGAAATCTTTTCTCTATTTTTAGGGAAGTGTTCTATACCTTTCTTGAGTGGGAGTTGATATTTAATGGTGCCTTCTTTCATATCAATGATGGCACCAACAGTTCTAAGAAAAGGTCTTCCCAAAGTAATAGGACAAGAAGCATTGTATTCAACATCCAAAACATAGAAATCAACGGGGACATAGGAATCGTTAACCATAATAAGAACATCATTAAGACTCCCCATGAGTTTCTTTTTAGCATTAGCATCAAGTGGGATATTCAAATAACAATCTTCAAGAGGAGGCAAATCAAGCATATCATAAATCCTTCTAGGCATAATAGAAACACTACTATCAAGATCACACAAAGCTTTGAAATCAAAGTCATTCACTTTCATATTAATGATGGGTTCCCAACCATCTTCTTGGTTTATAGGAATAGAAGCTTTATGTTTCATCTTTTCTTCTTTAATCTTTATGAGAGCATCAGTAATGTGTTTTGTAAAAGCCATGTTCATAGCACTACTATTAGGACTTTTGGCAAGCTTTTGTAGGAACTTAATAACTTCAGAGATATTGCAACCATCAAGATAAAAATCAACTTTATCATATAAATTAGTAGGACTATTACTAGCCTCAAAACTAGTGGTGATGATAGTAGAAACACTAATGTTTCTAGCAATTTCATCTTCTCTTTCCCACCTAGCATGTAATTCAGCTAATAGTCTAACATTTTCATCAATTCTTACTTGTATAGCATTAGTAGCTGAAAAGGGATTCTCATTAGCTTCAGGTTTAGCAGCCATTTTATTCAAAGTAGATTGAGCTTCAGCCAAAGATTCTATATTTCTTTCAGCATTAGAGAGTTTTTTCCTCAATAATTTTATTGAAAGCAGTTTGTTTACTAATAAACTCTTTAAGCATAACTTCAAGTTCAGAGGGAGCACTCTTATTATTGTTGTAAGAATTTCCATAAGCATTACCATTGTTGGGAGGATATGGCTTATAATTGTTGTTACCAAAATTGTTCCTATAAGCATTATTACCATAAGCATTGTTGCCAAAGTTGTTATTTCTTATGAAGTTCACATCAACTTGCTCTTCTTGAGCAACCAAAGAGGCTAGAGGAACATTATTTGGATCAATATGGGCTTTCCCATTAACAAGCATGGACATAATAATATCAATTTTATCACTCAAGGAGGAGGTTTCCTCAGCAGAATTTACCTTCTTACCTTGTGGAGCCCTCTCAGTATGCCATTCAGAATAATTAACCATCATATTGTCCAAAAGTTTTGTTGCAGCACCCAAAGTGATGGCATAAAGGTACCTCCAGCAGCTGAATCCAATAGTTTCCTTGAAGAATAGTTCAATCCTGCATAAAAAATTTGGATGATCATCCAAGCAGTCATTCCATGAGTGGGACAATTCTTTACCAACGATTTCGTTCTTTCCCAAGCTTGAGCAACATGCTCATTATCAAGTTGTTTAAACTTCATTATTTCACTTCTCATGGATATAATCTTAGCAGGAGGATAGTATTTTCCAATAAAAGCATCTTTGCACTTAGTCCAAGAATTAATAATATTCCTAGTTAAGGAATTCAACCATTCTTTAGCTTTTCCTCTCAAAGAGAAAGGAAACAATTTCAGCTTAATAATATCACCATTTATATCCCTATGCTTTTGCATCTCACAAAGTTCAACAAAGTTATTTAGATGGGAAGCAGCATCTTCATTACCAATACCAAAAAATTGCTCTCTCATAACAAGATTGAGTAAAGCAGGTTTTATCTCAAAGAAAGTATTTTCAGCCACAGGTGGAGCAATAGGTGTGCTCATAAAATCATTGTTGTTGGTGCTAGTGAAGTCACACAACTTACTTTTTTCAAGAGTAGTAATTTTTTTGGGTTTTCAAATAAGAAAGCAAACAAGTAAAACTATTTTTTTTGTGTTCTTTGGAGAACAAAACAAGCAAACAAAGCAAAAAGAAAACAAGCAAAAAAAACAACAAAGTAAAGAGATTGATTATGAGGGAGTCCCCTTGTGAAGATGTCCTTGACTCCCCGGCAACGGCGCAAGAAAAATGCTTGATGGCTCAATGCACGACGCCTAGAAAAGTGTTGATGGCTCGTGGTTGATGTAGAGCTCGTTGGGAACCCCAAGAGGAAGGTATGATGAGCATAGCAGCAAGTTTTCCCTCAGTTATGAAACCAAGGTTTAATCAAACCAGTAGGAGCAAGGAAACACCCCAAAGGTGTTACTAGCTGAGCTTTGGCAGGGCGCACTACCAGTGCTAGTAGCAACGTGGAGACCTGCACAACACAACCACAGAACTTTGTCCCCAACTTCGATGAGGTTGTCAATCTCACCGTGTTTTGCCGAAAACGAAGGATTAAACGTATCGAATGGAAAGAAGTAAATGTTTATAGAAAGTAATCACAAAGCAGTAAACAGTTGTAGATTGTATGTAAAGAAAAGGACCGGGATCCATAGTTCACTAGAGGTGGATCTCCTTAAGATAGATAACATGCTGGGTGAACAAATTACAGCAGGGCAATTGAGAAACACCGAGAAAGCAATACATGCATATACTAAGCTTCTTGAATCCTCTAAGACTTGATTGGGCATTACAACATAATACATAGACCGCCATCCAACTGCAACTATGACTAATAATCCACCTTCAGGTTATCATCCGAACCCCCTCCAGTATTAAGTTGCAAGCAACAGATTATTGCTTTACGAACTGCGTGTAAAGTAAACAATACGATTGTTCTATGAACAAAGGATTGTTGTTTTCTCCCTAGTAGCAACAGCACATCTAGTACCTTAGAGATTTATGTCACTTCCCCAGATTACTAGAGGCATGAACCCACTATCGTGCATAAATACTAACTCTTGGAGTTGCTAGCATCTACTTGGCCAAGATAGCTACTAACAACGGAAAGCATGCAAGATCTCAAATAACAAAGACATGATAGAATCAATAATAAATCTGAAATAGCATCTCAATATCCATCGGATCCCTGCAAACACAACATGTATGAATTACAAATAGATGATCTTGATCATGAACGGAGCTCACAAGATCTAAACATGAAAGCACAAAGGAGGAGAAACCAGCCATCTAGCTACTACATGGATCCGTAGTCCAAGGATGAACTACTCACGCATCACACCGGAGGCTTGCATGGTGATGAAGAAGGCCTCCAGGGTGAATTCCCCTCTCTGGCAGGGTGCCGGGAAGAGCTTCAGATCCCTCCCGATCTAGGGATGGAGATGACGGTGGCTACAGACTCTTTCGTGGATTTTTGATCGGGTACTTAGGTTTTTCGTCCCAAGGGAAATATATAGGCGGAAGGAGAGGCCGAGGGGGTGCCGGGAGTGGCCACACCACCCCTTGGCGCGGGCCAGGCCTGGCCGCGCGGCCAGGTGGTGTGGTTGCTCCCTGGCCCTTCTCCGTCTCGTATTCTAGCACTTGATCACTTCCGGAAAAATAGGCACTTTGGCTTTTGTCCCATCCAATTCCGAGAATATTCATTTTTTGACTTTCCTAGAACCAAAAACAGCAGAAAAACAGGCAGCTGGCACTGTGGCTCTTGTTAATAGGTTAATCCAAGAAATCATATGAAAAGTACTCCAAAGTTGGAACAAAACACAAGGAAGTGGATAAAACCAAGCATGGAACATCCAAAATTATAGATACATTTGCAATGTATCAGCCCTCAAGGTTGATCTAACGTCACTGTAGGCTCCTAGAATCTGGCCTCGTTCTGTTGCCATAACAACAATACATACACAAAGATGTTATCATGTGAATATAAAGTATTAATATCAATCAAGGTGACATTAGTAAGTTGCAAAGGGTTTGGGACTGTAAAGTACAGGCCCAAGACTTAATCTCTTCCATGAGCAAGCATGTTCAGGGTGCCGGGATATATGGTGCCAATGATTAAGAAGAAATGCAACTAGTTTATTTGTACTCTAGTGCAAGTGGGAGACTATTGGAAATATGCCCTAGAGACAAATAATAATAAGGATTATTATCACATTTCATAAAGTTTGTGATTAAGTTTTATATCATGCTATAACTGTATTGATAGGAAACGTCAATACACATGTGATATATAAACAACCAGGGGTTCCCGGTGAAACTCTAGTCAATAGTTTATTAGTCAACAGATGATCAAGGTTTCCTGATCATGTGGCATTTATGCAAGTTAGAAATGGAGTCATCTCATTCTGGGAATGAGCTGATGAACTAATACCAAACCTAAACATTGTGAACCGATCATTTCACGAAGTTCAAGTTACGATGATTAGAATAGACCTAATATACTATTCCTTATACCATGAGACTATATCAATCACTGTCTCTCGAGAATGCTTAGATAGAATCAAACATCACTTATGACATAGTGATCATAAAGGTATTTTCAGGTCGGAGGAACCATAGAGGCAATATATGTTAAGAGCAGGATTTGTCCATCGGCATGACGGAAAGATACTCAAGGGCCCACTCGGAGAAGTTGTATCCAATACCTGCGCATCGTGTGATTTGATCACAGGGATATCACTTGTCGAAAGGAGTCAAGTAGCATTGTTTGGTAACAAGATTGAACACGACATGGTGATGTCATTGATCAGATCTCAGGCAATGCAAGTATCGAGAGACAAAAGGAATAAGACGCGATAGTCACGGTTCAAACCATGAAAGATCTTCATGGAATGCACAGGGGTAACATGGACATCCAGGTCCCTCTGTTGATCATTGGTCCGAGAGTGTCCCGACCATGTCTGCAGTGTTCCTGAACCATGGGGTATCATGCTTAAGGGATTAATGATGCTTAGAGAGTGTTTACAGGATCGGTAGAATCACTAAAGAAGAGAAGAGAGAAAACCAGAAGGGTTTTAGTATGTCCGGAGGATGTCCGGAGTGGAGGTGGAAGGTGGTCCATAGCCATGGAGATTGAATAATATGTGAATGTTAAATATTGATTTAATCATCATTATTTAATAAAAGAGAAATCAATTAAAGGTCAAAAAAGGCTTAATGGGCCAATTTCGGAGGAAGAAGGGCCCATGAGGGAAAGGCAAGAGGAGAGCAAGGGGAAGGGGTGGCCGGATGGGCCTATCCCCCCCCCCCCCCCCCGCACGGGGCTGATGAGTGCATAATTGCATCATGTTTTATATTATTATTTTGCACTGTAGTTGTAGGATATTGGTATTTTACGATGTTCGCACGCACATTTTATGTCTATTTTCACCAGGATCAGGAAAATGATGGATACAATTCTTGGAGCAGTTGTATTGGGGAGAAAAGGAGTCAAAAACAATGTAAATGGCTTATTTGGGAAATATCAATAACACTAGAAGAAAACCCAAGCGATCGAGGCATCTAGAGAATTTGACAACCAATTATATGGCATGAATAATTTTGTGACCGTATAGTTGGCGCCACCACTGCCTCCTCAAATAGTTTTACCCTGTGCGACTAGATCATGGAGACGACATACAGAACAACTAGGAATCGCTGAAACTTCACCTCCGGAAGGCATCTGGAGGGGGAACTCATCCACCGGGGATCCATCTTCGCCCTACGCAGATCCGGGAGGCTAAGGTATCGATCTTCATCATCAACTGCTGCATCACCACCATCCCCATCCATCCCATCTACATCTTGTATAGATCTTGCTGTAATTTCCGTACTCTTTGTGGATTTATACAAGTACTATTCATCTATGATAGATTCTATTGTGATTGCCATGATGTTGATTGCCTCCATGTCTGAGTAGATCATTAGTTCTTGGGGAGATCGAGAAACCCTAGTATGAGATTGAAATAAGATAAATTTTATTATGATATTCATCGCTGTGACCATGTGTTAGATTGTCTTCATCTTGATATTGGGAGAAGACGACCTCTCAATATTTTCCTCGTGTGGGGACTCGATGGAGGGAACTACTTGTTGGTAGACGAAGGTGTGTTAGCACTTACAATGACTATAAATTTGTTGGCACCCCTTATGTATCAACTTGGGAACCGAGGAAACTCACGGAACACTATCCATGCCATGGGATACGTCCTACGGGATTAAGTCCCTTAATAGCGCTGTAACTCGATTGATGTCGATTGCTGACTGTTGTGGTTATGAGGATGATGTCAGCAGTGGTTGCTGCCTATTTGTCAAAATACAGAGTTCCTCCCACAAATACACAGTTGAGAATGTTCATGATAATAATCTTTACCTTAATTATTTATAATGATAGAGGTGTATCATCTACTCCCTGAGAAAGCCTTTTCCTTTTGCAGTTCCAATTTCTTTTACATACACGAGACTTACGTTCTATGTTGAGTTGTTTTACTTTACTTATTGTTCTCTTATACCAAAAACCCCAAAACACCTTTTTACACAATACTCGCATTTTATCTTGTTACTTAGAACTTTATTTAGCATTTCTATTGTAGTATTTAATTCAAGAGTTATTAGACTTCAGACTCCTGCTCCCTGTGGGATCGATATCTTTATTTTGAAACTAGCTACAAACGATATATGCACTTGCAGTCATTAGGGGAACACCAGGGATGGCCGGCGGCTGCCCCCCTCTCCCCTCCTTTAGTCCTACCCCGTGACTTTGAGAGAGGTAGTACCTCCCCCTCCCCCTATATATAGTGGGGTATTTTGACCAAAAAATATACAAAATATTCAATGAAGGTTTCCTCACTTTTCCGGAGACCTCCAATTGATATCTCTCTCTCCTATGACCGTGTCCAAGTTCGGACTGCGCGAATGAGAGATATCTTCACTGCGGAGCACCATCGTGCTACGGGATTAGGATCCAGGAGCTCTATTTCCGCAACTGCTGCTGGATCGGGGAAGCGGGAGTCATTGCCAGGCACTAGACGTGTGTAACTCCCCGCGAGGTGTCACACTTGCGGCACTAGGAGTCATTGGAGACGCAGGAGCGCAAGGACTTCAACACGACCTTAAGGTTGTATTCGGCTCGTCTACACCAACCACGCTCTCTAGAGCATTGACAACGCTTTTTAGTCTTCAAGGGTAAGTTCGCGAAAAGCCCCCTCGTTACTGTATTACTAATAGATAGGTTCTAGCAGCATCAGGGGTTCATGGGCGTAGAGTAAAATTTTAATTGTTTTCATACGTGAATCCCTACAATTTCATGTGTTCTTTTCATAAACCACATTGATCCCACATGACCACACAAACTCCAGTTGATTCTGTGGTGCAGCCTCTGCCACACAGGTGCAGCATGCAATGTGGAAGCTGCTTTCCTATGTGCTTTTGGTCTCTATGACCATACTAGTGTCATTGCATGTGTTCTTTTCATAAACCACATGGATCCAACTAGTGTCATTGACCCACATGACCACATTTCATGTGTTCTATTAATAAACAACATTGATCCCACATGACCACACAAACTCCATTGGGTTCTATGGTGCAGCTTTTGCCACACTGTTGCAACATGTAATGTGGAAGCTGCTTTCCTCTGTGCTTTTGGTCTTGGTGACCATACTGGTGTCATTGCATGTGTTCTTTTCCTAAACCACATGGATACCACTAGTGTCATTGAGCCACATGACCACACTACATGTGTTATTTTCATAAAGCACGTTGATCCCACATGACCACACAAACTCCAGTGGATTCTATGGTGCAGCATTTGCCACACTAGTGCAACATGCAATATGGAAGCTGCTTTCCTATGTGCTTTTGGTATCTATGACCATACTTGTGTCATTGCATTTGTTCTTTTCCTAAACCACATGGATCCCACAAGTGTCATTGACCCACATGACCACATTGCATGTGTTCTTTTCATAAACCACATTCGTCCCACATGACCACACAAACTCTAGTGGATTATGTGGTGCAGCCTCTCCCACACTAGTGCAACATGCAAAGTGGATGCCGCTTTCCTATGTGTTTTTGGTCTCTATGACCATGATTTGACACATGGGTCCACTAGTGTCATTACATGTGTTCTTTTCCTAAACCACATGGATCCCACTAGTGTCATTGACCCACATGACCACAATGCTTGTGTTATTTTCATAAACCACATTGATCCCACATTACCACACAAACTCCAGTGGATTCTGTAGTGCAGCCTCTCCCACACTAGTGCAGCATGCAATGTGGAAGCTTCTTTCCTATGTGCTTTTCATCTCTATGACCATACTGGTGTCATTGTATGTGTTCTTTTCCTAAGCCACATGGATCCCACTAGTTTTATTGACCCACATGACCACATTGCATGTGTTATTTTCATAAACCACATTGAACCCACATTACCACACACACTGTAGTGGATTCTGTGGTGCAGCCTCTACCACACTAGTGCAGCATGCATTGTGGAAGCTGCTTTCCTATGTGCTTTTGTTCTCTATGACCATGGTTTGACACATGGGTCCACTGGTGTCATTGCATGTGTTCTTTTCCTAAACCACATTGACCCCACTAGTGTAATTGACCCACATGACCACATTGCATGTGTTCTTTTTATAAACCACATTGATCCCACATGACCACACAAACTCAAGTGGATTTTGTGGTGCAGCCTCCACCACACTGGTGCAACATGCAATGTGGAAGTTGCTTTCCTATATGCTTTTGGTCTTTGTGACCATACTAGTCATTGCATGTGTTCTTTTCCTAAACCACATGGATCCCACTAGTGTCATTGACCCACATGACCACATTGCATGTGTTCTTTTCTTAAACTAGATTGATCGCACATGACCTCACAAACTCTAGTGGATTCTGTGGTGCAGCCTCTACCACACTGGTGTAGCATGCAATGTGGAAGATGCTTTCCTATGTGCTTTTTGTCTCTCTGACCATACTGGTGGCAGTGCGTGTGTTATTTTCCTAAACCGCAGGGATCCCAATAGTGTCGTTGACCCACATGACCACATTGCATGTGTTCTTTTCATAAACCACATTGATACCACATGACCACACACACTCTAGTGAATTCTGTGGTTCAGTCTCTACCACAATGGTGCAGCATGCAATGTGGAAGGTGCTTTCCTATATGCTTTTGGTCTCTGTGAACATACCGGTGTCGTTGCGTGTGTTGTTTTCCAATACAACATGGATCCCACTAGTGTCATTGACCCATATGACCACATTGCATGTGTTCTTTTCATAAAGCACATTGATCATGTTGGAGATATGCCCAAGAGGCAATAATAGAGTGGTCATTATAATATATTTGTGTTTATGATAAATGTTTACATCCCATGCTCTAATTGTATTTTTAAGAAACACTAATACTTGTGTGTTTTGTAAACATAAAAGAGTCCCTAATAAGCCTCTTGTTGAACTAGCTTGTTGATTAATAGATGATACGTCCATTTTACATCACTATTCTATATCACAATTTACTGTTATTCATTGATATATTTCATATTAAGGGATGATACTTATGTTATTTCATCTGTTTTTGCATGGTTGATGACGTTTGGAGCATGGACCGCTGCAGTCAGGATTCTGATGGAAAAGGTGCTGTTTGGAGGCAAAATTCGTGAAGATCAGAAAATCCGCGAAAATATATGGAAAATCCTATTTTTCTAGAAGACAAAGGCTGCTAGAAGGAGGAGTGGAGATGGGCCATAGGGGGCCCACACCACCCCTGGCGCGGGCCACCCTGGGCCACGCCACCAGGTGGTTTGGTCGCCCTGGTCCACCTCCAGCTCTCCCCTCTAGCGTATATTATCTCCATGGAACCCTAATACCCGGGGAGCGACCACAGAAAGATTTCGCCGCCTCTGCGGGGCGAAAAACACCAAGAGAGAAAGATCTCTCCAGCAGACAGAATTATGCTAGGGGAATTCCTTCCCGGAGAAGGGAGATTGTCGCCATCAATACCACCATCAAGCTGGACTTCATCGGGATCATCATCACCATCATCACCACCAGCACCATCATCACCATCTCCATACCGCTATAACAATTGGGTTGAATCTTGCATAGTTCTTAGGGGAAACTTTCCCGGTGTTGATTACTATTTGTAGTTGATGCTATTGAGTGGAACCATTGAATTATTGTTTATGTTCAGATTGTTATACATCATTATTTCATCCCTAATCATGATCCATATGATGTCTTGTGAGTAGTTTGTTTTGTTCTTGAGGACATGTGTGAAGTCATGTTGTTAGTAGTGGAATTGTTATGAGAAAGATTCAATAGTTTGATATTTAAGTTGTGGTGTACTTCTTCTAGTGGTGTCATATGAACGTCGACTACATGACACTTCACCTATATGGGCCTAGGGGAATGCATTGTGTATTTGGCTACTAATCGTAGGGGTTGTCGGAGTGACAGAAACCTGAACCCCCATTAGGAAACCATTGGACAAGGGACGTCAGGGTCTTACAGTTTAAAGCTGTGGTTAGGTTTCTATCTTAATTACTTTCTTGTACTTACAGATGTTTGCAAGGGGTATAATCACAAGTATGTATTAGTCCTAGGAAGGTCGGTACATTAGCACAGGTTCACCCACACAATACTTAGCAATCTAAAGAAGATTAATCAACTATATGAAGTGAAAGCACTTGACAGAATTCTTGTGTGTCCTTGAGAACGTTTGGTCATCTTAAGTAATATAAACGGCTTGTCCTTTGGTGAATAAAGGATTGGGCCACTTGCTGCATTTATTCTTATTGTATTTTATTTACTCGTACTTTATTTACTTGCATTATCAAAAACCCCTAAAAATCCGTTTGCTAAGTATTTGTAGAGAATTCCTGATCCATACCACTAGCCAGCACCTTCTGCTCCTCGTTGGGTTCGACACTCTTACTTATCGAAAATATTGCGATACACCCCCTATACTTGTGGGTCATCAAGACTATTTTCTGGCGCCGTTGCTAGGGAGTGAAGCGCTATTGGAGAGTGGAACTGGTAAAGGAAACTTCTACTGTGAGTATTGTTTACTTCTGTTAGTTGCTTTATTTTCAATATGGATAATTCGGTGAGTTTCTTATTTCGTAATGCTACTACCACTGCTAAGGTAGTAGATGAACCACCACCTACCGAGAATGATACTTTTAAAATACCTACAAGAATTTTTGATCGTGTTATGGATAACTACTATGTTGGGGATGGAACTGTCCATCCCGGTGATCATTTACATTTTATAAACGAATTATGCGGGTTGTTCAAGTATGCAGGTATTACTACAGATCAAGTTAAGAAGAAGTTATTCTCATTATCACTGAAAGGAAGAGCTAAAGAATGGTATAAGCTGCTGAAGAATGGTCAAGCTCTTGAATGGGAGGAAATAGTGCCTCTCTTTTATTCAAAGTTTTATCCTCCTAGTGAGATTCATAAAGATCAGAATAAAATATACAACTTTTGGCCTATTGATGGAGAGAGTATAGCCCAAGCTTGGGGGAGATTGAAGTTCTAACGCTCAAATGTCCCATTCATGAGCTCCCCAACAATATTATTATCAATAACTTTTATGCAAGGCTTTCTCTTCATGATAAGGATTTATTGGATGCTTCTTGTGCTGGATCATTCACTCGCATGGAAGAAGAAGCCAAATGGGATCTTCTAGACCGTAGTCAAGATAATGCTAAAGCATGGGAGAATGACAAAGGAAGAAAGTTAGGTATAAATTATGATTATGAATGCATTGAATCTTTGATGGGAATTGATGACTTTCAAAATATTAAAAATGCTTATGGTTTAGACTCTCAAGCTATTGCAACTTATTTTAAGGCTTTTGCTTCCTACATTGAAGTGCCTAAAAAGAAGTGGAATAAGTATCATGCACATTATAAAGACATTGTTAAGTGTGTTCCTGCAAGAAATATTGAATTTTATACTGTTAATCATGTTTTACCTGAACCTTACATTGATAAAATACCCTTCCCAGTTAATATAAAGGAACATTCTATGATGGCTAGTTGTAACATCCCAAATTTTATAATTTCAGATGTTACTAGTAAGCATGCATCATATCATTGCATCATGGCATCACCTATCGAAAAATTTGCATCAGGCAATTCTCAAACCCCATAGTCACTTACAGACAAAAGGAGGGTAAAACCTTTTTAACCACCAAAACCTTTGCAAAAGTGTTATTTTATAATCCTATCCTAACCCTCTTCTTTTTACAAAATTTTAGAGACCAATTTCGTCTAATTTGGAGTTCGTATGCAAAAGATATAAAGAAAATACCAAAATAGAAAAAGAAAAAAAAACGAAATGGGCCGCCGGCCGGCCCACCTCAGCCGACCGAACCAGCCATCCTACGGGATCGATCCCACCTCCGCTTTAAAAAGCGTGCGAAAATCTGTTTTCTAAACCTATCTCTGTTCAAACACTTATAACTTTTTATCTACAACTCCGAATTGACTTCCGTTTGTTTCTACTTGTTCCCTACTCCAAGATCTATCTTCCCATCATCATAAAAGCCTAAGTAATCCATCGGAGCCACAGCTATAACACTTCTCCTTTCCGAAATCCCGAATCTACACCCCACCGATTCGTATTTCGCTTCTAAACCCATCTAAACTTCGTCGGCTGCCTTTGGCTTCAACACGAAAGTTGTAGATCTCGTCGAAATCTTTCAATTCCGACAAACCTCACCTCTTTTCATCCACCACAGCCGGAGAATTTAGCAACGCAATATTTCAGATCTGATGGCGTAATTCCAAGATCTACTCGCGCTCGTTTCTTGGAATCCAAATCCCTTTGGTGAAAAGGTAGATCTAATCATCCTCCACAACCTTTATGTTCAAAGTTTTTAGTTTTGACCTACGGTTTTATCTCTCTAACACAGATCTACTTCTAGTCCTTTGTTAGGCAAAATCGGGTCTATTTTGAGCCAACTTCTCTTCTAGCCACCGGATCTCATCCCGACGGTCGAGATTCAATCGTCCCGATCAGTTGCCTTGTCACCGCCACGTCGTCGTCAGGTCAGCATCTAGTCTCAGTCAACCTGTCCAGTCAGCGGAATATTCTCTGGAATATTCCGTTCGAATTTAAAATTGCAGATTATAGCTGTAATCTTGTAAAATTCATAGAAATTAGATTATTAGTCCAAAAATTGCGTATAATATACCGTTGGATTCATATTTTTGAGTAGAACACAGATCTACAATAATATGACTATTTTGCCACGACAATCTTGCAGTAGAGGTAAAAGTTTAGATTAGAGTATTTTAATTCTAGAAAATTACCCGTAACTCCGTTTTAGTTGATTCTTGTCGCGTTGGCCTTGTTTTGACAATACCTTCTGTAGAAAATTATCATATCTTGCTTAGGGTGTTTAGATCTGTTTCGAGATAGATTAGAGCTGTAGATCTAGTTTCAAGCCAGGTTAATTAGGGTTTTATCCAAAATACCTAAAATCTGTGGGAAATCGATTCTAATGACATCCCCAACTCAACAACACCCCTGGTTAAGACCCTTGGCCGAAATCAAACCCACCCTTGCATATTACCATGTTGCATGCATGCATATTTGACTTCGTGACTTGTTTTGTGCAAATTGTGATTGGATCCTTGTTTGCTTCGTTAGATTGCTCGGAGTGCGCTGAGGAGTATTGTTGTGTAGATTGCTGCTCGGATCATACACCACTTGTTCATGTTATGTCCCAGTTTTTGACTATGCATGTTTTACTCTTCAAAATCTTGTAGTATGCATGTGTAGGTTTTTAGTAGCTTTCTTATTACTATTTTTGCAAGTGCGGTTTTGTAGTATGCCATGAGTAGCTTTATACTGAGGATTTTCCGTCCTAATAGGTTCCCCCTGTTTTGCTAAGTATTGCTTGCTATGCTATATATATATCAAATACCGTTGGGAGGGTTCGAAAGACTCAAGAATTTTCTAAGTATGATAGCTCTCTCGAGCGAACTTTCTTCTCCAATACCCCTTCAAAATAAAACTAAGTTTTCTTCTGGGCGGAATGGTTGTCGGGACAACGAGTGAGATTTTGGTGGAGGACGGCCGCCCAGGAATCAAAGAAGTCTGCCATGTTTCAGAATTCAGAAGCTTCCCGTGCAACCACAATACATATGGGCTCTGTCTTGGCTTAGTACTTAGTGGGAAACCTCACCGGGGTACCAACATTTGGAGGTTCTTGGCACGGTTGGATCCAGCTGGTAGAGGGGCTACTAAGGGAAGGCTTCGCCATGGTCTTGTCTGTAAAAGGACTTGATCGTGGATTGTGGGGAAAGTGCACAACCTCTCGAGAGTATTGCAATCTGATCGATCAGCCAAGTTCACGGAAAAGAACATTTTGAGCATCTGAAGGATGGAGCCTCTGAAAGATCTTCCTCTCTCTTTTCAAACAAAAGTTTTTCAAACCCTATGGCGTGCGTAATATCGCTAATAGGTGGGAATTTGGGGACTTGGTGTGTCATATCCAAGTAACTTGGTGCGTAATATCCAAGTGTCACCTGGTGTGTAATATCCAAGTGTTAGGTTGATTGGGCACTTGGTGAGTAATATCCTCGTGTTCCATTTGACCCTATACTATTTATCAAAGTTTACAAAGTAGGGAAAACTTTCTTCCTCTTTTCTCATTACCTTGATAAAATTGGCTTTACGCAAATAAACCCCAAAGCCTACTCTAGCCTTGCATGTAGAGTTAGTCTTGTTCCTTCCTTGGTGTAATTTGCCAATACATTCAAAGTATTGACCCAACTTGTTGGCTGCACGTCTTATGTGCAGAATCCGAAGATTGAAAGGTGCGTAGGGATCGCGGGTCTTCACGCAGCTAGCCTGAGGCGTTGATGGACTCAAGTTTTATTTAGTTTCCGCTCTTTTATTTGAGCTAGCTATAAGCTATGCAAGTTGTAATAATTATACTCTGGATTATTCGTGTAATAATGACTTGTGTTTTACATGATATTCATCGACTGTGAAGTGCTAGCTATTGATCCAGGGACTAGCATGTTAATCACAGGGACTTAGGATCTTTACCGATCCGAGGTCGCAACAGATGGTATCAGAGCACAAAGTTGCCTGTAGGACGTGACCCTAGGATTGGAAAACACCTTTACCGTGTGTGTTTTGCTTTCTATATTCTTCTAAGATAATTGTACTCTTCTAGTATTGTCTCTTCCTTATCACCTTGTCTAATTTTCTCTCTCAACCTAAAGATGACGGCCTTCTACTACGACACCGCCGAAGACATCAAGTGCCTGCGCTTCGGGGAATGCCTTCTGGACATCATCAAGACATTGCAGTTACCCATGCCATCAATCAAGGGAGGCGAATTGAGGAAGATGCACAAGGAAGGATGCTGGGAAATTGAAGTCATCCAACTAGGGCACAGTCAGATAGAACCCAAGACGGAGGCCATTGTACTCAACGTCACCAGCGACTCCAAGGAGAAAGGACTTGGCATTTGCTTGCAGGAGCTCATTGGACGCCTTTGCGGACGCCACCATGAAGAGGTTGAAGGCAACTACATCAAACTCTTTGGAAGACGTGATGAGAAGGGAGTCCCAATCGAGTTAACCCCGGAGGAAAGGAAAACATGCAAGCGTCGAAGAATCCAATATCAAGACTTGGAGTTCCACATCAATGACCTTCAGAAGGGGAGCTGCCTTGAGATCGTGAGGAATGACGAGCTTTGTGCCCTAGTCAAGGAGAAGGACGAGAAGATCGAGGAACTGGAAGAGAAGATCAAGTCCCTAGGAGGGGAGCTCACCGCCCAAGACAAGAGGTTCGCTAATCAAGAGAAGAGGGTGCAAGATAAGAACAAGAGGATTAGGGAGCAAAGTCTAGTGCTCGCCAAGAACGAGCTGGAGTTCAAGAACCTTGCCGCCATGATGAAAGACCTGCGAGTAGCTAAGAGGAGCTGGGAGGAGAAGATCACGCCCGTGACTATGGGATCAAGTTTGATCAAGAAGCTACAGAACTGCGAGAGGTGAAGGAACTTCAAGGAAGGCTCGAAGCTGCAACACCGGAGCCACAGGACATGAAGGAACTTCAAGAGAAGCTCGAAGCCACGACGAGGGACATGGAGCTATACAAGTCACTGCTGGAAGAGGAAGGCTTCGTCATTGAGGATGAGGAAGTGGGTGATGAGTAGAGTAGTTGGACCACCATTTAGTCCTTTAGTTGAACGTTATTCGCGATTGTAATGAGGACCAAAAATCTTATTTTGGTTAGTTAAACTTGGTTGAGTGTGTGGATTTTGTGCTATGTGTGCCTTGCTTTTCTCGTGTGTTTTTCCTTGTTTACATAAGGGTAGGAGTTTATTCCTTAGCCTTTCTATCATTTCTTAACTTGCCTCCCAAACCCTCCAGATGGCGAGACGTGGAAACAACAATAACAACATGCCCCCAGAGATAGCGCAACTTCTGAACTCCCAGAATCAGTTGATCCAACTCCTCACTCAAAACATGCAAAACAACAACAACAACCCGCCGCCTCCGCCACCTCCACCGCCCCAACAGGATCGCTTGACTCGGTTCTTGAGGTTGAACCCTCCAATTTTCTCAAGTAGTTCTGAGCCAATTGTGGCAGACGACTGGCTCCGCACCATCAACAAGAAGTTAGACACCGTCCAGGTTGTTGGAGCTGATAGGGTGCGCTTTGCCGCGCACCAACTTGAGGGACCAGCTGTCGAATGGTGGGATAACTACCAGGTCACCCACCCTGATATTGAAGCTATCACCTGGAACCAGTTCGAAACAGCCTTTCGTACTCATCACGTAGCCGCGGGAGTCATGTCACTTAAGAGACGTGAGTTCCGCGACTTGAAACAACTGCACCGCTCTGTCTCCGAGTATGGGGATCTTTTCAACAAGCTGGCACGATATGCACCTGACGACGTATCCATGGATGCCAAGAGACAAGAAGAGTTCTTAAGGGGACTTAATGACGAAATATCTATTCATCTTGTGGCTCTGAAGTTTGATAGTTATCAGGAACTTCTGGACAAGGCAGTTGTAGTTGAAGCAAAGCAAAGGAGTATCGAGAACCGGAAGAGAAAGTCCACCTCACACAAGCACAACTCTGCCCCATATCAGAAGCAACGCACTTCGTCACCACCACCCAACAACCACAATGGCCATAATCACAATGGTCATCGTCATGGAGGACATAACCACAATGTCCATAAGCACCGCAATGGAAATGGCAATGGGAAGGATCTGAGTGAAGTGACATGCTTCAAGTGTAACAAGACAGGGCACTATGCTACTACTTGCCCCGAAAAGGCAAAGAATGGGAATGGCAATGGAAACGGCAACGGACACAACCATAGCAATGGTAATGGAAATGGGAAGAAGCCGAACCCATTCGTCAAAGCCACGGTGAATCATGTCTCCGTGGAGGATGCTCGTGAGGCACCTGACTCCATGATCGGTAAGTTCAAGCTTAACTCCACACCTGCAGTTGTTCTTTTTGACACTGGTGCATCGCATTCATTCATATCAAGGGTATTTGTGGATAGAGGCAAGATACCTACGGAGACTATTAGTCCTCCTCTAAGGGTAAGTTCTCCTGGAGGAGAAATAGTGGCAAGCTCTGGATGCCGTGGGTTAGAACTAAGAATTGGGGCGCACACCTTTCCCACCAGCCTAGTCGTTCTGGAATCACAAGGCCTAGACATAATCTTGGGCATGAATTGGATGACCGAGTATGAGGGAGTCATAGATTGTGCCAAAAGGACTATCGCACTCACGACTCCGGAAAAGAAAAGGATCCGCTTTAAGTCAGCCTTCGCGCTCAAAGAAAGTTTGGTGAACTCTCTTAAGGGGGTTAGTTTGGAGGATGTGCCAATTGTGAAGGAGTATCCAGATGTGTTTCCGGAAGAATTGCCAGGGATGCCGCCCGACCGTGACATCGAGTTTCTCATTGACTTGATGCCAGGTACTGGGCCAATAGCAAAGAGACCGTACAAGATGGATGTGGATGAGTTGAAGGAACTTAAGAAACAGCTCAGAGAGCAGTTGGACAAAGGCTTCATTCAACCAAGTGCGTCATCTTGGGGAGCACCTGTTTTATTCGTGGAGAAGAAGGATCAAACCAAGAGACTAGTCGTGGACTACCGGTCATTGAATGAAGTGACAGTCAAGAACAAATACCCTCTACCCAATATTAATGACCTGTTTGACCAATTAAAGGGAGCTAGTGTGTTCTCTAAGATTGATCTCCGGTCAGGATATTTCCAGCTAAAGATCCGGGAACAGGATGTACCCAAGACAGCCTTCACCACAAGATACGGATTGTATGAGTACACCGTGATGTCGTTTGGCTTAACCAATGCCCCAGCATACTTCATGACTATGATGAACAAGGTGTTCATGGAGTACTTGGATAAGTTTATTGTGGTATTCATTGATGACATACTCATATACTCCAAGGACGAGAAGGAACATGAGAGGCACCTGCGCCTAATCATGGAAAAGTTAAGGGAACACAAGTTATATGCCAAATTTAGCAAATGTGAATTCCGGTTGAAAGAAGTAGGATTCCTTGGTCATATTATATCAGCTAAAGGTGTTGCCGTGGACCCAAGTAAGGTGGCCTCTATAACAGAATGGGAGCCTCCTAAGAATGTGGGTGATATTAGGAGTTTCTTGGGCCTTGCGGGGTATTACCGAAGACTCATCGAAAACTTTTCCTATGCTAGTAGCCTCTGGTTTCAACAACTTGGTTGTTTACAAAATTCCCTTGCATAGAAAGTGGGTTAGACTTAAACGTGTGTTTTTCTTTTCTTTTTAATGCTCTCTTTCACTTCAATTTATATTGCTAAGTGAGCATCATCAAAATTATCATGCCCTCTTGATGGCTATAAAGAAAGAGCTTTTTGGGAGACAACCCAATTTATTTTTGTTTTCGGTTTGTTTTTTTTCTTTGAGTCTTGGAAGTTATTACTTTGGTAATAACCTCACCTTATCTTTTTGTTTAGTTTTTGTGTCAAGATCAATCTCTAATGAGAGAGAAGTAAGATTTGGGGAAGTTGCTGTCCCGAAACAGATTTTTGTGCTTCACCGTAAAAATTCGTGAGAGATCTCTGTATGTCGGATTGAGCTGTAATTTTTTGTGCTTCTGGCCCAGGTTGTTATTTAACTTTCGTTGGTTTTTCACTTTTTGATTTGAGCAACAGAAGATTTTCGAAAAAATTGATCTTTACCTGCTGGTCTGTTTTGATAGATTTTGCCACTCTTGCATTTGCTTCTTTAATCGATTTCCGTTTTGAATTCTTTTTGGGTTTTCAGAAGGAGTTTCTACAGTAGCTTATGTTTTGATGGTTTTCAGTTGAAATTGGACTCAAAAGGTTTTATCACTTCACTTATACTAATGTTGCTAATGAGAACTGTGTGAAGTTTTGTGTGAAAGAAATTTCCAGGTTAGTGGAGATAATGGTGTAATAAGGAAGTGAAAGGTTTTATGACTCAAGCAATAAGTGTATGAAGATGAAGATATTGATGTTATTCAAGTGGTGACTCCAGAAGAATCTACTAAATACCAAATTCAGAGACCTGCAGAGTCCGTTTTCGAATAGGTAGCAGTTCTGGTAAGAAAGGTTCCGCAAAAGATCTGTCTAGTTATATTTTTGCAGTTTTTAGTCAACAAGGAAAGTTACGAAGCGAAAGAGGGATGGAAACAGAGCTAGGGTAGCTCACACCACCCTATGGCATGGGCCCACCCTTGGCTGCGCCACTAGGTGGTGTGGCCACCTCAGACTCCCTCTCCGACCCATTTTCTCCTAGTACCTTCCTTTTGTTGTGAAACTTCGTAATATATAATCCCCCGGATTCCCCGAGGTTCGTATATCGTGTTCTCGCCGTGTTTTTTTTGTTTCGATCTGTTTCTGCCAGGAACTATTCTTGAAAGTTTAGAAGCACAATGGTGTCTGCCAAGGATAAGGGAAAGGAGCCTATGGAGGAAGATCTCCAAGACCCGGGCAGGAGAAGGAGATCAAGAGTGAAGACGAAGAGGAGGCAAAGCACACCGGCACTACCATTGCAAGCATTGGAGTGGTGGCAAACCCTGCCAGGACTATGTCAATTGGAGGGAAGCCTCCTCATCACTGTTCAGATCCATGGTCACTTCCTCCACCGCCAAGAATCCTTTCCATACCCTTATCCATGAGTATCAATACCAGAATATGCCCAAGGAGAAATTACCCTCCAATTGGGATTTTCCCCGTTCTAGCCATGCAGGAAAAGAAGACTTCAAGGAGGAAGAGTGGGGAAAGAATCGCAAGAGCTGGAATTCGCAACCCGACATGATCATGAGCCGCATTGAGAAAAACTCACAGCTGATTCGTAATCTCACCTTTGAGATTGAGGACTTGGGGAAACTAATCAAAGAGCTCATCGAGAGAATACCGCCACCACCGAAGGAGTAATTCGTCATCAGGTTTGGCATCCCCATGGTTTGTTCCAAGCTTGGGGGAGTGTCGCGTTATCACATCACTATCATCTATCTTTTTATTTTTTTAGTAGAGTCATATCATGAATAGAGAAGTTATCTTATAGGATGGTTTGCATTATGGAAGTGTCCCCTCTCTCGTTAGATATGTATCCCTTGGTGTGAGTTGCCGTTATGGAATATTAATGAGAAGTTCTATCATTTACTCTTTTGCATATCTTATATTAGTTTTCAATTCGTGGTTATATGATTGATCTTGTTGTTAGTATTGGTATCACTCTAGGATCATTGAGTTAATTTAGTTGGTTGTGGCAATCCTGGCTTGGTCAGTAGCAACACTATTTTTCAGAATTGAATGAAAAAGATAGAAGTACTCTTAAATAAATATAATTTCATCATCTTTCTTTCTTGATTTGCTCATAAGTTCAGTATTCTCTTGTTAAGATCTTTTGTGCTTCCAAGGAAGATTGCATGTTTGTCTTTATCACTTGTATGTTTGTTTGTTTCCTTCAACTCTTATACTTGCTACCCAGCCTTGCTAGCCAAAAACCTGTACTGAGAGGGAATTCTTCTCGTGCATCTAATCCTTAAGCCAAAATCTATGCCATTTGTGTCCACCATACCTACCTATTAGCACTATTGCTATTCCAAGTAAATTCATGTTTTTATCTACCTTCCAAAATTAAACTTGTTATGTGAAAATTAGTGATTAAAGCTCTCACGAACTTGATGGCACACTTTACTTTCTTGCACTTAATAAACTTGAACCATTGTGCCCATCTATGTTGCGTATATGATTGCGTTTTGTAAGTTGTGAATTAGCAAAACCATGCTGTCATGGGGAACGCTTTCAACATTGCATTGGTACTTTGTACCTAGTTGATATCATGTTCTTTTGTCTATGGATGTCGTCAGTGTGAAATGAAAGGGGAGCTTGTAAGTCCATGAAGTTATGCATGTGTCTAATCCATGCTGTCATGGTGGAAACCTGTAGGGTAACCATAATGAGCATCTATGAAGCATTCTTCTTATAAAAAAAGAGATAGAGATTGAGAAAAAGAGGAAAAGAAAAAAAGACGAGAAAATAGGAAAGAGAGAAAAAAGCACCATATTCCCATGGTAAATAAGAAGATTGTTATGATGCTCGTTGTCTGCTTGCCTTGTCATTTTGATATAGGGATTCTTCCGTATCATCGGGCAAGGGGTGCCCCCTTGGCGGTTCTCCTCGTATGAGGAGCGACCCTCGTATTCAAGGGAGCGACCCTCGTATTCAAGGGACATGAGATTTTCAACTTACAACTTGTCAACCATATCCTCATATTTGATCACTTTAACCTCAGTCACCTAAAGATGCCTATGATAGGGGCAATGAGAGTTGAAAACTATTAAGTATCATAATTTTTGGAAGCTATTTATGAAACTTGAAATACCTGCTTCCCTCTGCGAAGGGCCTTTCTTTTACTTTTTAGTTGAGTCAGTAAACCTATTCCTTTCTATCTCAGCAAGTATTTTGAGTTGTTGTGTTTCATTCATTCATATGATGATTTATTCAATCATGTTTCTTATGTTCCTTGTTTTGCACATTGCTCTTATCTAGGTGTTTACTACTTTGAAAGCTATCATTGAAAATCAGTTATATGTGAACTCCAGCAAATTTTCCACTATTCTTCGACCAAGAGCTAAGTTTGCCATTAACAATTATGATTCACTTTATGTATCTTTATTGTGTTTCCTTTACTTATTGCAAGTTAAGTTATATAATAGTGAGTTGTCTTCTATTATGATCTATGTATTGATGAATGTGGTGCTTCATGTCCGTATTCTTTTATCGACTCTTCACTCCATAAACCTGAGGCCATGTTTATTGAGCTTAGTTTCGCTTGGGGACAAGCGAAGTCTAAGCTTGGGGGGAGTTGATACGTCCATTTTGCATCACTATTCTATATCATAATTTACTGTTATTCATTGATATATTTCATATTAAGGGATGATACTTATGTTATTTCATCTGTTTTTGCATGGTTGATGACGTTTGGAGGATGGACCACTGCAGTCAGGATTCTAATGGAAAAGGTGCTGTTTGGAGGCAAAATTCGTGAAGATCAGAAAATCTAGGAAAATATATGGAAAATCCTATTTTTTCAGAAGACGAAGGCTGCCAGAAGGAGGAGTGGAGATCGGCCACTAGGGGCCCACACCACCCCCTGGTGCGGGCCACCCTGGGCCGCGCCACCAGGTGGTGTGGTCGCCCTGGTCCACCTCCAGCTCTCCCCTCTGGTGTATATTATCTCCACCGAACCCTAATACCTGGGGAGCGACCACAGAAAGATTTCACCACCTCTACGGGGCGGAAAACACCGAGAGAGAAAGATTTCTCCAGCAGACATAATTCTGCCAGGGGAATTCCTTCCCGGAGAGAGGAGATCGTCGCCATCAACACCACCATCAAGCTGGACTTCATCGGGATCATCATCACCATCATCACCACCAGCACCATCATCACCATCTCCATACCGCGGTAACAATTGGGTTGAATCTAGCATAGTTCTTAGGGGAAATTTTCCCGGTGTTGATTACTCTTTGTAGTTGATGCTATTGAGTGGAACCATTGAATTATTGTTTATGTTCATATTGTTATACATCATTATTTCATCTCTGATCATGATCCATATGATGTCTTGTGAGTAGTTCGTTTTGTTCTTGAGGACATGGGAGAAATCATGTTGTTAGTAGTGGAATTGTGTTAAGAAAGATTCAGTAGTTTGATATTTAAGTTGTGGTGTACTTCTTCTAGTGGTGTCATGTGAACATTGACTACATGACACTTCACCTATATGGGCCTTGGGGAATGCATTGTGTATTTGGCTACTAATCAGAGGGGTTGCCGGAGTGACAGAAACCTGAACCCCCGTTAGGAAACCATTGCACAAGGGACGTTAGGGTCTTAGAGTTTAAAGTTGTGGTTAGGTTTCTACCTTAATTACTTTCTTGTACTTACGGATGTTTGTAAGGGGTATAATCACAAGTATGTATTATTCCTAGGAAGGTCGGTACATTAGCACAGGTTCACCCACACAACACTTACCAAACTAAAGAAGATTAATCAACTATATGAAGCAAAAGCACTTGACAGAATTCCCATGTGTCCTCGAGAACATATGGTCATCTTAAGTAATACAACCAGCTTGTCCTTTGCTGAATAAAGGATTGGGTCACTTGCTGCATTTATTCTTATTGTCTTTTATTTACTCGTACTTTATTTACTTTCATTATCAAAAACCCCTAAAAATCCGTTTGCTAAGTATTTGTAGAGAATTCCTGATCCATACCACTAGCCAGCACCTTCTGCTCCTCGTTGGGTTCGACACTCTTACTTATCGAAAATACTGCGATACACCCCCTATACTTGTGGGTCATCAATATATCATCATGGTTTCCTGATCATAGACACTGGATGTTATTAATAACAAGATCATACCAGTAGGAGAATGATGTGATGGACATACACCCATAATAAGCATAACATAAGATCAAGTCATTAAGTTTGTTTTGCTACAAGCTTTGAAATAAATAGTAACCTAATCCTTTGACCATGAGATTATGTTAATCACCATCACCGGATGATTGCTTTGATGACATCAAACGCCACTTCATAACTGGGTGGTTATAAATGTGGCATTAGGTATTATGAAAGTATGTGTTGAAGCGCATGGATCAATAATGGGATTTTTCCATCCATATGACGGATATATATGCTCCGGGCCCTCTCGGTGGAATTTCATCCAATTAGCTTCCAGAATGTGACTAGGTCACAAGGGATGTCATGCCACGAAAGAAGTAAAGAGTACTTATCGGTAACGAGGTAGAACTAGGTATGGAGAAACCGATGAGGGAACCTCGGATAAGTAGAGTATCGCATGACAAAGGGAATCGGTGTCGTATGTTAATGATTCTTTTGATCACGAAGTCATCGTTGAATATGTGGGAGCCATTATGGATCTCTAGGACCCGTTGTTGGTTATTGATCTGAGAAGTGTCTCGGTCATGTCTGCATAGTTCGCGAACCGTAGGGTGACACACTTAAGGTTCGATGTTGTTTAAGTAGATATGGAATATGACTTGGATACTAAATGTTGTTCGGATTCTCGGATTGGATCTAGGGCATCACGTGGAGATCTAGAATTTTCCGGAGAATAAGATTCATATAATGGAGATCACTATCTGGGTTTTGGAAAGTTCCAGAGTATTCGTATGAAGCTTCTATAAGGTTTCAGAAGGTTCTATGGAGTTTACTTGAAAACCAAGTGACATGGGCCTACAGGTACTCGAGCTTGGTATGTACGGCCTGAATACAGCAGAAGCCCACAGCGTTGCCAAGGCCCAAATGGAGAACTCGAGTAACCTACGGACTCTCGATTGCTTGCGAAACAAGAAGAAGCTAAAGATAGAAAGTTTAAAGGGAAACCCTAACCTGTAATCGACTCGACCTGCTAACCGAGACCTAGCCTATCTATATAAAGGCTAGGAGGGGGCGGTGAGGAGGACACATGCAACCCTAGATTCCACAAGCCTCGCCAGATTGCATCTGCGCACCATTGTAATCTTCGATTCCTCTATTAATTCCACGAGCAGACAAGCAGGAGTAGGGACCTCTACGAGGCCTGAACCTGGGTAAACCTTGCGTCCCTGTGTGCTTATTTGCTAGCCGATTGATGCTTCCAGCGCTCCCTCCTTCTCCAAAACCCAAGTCCATAACAATGGGCATTGATGAGTTAAACCCTCGTCAATTGGCGCCGTCTGTGGGAATTGGGAGTGCTGATGTTGCGGCTTCTTCGGCCCCATCAACTGCGATCTACAACTCCGCAACATCAGAAATTCGCTAGCTCTTCGGCGCGTTCGACTTCACCATCCACACGCCGGCCACTCGCCTGTCTTTCGAGTCCGTGGGCAATGGAATTAGCCTGGCGATCAGGAGCTTCCGCTTTCAAGTTGGTCAGATGGGCACGCTTCGCATGCCTGACCAGCCGATAATACCATCGATTGCTCCAGCATCGTGGTTCCCTCCACCGATCGGCACCCTGAGTGAGCTCAATGCCTCGACAACAATCGAGAATACAGACAGCGACAGCAGTCGCGGATGCGATCCAGGCGATCTAGCAACTGAAGATGGAGCCTACAGTTCCGGATCTGAAAGTTGTGGGAGGAATAGCTTCCCCAACCACTTCATGTACACCGTCCTCAACGCTGGCGACTCCTCCGCCAATCGCGACAACACGGGCAACGGAGGCAATGGAACCGACCCACCAAACGGTGGCATACCTAATGGCGGACCACCCAATGGCGGCCCCACTAACGGTGCCCCCGTCAACAACGGAGGGGTAGTCGACCCCCCCCACCATGGTGAACAAGCACACTAGTGTACGTGTCGTGATCAGGCTCAACGATCTTGAGTGGGCCTGCTGCCGAGAAGCCCTATGAGGCAACCCTCCACCCTTCGCTCCCTGCAAGAACTGCTGATGGGCTACCATTGGCTCCTGAAGGAGGAATAAAAACGCCAACTGCATACACTCGCGCAACTCGAAGCGTGTAAAAAGGCGGCAGAAGAGTTGAGGCTCCGACGAGCTGGGCTCTCCTCCCACGGAGGATCCTGCTCCAAGTGCAACGAGTACATCGCTAACAAGAGGCGATCTCGACTGGCCCACCTCACTGAACAAGAGCGTGTAGAAGCCGCAAAAGTCCTCGACTTCGACTCCATGACGGTGGATACGCGTGGCAACGTGCTCCCAAAAACGCCGCAAGCTGTGGTAATGACGGCCACCATGTACCTCCTCAACAACCAGTCGCCAGCTAAGAGATCCTCGAGCTGCCATGCACCGATCTAGGATCGCAGGCTTGCGCCTAATCGAGGCCGCTCTCGACAAAGAGCCAACGCCGGAGCCGAAGAAAAACAAGGCTCTGGCACAACGCTATTCCTCACCCTCATCTAGCGATGGCAGTCATGATCTGTCTCGACGTCACCGCTCACGGCAACACGACTACGACTACAACGCACGTGATGACATCACGCAGCGCAAGATTGACAAGTCAAGGGCGCGGCGCACCCGATCGACTGACTCAGAAGACGAAGATGTGGAGCTCTATGGTGCCAGATGCTTCAGCAGGGCCATCAGGCAAAAGCGAATGCCCAAGGGGTTCAAGCTCCCATCGGAGAACCCAAGGTTTGACGGCCTGCAGGACATAAAAATCTGGTTGGAAGACCACATCTCATGCGTCAGGCTCCATGGTGGGAGTCGAAGCACAGCCATGCAATGCCTGCAGCTACAGCTGCAGGGCGCCGCCTGAGCTTGGCTCAATTACCTCCCGCGTAGATCCATTCGCAGTTGGGATGAGCTGGTCTATAGCTTTGTGTTTAACTTCAAGGGCACCTACAAAAGGCCTGCATCAATCGAAGAGCTAAGATGCTGCCAGCAAAGGTCGGGTGAATCATTACGTTCGTACATCCAGAGATGGTCCATCATCAAGAACTCCGCGGAAAATATCTTGGATGACCGGGCAATTGACGCATTCAACGGCGGCATTCGTCGCATAGAGCTCAGGGAGGAGTTGGGCCGCTCGAAGCCCAAAACCATTGACCACCTGATGGAAATCACGAATCGGTGGGCAGATGGAGAAGAATCAGTGAAAAATCATGTTCACTCCGACGATGAAGCAGAACTCGAGCGCAGACGCGATCGCCAAAGCAAACGTCGAATGTGCATCTACGATGACCGCGACAATGTCAACATGGTCGCAGCCGGCTACACTGACAGACGCGACGACAACCGCAACAACGTCTACCGCAGCGGTGGACACCACGACTCTGGGAAAACCACGCAAGTATGGAAGCGCCGCACTCACGACGAGGCACCCGTAACATCCATTGAGGATAAGTTGTCTGGGCCATACACCGTGCACTTCTACATCGACAAGCATGACGGCAAAAAGAAATCCTGCGACCTCCTCAAGGACTGCCACGAGTTCCTCAAACTTCATGAGGGTCTGGCTCAGATGAATCGTGACGTGGTCAACAGGGGCTACAGAGCCGCCCCAGGCGCTGTGGCACATGGAGCTCCTCCACCACCACCGGGACCACCGCCCACCGCAGCTGCGCCTGACCAGCATCACGGAGGCGAGCTGTACCCATGGGCCATGGGCACCATGATGATCCAAAAGGGCCACCCCTCCAACCGGCTGCAGAAGGCCATCACTTGCCAAGTTAATTTGGCAACCAAATCACCACCATCCACCACTGAGTACCTCAGTGGAAGCCACTCCTGCATCACCTTCAACAAGCGAGACCATCCGCGCCAAGTACCTCGCCCAGGCCATTGCCCCCTCGTACTTGAGGCACAAATTGGAGGCTTCGACATGAGTCGCGTCTTCATGGATGGTGGAATCGACATCAACCTTATGTTCGCGAGAACCTTGTGAGCAATGAGGATCCGTCTAACCTGCCTAGAAGCCTCGGACACAACATTCCACGGCATCATCCCAGGCAAGGGCGTATACCCCCTTGGAAAAATCAACCTCGGCGTCATCTTCGGCACGCCGAAAAACTTTCGACGTGAACACATCGACTGGCCCTCACAGTATCACTGCATCCTGGGATGTGTCGCGTTTGTTAGGTTCATGGCAGTGCCGCACTATGCCTATCTGCAGATGAAAATGCCAGGCCCCAACAGCGTCATCACAATCAACGGGAGTTCGAGAGGCCCGACAGTTGCGACAGGGAGTTCACCAGAATTTCCTAGTCCTTCGGCATGCAGGAAGAACTAGCAAGATTGAAGGAGTCGACACACAACAGTCTGCCTCCCCTGAGCCGGCCAAGTTCACCGACATGTCCTTCGACTCATCGGTGCACAAGAAGAAAGCTCAGGTCCACCCATCGGATCCCGCCAAGACGGCCCTCATCGCCAACAACTTGAGTCCTAGATAGGAACTCGCGCTCGTCGAATTCCTCCGTGAGCACTGGGAAATCTTCGCTTGGTGTCCAACGGACATGCCAGGAGTTCCCAGGGAATTCGCTGAGCATGCACTCAATGTCAACCCAGACGCAAGGCCAGTCAAACAAACAATTAGGCGACTGTCTGAGCCAAGAGAAAAAGCGGTCGGAATGGAGATCAACAGACTCCTCGATGCCATTTTCATACGCAAATCAAGGAAAGCACTTGGCTCGCCAACACGGTGCTAGTACCAAAAAGGACACGGATATCCTATGGATGTGCGTGGACTTTACCTCTCTGAATAAGCACTGCCCAAAGGATCACTTCCAGCTATCGCGAATCGACCAGATCATTGACTCCACCGTGGGATGTGAGCGCCTCTGCTTCCTCGACGCCTACTTGGGCTATAATCAGATTCGAATGAAGGAGGAGGATCAAGAGAAAACGGCGTTTACAACGCCTTTTGGTGTGTTCTGCTATAACACAATGCCCTTCAGGCTAAAAACGAAGGAGCAACCTATCAGCGGTGCATGCAGGCTTGCCTCAAGAACCAACTTGGTCGCAACATCCAAGTCTATGTTGACGACATCGTAATAAAGACCAAAGAGGAAGCTTCATTAATCGACGATTTACGCGAAACCTTCGCCAACCTCGACCGCTACCGGATTAAGCTCAATCCGGACAAGTGTGCCTTCGGCGTACCATCTGGGCAACTACTCGGGTATCTCATCTCCGCAAGAGGGATCGAGGCAAACCCGAAGAAAATAAAAGCCATACTGGCCATGGAGAAGCCGAAGAACGTAAGAGGCGTCCAACAGCTAGCTAGCTGGGCAAATTGCAGCGCTCAGTCGATTCATCAGTCAAATGGGCGAAAAGGCACTGCCCTTCTACCAACTTCTCCGCAAAGCTGACAAGTTCGAGTGGACCAACGAGGCACAGGAAGCATTCGAAGATCTCAAGCGTCTACTGTCCACCTCACTAGTACTGGTGACCCCACGCGAAAGGGAACTACTATTGTTGTACATCTCCGCCACCAACCAGGTGGTCAGCACGGTGCTCGTGGTAGAACGAGCCAAGGAAAACAAGGTCCATTGGGTACAACGTCCAGTCTACTACCTCAGCGAGGTACTCACATCAAGAAAGCAGCGGTACCCGCACTACCAGAAGTTGGCATATGGCATCTTCATGACAGCCAGGCGACTGTGCCACTACTTCTAGGAGCACCCAATCGTGGTGGTCAACAACGCTCCTCTTGGACATATCCTCAACAACCCCGACGCCACCGGACGAGTCACGCTTTGGGTAATCCAGCTGTCTCCACGAGACATTACATATGAAAAACGCGACGCGATCAAGTCACAAGTTCTCCTTGACTTCCTCGTGCACTCGATGGAGAATCAGCTCCTTGAAAAACCAGATATGTCCTATCTTAGACAATGCACTTCGATGGATCCAAGCGAAAGGACGGAGCTGGCGCAGGCATCATACTGACATCGCCCCAGGGAGACAAGCTGAAATATATTCTGCGAATGTAGTTCACCGCCTCCAACAATGAAGCTGAATACGAGGCCCTGCTACATGGGATGAGGATGGAAAAAGCCTATGGTGCCAAGAGGCTCATAATATACGGCGACTCCAAGCTGGTCGTCAACCAGACAATGCACGAGTGCGATGCACTGAACAACAATATGATCGCCTACCGCGACCTCTACGACACTCTCAAAGGGGACTTCGACGGTTGCGAGTTGCGGCACATAGGCCGCGAAAGCAATGAAGAGGCAGACGCACTCGCCAACATTGGCTCTACCTGCACCCCCATACCACCTGGGGTATTTCTCGAGCGCATCTGCGAATGCTCCATCAATACAAAGGCCGCAAAGAAGAAAACAAGCGCAACAACGGACTCGAGGGCTGCGCCACCCAATGATCCAATGGCACTCGACGACCTGGAGCTTGACACAGGACTCGAAGGACAGATGAGAGTCATGATGATCGAGCCATCTTGGACTCAACCGTACATCACATACCTTCTCGGCAAGAGGCTACCGGACGATCCGACTGATGCACGGCACATTGCGCAGCGATCCAAGGAATTCGCTGTTATCAAAGGCGAACTATACAAGTGCAGCATCACAGGAGTACTCCAACGATACGTCTCCAACGCTGATGGAAGAGCTGTTCTCCTCGACATCCATGAGGGGACTTACGGGCACCACGCCGACAGTCGCGCCCTCGTCGCCAAAGCTCTATGTGCTGGATTCTACTGGCCTATGGCCATGCGTCACTCCAAGGACATCGTCCAAAAATGCAACGCTTGCCAGCGATTCGCGGACAAACCACACACACTTGGCATGGAGCTCTGGCAAATTCCATTGGCCTGGCCCTTCACGCAATGGGGACTCAACATGGTCGGCAAGCTCCCAAAGTCCTCACGAGGAGGCTACACGCAACCCTAGTTTCCACAACCCTCGCCACATTGCATCTGCGCACCATTGTAATCTTCCATTCCTCTATTAATTCTACGAGAAGACAAGCAGGAGTAGGGACCTCTACGAGGCCTAAACGTGGGCAAACCTTGCGTCCTTGTGTGCTTGTTTGCTAGCCGATTGATGCTTCCAGCGCTCCCTCCTTCTCCAAAACCCAAGTCCATAACAATGGGCATTGATGAGTTAAACCCTCGTCACCAAGAAAGAAAGGGGAAGACTTGGGGGGAATAAAAGTCCCCCTTCCCTTGTGCGCTGGCCCTAGGAGGGTAAAGGGGGGCAACCCTAGGCTGCCCCCTCTATATAAGGAGGGGAGGCGCCACCCCTCCCCCTTGCCCCTTCCACCCAAAACCCTAGCCACCACTCTCCTCCTCCTTCCTCCTGCTCCGGCTTAGGTGAAGCCCTACAGGATTTCTTATCCACCACCACCACGCCGTCGTGCTGCTAGGATTCCGTGGAGATCTACTACCTCCGCTGCCCACTGGAACGGGGAGAGGATCGTCTACATCGACTCTGTATGTGTGACCGGGTGCGGAAGCGCTGTCGGAACGTGGTGCCGAAAGGATCATCTACTCGATCTTGAGATCGGCAAGTGATCGTCTACATCAACCACGAGTTCCGATCTTGCTCAAGGCTTTGGATCTACAAGGGTTAGTAGATATCTATCTCACTGCACTTATTCATAGATTAGAACTTGGCTTTTCCATAGATTGGATCTTGCTTTTATTCGTTCTTGCAGTAGAAATTTTTTGTTTTCCATGCAACAAACCCTACAGTGGTTTCAGAGCCATGTCTATGCGTAGATCTATTTCACGAGTAGAACACAATGTTTTGTGGGCGTTGATGCTTTTGTTGTCGTTGTATTCACATGTACTTTGCATCTTGCCGGATGGTGGGATGAAGCGGCTCGGGCTATCCTTACATGTCATCGCACATGAGACTTGCTCCACACTTGACATGCAACTTGCAATGTACAAGTGGATTTCCGGGTGTCTGTCTCTTCGACCATAGTTAAGATCCAATTTACAATTAGCATCTAACAACACTTGTATCAGTGTTGTGGTTCTTGTTTGTAGGTAAGATCGGTTCTTATATGTAATCCCCAAGCCACGTAAAATATGCAAACAAAATTAGAGGCGTCTAACTTGTTTTTGCAGGGGCATGTGATGTGATATGGCCATGATATGATTGTTAATATATTTGATGCATACAATGATCCTTGTTGTTGGACTTTGGTGGACTTACCGAATGGTCGCAAGGCTGTCGAGAACAAATGGATCTTTAAGAGAAAAAAGATGCTGATGGTAATGTTACTATCTATAAAGCTCGACTATCGCGAAAGGGTTCCAAAAAATTGAAGGAGTTGACTACGATGAGACTTTCTCACCGGTAGAGAAGCTAATGTCTATGAAGATTTTGTTAGCAATCGCTGCATATTTCATTTATGAGATTTGGAAGATGGATGTCAAAACGGTGTTCCTTAATGTTGTCATTGAGGAAGAGTTGTATATTTTACAACCCAAAGGTTTTGTCAATCCTAAAGATGCTGACAAGGTGTGCAAGCTTCAGCGCTCCATTTATGGACTGAAGCAAGCATCCTGGAGTTGGAATAAACATTTTGATAAGGTGATCAAAAACAATGGATTTATACACTTATGGAGAAGCTTGTTTTTACAAGAAAGTAAGTGGGAGCACTGTAGCATTCCTGGTACTATATGTGGATGACATATTGTTGACTGGGAATGATATAGAACTTCTTGAAAGTGTCAAAGCCTATTTGAATAATAGTTTTTCAATGAAGGATCTTAGAGAAGCGTCATACATTTTAGGCATCAAGATTTATAGAGATAGATCAAGACACTTAATAGCGCTTTCACAAAGTACATACCTGGACAAGGTTCTAAAGAAGTTTAGAATGGAAGAAAGCAAGAAAGGGTTCTTGTCCATGTTGCCACGTAAGACCTTGAGTAAGACTCAAAGTCAAGTTACGGCAGAAGATAGAGAGAAGATGAGTAAAATCCCCTATGCCTCAGCCATAGGTTCTATCATGTATGCCATGCTATGTACGGGACCGGATATTGCACATGCTGTTAGTTTGACCATCCGATATCAAAGTGATCCAGGAATGGAACACTAGATAATAGTCAAAAATATCCTAAAGTACTTGAATATGACTAAGGATATGGTTCTTTCTTATGGAGGTGACAAAGATCTCATTGTAAACAGTTACACCGATGCTAGTTGGAACACCGATTCAGACGACTCTAAGTCACAGTATGGATACATATTTATTTTGCATGATGCAGTAGTGAGCTAGACGAGTGCGTTGCAAAGCGTTGTGGAGAAATATTCAATTGAATCGAAATACATAGCTACTTTGGAGGCTGCACAAGAAGCGATATGGATAAAGGAGTTCATTACTGAGCTTGGTGTGGTTCCTAGTGTGTTGGACCTGATGGCCATCTATTGTGACAACATGGGTGCCATAGCTAATGCACAGGAGCCAATGTCACACAAGAAGCTGAAGCACATCAAGCTACATTTCTATGCTATCGTGAGTATGTCCAAGATGGTGACATAAAGATTTGCAAAGTACAAACTGATCTGAATGTGGCAGATCTATTGACTAAACCTCTCCCTAGAGCAAATCATGACCAACACCAGAATGCCATGGGTGTTAGGTATATTACCATGTAATTTAGATTATTGACTCTAGCGCAAGTGGGAGACTGTTGGAGATATGCCCAAGAGGTAATAATAAAGTGGTTATTATTATATCTTTGTGTTTATGATAAATGTTTACATCCCATGCTATAATTGTATTATTAGGAAACACTAATACTTGTGTGTTTTGTAAACATAAAAGAGTCCCTAGTAAGCCTCTTATTGAACTAGCTTGAGATGATCATGGTTTCCTAATCATAGACATTAGATGTTATTAATAACAAGATCATACCATTAGGAGAATGATGTGATGGACATACACCCATAGTAAGCATAACATAAGATCAAGTCATTAAGTTTGTTTTTATATAAGCTTTGAAATACATAGTAACATAATCCTTCGACCATGAGATTATCTTAATCACCATCAGCGGATGAGTGCTTTGTTGACATCAAATGCCACTTCATAACTGGGTGGTTATAAAGGTGGCATTAGGTATTCTGAAAGTATGTGTTGAAGCACATGTATCAAGAATGGGTTTTGTCCATCCATATGACAGATAGATAGATAGATATGCTCTGGGACCTCTCGGTGGAATTTCATCCAATTATCTTGCAAAAATGTGACTAGGTCACAAGGGATGTCATGCCACAGAACGAGTAAAGAGTACTTATCGGTAACGAGGTAGAACTAGGTATGGAGAAACCAATGAGGGAACCTCGGATAAGTAGAGTATCGCGTGACAAAGGGAATCAGTGTCGTATGTTAATGGTTCTTTCGATCACAAAGTCATCGTTGAATATGTTGGAGCCATTATGGATCTCCAGGTCCCGTTATTGGTTATTGATCGAAGAAGTATCTCGGTCATGTCTACATAGTTCATGAACCATAGGGTGACACACTGAATGTTCGATGTTGTTTAAGTAGATATGGAATATGAGTTGGAGACCGAATGTTGTTCTAAGTCTCGGATTGGATACAAGACATCACGAGGAGATCCAAAATCATCCAGAGAATAAGATTCATATAATGGAGATCACTTCCTAGTTTCAGAAAAGTTCCGGAGTATTCGCATCAAGCTTCTAGAATGTTTCGGAAGGTTCTGGAAGGTTCTATGGAGTTTACTTGAAAACCAAGAAATAAAGGTGCAAGACTTGGGGGGAGAAAACTTCCCCCTTCCCGTGCGCGCCAGCCCTAGGAGGGCAAAGGGGGCAACCCTAGGGCACCCCCTCTATATAAGGAGGGGAGGCGCCACCCCTCACCTTGCCCCTTCCACCCAAAACCCTAGCCGCGACTCTCCTCCTCCTTCCTCCTGCTCCAGATTATGCGAAGCCCTGCAGGATTTCTTCTCCACCACCACCACCACGCTGTCATGCTGCTGGGATTCCGTGGAGATCTACTACCTCCGCTGCCCACTGGAATGGGGAGAGGATCGTCTACTCGATCTTGAGATCGACAAGTGATCGTCTACATCAACCACGAGATTCGATATCGCTGAAGGCTTTGGATCTACAAGGTTAGTACAGATCTATCTCATTGCACTTATCTCATAGATTAGATCTTGGCTTTTCCATAATTTGGATCTTGGTTTTATTCGTTCTTGCGATAGAATTTTTTTGTTTTCCATGCAACAAACCCTACAGATCCCACATCACCACACAAACTCTAGTGGATTTTGTGGTGCAGCCTATGCCACACTAGGGCAGCATTGATGACTACAAGTGCACAGATCGTTTGTAGCTAGTTTCAAAATAAATATATCGATCCTATAAGGAGCAGGAGTATGAAGTCTAATAACTCTTGAATTAAATAGTACAATAGAAATGCTAAATAAAGTTGTAAGTAACAAGATAAAATGCGAGTATTGTGTAAAAAGCTGTTTTTGGGTTTTTAGTATAAGAGAACAATAAGTAAAGTAAAACAACTAAACACAGAAAGTAAGTGTCGCGTATGTAAAAGAGCTTGGAACTGCAATAGGGAAAAAGGCGTTCTCAAAGAGTAGCGGATACACCTCTAGCATTATAAAGAGCTAAGGTAAATATTATTGTTATGAACATTCTCAACTATGTATGTGTGGGAAGAACTCCGTATTTGGACAAATAGGCAGAAACCACTGCTCACATCATCCTCATAACCACAACAGATAGCAATCGACATTAATCGAATTACTGCGCTATTAAGGGACTTGATCCCGTAGGACGTATCCCATGGCATGGATAGTGTTTCGTGAGTTTCCTCGGTTCCCAAGTTGATACGTAAGGGGTGCCAATAGCTTTATAGTCACTGTAAGTGGTAACACACCTCCGTCTACCAACAAGTAGCTCCCTCCATCAAGTCCCCACAAGAGGAAAATATTGAGAGGTTAACTTCTCCCAACATCAAGATGAAGACAATCTAACACATGGTCACAACGATGAATATCATAATAAACTTTATCTTATTTCAATCTCATACTAGGGTTTCTCTATCTCCCAAAGAACTAATGATCTACTCAGACATGGAGGCAATCAACATCATGGCAATAACAATAGAATCTATCATAGATGAATAGTACTTGTATAAATCCAACAAGATCTAGACAAGATGTAGATGGGATAGATGGAGATGGTGGTGATGCAGCGGTTGATGATGAAGATCGATGCCTTAGCCTTCCGGATCTGCGCAGGGCGAAGATGGATCCCTAGTGGACGAGTTCTCCCTCCAGATGCCTTCCGGAGGTGAGGTTTCAACGATTTCTGGTTATTCTGTATGTTGTCTCTTTGATCCAGTTGCACGGGGTGCAACTATTTGAGGAGACGGTGGTGGTGCCAACTATACGGTGGGAACTATACGGCCAGCAAATTAATTCCTGCCATATAGTTGGTCGTTAAACCTTCTAGATTACTCAATCGCTTCAGGTTTTCTTCTGGTGTTATTGATATTTCCCAAATAAGTGATTTACATTGTTTTGACTCCTTTTCTCCCCAATACAACTACTCCAAGAATTGTGTCCATTGTATCCATCATCTATCCTGATCCTGATCTAAATAGACATAAAATGTACGCGCGAACGCCGTAAACAACCAAGATGCTGCAACAATAGTGCAAAATAATAATATAAAACATGATGCAAATGTGCACTCATCAAGAATGCAATGTGGAATATGCTTTTCTATGTGCTTTTCATCTCTGTGACCATATTGGTGTCATTGCATGTATTCTTTTCCTAAACCGCATGGATCCCACTAGTGTCATTGACCCACATGACCACATTGCATGTGTTCATTTCAAACCACATTGATCCCACATGACCACACACACTTCAATGGATTCTATGGTGCAACCTCTACCACACTCGTGCAGCATACAATGTGGAAGCTTATTTCCTAGGTGATTTTAGTCTCTGTGACCATATTGGTGTCATTGCATATGTTCTTTTCCTAAACCACATGGATCCCACTAGTGTCATTGACCCACATGACCACATTGCATGTTTTCTTTTCATAAACCACATTGACTACACATGACAACACAAACTCCTATGGATTTTGTGGTGCAGCCTCTTCCACACTAGTGTAGCATGCAATGTGAAGCTTCTTTCCTATGTGCTTTTGGTCTCTGTGACCATACTAGTGTCATTGCATGTGTTCTGTTCCTAAACCACAAGGATCCCACTAGTGTCATTGATCCACATGACCACTTTGCATGTGTACTTTTCATAAACCACATTGATCCCGCATGACCACACACACTCCAATGGATTCTGTGGTTCAGCCTCTGCCACACTAGTGCATCATGCAATGTGGAAGCTGCTTTCCTTTGTGATTTTGGTCTCTATGACCATACTGGTGTCATTGCATGTGTTCTTTTCCTAAACCACATGGATCCCACTTGTGTCATTCACCCACATGACCACATTGCATGTGTTCTTTTCATAAACTACATTGATCCCACATGATCGCACAAACTCCAGCGGATTCTATGGTGCAGCCTCTGCCCAACTAGAGCAGCATGCAATGTGGAAGTTGCTTTCCTTTGTGCATTTGGTCTTTGTGACCATACTAGTGTCATTGCACGTGATCTTTTCCTAAACCACATGGATCCCACTAGTGTCATTGACCCACATGACCACATTGCTGTTGGAAATATGCCCCAGAGGCAATCATGTATGATGATATTCCTGTGTATTCATAAGGTTATGGTCCATGTATGAACTATTGATGTGTGTCATCGAATATGTGATTTGATTGTGGAACTACATATTCATGTTGTTCATACTAATTGTCCTTGGTCATTGAGGTTATGCCGGACACACAACTTAGACCAATGTGAAAGTCGGCAGATGACTAGGTTCCACTTGTCATGGGCATGGAGATGCTATTCCGACTTACACAGATTGGACTAAAGAGTTTAGCAAGTCGGATTGACCCATATTGAGATGCAACGAACAAGCTGTCATTTGCATGTCTCAATCAATGTAATCCTTAGACCTGAGGTTATTGCACAATCCGAGTTGAGGATCTCTGACTTAGGTTCTGTCAAACACTGTTCCGTCACTGGGCAGTTATAAAGGCAGAGTTCGGGTCGACGGAGAATCAAGCTGCGTGATGTGAATAACCAAGACGGGATTTTTCCCCTCCATCCGGAGAGATATTCTCTAGGCCCTCTCGGAAGATATGATTCGGAAAGCATGGCCATGCGCGTCTCGGATAAGTGTTAACCGAGGCAGCCGACTAAGAGTTAGTCAGATGAATCACTTATCTCGGACCGAGAAAGAGAGTCGGACTATTTAAGGGATGACGGTCATTCACCTATAGTCTGACAAAGTATATCGTGAGGCAAAAGGGACTCAGACGAAAGTCGCATTGGAAGGTATGTCGTCATGACTTATTGGTACTTGGGAGTTGGCACGTTTTGCTAGGAGCCGCTACCAACTGATCGCTCACGAGTGAGACTCGGAATCGTGTCCGGGTTACCATGAGCCTGTCGGGTCACACACTTAAGAGCCGGAGCAAGTTTGGGTTAGACCCAAACAGGAAACCTATTTGGGTTGGACCCAAATAGAGACATGGAGTTAGTCAGCAAGTAAGACTTGTACTGGCTAATATAGGCCTTTTTAGTGAATGGGCCACAAGTGAGTGGAGCCCACTTTCACTCCCTATATAAGCTGGGGCGCAGGTGCTTAGAGTACAAGGTTAGGTCACTCCATGTGTTGGAAACCCTAGCCCCAGTCCGTCCTATCGCCGCCATACCGGACCTAGCAGTCCATCGCCGGCGCTCCTCCTCGTACGTGTGGATACCGGCAGAGGTGATGTACGTTCAGCACTTCGACGATCGTGAAGAAAGTACGGATCGTGGATCGCGGAACCTAAACAGATCGTGAGGACTGTACTGCATCAAGCGACGTGCTTCATCAATTCCGCAACTGCGCGTCTAGTGGTAATCCTCGTGGCCTTCTACCTAAGCTAGATCTTGGGATCACGGCGTAGGGAAAAAGTTTTGTTTTTCTCTGCCTGGCCCAACAGTGGTATCAGAGCATTAGCTTCTGGTTTTAGGCTCGAGATCGCGCATATGTGATATGCGGTTGGCGTTTGATTGGATCTAATTGCAGTTTTGGTGGTCGGTCTATGAGATAGATCGGTTTTGTACAAAGTTGATTGGATCAACTGTACTCGGGGAATGGATGATCTGGTTTCCGTGATCTAACTGCTAGTGTCATTTACCCACATGACCACATTAAATGTGTTATTTTCATAAACCACATTGAACCCACATGACCACACAAGCTTTAATGGATTCTATGGTGCAGCCTCTACAACACTAGTGCACCATGCAATATGGAATCTTCTTTCCAATGTGCTTTTGGTCTTTGTGACCATGGTTTGACACATGGGTCCACTAGTGGCATTACATGTGTTCTTTTCCTAAACCACATGGATCCCGCTGGTGCCATTAACCCACATGACCACATTGCATGTGTTCTTTTCATAAAGCACATTGATCCCACATGACCACACAAACTCTAGTGTATTCTATGGTGTAGCCTCTACCACACTTGTGCAGCATGCAGTGTGGAAGATGCTTTCCTATGTGCTTTTGCTCTCTGTGACCATACTGGTGTCATTGTATGTGTTCTTTTCCTAAACCACATGGATGCCACTAGTGTCATTGACCCACATGATCACATTGCATGTGTTCTTTACATAAACCACATTGATCCCACATGACCACATACACTCCAGTGGTTTCAATGGTGCAACCTCTGCCACACTGATGTAGCATTTAATGTGGAAGCTGCTTTGCTAGGTGCTTTTGGTCTCTATGACCATACTAGTGTCATTGAATGTGTTATTTTATGAGACCACATGGATCCCACTAGTTTCATTGACCTACATGACCACATTGCATGTTTTCTTTTCATAAACCACATTGATCCCACATGACCACACAAACTCTAGTGGATTTTGTGGTGCAGCCTCTGCCACACTAGTGTAGCATGCAATGCGGAAGCTTCTTTCATATATGCATTTAGTCTCTGTGACCATACAAGTGTCATTGCATGTGTTCTTTTCCTAAACCACATGGATTCCACTAGTGTCATTGACCCACATGACCACATGGCATGTGTTCTTTACATAAACCACATTGATCCCAAATGACCACACACACTCTAGTGGATTCCGTGGTTCAGCCTCTTCCATAGTGGTACAAGATGCAATGTGGAAGCTGCTTTCCTATGTGCTTTTGGTCTTTGTGACCATACTGGTGTCATTGCATGTGTTCTTTTCCTAAACCACATGGATCCCACTAGTGTCATTGACCCACGTGACCACATTGCATGTGTTCTTTTCATAAACCACATTGATCCCACATGACCACACAAACTCTAGTGGATTTTGGGGTGTAGCCTCTGCCACAGTGGTGCAGCATGCAATGTGGAAGATGTTTTCCTATGTGCTTTTGGTCTCTGTACCATATTGGTGTCATTGCATGTATTATTTTCCTAAACCACATGGATCCCACTACTGTCATTGACCCACATGACCATATTAACAGTAGAGAGGTTTTTTTCCAACACACGCACTTGTGCTCTTTTCTCTTGTTCTTTCAATCTCAAAACAAACTGGTTACAATGCCTATAAGTAGTGCATGTACATACACTCGGTCAAGTCCATGACTACTTGAGTTCCACTAGCCAGAAGATAGGAACTACTAGTAACCATGATGGCCACACCACTCGGCTACTCTCCTCGCAACTGGAGACAACGGGTGATTACTAGGTCCACTCCTAATCCTATCCTTCAGTTGGCTCTATGCATGCATGCACCTGTATATCTCTCCTCCTACTAGCTAGGCATTGCTAACTAACTAACACATGAGACCTGGTACCTACATGCACAGCACCAAGGACATCAAATGACACGACTACAAACTTGCCTTGTGTACACATGATCATATCTCTATGATGTGCACATTGTCGTAGCTTGACATGCTAAATAATAGAAAATAATCATGAGGAAACTCTAAAACAACAAGGTTGCTCCAACAATCACCCCTTAACCTTGTTGGCATTTATTTAGGAATCCGCGCGGATCATCACAGCAGCGCCAGATGCTCGTCGACGTCCGTGACGGAAAGATGAGCCTGCTCCTTCCTCAGCTCCGTGCAATCCTTGGATAAGTGCCCATAGTTCTGGCAGTTGTAGCAGCGAACCTTCTTGGTGTCGAAAGTTCTCTTCTTCTTGCCAGCGCCGCTACGGTCACGAGCACGCCACTCCTGCTCCGTGAGGAGCAAGCGACCTCCAGGGACATGGTCGTCGTTGTCGGCGCCCTCGTCCGCATCGCTCCGGTCTTCCGCCATCTTGAGCCTTCCCACAAGCTCCTCCATGGACATGGTTTTAAGATCAAGAAGCTTCTCAATAGAAATCGCTACATGGGTGTACTTGGATGGAATGATGCGGAGGAGCTTCTTCACGACCATCTCCTCCTTGAACTTCTTGCCGAGAGTGCGTATCTTATTGGCGAGCCCGTTCATGCGCATGGCGAGCTCGTCGATCATCTCCCCGCTCCTCATGCAGATGGCATCAAACTCCTTGAGGAGATTCTGTGCCTTGGCCTCATGAACACGCGCATCACCCACACGCATGGACTTGATGGCGTCCCATGCCTCCTTTGCCGTCGCCTTCACAGCAAGCGTGGAGTCCATCTCCGGTGGCACGACTCGCAGAATTGCTGCAAGCGTCGCCCGGTCCTCGCTGAAGCTCCCGGCTCCCTCAATGGCGTCCCACACGCCTTGGGAGTCCATGTTGACCTTCATGATCAGCGCCCACTCAAAGTAAGTCGTCGCCGTCAATGGCGGGTAGACGACGGTGCTACTGGCCTAGTGGATGATGCACTGCTGCACCACCACCTCACGGCCACTACGCCGCATTGGGCTCCGGCCACGGTGTATCGGTGAGGCTGAGCCACCACAGCGACCCGACGGGCATGACGGAGTGTGTGAACCTTCTCTGGCCATGGCTCTGATACCAAATGATAGCTTTGGCTAGAGGTAAAAGATGAGCTCACGCACACACTAGATACAATGAACATACAGAGAGGTTTTTTCCAGCACACGCACTTGTGCTCTTTTCTCTTGTTCTCTCAATCTCAAAACAAACTGGTTACAATGCCTATAAGTAGTGCATGTACATACACTCGGTTAAGTCCATGACTACTTGATATCCACTAGCCAAAATATAGGAACTACTAGTAACCACGATGGCCACACCACTCGGCCACTCTCCTCGCAGCTGGAGACAACGGGTGATTACCAGGTCCACTCCTAATCCTATCCTTCAGCTGGCTCTATCCATGCATGCACCTATATACCTCTCCTCCTAATAGCTAGGAATTGCTAACTAACTGACACATGAGACCTAGTACCGTTGATACGCCCATTTTGCATCACTATTCTATATCAGAATTCACTGTTATTCATTGATATATTTTATATTAAGAGATGATACTTATGTTATTTCATCTGTTTTTGCATGGTTGATGACTTTTGGAGCATGGACCGCTGCATTCAGGATTCTGATGGAAAAGGTGCTGTTTGGAGGCAAAATTCGCGAAGATCAAAAAATCCAGGAAAATATATGGGAAATCCTATTTTTCTAGAAGACGAAGAAAGCCAGAAGGGGAGGCTGAGATGGGCCACAGGGGGCCCACACCACCCCCTTGTGCGGGCCAGCCTAGGCCGCGCCACGAGGTGGTGTGGCCGCCCTGGTCCATCCCTGGCTCTCCCCTCTGCGTATATTATCCTCCCAAAACCCTAAGACTTGATGAGCGACCACAGAAAGATTTCGCTGCCTCTGCGGGGCGGAAAACACCGAGAGAGAAAGATCTCTCCGATAGACAGAATTATACCGGGGGAATTCCTTCCTAGAGAGGGGAGATCATCGCCATCAACACCACCATCAAGCTAGACTTCATCGGGATTGATACATTGCAAATGTATCTATAATTTTTGATGTTCCATGCTTGGTTTTATCCACTTTCTTGTGTTTTGTTCCAACTTTGGAGTACTTTTCATATGATTTCTTGTACTAACCTATTAACAAGAGCCACAGTGCCAGCTGCCTGTTTTATGCTGTTTTTGGTTCCAGGAAAGTCAGAAAATGAATATTCTCGGAATTGTACGGGACAAAAGCCAAAGTGCCTATTTTTCGGAAGTCATCATATGCTAGAATACTAGACGGAGAAGGGCCAGAGGCCGGCCACACCACCTGGCCGTGCGGCCAGGCTTGGCCCGTGCCAGGGGGTGGTGTGGTGGCCCCTGACACCCCCTCGGCCTCCCCTTCCGCCTATAAGATGCCCTCGGGACGAAAACCCTAAGTGCCTGATCAAAAATCCACGAAAGAGTCTATAGCCGCGTCATCTCCATCCCTAGATCGGGAGGGATCTGAAGCTCTTCCCGGCACCCTGCCGGAGAGGGGAATTCACCCTAGAGGCCTTCTTCATCACCAGGCAAGCCTCCGATGTGATGCGTGAGTAGTTCATCCTTGGACTACAGATCCATGTAGTAGCTAGATGGCTGGTTCTCCTCCTTTGTGATTTCATGTCTAGATCTTGTGAGCTCCGTTCATGATCAACATCATCTATTTGTAATTCTGCATGTTGTGTTTGCGGGGATCCGATGGATATTGAGATGCTATTTCAGATTGATTATTGATTCTATCATGTCTTTGTTATTTGTGATCTTGCATGCTTTCCCTTGTTAGTAGCTATCTTGGCCAAGTAGATGCTAGCAACTCCAAGAGTTAGTATTTATGCTCGATAGTGGGTTCATGCCTCTGGTAATCTAGGGAAGTGACGGAAATATCTAAGGTACTAGATGTGTTGTTGCTACTAGGGAGAAAACAACAACCCTTTGTTCATAGAACAATCATATTGTTTACTTTACATGCAGTTCATAAAGCAATAATTTGTTGCTTGCAACTTAATACTGGAGGGGGTTCGGATGATAACCTGAAGGTGGATTATTAGTCATAGATGCAGTTGGATGGCAGCCTATCTATAATGTTGTAATGCCCAATCAAGTCTCAAAGGAGTCAAGATGATTAGTATATGCATGTATTGCTTTCTTGATGTTTGTCAATTGCCCCGCTGTAATTTGTTCACCCAGCATGTTATCTATCTTAAGGAGAGCCACCTCTAGTGAACTATGGATCCCTGTCCTTGTCTTTTACATTCAATCTATAAACTGTTTACTACTTTGTGTTTACTTTCTGCAAACTTTTACTTCTTTCCATTCGATACGTTTAATCCTTTGTTTTCCGCAAAACACGGTGAGATTGACAACCTCATCGCAAGTTGGGGACAAAGTTATGTGGTTGTGTTGTGCAGGTCTCCACGTTGCTACTAGCACCAGTAGTGCGCCCTGCCAAAGCTCAACTAGTGACACCTTTGGGGTGTTTCCTTGCTCCTACTGGTTCGATTAAACCTTGGTTTCATTACTGAGGGAAACTTGCTGATGTGCTCATCATACCTTCCTCTTGGGGTTCCCAACGAGCACTACATCAACCACGCACCAGCACTTTTCTGGGCACCATACACAGAGCCATCAGGGATCATCATCATCATCACCACCACCACCATCATCATCAGCACCTTCATCACCATCTCCATATCGTTGTAACAATTGGGTTGAATCTTGCATAGTTCTTAGGGGAAACTTTCCCGGTGTTGATTACTCTTTGTAGTTGATGCTATTGAGTGGAACCATTGAATTATTGTTTATGTTCAGATTGTTATACATCATTATTTCATCTCTGATCATGATCCATATGATGTCTTGTGAGTAGTTCGTTTTGTTCTTGAGGACATGGGAGAAGTCATGTTGTTAGTAGTGGAATTGTGTTGAGAAAGATTCAATAGTTTGATATTTAAGTTGTGCTGGACTTCTTCTAGTGGTGTCATGTGAACGTCGACTACATGACACTTCACCTATATGGGCCTAGGGGAATGCATTGTGTATTTGGCTACTAATCGTAGGGGTTGCCGGAGTGACAGAAACCTGAACCCCCGTTAGGAAACCATTGCACAAGGGACGTCAGGGTCTTAGAGTTTAAAGCTGTGGTTAGATTTCTACCTTAATTACTTTCTTGTACTTGCGGATGCTTGCAAGGGTTCTAATCACAAGTATGTATTAGTCCTAGGAAGGTCAGTACATTAGCACAGGTTCACCCACACAACACTTAGCAAACTAAAGAACATTAATCAACTATATGAAGCGAAAGCACTTGACGGTATTCCCATGTGTCCTCGAGAACGTATGGTCCTCTTAAGTAATACAACCGGCTTGTCCTGTGCTGAATAAAGGATTGGGCCACTTGCCGCATTTATTCTTATTGTCTTTTATTTACTCATACTTTATTTACTTGCATTATCAAAAACCCCTAAAAATCCATTTGCTAAGTATTGGCAAAAAATTCCTGATCCATACCACTAGTGAGCACCTTCTGCTCCTCGTTGGGTTCGACACTCTTATTTATCAAAAATAATACAATACACCCCCTATACTTGTGGGTCATCAACCGTACATGCACATCACCAAGGACATCAAATGACACGACTACAAACTTGCCTTGTGTACACCTGATCATATCTCTACGATGTGCACGTTGTCGTAGCTTGACATGCTAAATAACAAAAAATAATCATGAGGAAACTCTAAAACAACAAGGTTACTCCACCACATATTGCATGTGTTCTTTTCATAAACCACATTGATCCCACATGACCACACACACTCCAGTGGATTCTGTGGTGCAACCTCTACCACACTAGTTCAGCATGCAATGTGGAAGATGCTTTCCTATGTGCATTTGGTCTATGTGACTGGTGTCATTGGATGTGTTCTTTTCCTAAACCACATGGATACCACTAGTGTCATTGACCCACATGACCAAATTCCATGTGTTCTTTTGATAAACCACATTGATCCCACATGACCACACAAACTCTAGTAGATTCTGTGGTGCATCCTCTCCCAGACTGGTGCAACATGCAATGTGGAAGATGCTTTCCTATGTGCTAGTGGTCTCTGTGACCATACTGGTGTCATTGCACGTGTTCTTTTCCTAAACCACATGGATCCCACTAGTGGCATTAACCCACATGAGCACATTGCATGTGTTCTTTTCATAAACCACATTGATCCCACATGACCACACTAAATCCAGTGGATTCTGTGGTAGAGCCTCTGTTATAGTGGTGCATCATGCAATCTGGAAGCTACTTTCCTATTTGCTTTTGATCTTTATGACCATACTGGTGTCATTGAATGTGTTATTTTCCTAAACCACTTGTATCCCACTAGTGTCATTGACCCACATGACCACATTACATGTGTTCTTTTCATAAACTACATCGATCCCACATGATCACACAAACTCCAATTGATTCTATGGTGCAGCATCTGGCACACTAGTGCAACATGCAATCTGAAGGCTACTTTCCTTTGTGCTTTTGAACTCTGTGACCATGGTTTGACACATGGGTCCACTAGTGGCATTGGATATTTTCTTTTCCTAAACCACATGGATCCCACTAGTGCCATTGACCCACATGACCACATTACATGTGTTTTTTTCATAAAGCACATTGATCCCACATGCACACACAAACTCCAATGGATTCTGTGGTGCAGCCTCTGCCACACTAGTGCAGCATGCAATGTGGAAGATGCTTTCCTATGTGCATTTCCTCTCCCTAACCATACTGGTGTCATTGCATGTGTTCTTTTCCTAAACCACATGGATCCCACCAGTGACATTGACCCACATGACCACATTACATGTGTTCTTTACATAAAACACATTGATCCCACATGACCACACACTCCCAGTGGATTCTATGGTCCAGCCTCTGCCACACTGGTGCAGGATGGAATGTGGAGGCTGCTTGCCTAGGTGCTTTTGGTCTGTGTGACCATACTAATGTCATTGCATGTGTACTTTTCCTAAACTACATGGATCACACTAGTGTCATTGACCCACATGACCACATTGCATGTGTTATTTTCATAAACCACATTGATCCCACATGACCCAACAAACACCAGTGGATTTCTCTGGTGCAGCATGCAATGTGGAAGCTAATTTCCTATGCGATTTTGGTCTCTTTGACCATACTGGTTTCATTCCATGTGTTATTTTGCTAAACCACAAGGATCCCACTAGTGTCATTGACCCACATGACCGTATTGCATGTGTTCTTTTCATAAACCATATTGATCCCACATGACCACACAAACTCGAGGGGATTTTGTGGTGCATCCTCTGCCACACTAGTGCAGCATGCAATGTGGAAGCTTCTTTCTATGTGCTTTTGGTTTCTCTTACCACACTGGTGTCATTGCATGTGTTCATTACCTAAACCACATGGATCCCACTAGTGTCATTGACCCACATGACCAAATTGCATGTGTTATTTTGATAAACCACATTGATCCCACATGACCACATACACTACTATGGATTCTATGGTTCGGACTCTGCCACACTGGTGCAACATGAAATGTGGAACCTGCTTTCCTATGTGATTTTCTCTCTATTACCATACTGGTGTACTTGCATCTATTCATTTCCTAAACCACATGGATCCCACTAGTGTCATTGATCCACCTGACCACATTGCATGTGTTCTTTTCATAAACCGCGTTGATTCCACATGACCACACAAACTCCAGCGGATTCTGTGGTGCATCCTTTACCATACTGGTGCAACATTCAATGTGGAAGATTCTTTCCTATATGCTTTTGGTCTTTGTGACCATACTGGTGTCATTGCATGTGTTATTTTCCTAAACCACACGGATCCCACTAGTGTCATTGACCGACATGACCACATTGCATGTGTTCTTTTCATATACCACATTGATCCCACATGACCACAAAACTCCAGCGGATTCTTTCGTGCAGCCTCTGCCACACCAGTGTAGCATGCAATGTGGAAGATACTTTCCTATGTGCTTTTAGTAGTGTGACCATACTGGTGTCATTGCATGTGTTCTTTTCTTAAACCACATGGATCCCACTAGTGTCATTGACCCACATGACCACATTGCATGTGTTTTTTTCATAAACCACATTGATCCCACATGACCACATATACTCGAGTGGATTTTGTGGTCCAGCCTCTGTCAAACTAGTGCAGCATGCAATGTGGAAGCTTATTTCCTATGTGCTCTTGGTCTCTATGGCCATATTGGTGTCATTGCATGTGTTATTTTCCTAAACCACATGGATCCCACTAGTGTCATTGACCCACATGACCACATTGCATGTGTTTATTTCATAAACCACATTGATCCCACATGACCACACAAACTCAAGTGGATTCTATGGTGCAGCCTCTTCCACACTAGTGCAGCATGCAATGTGGAAGATGCTTTCCTATGTGCTTTTGGTCTCTGTGACCATACTGGTATCATTGCATGTGTTGTTTTCCTAAACACATGGATCCCACTAGTGTCATTTGACCCACATGACCACATTGCATGTTTTCTTTTCATAAACTACATTGATCCTAAATGACCACTCACACTCCAGTGGATACTGTGGTGCATCGTCTCCCAAACTACGGGAGCATGCAATATGGAAGATGCTTTCCTATGTCCTTTTGGTCTTTGTGACCATACTAGTGCCATTGCATGTGTTCTTTTCCTAACCCACATGGATCCCACTAGTGTCATTGACCCACATAACCACATTGCATATATTCTTTTCATAAACCACATTGATCCCACATGACCACACACACTCTAGTGGATTATGTGGTGCAGCGTCTGCCACATTGGTGCAACATGCAATGTGGAAACTGCTTTCCTATGTGCTTTTGGTCTTTGTGACCATACTGGTGTCATTGCATGTGTTATATTCCTAAACCACATGGATCCCACAAGTTCCATTGACCCACATGACCACATTGCATGTGTTATTTTCATAAACCACATTGATCCCACATGACCACAGAAACTCCAGTGGATTTTGTGGTGCATCCTCTGCCACACTAGTGCAGCATGCAATGTGGAACATGCTGTCCTATGTTCTTTTGGTCTCCGTGACCATACTGGCATCCTTGCATGTGTTCTTTTCCTAAACCACATGGATCTCACTAGGTTCATTGACCCACATGACCACATTGCATGTGTTCTTTTCATAAACCACATGACTACACATATTCTAGTGTATTATGTGGTGCAATCTCTGCCACATCGTGCACCATGCAATGTGAAAGCTGCTTTCCTATGTGCTTTTGGCCTCTGTGACCATACTAGTGTCATTGCATGTGTTGTTTTCCTAAACCACGTGGATCCAACTAGTGTCATTGACCCACATGACGACATTGCATGTGTTTTTTTCATAAACCACATTGATCCAACATGACCACACAAACTTCAGTGGATACTGTGTTGCAGCCTCTACCACACTGGTGCACGATGCAATGTGGAAGATGCTTTCCGATGTGCTTTTGGTCTCTATGACCATACTAGTGTCATTGCATGTGTTCTTTTCCTAAACCACATGGATCCCACTAGTGTCATTGACCCACATGATTACATTGCATGTGTTATTTTCATAAACCACATTTATCCCACTTGGCCACACACACTCGAGTGTATTCGGTGGTTCAGCCTCTACCACACTCGTGCATCATGCAATGTGGAAGCTTGTTTCCTATGTGCTTTTGGTCACTGTGACCATACTGGTGTCATTGCATGTGACCTTTTCATAAATCATATTCATCCCACATGACAACACAAATTCAGTAGAATTATTGTTGCAGCCTCTACCATACTAGTGCAACATGCAATGTGGAACATGCTTTTCTATGTGCTTTTGATCTTCACGACCATACTGGTGTAATTGCATGTGTTCTTTTCCTAAACCACGTGTATCCCACTAGTGTCATTGACCCTTATGACCACATTGCATGTGTTCTTTTCATAAATGACATTAATGCCACATGACCATAGAAACACTAGTGGATTCTGTGTTGAAGCCTCTACCACATTGGTGCAGCATGCAATGTGGAAGCTACTTTCCTATGTGCTTTTGGTCTCTTTAACCATACTAGTTTCATTGCATGTGTTCTTTTCATAAACCACATGGATCGCACTAGTGTTATTGACCCACATGACTACATATCATGTGTTCTTTTCATAAACCAGATTGATCCCACATGACCACACAAACTCCAGTGGATTATGTGGTGCAGCCTCTGCCAAACTAGTGCAGCATGCAATGTGGAAGCTTATTTCCTATGTGATCTTGGTCTCTATGGTCATATTGGTGTCATTGCATGTGTTATTTTCCTAAACCACATGGATCCCACTAGTTCCATTGACCCACATGACCACATTGCATGTGTTATTTTCATAAACCACATTGATCCCACATGACCACAGAAACTCCAATGGATTCTATGGTGCAGCCTCTACCACACTAGTGCAGCATGCAATGTGGAACATGCTTTCCAATGTTCTTTTGGTCTCTGTGACCATACTTGTATCCATGCATGTGTTATTTTCCTAAACCACATGGATCTCACTAGGGTCATTGACCCACATGACCACATTGCATATGTTCTTTTCATAAACCACATGACTACACACATTCTAGTGTATTATGTGGTGCAACCTCTGCCACATCGTGCACCATGCAATGTGAAAGCTGCTTTCCTATGTGATTTTTGCCTCTGTGACCATACTAGTGTCATTGCATGTGTTGTTTTCCTAAACCACATGGATCCCACTAGTGTCATTGAGCCACATGACGACATTCATGTGTTCTTTTCATAAACCACATTGATCCAACATGACCACACAAACTTCAGCGGATACTGTTGTGCGGCCTCTACCACACTGGTGCAGGATGCAATGTGGAAGATGCTTTCCTATGTGCTTTTGGTCTCTATGACCATACTAGTGTCATTGCATATGTTCTTTTTCTAAACCACATGGATCCCACTAGTGTCATTGACCCACATGACTACATTCCATGTGTTATTTTCATAAACCACATTTATCCCACATGACCACACACACTCGAGTGTATTAGGTAGTTCTGCCTCTACCACACTCGTGCATCATGCAATGTGGAAGCTTCTTTCCTATGTCCTTTTGGTCATTGTGACCATGCTGGTGTCATTGCATGTGATCTTTTCATAAACCATATTCATCCCACATGACCACACAAATTTAGTGGAATTATTGTTGCAGCCTCTACCATACTAGTGCAACATGCAATGTGGAACATGCTTTTCTATGTGCTTTTGATCTTTCCGACCATATTGGTGTAATTGCATGTGTTCTTTTCCTAAACCACGTGTATCCCACTAGTGTCATTGACCCATATGACCACATTGCATGTGTTCTTTTCATAAATGACATTAATGCCACATGACCACAGAAACACTAGTGGATTCTGTGTTGAAGCCTCTACCAGATTGGTGCATCATGCAATGTGGAAGCTACTTTCCTATGTGCGTTTGGTCTCTTTGACCATACTAGTTTCATTGCATGTGTTCCTTTAATAAACCACATGGATCGCACTAGTGTTATTAACCCACATGACTACATAGCATGTGTTCTTTTCATAAACCACATTGATCCCACATGACCAAACAAACTCCAATGGATTTTGTGGTGCATCCTCTGCCACACTAGTGCAGCATGCAATGTGGAAGATGCTATCATATGTTCTTTTGATCTTTGTGATGATACTGGTTTCATTGCATGTGATGTTTTCCTAAACCACATGTATCACACTAGTGTCATTGACCCACATAACCACATTGCATGTGTTCTTTTCATAAACCACATGACCACACACACACTAGTGGATTATGTGGTGCAGCCGCTGCCACACTATTGTAGCATGCAATGTGAAAGGAGCTTTCCTATGTGCTTTTGGTCTCTGTGACCATAGTGGTGTCATTGCACGTGCTTTTTTCCTAAACCACATGGATCCCACTAGTGTCATTGACCTTGACCACATTTCATGTCTTCTTTTCATAAACCACAATTATCCCACATGACCACACAAACTTCAGCGGATTCTGTGGTGCAGCCTCTACCACACTGGTGCATCGTGCAATCTGGAAGATGCTTTCCCATGTGATTTTGGTCTTTATGACCATACTGGATTCCTTGAGTGTGTTCTTTTGCTAAACCACATGGATCCCACTAATGTCATTGACCCACATGACTAGATTTCATGTGTTATTTTCATAAACCACAGTGATCCCACATGACCACACAAACTCCAGTAGATTTTGTGGTGCAGCCTCTGCCACACTAGTGCAACATGCAATGTGGAAGCTTCTTTCCTATGTGCTTTTGGGCTATCTGTCCATACTGGTGTAGTTGCATGTGTTCTTTTCCTAAACCACATGGATCCCATTAGTGTCATAGACCCACATGACCACATTGCATGTGTTCTTTTCATAAACCACATTGATCCGACATGACCAGTCAAGTGAATTCTGTGGTTCAGCCTCTGCCTTGATACTGCAGCATGCAATGTGGAAGGTGCTTTCCTATGTGCTTTTGGTCTCTATGACCATACTAGTGTCATTACATGTGTTCTTTTCCTAAACCACATGGATCCAACTATTTTCATTGACCCACATGACCACATTGCATGCGTTCTTTTCATAAACCAAAATGATCCCACATGACCACACAAACTCCAGCGGATTCTGTGATGCATCCTCTGCCACACTAGTGCAGAATGCAACGTGGAAGCTGCTTTTCTATGTTCTTTTGCTCTCTATGATCATACTGGTGCATTGCATGTATTCTTTTCCTAAACCGCATGGATCCCACTAGTGTCATTGACCCACATGACCACATTGCATGTGTCCTTTTCATAAACCACATTGACCCCACATGACCACACAAACTCTAGCGGATTCTATGGTGAAGCCTCTGCCACACTAGTGCAGCATGCAATGTCGAATATGATCTCCTATGTGCTTTTGGTGTCTGTGACCATACTGATGTCATTGCATGTGTTCTTTTCCTAAACCACATGGATCCCACTAGTGTTATTGACCCACATGACCACATTGCATGTGTACTTTTCATAAACAACATTGATCCCACATGACCACACAAACTCCCGAGGATTCTATGGTGCAGCCTCTGCCACACTAGTGCAGCATGCAATGTGGAAGATGCTTTCCTTTGTGCTTTTGGGCTCTGTGACCATACTGGTGTCATTGCATATGTTCTTATCTAAATCACATGGATCCCACTAGTGTCATTGACCAAGATGACCACATTGCATGTGTTCTTTTCATAAACCACATTGATCCCACATGACCACACAAACTCCAACGTATTCTGTGGTGCATCCTTTGCCATACTGGTGCAGCATGCAATGTGAAAGATGCTTTCCTATGTGCTTTTGGTCTCTATGACTATACTGGTGTCATTGCATGTGTTGTTTTCCTAAACCACATGGATCCCACTAGTGTCCTTGACCGACATGACTATATTTCATGTGTTCTTTTCATAAACCACATTGATCCCACATGACCACACACACTCAAGTGGAGTATGTGGTTCATCCTCTGCCATACTAGTGCAGCATGCAATGTGGAAGCTGCTTTCCTATGTGCCTTTGGTCTCTGTGACCATACTGGTGCCATTGCATGTGTTTCTTTTCCTAAACCACATGGATCCCACTAGTGTCATTGACCCACATGACCACATTGCTTCTGTACTTTTCATGAACAACATTGATCCCACATGACCACACAAACTCCCGCGGATTCTGTTGTGCAGCCTCTGCCACACTGGTCCAGCATGCAATGTGGAAGATGCTTTCGTATGTGATTTCGCTCTCTGTGACCATACTGGTGTCATTGCATGTGTTCTTTTCCTAAACCACATGGATCCAACTAGTGTCATTGACCCACATGACCACATTGCATGTGTTCTTTTCATAAACCACATTGATCCCACATGGCCACACACACTTGAGTGGATTCTCTGGTTCATCCTCTGCCACACTGGTGAAACATGCAATGTAGAAGCTGCTTTCCAATGTGCTTTTGGTCTCTCTGACTATACTGGTGTCATTGCATGTGTTATTTTCCGAAAGGAAATGGATCCCACTACTATCATTGATCCAAATGACCACATTGCATGTGTTCTTTTCATAAACCACATTGATCCCACATGGCGACACAAACTCCAGTGGCTTCTGTGGTGCATCCTATTCAACACTAGTGCAGCATGCAAGGTGCAAGATGCTTTCCTATGTGCTTTTGGTCTTTGTGACTATACTGGTGTCATTGCATGTGTTCTTTTCCTAAACCAAATGGATCCCACTAGTGTCATTGACCCACATGACCACATTGCATGTGTCCTTTTAATAAACCACATTGATCCCATGTGAGCACACAAACTCCAGCAGATTCTGTGGTGCTGCAACTACCACACTTGTGTAGCATGCAATGTGGAAAATGCTTTCCTGTGTGCTTTTGGTTTCTGTGACCATACTAGTGTCATTGCATGTGTTCTTTTCATAAACCACATGGATCCCACTAGTCTCATTGACCCACATGACGACATTGCATGTGTTCTTTTCATAAACCACATTGATCCCACATTAGCACACAAACTCTAGTGGATTCTGTGGTTCAGCCTCTGCCACACTAGTGCAGCATGCAATGTGGAAGATGCTTTCCTATGTGATTTTGGTCTCTGTGACCATACCTGGTTTCATTGCATGTGTTCTTTTTCTAAACCACATGGATCCAACTAGTGTCATTGACCCACTTGACCACATTGCATGTGTTCTTTTCATAAACCATATTGATCCCACATGGCCACACACACTCGAATGGATTCTATGGTTCAACCTCTACCACACTGGTGCAGCATGCAATGTGGAAGTTGCTTTCCTATGTGCTTTTGGTCTTTGTGGCCATACAGGTGTCATTGCATGTGTTCTTTTCCTAAACCACATGGATCCCACTAGTGTCATTAATAAAAATGACCACATTGCATGTGTTCTTTTCATAAACCACATTGATCCCAAATTGACCACACAAACTCCAATGGATTCTATGGTGCATCTTATGCCATACTAGTGTAGCATGCAATGTGGAAGATGCTTTCATCTGTGCTTTTGGTCTCTCTGACCATACTGGTGTCATTGCATGTGTTCTTTTCTTAAACCACATGGATCCCACTAGTGTCATTGACCCACATGACAATATTTCATGTGTTCTTTTCATAAACCACATTGATCCCACACGACCACACAAACTCTTGTGGATTCTGTCGTGCAGCCTCTGCCACACTGGTGTAGCATGCAATGTGGAAGATGCTTTCCTATGTGCTTTTGCTCTCTATGACCATGCTGGTGTCATTGCATGTGTTCTTTTCCAAAACCACATGGATGCAACTAGTGTCATTGACCCACATGAACACATTGCATGTGTTCTTTTCATAAACCACATTGATCCCACATGGCCACACACACTCGAGTGGATTCTGTGGTTCATCCTCTGCCACACTGGTGCAACATACAATGTGGAAGTTGCTTTCCCATGTGCTTTTGGTCTCTATGACTATACTAGTGTCATTGCATGTGTTATTTTCGTAAATCACATGGATCCCACTAGTGTCATTGATCCAAATGACCACATTGCATGTGTTCTTTTCATAAACCACATTTATCCCACACGACCACACAAACTCTAGTGGATTCTGTGGTGCATCCTATTCAACACTAGTGTAGCATGTAAGGTGCAAGATGCTTTCCTATGTGCTTTTGGTCTCTGTGACCATACCGGTGTCATTGCATGTGTTCTTTTCCTAAACCACATGGATCCCACTAGTGTCATTAACCCACATGACCACATTGCATGTGTCCTTTTAATAAACCACATTGATCCCAGGTGATCACACAAACTCCAGCGGATTCTATGGTGCTGCCTCTGCCCCACTGGTGTAGCATGCAATGTGGAAGATGCTTTCCTATGTGTTGTTGGTCACTATTACCATACCGGTGTGATTCATGTGTTCTTTTCATAAACCACATGGATCCCACTAGTGTCATTGACCCACACGACAACATTGCATGTGTTCTTTTCATAAACCACATTGATCCCACATGGCCACACACACTCGAGTGGATTCTATGGTTCAGCCTCTACCACACTGGTGTAGCATGCAATGTGGAAGCTGCTTTCCTATGTGCTTTTTGGTCTCTATGACTATACTGGCATCATTGCATGTGTTATTTTCCTAAACCACATGGATTCCACTAGTGTCATTAATCCAAATGACCACATTGCATGTGTTCTTTTCATAAACCACATTGATCCCACATGGCCACACACACTCGAGTGGATTCTGTTGTTCAGCCTTGGCCACACTAGTGTAGCATGCAATGTGCAAGCTGCTTTCCTATGTGCTTTTGGTCTCTGTGGCCATACTGGTGTCATTGCATGTGTTATTTTCCTAAACCACACACAAACTCCAGCAGATTCTGTGGTGCACCATATTCAACACTAGTGCAGCATGCAAGGTGCAAGATGCTTTCCTATGTGTGTTTGGTCTCTGTTACCATACTGGTGTCATTGCATGTGTTCTTTTCCTAAACCACATGGATCCAACTAGTGTCATTGATCCACATGACCACATTGCATGTGTTCTTTTCATAAACCAGATTGATCCCAAATGGCCACACACACACTCGAGTGGATTTTGTGGTTCAGCCTCTACCACACTAGTGCAGCATGCAATGTGGAAGATGCTTTCCTATGTGCTTTTGGTCTCTGTGACTATACTGGTGTCATTGCATGTGTTATTTTCCTAAACCACATGGATCCTACTAGTGTCATTGATCCAAATGACCACATTGCATGTGTTCTTTTCATAAACCACATTGATCCCACATGACCACACAAACTCCAGTGGATTCTGTGGTGCATCCTATTCAACACTACTGCAGCATGCAAGGTGGAAGATGCTTTCCTATGTGCTTTTGGTCTCTGTGACCATATTGTTGTCACTGCATGTGTTGTTTTCATAAACCACATGGATCCCACTAGTGTCATTAACCCACATGACCACTGTCGGGGGGATGACCTCCGGATACCCCTACCAGAAAGAATAACGACAGTCGGATCGCGTCCGGCTGGTTGAGCACAGCCGGATAGAAGCAAGTCAAGCCCGCTACCTCACGGTAACCATAACGGTGAGGTGCAGCAAGGCACAGGACCGGCTACATCAGCATAGCCGGACTCAATCAAGAGGACAGAGCGATGTGTTGCATAGTGCATGGTACGCCCTGGTACGATGACAAGACTCGCAACTACCCGGCCATACCAAAGACTTTGCGGGGTGACGCGAGAACAGTGGCCAGATGGTGAAGACGGGCTCGCACGGCGTTCACTGTACCCACGACGACCTTACCGCTTGTACCCTGATGGGATGTAATTGTACCAAGTATTGTAGATGACCAGCTGGCTGGGGCCCGCCTATGGGGCTCGCCAGCCGGATTGGCCAGTAAGACCGTTGCCTCTCTTCCTATATAAGGAGAGGCAAGGTTCCTATAGAAGGGGTTGTTCTCAGTGCATTTAAGGCAGTAGCTAGAGAATACAGCTCAAGGAGCGATTGTAGCCCGTATACCACTCATAGTTAGATCGGCATGAGTAGGAGCTTCACCTCATCATGAGGGATCCAAACCTGGGTACTTCCTGTGTCCAGCTACACTTGCTTGTATCCAATCCCGCCTGTGGACGCCGTCGATAGCTTCCCTGCTAGTCCCCACATCTCTATCTAACCTGCTTAGGTACTGCCATTCCCAATACAACGATAGTTGGCACCCACCATGGGGCAAGATGGCTTCGACCGGAGTCACGTTCCGCACGGGACCTTGCACTTCATCCGGTGCGCGCGTGGCCTTCGTCCTGGTGCTCACGCTCGGCAAGTTGGACTGTGTCATCAACAATGCTTCTTGCTTCGCCGGAACCTCGTTCCCGGCAAACGGTTCTATCCTGCTTTTCGGCGACCTCCCCGTCTACGTCACCACCGTGCCGGAGCATTTCCCTAGGGAGATCGTTTCCGTCGCGGAGCTGCTGCACCTTGGCAGCAGCACCTCTGTCGCCCCTCATGGTGTCGAGGTAATGATGGCCGACTCTAGCTCTCACCCCCGCCAGCCATGGGAGTGAGGCATGGAAGAGGGCGGAACTTCTGCACTACCACAGTCCCGAAACCTGGTGGAGGAGGCCATCGACCGGCTCCTCACGCCAGTTAATCTCGGGGATAACCCGGAGGAGGCGGCGGCCAACTTCGCCATGGAGAGACAGCTTCTCCTCCAGGAGGCCATGGAACTGGCTGCAACCCGCAAGCAGATCGAGATCACCCGACGCGAGTACGACAGCATGCACGGCTTCACTCCGGCTACCATGGAGCCGAGCCAGCGCGGGCAAGTGCGACGCCGAGGCGGCGAGCTAGGCGGTAGGATGGAGAAGGATGGCGAGCTGGATCCGGCACCCGCTCTCATCCGGTCCACCTACAGCACGCCCATCAAGAACCTGCGAGCGGCGTGAGCCGCAGCAGACGAACTGCCCAACCTAGAGGGCGAGGAGCGAGCCCGCCAGCATGCTCGGGTGCAGGAGCTCCTCCGAATCATGGACGAGCAGGCTGATGCCAACCAGAAGATGCAAGAGGACCCCAGCTGCTCCAAGGGAAGCAAGCCGCCTGCCAACAGCAAGGGCACGCCCTGTGACACCCAATAGGCGTCATATCCTTCGGCCAAGACTCGCAGCAAGTGTAGTGGTTCTGGCAGCAAGGGCCAGCCGTGCCAGGAGCAAACGGTAAATAGCAACCCACCGCCTCCCCCTCCACCAACCGGAGCGCCAAGACCTGCCGGTTCCCGTCTCTCAGGCCGGGTAGGAGCGCCCAACCCAGATCGTTCGGATGCCCATGACCGCATCGAGCTCCTCACTCAAGCGCGCGTCACGAAAGAGGAAGACTGCACCGGACCGGTTTGTTCGGACCCCGCATCTGGAACGAGTCATTTCTGGATAAGTTCACCCTACCAAGGGACACCCCCAAGTACGATAGCAGCACGAAGCCGAAAGATTGGCTGACTGACTAGGTCATGGCAGTCGGCATCGCCCATGGGAACAAGCACACGGTTGTGCGCTACGTCCCCCTTATGCTAACCGGGTCAGCGAGGACATGGCTCAACAACCTCGCGCCCAACAGCATCAGTGCTTGGCCAGACTTTGAAAATGTGTTTGTCCGCAACTTCAACGACACGTACAAGCATCTGAGCCGCCCGCGCGACCTGGCCCTATGCGTCCAGGGAGACCGCGAGATGGACCGCGAGTACCTCGCCAAGCGAACGGAGTTGCGCAACACCTGCGAGGGCATTCTGGAGAGCCAGGCCATCGGCTTCTTCATCGAGGGATGCCGAGAAGGCACCATGCTTCGCCACCGGATACTATGTGATGAGCCGAAAACCATGGCGGAGCTCATGACGGTTGTGGACCAGTATGCTATGGCGGATGCTGCCATGAAGAAACCCCTTCGAGTAAGTGCTGACGGGCGTCCGACTCCGACGGAGCCGGCTCACAACCGTCCGAGCAATCCGGCTAGAGAAGCCGGATCCTCCAGGCGCCACGGCGACGACAACTGGTTCCATGGAGACCGCCAAGCCGGACAGCAATATCCCCGCTACCACGTGCGGTAGGTCAATGCTATGGAGGGCACGCCTGACACGCCGTCTAGCAATGCAAGAAGGCAGAAGCCGCGGCTCACCTTCGACCAGATGTTTGACGGCCCGTGCAAGTGGCATAGCGGTCCCTTCAAGCCGGCTACGCACACCACCTGCAACTACAGCTGGATCCGCCAGCTAAAGGACCAGGCAACCAGCAACCTCTTCCCCCGCCCCCTCCTGGTGGACCACCACCACCGGCTAGGGGAACCGGTAATGATGGTAATGGCAGCAACGGCAGCAACAACAACAATGGCTACCCCCAGCTGCACGCCGCCTACCACATCTTTGAGACGGAGCTGGATGACAAGCACAGCCGTAGGCGACGCTCCAAGGAGGTCAACGCCATCGTCTCCCCAGTACCTGAACTGGTCGGAGACCCCCATCACCTGGAGCCAGGAGGATCAGCCGGAGCATCTTCTGATTCCCGGGGGCTACGCCATGGTGCTGGACCCCCTCATCGTCTCCAATGAGCATTCCTGCCGCTTCTCGCGCATCCTCATCGACGGAGGCAGCAGCCTCAACCTTCTCTACCGGTCTTCGCTGGAGAAGCTGGGCATCCATGAGTGCGACCTGCGCCCGACTACCACAAAGTTCCACGGTGTACTACCAGGACCGGCTTGCGCCCTGCTGGGTAAAATCTAGCTGGACATCATCTTCGAGACCGAGGAGAAATTTCGTCGCGAGCCGATATGCTTCGAGGTGGTGAACCTGATGAGCTCCTAACACGCTCTCCTCGGGCGCCCCGCCCTCGCCAAGTTCATGGCCGTCCCCCACTACGCGTATCTCAAGACGAAGATGTCGGGACCAAACCGCATGATCACCGTCTCCGGCTGCTTCAGGCGGTTGATGGAGTGCACCTCAGCCGGCTCCAAGCTTGCAGAGGCCCTCATCATAGCTGAAGAAAAGCGCATGATCATGCGCAATGTGGCCATGGCCTGGCAAGAAATGCCGGCTAGCAACAAGCCGGCTAGGGAAGCAGCTTTCCAACCGGCAAAGGAGACGAAGAGGATCTTGATCGACCCCTCCGACCCGACCAAGTTCATCACCATTGGTGCCAACTTGGACAACAAATAGGAAGGCGCGCTCGTTGACTTCCTCCGTGAGAATTGGGACATCTTCGCATGGTCACCCAAGGACATGCTAGGTGTGTCGAGGGAGTTCGCCGAGCACTCACTTCATGTGCGGCCGGATGCCAAGCCAGTCAAGCAGCCTCTGCGCCGGTTCATAGAGGAGAAAAGAAATATTATTTGTGACGATAGCACCCGGCTCCTTGCAGCCGGGTTCATCATGGAGGTGTACCACCCGGACTGGCTGGCCAACCCAGTCCTGGTGTTGAAGAAGAACAAGACCTGGCGCATGTGTATCGACTACACTAGCCTAAACAAGTCGTGCCCAAAGGACCCCTTCGCCTTGCCCCGTATCGATCAAGTCATCGATTCCACGGCCGGCTGTGATTTGTTGTCCTTCTTGGATTGTTACTCCAGTGACAATCAGATACGGCTAAATTCGGCTGACCAGATAAAGACATTGTTTATCACCCCATATGGGGCTTTCTGTTATGTAACCATGCCTTTTGGTCTAAAAATGCAGGCGCTACCTATCAGCGATGTATGCAGAAATGCTTACACTCATAGATCGGCCGAAACGTGCATGCCTATGTGGACGATGTGGTCATCAAGACCAAGGAGAAGCGTACCCTCCTCGAGTACTTGGGAGGACATTCGGCAACCTCCGGCAGTACCATATGAAGCTGAACCCGGAGAAGTGTGTCTTCGGAGTCCCATCCGGCCAGCTACTCGGTTTCCTCATCTCACAACAAGGAATTGAGGTGAATCTGGAGAAGATTGCGGCCATCGAGAGGATGCAGCCACCCAGGAGCTTGCTTGGAGTCCAATAATTCACCGGATGCCTAGCCTCCCTCAGCCATTTCATCAGCCGGTTGGGGGAGAAGGCACTTCTGTTGTACCAACTTATGAAGAAGACGGACAAGTTCTCCTGGACCTCGTAGGCCGATGCTGCTTTTCACGACCTCAAGCGCATGCTATCCACAACATCGGTTCTAGCCACACCGGCTAGCAAAGAGATGATGTTGCTCTATATAGCAGCCATCAGTCGGGTCGTCCGTGTCGTCCTGGTGGTGGAGCGCCCCGAGGAAGGCAAGGCTCAGCTGGTTCAGAGATTTGTCTACTACCTCAGCTAGGTTCTCTCCCTTTCCAAGCAGAACTACGCCCACTACCAGAAGATGTGTTATGGCGTGTACCTGGCATGCAAGAAGCTCAAGCACTACTTTCAAGATCATCTGATTAAGGTCGTGTGCATCGCACCCCTTTCGGAAATCATCGACAACAAGGACGCCACCGGCCGAGCTGCCAAATGGGCCATCGAGCTCGCCACCTACTCCATCTAGTACGAGCCCCGGCTCACGATCAAGTGGCAAGCTCTGGCGGACCTCGTCGACTGGGCCGAGACCCAGTACCTCCCACCGGTTCCTGATTCGAACCATTGGAGGATGCACTTCGATGGTTTGAAGATGCTCGAGGGATTGGGAGCCGACATCATGCTCACCTCGCCCAAAGGAGATCGGTTGGAGTACGTCCTCCAGATCCACTTCAAGGCCTCTAAAAACGTTGCCGAATACGTGGCGCTGGCACATGGCCTCTAGCTAGCCAGGGAGATTGGTGTCAATAGGATCCTTTGCTTCGGTGATTCGGATCTGGTGGTGCAGCAAGTATCTGGAGAGTGGGACGCATGCGATGCAGACATGGCCCTATACCGGTTCCACATACAGAAGCTCAGCGCCTGCTTCGACGGATGTGAGTTTCATCACGTTCCTCGTGTCAACAATGAGGCAGCCAATTCGCTCGCGCAAATCAGATCCACCAGGAAGGCGATCCCACCAGGGGTCTCCTTGGAGCACCTATGCAAGCCCTCCATCAACCAGTCCCCCGAGTCAGATTCCATTATCTGGGCAGGGAGCGCTCCGGATGACGGCATGAGAGACGTGGAGCCGGCAGAACCTGCGAAGAAGAAGGCCCGCACCAACTCTGGCAAGCCCGTACCCTCCGGCTCGCAAGACCCGGGGGCTGCCGACTCGTCAAGCAGCTCGGGGGCTATCGTCCCGGGTACCTTGTCCGGACGACCCCTCGATGACCATCAACCGGAGAGCGGAAGCATCCTCACTATCCGGGAGATACCATCCTGGGCGCAGCCCTTCATAGACTACATCGCCAATGGAGAGCTCCCGAATGAAGGCGTGTCGATGTGGACACGGGCTATTGGCTGCTCAAGGACATCCACAAGGGTGAGTGTGGGCATCACGCTTCATCCAGGGCAATAGTCGCCAAGGCATTCTGCCACGGCTTCTATTGGCCCACCACCCTCGAGGACGCCGAGAAGCTAGTCCGCGCGTGCAACAGGTGCCAACGCTTCGGGCAGCTCAGACACATGCCGACTTCGGTACTCAAGACCATACCGATCACCTGGCCCTTCACTGTCTGGGGTCTCGACATGGTCGGCCCCTTCAAGCGGGCACGTGCAGGCATGACCCATCTGTTGGTGGCGGTGGACAAGTTTACGAAGTGGATAGAAGCCAAGCCTATCCGGAAACTGGATGGGGCGACAATCGTCACCTTCTTCACCAACATCATAAACCGGTTCGGCTACCCCATTAGCATCATCACCGACAACGTCACGAATTTCGCCAAGGGGGCCTTCGCCCAGTTCTGCAGCTACAAGGGCATCCGGCTAGACCTCTCTTCCGTTGTGCACCCGCAATCCAATGGGCAAGTCGAAAGGGCAAACGGCCTAGTGCTAGCCGGCATCAAGCCATGCCTCATCGAGCCCTTGGAGCGTTCGCCCAGATGCTGGATCGAAGAACATCTAGATGTGCTATGGAGCCTCCACACCATGCCGAATAGGTCAACCGGCTTCACCCCCGTTATTCCTCGTCTACGGCTCGGAAGCCGTCCTCTCTACGGACATCGAGTTCGACTCACCACGCAAGCTCCTCTATGATGAAAAGGCCAACCATGAGGCGCGGGAGGATGGCGTGGACCTCCTCGAGGAGGCCTGCGAGCTGGCATTGCCCAGATCGGCCCTGTACCAGCAGCGCTTACGCCAGTACCATTCGAGTCGGATCCGCCCCGTCGCATTCCGCAAGGGCGCCTGGTTCTTCGGCTGGTGCAAGAAACGAAGGGCATGCACAAGCTATCGCCGCCCTGGGAGGGTCCCTTCATCATCAGCCAGGCGTTGCCCAACGATTCCTACCACCTCATCGACACGCAGCAGCCGCGCAAGAACAAGATGGACTAGTCGGACGAGGAGACAGAACGCCCCTGGAACGCGGCCCTGCTCCGCCCGTTTTTCACACTATGAATGAAAATGCGGACCCCCACGAGATGCTCGGGGGCTCCTTACTAGAAATTGGTGTGTACTTGTTTCCAGTTCAGTTTTTCCGGCTCCGGCAACCCCTACTTGGGGGCTCGCCGGCTGGGCCGACCTGCTAAATCAACAAACCGGCTGAGTAGTGTGCGACAATGTCAGAGGCCCACTCTTCATCTCAGCTATAGACCGCGACCCGGCTGTCCGGCTTGCAAGAGCAAAAACCCGAGGAAGCCCACATGAAAAAAGGGGAGGAGATGCGATAGATCGGGTGTCCTGGCCTTGCAACTAGCTTGAGACAATCCGGCTACCAACCCGTCAGTACCGTGCGCAGTGTATTGTCAGCTCCCTTCGATTCTGGCTGCAGACCGCAACCCGGTTGCCCGGCAAGGACGTAGCATAAACAGCAGAGCACATGGGAAAGTGGCTAATTGTACAGAGAGGCACAAGCTAGTTTTCGAAAAACAAATCTGCTTTTTGGCTAAAAGCCGCTACCTTAGCCGACTAACCTATTGACGGTTAGGAATGTATGTATATTTGTTTTTTGTACGACTGCATCGAGTCGGGATTCAGGAAGAAGGAAGATTTGAAGTCCTTGCCTTCATCAAGCGCTCCGAATCTCGGGGGCTACACCCGCTGGGTGCGCTCGCACGCCCCTAGTGGAATCTTCTAGTTTCCGACTGGCTAAAGAAGTTAGCCGGATATTTGGAGCCTAGGTGAGGGCAAGGGCAGGAAGAAAAGAAGAAGATTCGAAGTCCTTGCCTCCATCAAGCGCTCCGAATCTCGGGGGCTACACCCACTGGGTGTGCTCGCGCGCCCCCAGTGGAATCTTGTAGTTTTCGACCGGCTAAAGGAGTTAGCCAGATATTTGGAGCCTAGGTTAGGGCAAGGGCAAAATGAAAAGAAGAAGATTCGAAGCACTTGGCGACGCCAGCTACTCCGAATCTCAGGGGCTACACCCAGTGGGTGCGCTGACGCGCCCCCACTAGAATGGAAGTTCCCTCGGCTGCAGGCGTCCAGCCATCGGAAATAACCAGCTAGAGATGTCTAGCCAGACAAAACTAAAGACTTGAGGAAAGAAAGAAGATTCGAAGCACCTAGCTACGCCAGCTACTCCGAAACTCAGGGCTACACCCAGTGGGTGCGCTAGCGCGCCCCCACTGGAGCTAGAGTTCCCCCGGCTAAAGGTGTTTAGTTGAGTGAAGTCAGCCGGATGAATTCAATCGGCAAAATATCAAAACTTCGAAGCACAAAAAAATCACAAGTTGGAAGCAAGCCAAAATAGTTCAGACTGGATATAAAAAGAGAGGGAGACAAAGCTCCCATGAGTTCACCCGGCGTTAGAGTCAGCAGGCACAGATAATAAGGTTTAAACAAGATAAATAACGAATACACCCGGCATTCCCGGGATCATATCTAGGCAATAGGGCCTTTGTCGTGCGAAGGATCCTGGCTGGAAGCAGTTTCGGGAGGAGGAGGCGTGTTGGCTGAACCGGCTCCGACGTCCCCACCGGTCGGCTGCGATGACGCTTCCGCATCCGAAGTGCCCGCGGACTCCGAGTCGGTGAGGACCTCGTCGACGTCCGTGTAGTCGGCAATATTGATGGTGAAGGCCTGGAGCTTCGGATGGGCCTGGCGGATGGCGACGAGGTCAGCGCCAGCATGGAAACCTCCGTCGATCTTCTCGACGCGGGCGTCCTTGTACCAAGAAAGCATCAAGGCCAGGGCCATCTCCGCCCCGGCTCACGCCACCAGATCCCTCAGGTGGTCGACAGTAGCCGGCCCCTCCGCCACCTTGGCCACCAGCTGCACCATCATCTCCGGAACCGGAGCATCCGGCCATAGGAACGTGAAGATGGCCTGTGCCGCCTGGCGAAGTTTGGCAGCCTCCTCACCAAGGAGGACGACCAAATCATGGGCAGTCGGTTGCTCCCCCTGCCAGTTCTCCTGCAGCCGGTTATACGCCAGCAGTTCTACGCCGGGATAAAAAGCTATCAGAAAAAAGGAACATCAGATCTAGCTACCAGATCCGGAAAGACGAAGGGAGTCGAAGAGAAAACTTACCCTTTGTCGTGTGCCCGACCTGCATCAACTCCTCCACCAGGGCCTTCTCCCAAACCGTCAGCCGTTTGACCTCCTTCTCTTGGTCCTTGTTCTGGGCCTTGAGGAGGTCAAAGGCTTGGGCCCGGCTAGTGAGGGTGGCGTCGTGCTCCTTGACGGTGGCCTCCAGGACGTCCACCCTAGTGTGCCAGTCCTTATTCTGCAGCCGAAGCGTAGAATTGGACTTGCTTAGCCGGTCGTTCGCCTTCTTCAGGCGATCGATTTCCTGCTGAGCGCACACCATGATGGCTGCAAAACGCTGACTATCAGCAAAAAAAAGAAATGAAGAAAACGAAAGACCAAAGTATCCGGCTGAGGGGACTTACTCTATGAGGTCCCGTTAGCAGCCGCACGCTTTTGCTCAAGGGTCCGGTTGCCACTAGTTGCGGCCTCGAGCAACTGGATCTCCTTCATAGCCAGCTCGAGGGTGCCGGCAAGGTCCGCCAGCGAAGCGGCGGAGGAGGCATCATTGTCGATGGCGTTGGCAACTAGCGATTCCTTCGCCTCGGCCACCGTCGTCCGCCACTCCTCACCCAGATCATCGTCGGAGTTGTCGTCGCCGACAACCACGAGCTCCTTGTCGGTGGCGGCCCTCCGCACCGCCACGGGGGAACTACCTCTACTTTGTGAGGTGGTCACAACCGTTTCCGGCTGCACCACCGTGGTCAGCGGAGCGTCCCCTGCTCCGGATGTGGCAGCCGGATCAACTTGAGGCGGTAGCGGAGGAGGTGTCCTGGAAGAAGCAGGAGGAGCGGAGGCAGATGCGGGTGGCATGTTGTCCGGCGCGCGGGACGGCGAGCCAGTGGGCGCCTGCGCCGGTCTCGGAGCACCAAAGGAAACCAGCGTGATGGGCAATAGAAGGCAGAAATGAAGCAAACAACAAGAAATCCAAAGACAGAAAAAGAGAGCACAAAGAACAGAAGAGAAGCAACACGACCTAGCAAATAAGCTTACCCCGGCACCACGGGGGGCGGCCCCTTCTTGCGACCAAGGCGACTCGGAGGAAGGGTGCTGGTCCGGCTCATCTTGGGGGCCGGCTCCTCCACGGCGGGCCGGCTGGCCCCGCCCTCCTCCGCTGGACCGGCTAGAGCCGCTCCCGCCGGCGCCGGACCGGCTGGAATCGCCATCCGTCGCGCGGAGATGAGTCGGCTCGGGAGTCGGCGCGACCTCCTCCTCCTCGTCAACCTCCGTGCGGGGGTCGGCGGCTGTCTCCTCATTTCGGCTAGGGAAGACGTCGCCATCCCCATCCGACTCCTCGCCGGACCGGCGAGCGTGCGGCTCGGGCAGGTCGGGCGTGAAGTTCTCGGCAAAAATCGCAAGAAAGAAAATCCGGCTGGCGAGACTTACCTGGGGCACGCGGTTGTCACGGCTATAAGGGACCAGCCCGAACTTCTAGCCTTTCTGCAGCCGCTCCTTCGTGATCGTCCACACCCACTCCTTCAGGAGCCGGGTCGGGTCCAACCAGCCGGACTAGAAGCACATCTTGTGTGCACACTGCTGCAGTGGCATCATTAGCCTGGACATCCAGCTGAGCGTGATGTCCAGGTCGGTCAAGCCAGCGGTGTCGAGGGCACGCATACGCTGCAGCATCGCATCTGACTCTGTCTTCTCGCCATAGATCTTTAGATCCCATTGCTGTCAGCTAAATTCCATGTCCTGGAAAGCCGGCAGGTTGATATGGTCCTCGGCAGTGAGGTTGCGGATGTAGAAGTACGACTGTTGCCACAGTCGCACCGTGTCTTTAGATGGAGGCGTCGCCGCACGTCACCAGCGGCCCCTTGGTGAACTGGACCTGTGGCCGGACTCGGAAGAGCCGGCAGAAGAGCCCGAGATCTGGCTGGATCCTGATATAGCTCTCGCACAAGGCTACAAAGTGCGCCAGCGTCCCGATGGCACCTAGGTGGTGGAGGCGGAGGTCGAAGAAAGCAAGAAAAGTGAGGAATAAAGGATGCACCGGCAGCGTGAAGCCACGGGCAAGATCCGACAGAAAAATCACCCGCTCCCCTCCGTCGGGTGCGGTGATTCCTCTCCCTCCGGCGCCAGACGCACCTCCACCTCCGTGTCTAGCAGTAGCACGCAGGTGGCGTGGTACTTCTGGATGTGCTCCTCTATCATAGAGGAGCCGCACCAGGCTCCACCTTCGGTGGCCATCTCTGGCTCGCTGGGAGGCGCTCTGGTGGAGGAGTGGCGGTGGCCCGTACCGCCGACGACACTAAACTGGCGGTGTGGCAGACTACAATAGCAGCAGCAGCGAGCGAGGCGACACGAGGAAGGAAAGGGCGCAGGAGAAGATTGGGGAAGCAGCGAACGGAGGGACGAACCGCTCGACCCAGGCGACCCTTTAAAGACCTAGAAGCGGAACCTTCTATGGTGCCACGTGGCGCCCACCCAGATGTACCCCGCTCCTCACACTGCCCAGGATCCTTTGCACATGCACGAGATGCGCAGACGATCCCGGAGCATAAACTGAAGAGGTAGACGACAGTTCCCGAGGCGACGTGCGACAGAACGTTACGCTACCAGCCGAAGTGTAATGATGGCACGTGCGCGCGTGGCCGGCGTCAGCACTGACGTCACAGGTAGCACAATCGCTAGGTGTAGCCGGCTGCAAAATTCAAAGTTGGAGAGGAGCGCGCGCACATTTTACCTAAGGGCGAAATCTACACGTGCTCGGGGGCTAGTGTCGGGGGGGTGACCTCCGGATACCCCAACCAAACAAGAATCACGGCAGTCAGATCGCGTCCGGCTGGCTGAGCGCAGCCGGACATAAGCAAGTCAAGCGGGCTACCTCAAGGTAACCGGAACGGCGAGGAGCAGCAAGGCACGGGACCAGCTACATCAGCGTGGCCAGACTCAATAATGAGGACAGAGTGACGTGCTGCATAGTGCACGGTATGCCCTGGTACGATGACAAGACTAACAACTACCCGGCCATACCGAAGACTTTGTGGGGTGACGTGGGAACAGTGGCCAGATGCTGACGACGGGTTCGCATGGCGTTCACTGTACCCAGGATGACCTTACCGCTTGTACCCTGATGGGATGTAAGTCTACTGAGTACTGTAGATGACCAGCCGGCTGGGGTCTGCCTGTGGGGCTCGCCAGCCGCACTGGCCAGTAAGACCGTTGCATCTCTGCCTATATAAGGAGAGGCAAGGTTCTCGTAGAAGGGGTTGGTCTCAGTGCATTTAAGGCAGTAGCTAGAGAATACAGCTCAAGGAGCGATTGTAGCCTGTATACCACTCATAGTCAGATCGGCAGGAGTAGGAGTTTTACCTCATCACGAGGGCTCCAAACGTGGGTACTTCCTATGTCTAGATACACTTGAATATCCAATCCTGCCTATGGACGCCGTCGATAGCTTCCCTGCTAGTCAACACACCTCTATCTAACCTGCTTAGGTATTGCCGTTCCCAATACAATGACAACCACATTGCATGTGTCCTTTTAATAAACCACATTGATCCCACATGACCACACAAACTCTAGCAGATTTTGCAGTGCTGCCTCTCCCACACTAGTGCAACATGCAATGTGAAAGATGCTTTCCTATGTGCTTTTGGTCTCTGTGACCATACTGGTGTCATTGCATGTGTTCTTTTCATAAACCACATGGATCCCACTAGTGTCACTGACCCACATGACGACATTGCATGTGTTCTTTTCATAAACCACATTGATCCCACATGAGCACACAAACTCTAGTGGATTATGTGGTTCAGCCTCTGCCACACTAGTGCAGCATGGAATGTGGAAGATTCTTACCTATGTGCTTTTGGTATCTGTGGCCATACTGGTGTCATTGCATGTGTTTTTTCCTAAACCACATGGATCCCACTAGTGTCATTGACCCACATGACCATATTGCATGTGTTCTTTTCATAAACCACATTGATCCCATGTAACACCACAATTTTAGTTAATCTTAATTAGGGTTTGTTTGTGCATTCATGAGCATCATTATTTTGCTAAGAAATAAAAATACATGCAAAGAAATTAAAGCAAAACCCTAAAAACCTAATTCTTCCCTCTCTTTGAAAACCCATTCAAAATAGTTTGAATTTCGAACACTCCCAAAATTGTTGGAGCCCAAATTGAATAAAAGGGCCCCACAGTATTTCATATAATCTACAAAATCCTCTGGTATTTTAAAAGTATCCAAAACCGTTTTGTATTTCGAATTGCAAAAGGGAAATAGGAAATAGAATTGAAAAAGGTTTTCAGAAAAAAAGAGCAGCAGCCGCAGCAGGTCGGCCCAGCTTCCTTACCCTCTATATTCCGCCGCAGTAGCCCAGTAGCAACCGCCCCTACTACCTTTGATGCAGCCCAGCTTGAGCCCACGCCAGCCCGTCCGCGGCCCATACCCCTTCGGCCTCTCCTTTCCTGCGTCGTCTTCGATCCCGACGGAGGAAGCTCCTCCGTGTCACCGTCCCCACCGACCTTCTGCGCCAGGATCCTCACCGGCGCTGTGATGCACGCTACTGACGTCCTCTATGCCTACAAGTACCCCGAGTTGTCGTAGACAAACCCTAGTTCCCCGTTTTCCCCATTTTCCTCTCTGGCCGGAAACCCTAGCCACCGCCAGCTCGAATCGCCGTCGTCTCCGGTCGCCCCAAGTCGCACCAAGGCCACCGTTGGAAGCGACGTGCCACCGTTGTCATCCTCGTCGATCCACGCAAGCTGGGAGGACCCCGTTTGACTAGAATCGAGGTCGACCCCAACCCCAGCCGCCGCGATTGTCGTCGTCGATTCTCCGCCATCCGCACCCGCCTCGCCTCCCTGACACCACCATCGCGTTTGTGGTGAGCTACTGGTCCTTGCAGACCCTCTGATTCGTCCCTGCTGCTCTGTATTATCACCTCGTCTTGCACCTGCAATCACCGCCGTCGGGTATGCCGCTTCGGTGACCCCTCCAGGCGGAGCCGCCCTTATTTGGTTCAGTGTGAAGCGCTGAGTCGACCACGCCCGCTCCCGCTCGGCCGCGCACGCCCAGACGCCAGCCCCATGCTCGATCTGGAGGTTCGCCATTGCTGACGTCAGCATGACGCAATATCTGCCTCTTCTTTTATTTAATTGTTTTGTAAATTGTTTTCCGGGATATATTAAATACCCTGTGGGCCCTATCTGTCAGAGTTTTATTAATTATGGAAAATAATTTCTGTAATTGATAAACTTATGACATGTGGGTCCAGGTTGGAAATAATTTATATAATCCTAGAAATGTTTAATTGTTTTAAAAATGGATTTAAAATGAGAAAAATCATAACTAATTCATTTTTAATCAGACAAATATGTATAATATATCGAAATGTTCAGAAATACATGATCTACACTTTAGCATCAATATAATGCATTTTTCAACAACTTTCAGGACAAATTTAATTAGACAACTAAATGAACCCTCATAGGTGATTCCGAAGTCTCTCCTGTATTAGGGTTTGGACCCTTCGGATCCCGCTTAAATTGCCAAGCATGCTTTAGGGTTTCATTTCAATACAATTTAACTTGTCATATCATCATCCTAGCTTGAGAATTGCATCGATGCCATGTGTTGATTGTTTCCCTTTCTTTCTAGTGGTTTCTTCTTTCCAGTAGAATACGATATCGAGATCGAGATCGAAGACCAAGATCTACACCATCAAAGACCGACAAACAATACTTGACCAACTGTAATCAAGTCAAGTACAAGGCTTCTGAAGATCTATATCTAGGTATCAACAAGCAAGGAAAGCATATCCCCATCATTATACAATCCTATGGTTTCGAAAGCATTTCAATTCTTGCCATGATGCATACAATTATATTGTGGTCTTTTATCGATAGATAGAGTATCCTATCTGTTGCATTACTCCCTTTGAGCTTAAATTACCTGATCCACTGCTCCTAGCATAACTAGATTTGGCTTGTGTGCACTGCTAGAGCTTTTATCTGTGTGTTGTTTAGCCATGCTTAGCTGTCAGTGTTGGTTCATCCAGAAGATGTACCAAATGCAGAGAATCTAGTATGACAGGAGAACAAGGTATACACATGAGGTAATATCAGTGGTAAAGGTTAAACATGCTAAGGCTTGTATGGGAGGCCACAGGGGGATGTGGTTTTTATAGTCCCATGCTCGCCACTACTAGGACCCGAGTTCTAGCCTCTTGAACCAAGACGAGCGTACAACCACACGGGGCCTGGAAAAGCTCACGATTAACTAACTTGCCTAGTAGATTTCATGAGTCACATAGTTCGGTGTTCCATTCGACATATGCATAGAAAATGTTATCGAAAGAGGAGGTGAAGGAGGTGCATTCATATAAGTAGGTAAGCGTGGCCGGGGTTGCTTTGGGTAGATGGCGCCCTTGGTAAACCAACCTTGCCCACATCTCTAGGGACCGACTTTGGGCTTTAACCCGTTACGGCGGAACCATCCTTAGGTTGTGACTCATGGTCTCGGCAAAAGCAAGGTAAAGGTCGAGCCTAACCACCCTCTGCCGACCTTCCAAGGAAGAGAGCTTATCTAGTGGCATTAAGAGTCGGTTGGTACATGTGCGTAAAGTTGTACACCCCTGCAGGGTTTAGTCTTTTTGAAAAGCCGCGTCCACGCTTATGGACGACTTGGGAACATACATGAAGTTCATAGAGAACTATAACCTAATTGTAAAACTTGGCAACTAAGATTTCAATGTGTGCTAAAGGATGCTTCCTCATGGGTACGAGGGGGTGATCCTAGTTGTGAGATGAGGAATTACTTTGCTGGATATCAAAAGATGATGATCAATTCTTCGGAGATGTTGGCCTCTTATCCCCTTTTAAAATATTCTGATTAGACAAGCTTCTTCTCCCTCTTGTTTTATAAACAAAGATGGCTTTATGCAAAATAACCCCACCAACCATAAGTCTTGCGGAGTACACCCTGTACTCACCCTTGCTTTGTTGATACTTTTGTAGCAGAGTAAGTGTTCCCCTGAAGACAAGTTTGGTACGACATCGACACCGACGAGTAGCTTGGCGTTCCCGGCCGGTAGCCTGGAATCTATGGGCTGGGACGTCATCGTTATGCTTCAGGCCTCTTAGGCCATTTGTTAAGTTTGCTATACTTAATAGAATAATTTGCCTTCCGTTGTTTGATGTTTGTGGTCAGTGACCTCTTCTTATAATATTTTGGTTCTTCGCTCAGTTATGAGCTTGCTGTAATAATTTTGGTGTCGTAGGGTTAATGTTGTGTTACCGATTTCTCACTAGATATCCTCGAGCTCTAGGTTAAGCTTATGTCAGGCTAAGTTCTGGATTCGTTTAGCCCTGATCCTGGGGGTGTCACAGTTTTTGGTATCAGAGCAGTACCGACCGTAGGAAAACCTTGCTATTGGTCGATGTTGAGTCTAGTGCTTGTGAAAACTATTTCAAAGACGAAAAGTATTTGCGAAAACTCTGGTATGCTTCTTTTTCTCCTTATCCAGTTTCTCTCTAACTCTGGGTCATCGTATCTTGTGTTGAATTGGAAAAAGTTCTGATATATCTTCTAGTCTTTCAAAGCTTAGGTGCCTTCTTGGCATGTCGTTTCGCAGCAAATTGACCTAGTGTAGAGTTCTCTAGAGTCAGTGTGTATTGTGAATTCCTTGTTTCCCTTGCTCTACTTCAATCGAGAGATTCCTTTCTAGCGTGATCTCTCTATGTTATGGGTCCACAACATCATGTTGATGGTTCCACAGTATTCTGTTCTAGGTCACAAGGTTTCCTTTCGCCTCGTGTGCCTCCCTTTTGTTTGCTTGGGTACTTCGGAAGTTCTTTCTTCTCTTGGAAGCTACCTTGTAATTACTATCTTGCAGTGTACGCTATGTCACCCAAGTAGTAATTACTTCTTTCTTGGGTTTTAACCCTTGGACTTGAACCGAAGATCCCAGATTGTGCTGGATTCTGGTGTTATGGATCTTGTACATGAAGTTGATCTTTAACCCAAGATCCATCTTGTTGATCCCTGTTGTTAATGTCTAAACATTCTCAGGATGGCTGGTACTAAAATTCTAGCCTTCAAGCTTGTGGTTATTGTTGCGATTGAGTCGTTACGATTAAGGACTTCCCCTACCACTAGCTACGTCAGATGTTCATTAATGGAACCAAATAGATCATGACAAGAGTACTCCTCATGAGTCTCATATCTATATTCATGACTCTGCCACACCTCTCCCTTCTTTGCATTGGTTTTCGGAAGATTGTTAATCTATGCATCTACATCTCGGGATTTTGTCCTGAGCATGTTCTTTTTCCCCCTTGTTGTTTTTGACCTTTTGTCTACCAGTTGGTAGCCAAGCAGTAATTTTCATTGGTGTCTTCCGATGCAAGATACTCTTGTGGTCCGTCATGACAAACCATTTCAGAATGTCAGGAGAAACAAACTCCGGTACCTCGTTATATCTAGGACCAGTTCAAAGTGTTGTAATCTGCAGATTAAGAGGCGTTGATTAGCTTCTGTTTTATTCCATCTTAAGGCATCACACCCTTTCATATTAAGAGGTTGTCTCAAGTTTCATGATCCCTTAATGAAGTGATGCTCTTACATATTTGTACCACCCTTCCTTCAAGCTTTCGCGCTAAAAAATGATGCGTGTGCGTAATAATGTGGCCATCTGAGATTCTTAGCAACTCTTATTGCTTTGAACTCCAAGGACATTTGTGTCATTCTTAGCGTGATTTGTTAACCCTATCACTAAGAGAAGTTTGACTGTGCTACCAAGTCTTCTACTCTGGTACACTCTCCTCGGTCAAAGAGTTAGGCTTGATCCGAAGCTCTGAGACTATGTCCCTTGCCTTACCAAGCAAGTTTCCTCTCGAACTAAGTGACATATCGGTGGTTCGTGATATTCTAGATGTCTTCCTAGAAGTATCACCATGTTGCCACATGACTGTGTTGTCCAGTTCTTGAGCAAGCAAGTTCTCTGAACTGCTTCCGTCTCCAAGGATCTATGCTGGATACTCCTGAACTAGTTGGTTGAGCTTAAACAAAAACTTGGAGAGTTGTAAGACAAAAGTTCTATATGACTTAGTTCATCTTAAAGGGATGTCTAGTTTTGTTTGTGTTGAAAAAAGATAGTATTTCCTTTGTGGATATGTTATCTTCCCCGCTTTTGATTTGATTTGGGTTATCGTCAAATCGAACTCAGTTCCAAGGACTATCTTGTTGATATTGCTACTCGTGATGTTTCACTTGAGTACATCTTCATATCCTTTAGTCTGACTAATACTTTGCCATGTTCACACAACATATGAGTTCATCCAATTGGAGTATCACAATAAGTTTGTTGTTGAGCCCATCGATGACATCCTTATCTTCTCCAAGCTAGACTAGATTCATATGGAACATTTGGCATTAATGTTGGAAAACTTTCGAGAACCTCCTTCGTGTTATCTCGAAGTATGTGTTCTAGATGTTAGAAGTGATCTTCTCCGATTCACGTGCAATTGTAGAAACATGTCGACATGGATTCGAGTAGAGTTAACTCCGTATCTGAAGGACACAGTTGTATTTTGTTGCAAGTACTTGATGTATGAGCACTTGTTCTCCAACAAGTTGCAAATACATGGGCCTAGCAATCTAGCTCAGTCTTTTGGAGCTTAATACTGTAGTTCATATCTTGAGAATCTAGTGACTTTACCTTTGTGGTAAAAGTTGCATACTTTCTATTCAGACACACCGAATCTGAATTATCATTACCCCTAACTAGATCTGAATCTCAAGCAGATATGATGGTTAGTGTTCTTCAAGATTCGGACATAGGTTTCTACGTAAGTCCGACAAGATTGATGTAATGGTTGACACAATTAGTCAGAATACCTATTGTCATATTCTGTTGAGTCAGCAAATAACAACCACTCTTCATGAGGCATCTTCTATGAGTTAATTATAGGAGTCGCGCTTATGGTTTCCTTTGTATCCGATGTCCGATCTTCACTTGATGTCTGGTATTCTGAACATCAAGGAGAACATTTAAAGTAGTGTTGATAAATGTCTCTCGGTCGATCCTCTAGACCCTTTCATGTTGGCAAGAATTTGTTATGCCAAGTAACTGAAGTCTGAGAATGAAGTTTCTTTTTCCTCGTGTGATCAGGAATCTTCTTGTCTATTCATCTGGTGGTGTAAAGTGATATCACAATCTTTGGCAAAGATTTTGATAAACCTAGATGAATAAAGAGTTTCCTTCGTTTCTCGATCATGTTTAAGAGTGACAATGATTTTGGTAATCATGAAGTTCTCTTGCTACATGTTCCTTGTGACTCTTATGAGTCCTTGCCACAAAAGAACCTTTCTATCTTGACCTTCTGTTGAACGAAGAGTGATCCTTCTGTATCAAAAGTAATTCAGCAGCTTGGTTATTTGTATCTCTGTAACCTAAAATCCCTACTTAAGCCGTCTAGTAGAGTTTCGTATCTCGAAGTCTGTGGTCATGTTCTTTCTCTTGTAACCTTCCCTTTTTAGAAGCTTTAAACTCTTCTGAAGCTCCATGGTCTCAATCCTTATGAAGATCAGTTATCTATTACCTTGAAACCATCTCCTTTTGTTTCTTCCACTACCTTGATGTGTTTCATGCTTGTCATCTCAGAGTTGTTTTGAACACTCCATTCATGAGTTGACCATGAGATACTCTATGTGTTGTTTAGTGTGTTTCCCTCTTATGCTTAGAAGTGACCCTGTTACTTTATCTCTCTATATCTCGTCCTACCTGCAGAATCTTGGGTCGCGATTCTCGTAAGGGGGATAGAGCTGTAACGCCCCAGTTTTAGTTAATCTTAATTAGGGTTTTTTTGTGCATTCATGAGCATCATTATTTTGCTAAGAAATAAAAATTCATGCAAAGAAATTAAAGCAAAACCCTAAAACACTAATTCTTCCCTCTCTTCGAAAACCCATTCAAAATAGTTTGAATTTTGAACACTCCCAAAATTGTTGGAGCACAAATTGAATAAAAGGGCCCCACAGTATTTCATATAATCTACAAAATCCTCTGGTATTTTAAAAGTATCCAAAACCGTTTTGTTTTTGGAATTGCAAAAGGGAAATAGAAAACAAAATTGAAAATGGTTTTCAGAAAAAAAGAGCAGCAGCCGCAGTAGGCTGGCCCAGTTTCCTTCCCCTCTATCTGCCGCCGCAGTAGCCTAGCAGCAACCTGTCCTACTACCTTTGTCGCAGCCTAGCTTCAGCCCACGCCAGCCCGCCCGCGTCCCATACCCCTTCGACCTCTCCTTTCCCGCGTCGTCTTCGATCCCGACGGAGGAAGCTCCTCAGTGTCACCATCCCCGCCGCCCGTCTGCGCCAGGATCTTCGCCTGCGCTGCGATGCACGCTACCGACGTCCTCCGCGCCTACAAGTGCCCCGAGGTACCGCAGACGAACCCTAGTTCTCTGTTTTCCCCATTTCTCTCTCTGGCCGAAAACCCTAGCCACTGCCAGCTAGAATTGTCGCCATCTCTGATCGCCCCATGCCGCACCGAGGCCACCGTTGGAAGCGTCGTGTCACCATCATCATCCTCATCGAGCAACGCAAGCTGGGAGGACCCCGTTTGACCGGAATCAAGGTCGACCCCAGCTGTGACCCCTATAGGCGGCGACGCCCTTATTTGGTTCAGCATGAAGTGCTGAGTCGACCACACCCGCTCCCGCTCGGCCGCGCACACCCAGATGCCAGCCCCATGCTCGATCTAGAGGTTCGCCATTGCTGACGTCAGCATGACGCAATATCTGCCTTTTCTTTTATTTAATTGTTTTGTAAATTGTTTTCTGGGATATATTAAATACCCTGTGGGCCCTATCTGTCAGATTTTTATTAATTTTTGAAAATAATTTCTGTAATTGATAAACTTATGACACATGGGTCCAGGTTGGAAATAATTTATATAATTCCAGAAATGTTTAATTGTTTTAAAACTGATTTAAAATGGATTTTAAATGAGAAAAATCATAACTAATTCATTCTTAATCAGATTAATATGAATAATATATCAAAATGTTCAGAAAAACAAGATCTACACTTTAGCAACACTATCATGCATTGTTCAACAACTTTCAAGACAAGTTTAATTAGAGAACTAAATGAACCCTCGTAGGTGATTCCGAAGTCTCTCATGTATTAGGGTTTGGACCCTTCGGATCCCACTTAAATTGCCAAGCATGCTTTAGGGTTTGGGATCAATATAATTTAACTTGTCATATCATCATCCTTTCTTGAGCATTGCGTCGATGCCATGTGTTGATTGTTTCCCTTTCTTTCCGGTGGTTGCTTCTTTCCGGTAGAATACGATATCGAGATCGAGATCGAAGACCAAGATCAACACCATCGAAGACCGATGAACAATACTGGACCAACAGTAATCAAGTCAAGTACAAGGCTTCCGAAGATCTATATCTGGGTATCAACAAACAAGGCAAGCATATCCCCATCATTATACAATCATATGGTTTCGAAAGCATTTCTATTCTTGCCATGATGCATACGATTCTATTGTGGTCTGTTATTGATAGATAGATTATCCTATCTATTGCATTACTCCCTTTGAGCTTATATTAGCTAATACGTTGCTCCTAGCATAACTAGATCTGGCTTGTGTGCACTTCTAGAGCTTTTATCTATGTGTTTCTTAGCCATGCTTAGCTGTTAGTGTTGGTTCATCCAGAAGATGTACCAAATGCAGAGAATCTAGAATGACAGGAGAACAAGGTATACTGATGAGGTAAGATCAGTGGTAAAGGTTAAACATGCTAAGGCTTGTATGGGAGGCCATAGTGGGATCTGGTTTTTGTAGTCGCATGCTCACCACTACTAGGACCCGAGTTCTAGCCTCTTGAACCAAGACGAGCGTACAGCCACACGGGGCCTGGAAAACCTCATGAGTAACTAACTTGCCTAGTAGATTCCGTGAGTCACATAGTTTAGCGTTCCATTCGACATATGCATAAAAAATGTTTTCGAAAGAGGAGGTGAAGGAGGTGCATTCATACAGGTAGGTAAGCGTGGCCAGGGTGCTTGGGGTAGATAGCACCCATGGTAAACCAAACTCGCCCACATCTCTAGGGACCGACTTCGGGATTTGACCCGTTACGGCGGAACCATCCTTAGGGAGTGACTCATGGTCTCAGAAAAAGCAAAGTAAAGGTCATGTCCAACCACCCTCTACCGGCCTTCCAAGGAAGAGGGCTTATCTAGTGCAATTAAGAGTCGGTTGGTACATGTGGGTAAAGTTGTACACCCCTACAGGGTTAAATATTTTCGAAAAGATGTGTCCACGGTTATGGACGACTTGGGAACAGACTTGAAGATCATTGAGAACTATAACCTAATCGTAAAACTTGGCAACTAAGGTTTCAATGTGTGCTAAAGGATGCTTCCTCATGGGTACGAGGGGGTGATCCTAGTTGCCAGAAGATGATGATCAATTCTTCGGAGATGTCGGTCTCTTATCCCATTTTAAAATATTCTGATTAGACAAGCTTCTTCTCCCTCTTGTTTTATAAACAAAGATGGCTTTATGCAAAATAACCCCACAAGCCATAAGTCTTGCGGAGTACACCATGTACTCACACTTGCTTTGTTGATACTTTTGTAGCAGAGTAAGTGTTCCCCTGAAGAAAAGTTTGGTACGACATCGACACCGACGAGTAGCTTGGGGTTCCCGGCCGGCAGCCTAGAATCTATGGGCTGGGACGTCATCGTTATGCTTCAGGCCTCTTAGGCCATTTTTAAGTTCACTATACTTAATAGCATAATTTGCCTTCCGTTGTTTGATGTTTGTGGTTAGTGATCTCTACTTGTAATATTTTGGTTCTTCGCTCAGTTATGAGCTTACTATAAGAATTTTGGTGTCGCATGGTTACTGTTGTGTTACCGATTTCTCACTGGATATCCTCGAGCTCTAGGTTAAGCTTATGTCAGGATAAGGTCTAGATTCGTTTAGCCCTGATCCCGGGGGTGTCACATCCCACATGGCCACACACACTCGAGTGGATTCTGTTGTTCAGCCTCTGCCACACTAGTGTAGCATGCAATGTGGAAGCTGCTTTCCTATCTGCTTTTGGTCTCTCTGTCCATACTAGTGTCATTGCATGTGTTATTTTCCTAAACCACATGGATCCCACTATTGTCATTGACACAAATGACCACATTCCATGTGTTCTTTTCATAAACCAAATTGATCACACATGACCATAAAAACTCCAGTGGATTCTGTGGTGCATCATGTGCCACACTGGTGCAGCATGCAATGTGGGAGATGCTCTCATATGTGCTTTTGGTCTCTGTGACGATAGTGGTGTCATTGCATGTGTTCTTTTCTTAAACCACATGGATCCCACTAGTGTCATTGACCCACATGACCATATTTCATGTGTACTTTTCATAAACAACATTGATCCCATAGGACCACACAAACTCCGGCGAATTTTGTGGTTCAGCTTCTACCACACTAGTGCAGCATGCAATGTGGAAGCTGCTTTCCTATGTGCTTTTGGTGTCTATGACCATATTGGTGCAATTGCATGTGTTATTTTCCTAAACCACATGGATCCCACTAGTTTCATTGACCCACATGACCACATTGCATGTGTACTTTTAATAAACAACATTGATCACACATGACCACACAAACTCCCGCGGATTCTGTGTTGCACCTTCTACCACATCGGTTCAACGTATAATGTGTAAGATGCTTTCCTATGTCCTTTTGGTCTCTGTGACCATACTGGTGTCATTGCATGTGTTCTTTTCCTAAACTACATGGATCCCACTAGTGTTATTGACCCACATGACCACATTGCATGTGTTCTTTTCATAAACCACATTGATCCCACATGTCCACACACACTCAAGTGGATTATGCGGTTCAACCTTAGACACACTAGTGTAGCATGCAATGTGGAAGCTGCTTTCTAAGTGCTTTTGGTCTCGCTGGCCATACTGGTGTCATTTCATGTGTTATTTTCCTAAACCACATGGATCCCACTTGTGTCATTGATCCAAATGACCACATTGTATGTGTTATTTTCATAAACCACATTGATCCCACATGACCACACAAACTCCAGTGGATTCTGTGGTGCATCATGTGCCACACTAGTGCAGCATGCAATGTGGAAGATGCTTTCCTATGTGCTTTTGGTCTCTATGACCATACAAGTGTCATTGCATGTGTTCTTTTCATAAACCACATGGATCCCACTAGTGCCATTGACCCACATGACCACATTCCATGTGTCCTTTTCATAAACCACATTGATCTCACGTGACCACACAAGCTCCAACGGATTTTGTGGTGCTGCCTCTGCCACACTGGTGCAGCATGCAATATGGAAGATGCTTTCCTATGTGCTATTAATCTCTGTGACCATAGTGGTGTCATTGCATGTGTTCTTTTCATAAACCACATGGATCCCACTAGTGCCATTGACCCACATGACGACATTGCATGTGTTCTATTCATAAACCACATTGATCCCACATGAGCACACACACTCCAGTGGATTTTGTGGTGCTGCCACTGCCACACTAGTGTAGCATGCAATGTGGAAGATGCTTTCCTATGTGTTTTTGGTCTGTGTGACTATACTGGTGTCATTGCATGTGTCCTTTTCATAAACCACATGGATCCCACTAGTATCATTGACCCACATGACCACATTGCATGTGTTCTTTTCATAAACCACATTGAGCCCCCATGACCACACACACTCGAGTGGATTCTGTGGTTCAACGTCGGCTACACTTGTGTAGCATGCAATGTGGAAGCTGCTTTCCTATTTGCTTTTGGTCTCTGTAGCCATACTAGTGTCATTGCATGTGTTATTTTCCTAAACCACATGGATCCCACTAGTGTCACTGATACAAATGACCACATTGCATGTGTTCTTTTCATAAACCACATTGATCCCACATGACCACATAAACTCAAGTGAATTCTGTGGTGCATCCTATGCCATACTGGTGCAGCATGCAATGTGGAAGACGCTTTCATATGTGCGTTTAGTCTCTCTGACCATATGGGTGTCATTGCATGTGTTCTTTTCTTAAACGACATGGATCCCACTAGTGTCATTGACCCACATGACCATATTTCATGTGTTCTTTTCATAAACCACATTGATCCCACATGGCCACACACACTCTAGTGGATTATGTGGTTCAGCTTTTCCCACACTAGTGCAGCATGCAATGTGGAAGCTGCTTTCCTATATGCTTTTGGTCTCTGTGACCATACTAGTGTCATTGCATGTGTTCTTTTCCTAAACAACATGGATGCCACTAGTGTCATTGACCCACATGACCACATTGCATGTGTACCTTTCATAAACAACATTGATACCATAGGACCACACAAACTCCCGCGAATTCTGTCATGCAAACTTTGCCACACTAGTGCAGCATGCAATGTGGAAGATGCTTTCCTATGTGCTTTTGGTCTGTATGACCATACTGGTGTAATTGCATGTGTTATTTTCCTAAACCACATGGATCCAACTAGTCTCATTGACCCACATGACCACATTGCATGTGTTCTTTACCTAAACCACATGGATCCCACTAGTGTCATTGACCCACATGAGCACATTGCATGTATACTTTTCATAAACAACATTGAGCCCATATGACCACACAAACTCCCGCGGATTCTGTCGTGCAGCCTCTGCCACACTAGTGCAGCCTGCAATGTGGAATATGCTTTCCTATGTGCTTTTGGTCTCTATGACCATACTGGTGTCATTGCATGTGTTCTTTTCATAAACCACATGGATCCCAATAGTGTCATTGACCCACATGACCACATTGCATGTGTTCTTTTCATAAACCACATTGATCCCACATGGCCACCTACACTCGAGTGGATTATGTGGTTCAGCCTCGGCCACACTAGTGTAGCATGCAATGTGGAAGCTACTTTCCTATGTGCTTTTGGTCTCTACGGCCATACTAGTGTCATTCTGTGTGTTATTTTCCTAAACCACATGGATCCCACTAGTGTCATTGATACAAATGACCACATTGCATCTGTTCTTTTCATAAACCACATTGATCCCACATGACCACACAAACTCCAATGGATTCTGTGGTGCATCTTGTGCCACACTAGTGCATCATGCAATGTGGAAGATGCTTTCATATGTGCTTTTGGTCTCTGTGACCATACATGTTTCATTGCATGTGTTCTTTTCTTAAACCACATGGATCCCACTAGTGTCAATGACCCACATGACCATATTTCATGTGTTCTTTTCATAAACGACATTGATCCCACATGACCACACACACTCCAGTGTATTTTGGGGTTCAGTCTCTGCCACAATAGTGCGGCATGCAATGTGGAAGCTGCTTTCCTTTGTGCTTTTGGTCTTTGTGACCATACTGGTGTCATTGCATGTGTTCTTTTCCTAAACCACCTGGATCCCACTAGTGTCATTGACCCACGTGACCACATTGCATGTGTTATTTTCATTAACCACATTGATCCCACATGGACACACACACTCGAGTGGATTCTGTGGTTCAGCCTGATGAAGGCATATTTGCATCGTGTTTTATGTCTGTTTTTACCAGGATCGGGAGAGATGATGGATCCAATGGGTACAATTATTGAAGCAGTTGTACTGTGGAGAAAAGGAGTCAAAACAATGTAAATTGCTTATTTGGTAAATATTAATAATACTAGAAGAAAACCAGAAGTGAACAAGGGAGGTAGAGGGCACAACGACCAACTATACGGCGGGAGAATCAGTTCCGCCCGTATAGCTCCAGCCATATAGTTGGTGCCGCCTCCTCCTCGTCAAATAGTTTCACACCGTATGATAGGACATACAGAACACCCAGAAATCACGAACACCTTACCTCCGGAAGGCATCTGGAGGGGGAACTCATCTGCCAAGGATCCATCTTCACCCTGCGTAGATCTGGGAGGCTAAGGCATCGATCTTCATCAACCACCACTGCATCAACACCATCTTCATCCATCCCATATACATCTTGTCTAGATGTTGTTGTAATTCCTATACTCCTTGTGGATTTATACAAGTACTATTCATCTATGATTGTTTCCATTACCATTGCCATGATGTTGATTGCCCCCATGTCTGAGTAGATATCTAGTTCTTGGGAGATGGAGAAACCCTAGCATATGACTGAGATGAGATAGAGATTATTATGTTATACATCATTATGTGTACGTGTTAATTGTCTTCATCTTGATATTTGGGAGAAGTGCACTTTCCTAATATTTGCCTCTTATGGGGACTCGATGGAGGGGATTACTTGTTAGTAGACGGAGGGATGATAGCGCTTACTGTGACTATAAAGTTGTTGTTATTCATTACATACTAACTTGGGGAACCAAGGATAACTCATCAAGAAATGTCCATGCCACGGGAGAAATACCTTAATAGCGCGGTAATGCAATGGTTGTCGGTTACTGTTTCCTGTGGTTATGAGGACAATATGTGCAGCGGTTGCTGGCAAATCATCCATATATGGAGCTCTTCCCACATACATACACACTATGAGAATATTCGTTATAATACCCTTGATTACTTAGTATAAATTGCTAGCGGTGTATCCACCACTCCCTGAGAACGCCTTTTCCCTATTGTAGTTCCAAAGTTCTATTACACACGCGATTCTTACTTTCTGTATTAAGTTTTGCTTTACTTTAAATTACCTTGTTCAACCAAAAAACCAAAAACAACTCTACTTATCTTGCATCTTAAAGTTATTTCTTAAGTATTTCGTTTAGTTATAGTTAAAAGCATTTTAGTCTTTCGCCTACTCCTCCCTGTGGGATCAATATCTTTATTTCGAAACTAGCTACAAACAATCTATGCACTTGCAGCCATCAACCTATTTTCTGGTGCCGTTGCCGGGGAGCTTAGCGCTATAAGTTACTTTACTTTTAGTTATTTACTTTTGTTGTACTAATGTTTACTTCAGTTGCAGGACCACAACAATGGACAATACTGAGCATTTAAACCAGCCTGAGGCAGTAAGGAAAATTGGTTCGCCCATGGATGCTTTTATAACTATCAATAAAAGCATAAATCCGGATGGAGTCGAGATCCATCCTGTATTATTAGAATTATTACATTATAAGAAACTTGTAGGAACCAATGAAGAAAGTCCATATGGACACTTACAATTCTTTGAAGACATTCTCAGTTCTTTTATTTTTTATGAATGTAATCTTGATATGGTTAAAATCTAGTTGTTTAGACAAATTCTCTCTAATAATGTTTTCGACGGGTACAGATCTTTTTGTGCAGAAGCACCAAGAACTTGGGAGGAATTGACAACTAAGTTCCTATCAAAATATTACTTTGAAAGCAAAGCTCACAGGATGAGAGGTATTAGTTTCAAAAATAATCCTAATGAAGTCTTATATGAAGGATATCTAAGGTATAAAAGTTATCTAGATATTGCCCCCATCATCGTTTGCCTGATTGGTTCATCACCCATACATTTTATGGAGGGCTAAAATATTGAAAATAGGACGAATCTAGACACTGCTTCAAATAGCAGTTTTCTATCTTACACCAATGATGAGGCTTGGAAGCTAGTAATAAAACTGAAAGCAACAACTAAAAATTCTAAAGATAAGGAAAATATTACAAATAGTTTTTCAGAATATGCTTGCATTAACGATTTCCTTGCAGATGAGAGGACACATACAATGATTGAAACCCTTGGTGTTGATTCTTACTCAATAAAGAAAATTATTGAGAATTATGTAGGGCATTTGTAGGTACCTACAGAATGGGAACCTCGTAAACCTCTCGAAGAAAAGAAGCGTGCAAGAGCACTAGTGGAAGAGTTCTCCTTGATACCTATATAGGGAATCTTTGAAAAAGACAAAGAGAGGAAGAACAAATAAAGAAGAGACTGAAGAAACCAGAAAGGAATTTCGAAGCTACAAATATAAATAATGTTATAATAAAAGACCTTATGGAGGCACGAATAGTGGAGGATGAAGTGGTTATGTTAGACCACTATGTTAGACCCATCATCGAAATTCATCCAAGGTAAGGTTTGAGCTAACGAAACTTCAAAACCTATGACCATTATATATTGTGGAGAAACTTTCTTATATAGAATTTGTGAACCAATTTCCACCATAAATATTATGCCGTCATAACTTTATCAAGAACTTCGCTACAACTTAAATAATCCAGATGTTGAACCGGCAGACACTATTATTAAATTTTCTAATAGAACCAATATAAACTAGAATGGGTAATCAGGAATATATATGTCTTTATTAGCTCACTCATGTACCCCCTTGATTTTCATATTGTTGATATGCCTCGAGATTCTTTTTTCCCTATTCTTTTAGGCGGGCCTTTTATTTCCATCACCAAAGCTCAAGTGGATAATCAGAAGGAAATCATTTCACTGAAGTTTGGAGAAGAGGAAATGACATTCCACTTTGCCAAACTAAAGAAGAGGCCATATGAAGTGGAGGATATCAAGGAAGAAAAGACGATTGCTGAGCTAGCAGTAATTCATTTCAGTACTCCACAAGATGAATTAGAAAGGAGCCTGATTAATTGGGAAGAAGCACCGGATGTTGAGAAGAAAGAAGACATGGATGATTACCTTGATTCAATTCCAGAAGCACAAAATCCACATGACTATGAAGAATTGGTAAGAACAGGAGATGAAGAACCTCCACCAATAGAATTGAAAAAACTTCCAAATGATATGAGGTATGAGTTTTTAGATAATGAAAATAAATGTCCTATTATTATTAGCAAGAATCTATCATAAAATGAAACGAATAAACTCATTTCATTTTTGGTTAAGCATCGTGAAGCCTTTGGATACACATTGAGTGATATTAAAGGAATAGATCCATCTATTGTAACACATAAGATTACCATGCTTGATGATGCTGAACTCGTAGTAGATACATAGAGAAGGATTAATCCTAAGATGAAGGAAGTAGTAAGAAAAGAAGTTATACACTTACTTGATGCTGGCATAATATATCCTATTTCTGACAGTAAGTGGGTTAGCCCAGCTCATTGCATACCAACACAAGGTGGTCTTGATGCTGCTGTCAATGAGGAAGGTGCGCTAGTTCCTGTGAGACCAATTGTAGGATATTGTATGTGCATTGACTTTAGGAAACTAAACCACGAGACACAAAAGAATCATAAACCGATACCGTTCATGGATAAAATTCTAGAAAGACTTAGTAATAATTCTTATTTTTGTTTTGTTGATGGTTATTCTGGATATTCTCAAATTTCCATACAACCAGAAGATCAAGAGAAAACAACTTTCACTTGTCCTTATGGCACATACGCTAATAGATTAATTCCATTTGGCTTATGTAATGCAGCATCAACTTATCAGGAATGTGTTATAAAGATTTTTGATGATTTTTTTGAGAAGACTATGCAAGTCCTAACAAACAATTTTGTAGTTTGTGGAACAACTTTTGATAATTTTCTCTACAAACTGACCAAAGTTTTGTAGAGATGCAGGCAATCAAACTTGGTTTTAAATTGGTAGCAATGCCGTTTCATCGAAAGAGAAGGTAAAGTTTTCGGGCACAAGGTTTCGGAGAAGGGAATACAAATAGATAAAAGTAATATAAATGCTATAGAAAATCTCCCAATACATTAGGACATTAAAAACTTAAAAAAAATTCTAGGACATGCAGGATTTTATAAGCGGTTTATAAAATATTTTGCTAAACTTGCTATGCCCCTTACTAATCTTCTTGATAAAGAAACTCCATTCTAGTTAGACCATGACTATATTGCAGCTTTTGAGAACCTTAAAGATAAACTAGTTTCAGCACCTATCATGCAACCTCCAAAGTGGGATGAACCTTTTGAAATTGTGTGTGATGATAGTGATTATTCTTTAGGGGTTGTGCTAGGACAACGACATGGAAAGAATCTGAATGTTATTTATTATGCTAGTAGACCTCTTAATAAGATTCAGAAACATTATGCTACTACAGAAAAAGAGTTTCTAGCTATAATTTTTCTTGCGACAAACATAGATCTTACATAATTAATTCTAAGGTAATAATTCATATGGATCACCAAGATTTGCGTCACTTGCTTGTTAAAAAGGATGTTAAACCAAGGTTGATTAGGTGAGTTTTATTACTGCAAGAATATGATTTGCAAATAGTATGTAGGAGGGGTAAGGATAATCCGGTAGCAGATCATCTCTCTAGGATGGAGGGAATAATTAATGTCCCCGTACCTATTAATGAATCATTTCCTGGAGAATATTTAGCAAAGGTAGAAGTTGCTGATCCATGGTATGCAGATTATGCTAACTATCTAGCAACAATTTTTTTACCTCCCAGTATGTCAAGAAATCAAAGAATGAAGTTCTTTAATGATCTTAAATATTACTTTTGGGATGATCCGTATCTATATCGTCATGGACTTGACGGAATGATCCGGAAGTGTGTTCCTAATCATTAAATGAATGCAATATTGAAGGCTTGTCATGACAGTCCATATGCAGGGCATCATGCAGGTAAAAGGACTACTGCAAAGGTACTTCAATCCGGATTCTATTGGCCCACCCTGCTCAAAGATGCACACATGTATGTGGAATATTGTGATGCTAGCCAAAGAAGAGGTACTATAGGTAGGAGACAAGAAATGGCGATGAATTATAGTCTAATAATTGAACCCTTTGATGTATGGGGAATGGATTACATGGGTCCATTTACAGAGTCAAATGGTTATACTCATATTCTTGTTGCTATTGACTATGTTACTAAGTGGGTTGAAGCTATCCCAACAAATCATGCAAATGCAGCTACCTCAGTGAAGGTGATCAAGGACGTCATATTCCCCAGGTTTGGAGTTCCTAGATTTTTAATTACTCATGGTGGTTCTCTTTTTATGAAAGGGACTTCAGGAAAATCCTCAGCATGGAGTAACTCACCGCATTGCTTCACCATATCATCCCCAAACAAGTGGTCGAGTGGAACTCTCAAATAGAGAACTGAAGGCCATACTCGAGAAGACGGTAGACAAATCAAGAAAAGACTGCCCATACAAGTTAAATGACACTTTATGGGCATACCGTACTGCGTTTAAAAATCCAATGGGTATGACACCTTATAATATGGTGTACGGTAGGGCATGCCATCTACCATTAGAACTAGAACACCAAGCTTTTTGGGCAATCAAGAATTAAAATTATGATCTCAAAGCAGCAGGGGAAAAGCATTTATTAGATATGCATGCTTTAGATGAGTTTAGAAGTGAAGCCTATGAGAATGCTAGGTTGTTTAAGGAAAAAAGTTAAAAGATGGCATGATAGAAAAGTAGAGAATAATTTTTTTTAAAGTGGAGACAAAGTGTTGCTGTATAATTCTCGTCTTAAGTTGTTTCTAGGAAAACTCAGATCAAAGTGGGAAGGTCCATATGTAGTTGAAGAAGCCTATTCGTCGGGAGCAGTGAAGCTCCAAGGAAAAACACCCTCTCTTGCATGGGTGGTAAATGGACAACGCTTGAAGCATTATCGGGTGAAAGAAGATATAAGTGCAATCACTATAGAGTTGAGCACCCCTGAAGAAGTGATAAAGAGAAAATATACGAAGAACGGCAATTACAAGAAGAATGGACTCAAGACAGAATGAGCGGTACTACGGTCAAGCTATTGACCATAAAAGAGCGCTTCATGGGAGGCAACCCATGTGAAATAAAGGTTGAGTAAGTTAAAGGACATTTACTATCCTAATCTGTTTTGGTGTTTGTTTACAACATACGGTACATTTTACGGTGTGTTAATGCCTACAGGTCAATACATTGAAAATGGAAAAAATCAGAATGTTATGGGAAATCTCATGGCCAAATTCATGATCACCTGAAGATTTCTGATCGGAGTCTCCGGTGTGCAAACATCAGAGTCTCTGGTGTGGTCTGGAGTTTCCCCAGGAATTCCCGGTGTGTGGCCTGTCCTTGGCCTAGGGACAAATTGTGTGGTGGTATGGAGATGGATCGGATCTCAACCGGAATTTCTGGTGTGTCCCCCCAGACCGGAGTTTCCGGTGTGGACACACCGGAGTCTCTGGTGTCACTGGTCCGGAGATACGGCCACAGTCTCTGGAGTGGAAGCCAAGCACCTACCCAAGCCAGCCAGAGATGCGTTCTGGATATGGACCGGAGGTGGGGCGGAGTTTCCGGCCTCGGCGGAGTCTCCAGTGTGATTGGTCCCCAACGGTCAGAAAACGGTTCATAAGTGTGTGGCCTATAAATAGGGGGACCTCATCCCTTTCCTCCAGCTGTTCATTCCAAAAAAGCAAGACCACACCATTAGTGCCACCAAAACTCCAATATCTCTTCATCCAACCACCCAAAGTCATTGATCTTTGGGGAATCGGAGGAGGAGGCATCGATCTACAGCTTCACCAAGAGAGATCTTCATTTCCCCCTCATTCACTTGAGGACCCCTTGCTCTAGGGTTTCTTTGGAAACCCTAAGCCTTGTTTTGGCTAATTTGATTCTTACTAACTTGTCTTTGATTGCTTGAAAGCTAGCTTGTATTCGGGAGCCTCCAATTAGGTTGTGGATGTGTGCCTCGAACTTGTTGTAAAGGTGCCGGCTTCCACCTCGAAGGTTGCCGTATAGTGGAAGAGGTGAATCGAACCCGTTGGGGTGAGGTTCATTGGAGAACAAGGGAGGCCTCTCGTGGCGTTGGTGGTTTGGAACCACCCCCTCTCCAAACGTAAACGTACTTCCCCTCTAAAGGAAGGAACTATGGGAAACAAATCCTTGTGTCTCCGCATGCTCCACTTTGGTTACTTCTATCCTTTACCGCACTTTAATTATCTAGTTCTTGCTTAGTGTTTGTGCTATATTGACATACAGGTAAATTCACCATAGTTGCATGGTCTAGAGAATTTACCTTTTGTGTCAAACCGTAACTTGAAAAATAGTAAAATTTGAAGTAGCACCTATTCACCCCCCCCCCACTAGGTGCCCATACGATCCTTTCAATTGGTATCAGAGCCCCAGCTCTTTATTCGGGCAACTCAGGAGATGAGGGAGGAGTGAGGCTAGCAACTTGGTGACCATGGTAGATCTCACGAATTTGGAAACAAGCTTGAGCTCTACCTTGGGAAACGAAATCCAACAATTGCGTCAACTTGTTTAGCAACGTGTTATGAATAATCCAGCCTCACCTCCTCCCTCTCAAGAGGAAACACCACCCAACCCAAAGGCAAATGCTCCGGCTAAGCCTATAGGTGAAGTGGTGGGGTATGTACATAATTCCACTGACTCCACCAACAAAAGGGGTGATGGGAAGGAAGAGCACCATGTGGTTCCCATATGGTAATCTCCCAACCCTCCAATCCCTCATCCACATATAAATAATAGAGGTGACCCACCTAAGTTAGCTGCACATACCTTTGCTCAATGGCAAGTTTTAACGAAATCTCATGTGCCCAGCTCTTGCATTGATTTGTGGAAAATTATTGAAGAAGGACTCAAGATTGAGGATCCAACCAACTTGACTAGAAGAGAAGTGGTCAATAGCCAACTCAGTGTGACTGCCTTGCACATGATCCAACTTGGAGTGGGACCAAAGGATTTTCCCCACATTGAGCACTACAATACCGCCAAGGAAGCTTGGGATGCTCTCATTGACTTTTTTGTTGGCAATGAGAGCATGAGAAAAATAGGTATGATGCCTGAATCAATGAGGCTGAATGATTCTTTATGAAGGATGGTGAGGATCATGAAGACATGTAATGAAGACTCAAATCCACAGCCACCGCCTTCAGGAATGTTGGTTCCTCTCACATTGATGATGCTTGGATCAAGAGGAAGTATGTGAGTGCTCTCATGCCTTTTGAGCCCACTGACTTGAAGAGTCTCCAAGGAAGACACAACTACCATCTCATGACCTCCAATGAAGTTATGCAAGAGATGGCCGCTTTCAACGTTGCTGCCAAGAATTCCAAAGACCCCCGTGCTCATGCCATTGGAATGAGTAGTGGTGTCAATCTTGCCTTGAAGGCCAAGGTTGTGGAGTATGATGAAGATGAAGGGAGTGATGAGGGACTTTTAGTGAGCCACCGCGAAGATGTCAAGGTTTCTCATGGTGAATACATGGCCTTCTATGCAAGAAAATTTTGGAAAGCCCCCACCAAGGCCAAGATGGAGATGCAACGAAGAAGCAACCCCAATGGGAGAAGAGACAATGGGTCTAAGTTGAGAACTTCCTTCAATTGTGGTGACCGCTATCCCTTTGTTGCCAGTTGTCCCTATGACAAGAGAGAAGATCATGGGGGTAAACTTGTGTCGAAGAAGACCTCCAAATATCCTTACAAGAAACCTATCATCAAAAGGAATTCCACCAGCAAGAATTCGGGTGAAATTGTCTTGATAACACATGAAGAATTCTCCTCCGACAATGATGATGAGGAAGATGAAGAAGAGGAAACATCAAGTGGTGTGGCGGCTCTTGCCACTGCTTCTACACTTACATTCTCACTCTTCGACTCTCCAAATGAGAATATCTCCAACAATAACGTCACTTGCCTTCTGGCAAGAGGAACGGAGGTATTATCATCATCACACCCCACCTCCTTAGTTGATGAGGAATTTGATGATGAGTTATCCCTTGAGGTCAAAAAGGAATTAGTTGCTTTTGATGTGTTTATGAACAACTTGCAAGGGGAGCACAAAAAACATTTTGTGGACCTCTTAAATCAACTTGCACACACGTAAGAGCTCCTAAATGAGATATGTAAATTAGGAAGAGAGCACATGATTGAGGTAGAAGCTCTAAATAATGCTCTAGAAGAAGAACAAGAGACTAGGATGTCTCTTGAAACTAAACTTGAAGGGCTTGATGAAGCAAATGATCTCATTATTAATAAACTCATCAAGGAACGTGACCATGCTATTGCTAAATATAAAAAGGCAAAAAAGGAAAAGATTGAGTTTGGTGTTGTTCATGAAAAACATGCCGAGGACTTTAGGATTCTTGACAAGGCTCACAAGGCCTTGGAGAGTGAACTCTTGTTACTTACAAAGTCTCGTGAAAAGCCTCAAACTCAATTAATCAATATTCCTTCACCTAGTACTTTCATTCCTTCTAGTTGTACAAATATACTTGAAGAAAATGCTAGGTTGAAGGGAGAGCTAGCTAAGGCCACCTTTCCCAAAGGAAACAAGTCAATTGATGACCTCTTCAGTGAGCAGAGGTAAAATAGTGAGAAAGCGGGCATTGGCTTTGTCTCTAAAGGCAAGAAGAAGAAGAAGAAGAAGAAGAAGAAGAAGAAGAAGAAGAAGAAGAACAACAACAACAACAACAACAACAACAACAACAACAAGAAGGCCCAGCCCACACAAGAAAAATATGTAACACCCTCGCCTGATAAGGCTAAGTTCCTATGTATAGTGCTAATCCCTGGATCGGTTCACTAGCACACAAAGTACAAAATGATACCAAATATAACCGTGCATCATGAATATAACGAATATGATCCAGAATTTACATTATATTACAGCGGAAACAATACAAGGTAGATCTCCATCCTTCAAATGTGCCACAGGCGAACAATTGTTGAGTGGAGTATCGCGACCTATTCGATCACTCGTAATCGGTATAACCTGCAACATAAAATGTAGCAACCCTGAAGGGTCAATACTTGGAATGTATCGCAAGTAGAGCTAAGTAAGGAGACAGTATACCTAGCAACTACATGCTTATTTTGGCTAAGTAGAGGCTTTTGGCTAGCTTGCATTTTCTTAAACAGTTTTACCCTACTTTTAAATCAAGTTTGATCACAACAACCTATTAAGTTCACCCATCAAGTTTTAGTAGTTCTCAAATTGGAATGAACGAGAACATGTCATAGCACCCATAATTCAGCAACTCAATCGTCCATTACCGAGGACACGGCTAAGCACTTAGTTTTACACCCTGCAGGGGTTGCACACTTTACCCATATGACTTGGTCGACCCGCTCGTACCACGACACGCATAATGAGTCATGATAGGGAGAAGCCCAAGAAGAGACAATTCGGGAGTTAGCTCCCCAAGACCATCCACGCACCGTACCAACCTATCACATTCACTACATCTCTGGATACGAAGAGCTCGGGTCGCCACGACCTACTAAGTCCATCCAGCCACCCATAACTCACTGGCATATGGTTGTACATGTAAGCTACCAAATCAAGACACTAATCATTTCTCTAAAAACTGGGTGGCCATCCACAAGTGAGCTACTCGGGTAAACCATAGACATGGGCCCGGCATTCACGAACCAAGCAATTACCAATTCCACCCAGAGAGTTTATTGATTAAGTTGTTTTAGTTGAACAAAACATACACAATACCATAGCATGGTGTAGACCCTTCCCTCGTCTAGATAGCATGTCTAAGCTCAACTAGCATATGACGGCTCAACTACAAGTGGCTCCTACCAAGATACATATGACATAGCATAGCGATAGTAATTCCTACTCATGCATCTACAAGAAATACACTACACATGCAGTAGGAAAATAGTAGGACAATTCATGATCAAAATAGCATCTACTTGCCTTTGTTGTAGATGTAGTCGATTAGATAATCCTCACAAATATAATGGTTGCACTCGTCGCACTCAAAATACTTGCAATCACAATGCTGGCAATCATAGCTGTTGCGATCATAGTAGTTGCACTCCTCGCAATCTATCGTTCAAAAGCAAAGACACAACAACATATCATTCAAACATTGCAATCATGCAACAATGCAACAATACAATAAAACAATGATGATCAAATGCATGCATGGTGATTTAATATGTCACAATGGTTGTAATTAGTTATCTAAACAATACTAGATCACAAGATGCATGTAGAAGTGTTTTAATGCAATATAGTATTTGTTATCCAATTTCAATTGCTAATAAAGGGGTTTTAACATAACTGTTGTAGCTTCTGTACTAGTTGCCGAATTAAATTTGTGTCTGAACTCTAATAGATAGAGGGCTTTAATACGGACCAGTAGCAATTAGATTCACCCTAATCAGAGTTATAGATCTTTTTCTAGGATTTATTTAGAGTTTAATGGAGTTTAATAAATATGAATAGATCGTACTGACAACAAACAAAACTAAGTACAGATCTGAAAACTACGCAAGATTATGAACTCAGGGACATATTACTCATATTTTTCGGATCTGTAGATTATTTACTATGAATTTAATGATTTAAAAGGCCAATAATACTAATTAATTATTCGCCAGTAATCTATATAGTGAACTTGTAATTTTATTCCAGAATCATGTTCTATACAATGTTGTGAATCCAGGGCTATATCATTTGTATTTTTCTGAGTTGTATTTTATTTTCTGTGAATTAATTGCTCCAAAAAGTGTATTAAACCATTTAAATAATCACGACAAATACTTAAAGTAAATGTCTGATACAGTTATATATTAATACTCTACACAATTTTGTGATTCCAACGGTATATTATTTGCAATGTTTGGACATAGTATGAATTTTCTATGGATTTTACAAGTTAGATCTATAATCTGCAATTTTAAATTCGAACGGAATATTTCAGGGAATATTCCGCTGACTGGACAGGTTGACCGTGCAGGCTGACTGGGACTAGACGCTGACCTGACGACGACGTGGCGGTGACGAGGCACCTGATCGGGATGATTGAATCTCGACCGTCGGGATGAGATCCGGTGGCTAGAAGACAAGTTGGCTCAAAATAGACCCGATTTTACCTCACAAAGGACTAGAAGTAGATCTGTGTTAGAGAGACAAATCCGTAGGTCAAATCGAAAAACTTTGAACATAAAAGTTGTGGAGGATGATTAGATCTACCTTTTTACCAAAGGAATTTGGATTTCAAGAAACGAGCGCGAGGAGATATTGGAATTACGCCATCAGATCTAAAATATTGCGTTGCGAAAATCTCCGGCTGTGGTGGATGAAAAGAGGTGAGATTTGTCCGAATTGAAAGATTTTGACGAGATCTACAACTTTCGTGTTGAAGCCGAAGCCATCCGACAAAGTTTAGATGGGTTTAGAAGCAAAATACGATTCGGTAGGGTGTAGATTCGGGATTTTGGGAAGGAAAAGTGTTATAGCTGTGGCTCCGAGGGATTATTTAGGCTTTAGGATGATGGGAAGATAGATCTTGAAGTAGAGAACAAGTATAAACAAACGGAAATCAATTTGAAGTTATAGATAAAAAGTTATAAGTGTTTGAATAGAGATAGGTTTAGAAATCAGATTTTCGCACGGCTGGCTACTTTGGTCGGCTGAGTGAGCCGGCCGGGTGGCCCATTTCGTTTTGTTTTTTTTTCTTTTTCTTTTCTTTTTCTTTTTCTTTTTCTATTTTGGTATTTTCTTTATATCTTTTGCATACGAACTCCAAATGACATGATTCTTGTTTCTAAATTTTTGTAAAATTCAGTAGATCATTATAAGATCATATTTGTACCATTTTCACTAGTTTGAAGATGATTTCTTTATAAATGTCTATATATTCCTTATAGGAACATTTGGGCAAATCAACTATCGGATCTAGATATTAGGATTTGGATTCAATTTTTGGGAACTTTGCATGGATGCAAAGAAATGCTTATGAATGCTTCATGATTTTAATTTTTGCAAAAATTCACACAAATCCTAAAACTAAAACTCAATTCACGCATTTTTTCCTATATGGCTACTTAGGTATTATCAAAAGGATATAGGGTTTTATCCATTTGGCCTTATATGGCTACTATGCAATATTTCTAAATAGTTTATTATGGTTTCTTTTTAGTCACTCAATCAAGACACACACAATGCCACAAATCCCAAAACAACAAGTTCATTTATATAACATAAAGGAACATAGTTTTTAACATCCAATAAAATGGAGATGTCATGTTATCTTCTCTCTTTTCAGGCAAGTGGTGAAAAGCATCTAGAATGGTTTCATAAATCGAAGTAGAGACTTTAAGGGTCAAATAGGGAAATTAGAATATCACTCCACCATAATTGGGAAAGTCATTTTATTCCCTCTCTTTAATTATCTAAGCATGGTTGGATATTTAAAGAATCAAATGGTTGAAAAGAAAATGAAAACAAGTTGGATAGTCATGTTAATCCAATCTCATACAAGTTTCTAAATTCAAGGAAGGAAAATCATAACAGAAAGTTCCTTTTCTTTGAGAAATTTCAACAAAGTCAAACAATTCAACCAAGTTATTTTATTAACTTTACATTCCAAAATTAGGAGAATTTTGGGATGTGACAAACTACCACCCTTAAAAGGAATCTCGTCCCGAGATTCGAGAAGGCTAGAAAGAACTGGGTTTGGATACACCAGGGTGCTACCACCCTTAAAAGAAAATCTACTAGGTCACTTCTTGAGGATTCATCCTTTAGACATTTATTGGCATGATGTCTATTGCACATTTTGTTCTTTAGGATTTGCATATTCTAGAGAAACACTACTTGAACTAGCGAAACCCTCATGGTGGTCAACTAGGGAACATTTTCTTCATGCTGTCCCTTTAAATACTATTGAAGGTTTATCCTTACCGTATATTCCTACGGTTAGCAACAAGTGCTTTTGTAAAGATGCAAGATCATACCATTCTAAGGGCTAGGATTAATGCCGACTCTCTACTAAGGTTGAAAAGGCACTTAAGATTCGCAAGGCCAACAATACAAGAGCGAATAATAAGAGTATTCGGTATGGGGCCCAATCCATCCCGCACTCAAACTATTATTTTGGATGAGGATAGGAGAATCACGTTTTTCTATCACTCGGACAACCTCACTTTTCTTGCAGATCGTTTCCATGGGCACAAACCAAGGTTTAGTGTGGACTCCCATGTATTCAATCAATAAGGCTACTATAACAAGGTAAATTATCGATACTGCAACACCTTTGGGTTGCGTAAATCTACTACAAAACATCAGTTGCAACACTTCATACTTCCATATCCTTTTGCTGCATTAGACGAACTATTCACACTCTTTGGGCATCATCTTCCAAATATTTCCACTAACTAATTCTCCATATAATCAACACATCATTCTAATCTTCAAGGTTTTAAGATAGAGATGAATAGATTCTAGGGGAAAGAAACTACTAAGGAAGAACTCCAACCCATGCAAACAAGCTCATACACCAATAAGCATACAAACATTCACCCATAAGCAATCAACACACAAGCAACAATCATAACAAGCTACACTCAAATAGCACAACCTAAACACAATAAACCAGCTAACACACAAGTTCTTGCAATGATCGATTGCTAAATCTAAACGAAATCCTATCAATACTACATGGTGGACATCATCTAACTATTCTTGGATCTCGCACTTCTTCGCACGAGTGCTCATCTATAAGTTTTGAACGAGATGAGATTAGAAAAGAAAGATCAAGGATTACAAGAATTGTAATAATTACAAAATTATAAGTTCCTCCATAGTAGAGTCTTCCTTCTATATTCAAAAGAGAAAAGTATGAGAATTGAAGTGGTAAGAAGATACTAGAAAGAAGTGTAAGAAGAGAATAGATAGAATGAAATAGTCCATATAATTTATATGGCTTTCCTATTCCAATCCTAGGTCACGATCCTACAGTCAACGCACTGCTCTAATACCATCTTGTAACACCCTCGCCTGATAAGGCTGAGTTTCTGTGTATAGTGCCAATCCCTGGATCGGTTCACTAGCACACACAGTACAAAATGATACCAAATATAACCGTGCATCATGAATATAATGAATATGATCCAGAATTTATATTATATTACAGCGGAAACAATACAAGGTAGATCTCCATCCTTCAAATGTGCCACAGGCGAACAATTGTTGAGTGGAGTATCGCGACCTATTCGATCACTCATAATCGGTATAACCTGCAACATAAAACGTAGCAGCCCCGAAGGGTCAATACTTGGAATGTATGGCAAGTAGAGCTAAGTAAGGAGACAGTATACCTAGCAACTACATGCTTATTTTGGCTAAGTAGAGGCTTTGGCTAGCTTGCATTTTCTTAAACAGTTTTATCCTACTTTTAAATCAAGTTTGATCACAACAACCCATTAAGTTCACCCATCAAGTTTTAGTAATTCTCAAATTGGAATGAACGAGAACATGTCATAGCACCCATAATTCAGCAACTCAATCGTCCATTACCGAGGACACGGCTAAGCACTTAGTTTTACACCCTGCAGGGGTTGCACACTTTACCCATATGACTTGGTCGACCCGGTCGTACCACGACACGCATAATGAGTCATGATAGGGAGAATCCCAAGAAGAGACAATTCGGGAGTTAGCTCCCCAAGACCATCCACGCACCGTACCAACCTATCACATTCACTACATCTCTGGATACGAAGAGCTCGGGTCGCCACGACCTACTAAGTCCATCCAGCCACCCATAACTCACTGGCATATGGTTGTACATGTAAGCTACCAAATCAAGACACTAATCATTTCTCTGAAAACTGGGTGGCCATCCACAAGTGAGCTACTCGGGTAAACCATAGACATGGGCCCGGAATTCACGAACCAAGCAATTACCAATTCCACCCAGAGAGTTTATTGATTAAGTTGTTTTAGTTGAACAAAACATACACAATACCATAGCATGGTGTAGACCCTTCCCTCGTCTAGATAGCATGTCTAAGCTCAACTAGCATATGACGGCTCAACTACAAGTGGCTCCTACCAAGATACATATGACATAGCATAGCGATAGTAATTCCTACTCATGCATCTACAAGAAATACACTACACATGCAGTAGGAAAATAGTAGGACAATTCATGATCAAAATAGCATCTACTTGCCTTTGTTGTAGATGTAGTCGATTAGATAATCCTCACAAATATAATGGTTGCACTCGTCGCACTCAAAAGACTTGCAATCACAATGCTCGCAATCATAGCTGTTGCGATCATAGTAGTTGCACTCCTCGCAATCTATCGTTCAAAAGCAAAGACACAACAACATATCATTCAAACATTGCAATCGTGCAACAATGCAACAATACAATAAAACAATGATGATCAAATGCATGCATGGTGATTTAATATGTCACAATGGTTGTAATTAGTTATCTAAACAATACTAGATCACATGATGCATGTAGAAGTGTTTTAATGCAATATCGTATTTGTTATCCAATTTCAATTGCTAATAAAGGGGTTTTAACATAACTGCTGTAGCTTCTGTACTAGTTGCCGAATTAAATTTGTATCTGCACTCTAATGGATAGAGGGCTTTAAGACGCACCAGTAGCAATTGGATTCACCCTAATCGGAGTTATAGATCTTTTTCTAGGATTTATTTAGTGTTTAATGGAGTTTAATAAATCTGAACAGATCGTACTGACAACAAACAAAACTAAGTACAGATCTGAAAACTACGCAAGATTATGAACTCAGGGACATATTACTGATATTTTTCGGATCTGTAGATTATTTACTATGAATTTAATGATTTAAAAGGCCAATAATACTAATTAATTATTCGCCAGTAATCTATACAGTGAACTTGTAACTTTATTCCAGAATCATGTTCTATACAATGTTGTGAATCCAGGGGTATATCATTTGTATTTTTCTGAGTTGTATTTTATTTTCTATGAATTAATTGCTCCAAAAAGTGTATTAAACCATTTAAATAATCACGACAAATACTTACAGTAAATGTCTGATACAGTTATATATTAATACTCTACACAATTTTGTGATTCCAACGGTATATTATTTGCAATGTTTGGACATAGTATGAATTTTCTATGGATTTTACAAGTTAGATCTATAATCTGCAATTTTAAATTCGAACGGAATATTTCAGGGAATATTCCGCTGACTGGACAGGTTGACCGTGCAGGCTGACTAGGACTAGACGCTGACCTGACGACGATGTGGCGGTGACGAGGCAACTGATTGGGACGATTGAATCTCGACCGTCGGGATGAGATCGGGTGGCTAGAAGACAAGTTGGCTCAAAATAGACCCGATTTTACCTCACAAAGGACTAGAAGTAGATCTGTGTTAGAGACACAAATCCCTAGGTCAAATCAAAAAAAATTGAAAATGAAAGTTGTGGAGGATGATTAGATCTACCTTTTCACCAAAGGAATTTGGATTTCAAGAAACGAGCGCGAGGAGATCTTAGAATTACGCCATCAGATCTGAAATATTGCGTTGCGAAATTCTCCGGCTGTGGTGGATGAAAAGAGGTGATGTTTGTCGGAATTGAAAGATTTCAACGAGATCTACAACTTTCTTGTTGAAGCCAAAGCCATCCAACAAAGTTTAGATGGGTTTAGAAGCAAAATACGATTCGGTATGGTGTAGAAGGAAAAGTGTTATAGATGTGGCTCCGAGGGATTATTTAGACTTTTAGGATGATGGGAAGATAGATCTTGAAGTAGAGAACAAGTAGAAACAAACGGAAGTCCATTCGAAGTTATAAATAAAAAGTTATAAGTGTTTGAATAGAGATAGATTTAGAAATCAGATTTTCGCACGCTTTTGAAAGCAATCCGTGGGATCGATCCTTTCTCGGCTGGCTGCTTTGGTCGGCTGAGTGGGCCGGCCGGGTGGCCCATTTCGTTTTGTTTTTTCTCCTTTTTCTTTTATTTTTCTTTTTCTATTTTGGTTTTTTCTTTATATCTTTTGCATACGAACTCCAAATGACATGATTCTTGTTTCTAAATTTTTGTAAAATTCAGTAGATCATTATAAGATCATATTTGTAACATTTTCACTAGTTTGAAGATGATTTCTTTATAAATGTCTATGTATTCCTTATAGGAACATTTGGGCAAATCAACTATCGGATCTAGATATTAGGATTTAGATTCAATTTTTGGGAACTTTGCATGGATGCAAAGAAATGCTTATGAATGCTTCATGATTTTAATTTTTGCAAAAATTCACACAAATCCTAAAACTAAAACTCAATTCACGCATTTTTTCCTATATGGCTACTTAGGTATTATCAAAAGGATATAGGGTTTTATCCATTTGGCCTTATATGGCTACTATGCAATATTTCTAAATAGTTTATTATGGTTTATTTTTAGTCACTCAATCAAGACACACACAATGCCACAAATCCCAAAACAACAAGTTCATTCATATAACATAAAGGAACATAGTTTTTAACATCCAATAAAATGGAGATGTCATGTTATCTTCTCTCTTTTCAGGCAAGTGGTGAAAAGCATCTAGAATGGTTTCATAAATCGAAGTAGAGACTTTAAGGGTCAAATAGGGAAATTAGAATATCACTCCACCATAATTGGGAAAGTCATTTTATTCCCTCTCTTTAATCATCTAAGCATGGTTAGCTTTTTAAAGAATCAAATGGTTGTAAAGAAAATGAAAACAAGTTCGATAGTCATGTTAATCCAATCTCATACAAGTTTCTGAATTCAAGGAAGGAAAATCATAACAGGAAGTTTCTTTTCTTTGAGAAATTTCAACAAAGTCAAACAATTCAACCAAGTTATTTTATTAACTTTACATTCCAAAATTAGGAGAATTTTGGGATGTGACAAAATACAAGGTCATTGTGGGTAGTAAGACCACGAATGGTGAAACAATGTCTCATGATGACTTTGCAGGAAGTGCTAACCCTCACTATGTATTGATGCGTGATTATTATTATGGTGATGCATATGCACAATATGTTGGCCCATTTTATGGTTATATTTCTTGGTATATTTGGGTTCCCAAGACCCTTGTTGCTAACAAAAGAGCACCCATTAAAAAATGGGTACCTAAAAACTAGTTCGATATTTTGTAGACCTATGCTTCCGGAGGGTCAAAATGGGTGCTTGATAGTGGATGCACAAGTCATATGACCAGAAGAGCATCTAGTGTCAAGGAGTTGAAACTAAATGTTGATAAAATATTCGTGACATATGCCGACAAGTTAAAGTCTAAGGTAATGGGTTTCGGCAAAGTTGTGGTTGCACACGATATCACTCTCGTGGATGTCATGCTTGTTGAGCCCTTGGCTATAATTTATTTTCAGTCCGTGCTCTAGGAAATATTGGTTTTGCCGTCTTTATTGATAATGATATTGTGATTCACATGTGGAGCAATTCTCTAAAGGTCGCTTTTGTTGGGTACGTCAAAAATGACTTGTATGTGGTGGACTTTTCGGGGAAAACCACTACAAGTGTGATGTGCCTATTTGGAAAGGATGATGTGGGTTTGTTATGGCGTCGCCGTCTAGCCCATGTCAACATGAGAACCTTGCAAAGACTCCACAAGGATGGTCATATTGTTGGACTAAAAGAAAATGTTTGCTTTGCCAAAGATCGTGTTTGCAGCGCATGTGTTGAAGGAAACATGCATGATTCTCCCCACAAGCCAAAGAACTACATCAAGTCCAAGAGGATCTTGGAGCTCCTCCATGTGGATCTCTTTGGTCCTCCATCTCTTTCAAGCCTTGGTGGGTAGAAATATTGCTTGGTGATTGTTGATGACTACTCAAGATACACTTGGGTATATTTCTTCAAGCTGAAAAGTGAGACCCAAGAAAACTTCATGGACTTCATCAACATGGCTCAAAGTTAACACAATGTCCACGTGTTAACAATAAGAAGTGACAACAGTACCGAGTTCAAGAACTACACATTGACTGGATTTCTTAGTGATGAGGGAATAAAACATCAATATTCTGCTGCATATACCCCTCAACAAACTGGTGTAGCTAAGAGGAAGAATCGGACTCTTATTGATATGGCAAGGACCATGTTGGCGGAATTTAAATCTCCATATAATTTTTGGGCTGAAGCAATCTCCATCGCATGCCATGCATCAAACCGTCTCTACCTCCGTAAAAAAATTGATCAAGACTCCATATCAAATTCTTACCAGTAACAAGCCCAACGTTTCATACTTCCGGGTGTTTGGTTGTAAGTGTTTCTATCGCATTAAGGGTGTTTGTTTGTACAAATTTGATTCCAAAGCTTTAGAGGGTATTTTTGTTGGTTATGGTCTCGAATCCCACACTTATAGAATCTATGACAAGCTCTCCGGAGTTGTCATAGAATCTTGTAGTGTGGTTTTTGAAGAATATGATGGTCCCCAAGGAAGGCGTGTTGATGTCTATGATGTAGATGATGAAATGCCTCAGGATGCCATAGGAAGAATGGGTGCGGGATTCATCCGCCCTATTGAGGAACTCCTTATGGAGGATCGAGAAGAACTATGCTCTACTCAAGTGGAGCCCTCATCTTCACAACATCAACAAGTTTCTATCGAAGAGGACAATGACCCAAGCCAAAGACAAGATGTGGACCCTCAACCAGATGATCAGGAAGAAACCTCTAGCCAGGAGGTGCTTGAGCCTCCATTTGCCAGAATGTCCAGTGGTGCTAATTCTATTACACAAGGAAGATTTGTACAAACTACCATAAGGGAAGCCCAACACATGTCTAGAAGTATGCCTGATCAAGACCAAGGTCAATCTTTGCCTCTTGAAGAAGAGAATGATTCCAATGATGATCAGGGTCAAGTTAATGGTCAAGACGAGGACCAAAATGATTAAGTGATCCCCACAAGAAACAACAAGGAGATAGAAACTCATCGCCAAGCTAGAATGGATAGTTTATTGGAATTAAGAGACCACACTCTTGAGAATGTGGTAGGAGATCCAAGAATAGGGATATCCACTCGAGCTCAACTGAAGAACTTTGGTGAACACCAAGCACACATTTCCATGGTGGAACCAAAGAAAGTATGGGAAGCTCTTGAAGATTCGGATTGGTTGGATGCAATGCACAAAGAGCTCATCAACTTTGAGAGAAACAAAGTATGGAAGTTAGTTGAAAATCCAAAAGATTGCCGCAATGTTATAGGCACCAAGTGGATATTCAAGAACAAGCAAGATGAGCATGGAATTGTTGTGAGGAACAAGGCAAAAGGGTTCTCTCAAATTGAAGGCATTGACTATGGAGAGACATATGCACCCGTGGCTCACCTTGAGTCCATCCGGACAGTGCATTTCTTAATGGTCCATTGCATGAGTTGGTATATGTAAAGCAACCCCCGGGGTTTGAGGATCCCAAGTTCCCAAACCACATCTACAAACTTGATAAGGCGCTCTATGGACTCAAACAACCCCCACACACCTGGTATGAGCACCTTAGAGAGTTGTTGTTAGACCGTGGGTTTGAGGTTGGGAAAATCGATCCCAATCTTTTTACTAAGAAGGTCAATGGGGAGCTTTTTGTATGCCAAATATATGTTGATTATATTATATTTGGCTCATCTAACAAAGCTTTTAATGATGAATTCTCAAAGCTTATGACTAATAGGTTTGGGATGTCTATGATGGGAGAATTGAGGGTATTTCTTGGCTTTGAGATCAAGCAAGTAAGAGGAGGGACATTCTTCAACCAAGCCAAGTATACTCAAGATATGCTCATGAGATTCAACATGAAAGATCTAAATGGAGCCCCCACTCCCATGGCAACAAAGACCCATCTAGAACTAAACCCAAATGGTAAAGATGTGGATCAAAAGGAATATCGGTCCATGATTGGTTCTTTGCTTTACCTTTGTGCATCTAGTCCCTATATTGTGTTGAGTGTAGGAGTGTGTGTATAGTATATCAAGCGGCTCCTAAAGAAAGCCATTTGATGGCGGTCAAGAGAATCTTTCGATATTTGGTTCATACCCCAAACTATGGTATTTGGTATCCTAGGGGCTGAACTTTCTCTCTTTGTGTATACACGGATTCAGATTGGGCTGGTGACAAGGATAATATAAAATCAACCTCCGAGGCTTGCCAACTCCTTGGGAGATCTTTGGTGTGTTGGTCTTCTAAGAAGCAAACTTTTATATCTCTCTCCACCGCCGAAGTTGAGTATGTGGCAGCTGCTAGTGCTTGTACTCAATTGCTATGGATGAGGCAAACTTTAAAGGAATATGGTATCCATTGTAACAAAGTGCCTCTTCTATGTGACAATGAAAGTGCTATCAAGGTTGCCTATAACCCAGTGGATCATACAAGGACAAAGCATATTGAGATTCGTCATCACTTCATTAGAGATCATGTTGCTCAAGGTGATATTGAGCTATCCTATGTGTGAACCAAAGACCAACTTGCCGACATTTTCACGAAGCCACTTGATGAAGCAAGGTTTTGTTATTTGAGGAATGAACTAAATATCGTAGATTGTAGGAGCTTAACTCGATCACCTTGCATACTCACCTATTTATTGACTCTTATTTGGTTTAGGTGCAGGAATGGAGATAGGGGAGTGCGGTCCGAATACATTGGACTATCCCTCCCCCCGTAATGCCAACATTAAGAAATTCAATTCTCTTAATATTATTTTGTGATATGTGAGCTTCATTGATGAGTAGTGGCTATGAACCAAAGGATAACTCTTTGCGGTGTCATGCCACAAACTCTTACATGGTGGTCACGGCCACCGCCCCTTCTCAATGAAGGATTGGTTCTTGTGTTGGGATGTTGACTAATCTAACTTTCACATTGTCATTTGTATGGATGTTCATTGCCTTTCTGTTCTTCATAGTTTGAAATCTTAACCTAAGCATGTCTCCATTCCCTAAAAACATTCCTTACAACATATATGTCCCCAATAATTATACCTAGCTGCTTTTGGTCAAAGAGGACCAGAGTCTCCGGTGTGCATACACCGGAGTCTCCGCTATAGGCCAGAGTCTCTGGTGCAGATCGGAGTCTTTGGTCTAGGGGTATTCAGGCTATGACTTTAGGGGGCGGGGGTGAGAGAGTCCCTTAGACTCTTTCTTCCACCCCGACCCCCACCCTCACAAACCTCCTCCTCCTCCTCCAAAATTGCTACCCAGATACCGATTTGCCGCCAGGATCCACCGTGCTGCCGGCCAACTCCACCCTCTCCACCCTTGGGACCTTCCCCTCCGATGGAATCGTCCCAATGGACAGATCTGGTATAGTTTCCTCTCACCATGAACCTAGGGTTCATCCCCTTTGTTTGTTTTGAGTTTTGTGCTAGTTTGTCCCTTGGAACAACATGCATGTGTGCACTACATCACACTAGTCTCGTACCTCTGCCCAATCTGCTGGAATCACTCCCATTTGCAGTCTCCTGTGCAAATCGAAATCTCTAGACCGGAGATTTCAGTTGGTCAGTCCGGAGACTCTGGTCAAGGCCGGAGACTCCGGTCAAGGCCGAAGACTCCAGTTTGTCTGACCAGAAACTCTGGTCCAGGCCGGAGATTCTGGTGTTGCACTCCGGAGACTCCGGTGTAGATTGCCTCGAGCACATCTGGCATAGCTGTGAGGGTCTTGTGCCTATCTCCTGGACATATATGCTTACCCCCATGCTACCCTCCTATCTGTCTATTCACAGGTGGCTCTGGTTCTCGTCGTGGTCGCACCAAGGCCAAGTCCAAAAGAGCAGATCCTCAATTTGATGAAGAAGCTGGGCAGTATATTATTCCTCCATCCAACCGCAGGCAGCAGATCAGAGATGCTGAGTATATGAGAAAGAACCGAGAATGGATTGAGGAGGTGAACCGGGGCAAGAGGGCCAAGTATGACATTTTGCAGTCTCTTGCTCACATGTCCAAGAAGGAGTTCCGAGAGCTTCAGAAGACCAATTTCTATGAGCTGCCAAGAACTAGTGAGGATCCTTGTTATTGGAGGAGGGAACATAAGGTATTTATGACGGATGTCTACCGCAAGATCACCAAGTCCCCAGTTTGTCCTCACAGGTACATGGAGCTTGAGTACATGTGTGCCAACAATTACTTTGCAGATGCTATGTGGATCACAGAAAAGCTTGGACTACATAAGCTCATGGAGCTCCGAGAAGATTACAGCATTCTCCTTGTCCAACAATTATATGCCACTTTGGTGTTTGGGACTGATCAAGCAAGGTCCATGACCTGGATGTCAGGCGATGTTCGCTGCACATCTACTTTCTTTGACTTTGTCGGGGTCATCAATGAGACCTTTCAGTGTGTGGCTATTCGTACAGGACATCATATGCATGATGCTGCTCTTGGAGAGAGCAAGACCAACTTGGCTCCTCTCTATGACAGGGATGCTATTGTCGGTGAGGCTAAGGGCCTCAAATCTCTATACAACCTGCTGCTCAGAATATTCCGCCACAGTATCTCTCCCAGTGCTGGCAATGATGATGCCATTAGATGTGGGCTTGTCAACCTACTTCACCATGCTCACAAGATATATCTTGCCGGTCCTGATTCTAATGGGTTTGCTATTGATGTGATGGATTACATTTTTTACGAGATGCACCATGCTATTCTCTACAAGAAATCTCCTCTTTATGCTCCTCTTGTGATGAGGCTTATCAACACTTAGACTCATGGTTCACCACTTTCTCTACCTCCCAACCTTACAGAACATGCCTTGGTGTCTCTTCAGGAGAAAGGGAAGATGGTGACTAGACAGTTGTTTGAGAGTGAGGATGAGGAGATATCTGAGGCTGAGCATGCTCCTACCCCTCCTAGGGGCTCCAGGAGGAAGAATGCCTCCAATGGTCCCATGCCTCCAGTCACACGTGAGGTTATCAAGGAGAAAATCAAGAAGGCATCCTTTTGGGAGAAGACCCTTTGTTGCATGAATGTTGACACTCGTAAGGGACAGCATGATGCTTGCAAGAGCAACCGCAGGATTGAGAAACTTCTCAAAGAAATCAAGGCTCAAGGTGAGGAAGAAGAGGAAGGTGAGTCAGAGTACAATGATGAACATGGAGCTGAACCATCTGTAGAGTCTGATCACACACTTTCCTTTGGGGCTTGGAATGCCATGAATGCAAGCCTAGTTGACTGGCAGACCTTCTCTGAGGTTACTTCTGGCGTTGCACCTTAGGGCACCTCCTCTTCTTGCCCTCATGGAAAAGGGCCACAGACTTCTGTTGCTGATGATGATTATGATCAGGATAAGGATGAGGATGATGACGACGATGATGACTCCGAGTGTTCTTTGGTACAATAGCTGACACTTTTTCCTTTTCGGTGTTTCGACCAAAGGGGGAGAAGTTATCCATTAGGAGCATCGGGATTTGCATGGGTTGGGCTATCATCTTTATATCTTTATTTTCGAACATTTGCTTTCATTTGGTTCTTGTGAGACTTATTTGGCGTATGTGAACTATTGTTGTGTGTGGACATATCTATGCATGTTCCTTATTGTAATATCTATCCATTACCTGGCATATCTATGCTTGTATCATTTGTTTATCTTGCTGCATAATGTCAGGGGGATCATAACTGTTTTATCACAAATTCCATGCAAAACCTAGTGTTGTCATCGAACACCAGAAAGGGGGAGATTGAAAGGACATTTACTGTCCTAATATGTTTTGGTGTTCATTAACAACATAAGGTACATTTTACTGTGTGTTAATTTCTACAGGTTAATACATTGAAAAGGGAAAAAGTCAAAATGTTATGGGAAATCTCATGGACAAATTCATGATCACCTCAAGATTTCTGGTCGAGTCTCCGGTGTGCGAACATAAAAGTCTCCGGTGTGGTTTGGAGTTTCCCCAGGAATTCCTGGTGTGTGGCCTGTACTTGGCCCAGGGACAAACTGTGTGGTGGTCCGGAGATGAACCGGATCTCAGCCATAATTTCTGGTGTGTCCCCCCAGACCAGAGTTTCCGGTGTGGAAACACCAGCGTCTTCGGCGTCTCTGGTCTGGAGTTATGGCCAGAGTCTCTAGAGTGGACGCCAAGCACCTGTCCAAGCCAGCCAGAGGTGCGGTCCGGAGATGGACCGGAGGTGGGGCGGAGTTTTCGGCCTGGACCGGAGTCTCCGGTCTGCCAGACCAGAGTCTCCGATGTGATTGGTCCCCAATGGTCAAAAAACGGTTCACAAGTGTGTGGCCTATAAATAGGGGACCTCATCCCTTTCCTCCATCTGCTCGTTCTAGAAAAGTAAGACTACACCATTAGAGCCACCAAAACGCCAAGATCTCTTCATCCAACCACCCAAAGTCGTTGATCTTTGGGGAATCGGAGGAGGAGGTATCGATCTACAGATTCACCAAGAGAGATCTTCATTTCCCCCTCACTCACTTGAGGGCCCCTTGCTCTAGGGTTTCTTTGGAAACTCTAAGACTTGTTTTGGTTGATTTGATTCTTACTAGCTTCTCTTTGATTCGTTGACAGCTAGTGTAGCACCCCGGTAAAACCACTACTAGAAAATAGCTTGGTGTTTCTATTTTGTGCATTATCATGACCGCATGCTCATGTCATCATGCCACATTGCATTTGAGCATCGTCATGTGATCATGCATCTTTTTACCAAAAACTATTTTGCAAAAGCCTATTTTGTTTCCAGATATTCCCTCTCTATTTCAAATCGAAACCCCGGGTCTACCTGGATATTTTATTTGTCTAAAAACTAATTACACTAGTCTTATAAATAAATAATTAAAACTTATATTAATTTTAGGAGGCAGCCAGCCAGGCCCAAAAGCCCAGCCAGTCACCTCCAAACCCAAATCCTACCCCGGCAGGCCCAGCCCAGCTAGACAAAACCCTAGACTAGATCTAACCTAAACCCTAATCCTAGTCCTACACTAGTCCCAGCCGCCAAATCCCACCTGCCCCACCGCCACGCTCACAGCTGCTCGCACACACCTACACGCTACATAGCGGCAGCACCCGATCCCTGTCACGCCCACGCTCGTACACCACCTGCGTCACACGGGAAGCCTCCCGATCGATTCTCGGCCCCACCCCGTGCCACAATGCACACGACCCCGCGTGGCCCTGCAACCCCCTCTGCCTCGCGTTCTTCCCGACACGTACGCCCCTCGATCCCCACCTACCCTCTCGCACGCCTCCTTCTCCGTCCTCTGGCCGCCGCCCGTGCACGTCCCCGGTCGCCCCACCTCGTCCTCCTCGTCTCCGGCCCGGCCGCTGTCTCGGCTCACTCGAGCCAGCATGCCCCGTCTCCTCAAGACCTGCAAGCCTCGCCGGTCTCCTCCTCGCAGTGCCGCGCGGCCACCTCGTGGTCCTGCTTGCCCAGACGACCCCCGTGAGCTCCGAGTTCCCGTCTTCCTCGACCTCGCCGCCTCCCTTAGACCCAGCTACGACGCACTCCGCCGTCCGGCCAACCCGCGTCGCCTCCTCTACACCTTCTTCGGCCGCCTTCCTCTCCATCGAGCTTAACCACGAGCCTTGACCTACAACGCACGGCCGCCGCTCGAGCCGCCTCGCCGTCAGCCAACGCTGCGGACGCCGTTGTCCTCCGTTCCGCGCTCAAGCCCCGCGCCCTTGCTGCCATTGACCATCTTTTCCTCTGCACCGGAGCCCGCCGCCACACGCCTCCCCAACATCGGCCGCAGCTCCGCACCGCCATGGCCGCCCCACCTCTGCCTTGCAGTGCTTCCGCCGGGAGCCGCTCGTCTGCGACATCACGGGAATCCTTGTCCCCGTTCGGGTCGTCCGCGTCATGATCCCCATCGACCCATGGTGCTCTACTACCAGTGGTCGTGTCCCTGTGGTGGCGTTTCTGCTTGACGTCCTCGTACCTGAGCTCGTCCTTGATGTGCTTGGCTCTCTGCCTGTTTGTTGGTGTGACAGTGGAGCAATTGGAGTTTTGGAGTATTATTTGTGCTGCTAGACAATGAAGGTCGTGATGCCATCGAATTCTACTTCTGTGCGTGTAGCCATCCAAGACCGTCTCCAGCGATCTCATGTATGGTGGTACCCATCAAGATCTCCGTCACCGAACCCCCGAGTCCTTCGACATGGAGCACCGAGAACTCCATACCGAACCCGAAGACCGCACCCCGCGTTCTTCTCCCTCTCGGATCCGAAGACTGATCCTGAACCTGGCGCCGCGCCAAGTTCTCCTTCCCGGAACCAACACCGAGACCGATCCCGTCAAACCCCCTCGGCGAACCCCAAGATCGCCGATACCCAATGTGTAACCCCTATTCGAGACCCTATTTTTTGTAATATATAATATATCCTTGTTGCATATTAAATTGTTCATACTTGCATGCATATTAGGGGTGTTTGGGGCTATTTCGACAATTCACCTAAATTAAATATGGAGATTATATGTGGTCTATTCTAATCTTATATTGACTCCATTTAAATTGGCGTAGAGAACCAATGCCATATTTCCTTGTTAATACAACATTTAAATTGAGGGGTATCTAAATAACTTGAACCATTAATTAATTGTCGGGACCCCGGTTCCACTTAATATTGCCTAATTGCACCGCATCTTTGCCATGGCATGCATCATACATACATCATGTCGGATCTTTTGCCGTAGTATTAAATAGTGCATCTGGTGTTTCATTTAGTGCTTTGCTTCTTCACGGATTAGGCCGTTGAGTTGATGCGAGTACCGACAAGTTCTTCGGATAATGAACCTTTGGCAGTGTTTCCCAGGCGAGCATTCTCCCCCTTTCTACCTATTTTGCATTTATAGTCTTTATTTCCTCTTGTTGATCTATTGCTATCCGTGTCGCGATGCTTAAGTGTTCCATACCAGATATATTCTGTGCAACCTTTATATTGCCTTGGACACCTCCTATTACCTATTGTTTGGTAGATAGATGGTCTTGCGAGTCGTAGTCGCTTGCTCAGGTGCGATCCCTTGTCGTGAAGTACCACACAGTTGTTGGAATGTTCTCATATGCTTTATGGTGGAGAGGATCATGACTTTAAATACAACTATTAAATTTCTAGGATAACTAATGAAAGAGGCACCGGTGGGCAATATATGCTATTTGGTTTTTCATGTCCACTTGTGTCTCGTAGGCCCCGAGTACTTGATACCTGTTCCTTGACTATTCGCGCTATCCACATACGGGAGACTATATGAATTCCCCTTAGCCAGAGCTTGATTCATTTCTTAATTCTTGGGCCCACAAACTAGTTTGGGGTTTTATTACTATCATGTACTTATGTAATGCTTTACTGCTTTATTTACGTTTGTGCGTGGAGCACCTATACTGTTTTGGATCGCGGCACGATTTCGCGGTATCGACAAGCCTAGTCACACTTTCGGGTTCCTAGTGGTTTACAGCCGTTCTCGCAAACCCTGGGTCCGTTCCGGAGCCGGCCAACTTCGTTGCGGGTAGCTTAGTGGGGTGGCCCCCTGAAATATTTTATGAATCCTGTGATTGCTTTGTCATGAAAGCCTCGTTGGGTTTTGATTTGGTTTTTCCAAGGTTGATCGTGTGTGTGTTGCTATTTGTGCACCCCTGCAGGGTAAATCTTTCTGAAAGCCGTGTCCACGGTTATGGACGACTTGGAGCACAGTAGCTCGATCATAGACAACATAACTAAAGTAGTGCTATAAATTTGACTTAATATGTGACTAGTAATCAGCTTCACTGCAATGGAATGGATAATAAAAATGCCAACAACTGGTGGAACTGGGTGTATCGTGTCATGTTATACTTACCTAGTAAGTATCGCAACTCCAATGGAATGAAATAAAAGTGCCAACAACTGCCGAGTTTGGGATGTCACATGCTAATTGTATCTGACTAGTAAGTAATGCAACTACAACTGAATGGTTAACTAAAACTGTCCACTACTTATGCTATCAGGATGACTCATGCTATCTATATCTGACTAGTAAGTGCTACAACTATAATGGAATGAATAAAACTGCCAACTGTGTGAGTTCCTCGGTTTGACTTCCTCGTTTGGTCTCGAGGAGGAATACCAGGATGGGTATGATTGGTGTTAGTATCCGGTTGGTTCTGAATAGGTCTTTCTAATCCCTTTCTAATAGTCGATAGTTTAATCGAGTCTCTATAGGTTGTTTAGTGCATGCTTCGCTGCCGCTTCAGTCCACCATACCTATGTAGTTGAGAGCCGCCGAATTCTAGCCTCGCCGTTTACTGGCCTCAGTACTGACGCTCCTCTTTTTCCTTTGCCCTTTGTCGGCACCCCTTTTGTTTTAGCAGGTTTAAGTTCGACGTCGTTAGCAGGGTTACCCTTCCGGCTTGGCCTCGGCAGGGTTATGGATGCCATTGGTTATTCTTCAGGGCTCTTAGCCCCATTTGCATCTTATCCGTACTCGGATGTTGTGTCGTTTTTCAGGTGATTTGGCTCTTTGTATTGTATATTTGTATTCTTGACTCATGGAGTCGTTGTTGTATATACATGTGCTGTCGGTTCCATCGTGAACTATTGTGTAATGGTATTACTTCGTTTTCCATCTGCACGCAAGTGCCTGGTGGGCGTCCTTGAATCGTTTTTATGCGAGTTTGGCGGGAAGTGCTAAAATCTGCATAGGGCTGATTCGAGGGTGTTACATAGTGGTATCAGAGCTCAGCAGTTGCGATACCCCACTGGTCCAGCCTGTAGGATAACCATGCTAACGGACGTTATAGAGTGTCAAAACAATTTTGCAAAACTGGTTGGATAGATCTGATTAGTTATTCTTTTACTCCTTACCCCTATGCTATTCTCCTCCTACCTTTGCGAGTTTTGAATCTGTTCTCTTATCTTTTCTTTGAGTCCAGGATTTCTCGTGGTTGGGTTTCTGTCGTACCTTCAGGGTTTCTCTTCCTCCCTTTTATAATGGTGGAGGTACAATCATCAATCTGCATCTTGTTTGTTGTACCCTTCATCTGATCTTTTTTCCTTGAACTCTTTATCTGTATCTACACCTTGATGGATACTCGTATCATTGAAAAACATATGAGAAGGATGAGCATTGGTGAAATTGGAGTATACCTTGAGCATGTGTTGTTCATGCTAATGGAACCATCGCGAAACCTAATCATTGTGTCCTTTCATATGATTTCCTTTGTATCTCCCGGTGTTTTTCAATGCAACGACATCATCTACATCAGAAGTGCCTACATCAATCCTTTGTTTCCGAATACCGCCTGTAAAGATCTTTGGTCTGGATTTTGAGAGTTGGTTGCACGATTCTTTTGTTCATGTACAGAGTAATGCTTTGAGTGCGAGATGGAGTAGCTACCATACCACTACTCTTATCATTCGCTTTTGTACATTGAATGGTGGATCAATGTGATTTTACTCTTCCATGGAAGTTAGAGGTGGCCTTATATTTTGGTACCTTTAACTTCGTACTTTGTTTTTCCGGAGTGCTCTCTCGACGAATGTGAGCAACAATCCCTTGTTGGTGGTGTCGATAATTTCAAGATGGATCAAAAATCTTGTTAGTGGTGTTGTGAGGATCTACACGAAGCGAGAAGAGTCCGACCATCAGGCTTCTTTCCTGTACCATGAAGCGGATCTCGAGGGCGAGATCCATTGTTTGTGGTGTCGAATTGTAGCACCCCGGTAAAACCACTACTAGAAAATCGCTTGGTGTTTCTGTTTTGTGCATTATCATGACCGCATGCTCATGTCATCATGCCACATTGCATTTGAGCATCGTCATGTCATCATGCATCTTTTTACCAAAAACTATTTTGCAAAAGCCTATTTTGTTTCCAGATATTCCCTCTCTATTTCAAATCAAAACCCCGGGTGTACTTGGATATTTTATTTGTCTAAAAACTAATTACGCTAGTCTTATAAATAAATAATTAAAACTTATATTTTTTTAGGAGGCAGCCAGCTAGGCCCAAAAGCCCAGCCGGTCACCTCCAAACCCTAATCCTACCCCGGCAGGCCCAGCCCAGCTAGACCAAACCCTAGACTAGATCTAACCTAAACCCTAATCCTAGTCCTACACTAGTCCCAGCCGCCACATCCCACCTGCCCTGCCGCCACGCTCAGAGCTGCTCGCACACACCTACACGCTACGCAGCGGTAACACCCGATCCCTGTCACGCCCACGCTCGTACACCACCTGCATCGCACAGGAAGCCTCCTGATCGATTCCCGGCCCCACCCTGTGCTACAACGCACACGACCCCGCATGGCCCCGCAACCCCCTCTGCCTCGCGTTCTTCCCGACGCGTACGCCCCTCGATCCCCACCTACCCTCTCGCACGCCTCCTTCTCTGTCCGATGGCCGCCGCCCGCGCGCGTCCCTGGTCGCCCACCGCGTCCTCCTCGTCTCTAGCTCAGCCGCTGCCTCGGCCCGCTCGAGCCAGCGCGCCCCATCTCCTCAAGCCCTGCAAGCCTCGCCGGCCTCCTCCTCGTAGCGCCGCGCGGCCACCTCGAGGTCCTGCTCGCCCTGACGGCCCCCGCGATCTCCAGGTTCCCGTCTTCCTCGACCTCGCCGCCTCCCTTCGACCCAGCTGCGACGCACTCTGCCGTATGGCCAACCCGCGTTGCCTCCTCTGCGCCTCCTTCGGCCACCTTCCTCTCCGTCGAGCTCAACCCCGAGCCCTGACCTGCAGCGCACGGCCGCCGCTCGAGCCGCCTCGCCGTCAGCCGCGCTGTGAATGTCGCCGTCCTCCGTTCCGCGGTGAGCCCTGTGCCCTTGCCGCTGTTGCCCCTCTTTTCCTCTGCACCGGACCCCGCCGCTGCGCGCCTACCCGACGTCGGCCGCAGCTCCGCACCACCATGGCCGCCCCGCCTCTGCCTTGCAGCGCTTCCGACGGGAGCCGCTCGTCTGCGACCTCACGGGCGTCCTCGTCCCCGTTCGGGTCGTTCGCGTCATGATCCCCATCGACCCATGGTGCTCTACTACCAGTGGCCGTGTCCTTGTGGTGGCGTTTCTGCTCGATGTCCTCGTACCTGAGCTCGTCCTTGATGTGCTTGGCTCTCTGCCTGTTTGTTGGTGTGACGGTGGAGCAATTGGAGTTTTGGAGTATTATTTGTGCTGCTAGACAATGAAGGCCGTGATGCCATCGAATTCTACTTCCGTGCGTGTAGCCATCCAAGACTGTCTCCAGCGATCTCATGTATGGTGGTACCCGTCAAGATCTCCGTCACCGAACCCCCGAGTCCTTCGACACGGAGCACCGAGAACTCCATCCCGAACCCGAAGACCGCACCCGGCGTTCTTCTCCCTCTCGGATCCGAAGACTGATCCTGAACCCGGTGCCGCGCCAAGTTCTCCTTCCCGGAACCAACACCGAGACCGATCCCGTCAAACCACATCGGCGAACCCCAAGATCGCCGATACACAATGTGTGACCCCTATTCGAGACCCTATTTTTTATAATATATAACATATCATTGTTGCATATTAAATTGTTCATACTTGCATGCATATTATGGGTGTTTGGGGCTATTTCGACAATTCACCTAAATTAAATATGGAGACTATATGCGGTCTATTCTAATCTTATATTGACTCCATTTAAATTTGCGTAGCGAACCGATGCCATGTTTTGCCTTGTTAATACAACATTTAAATTGAGGGGTATCTAAATAACTTGAACCATTAATTAATCGTCAGGACCCTGGTTCTGCTTAATATTGCCTAATTGCACCGCATCTTTGCCATGGCATGCATCATACATACATCATGCTGGATCTTTTGCCGTAGTATTAAATAGTGCATCTGGTGTTTCTTTTAGTGCTTTTCTTCTTCACAGATTAGGCCGTTGAGTTGATGCGAGTACTGACAAGTTCTTCGGATAATGAACCTTTGGCAGTGTTTCCCAAGCGAGCATTCTCCCCCTTTCTACCTATTTTGCATTTATAGTCTTTATTTCCTCCTGTTGATCTATTGCTATCCGTGTCCCGATGCTTAAGTGTTCTGTACCAGATATATTCTGCGCAGCCTTTATATTGCCTTGGACACCTCCTATTACCTGTTGTTTGGTAGATAGATGGTCTTGCGAGTCGTAGTCGCTTGCTCAGGTGTGATCCCGTGTCGTGAAGTACCACACAGTTGTTGGAATGTTGTCATATGCTTTATGGTGGAGAGGAGCATGACTTTAAATACAACTATTAAATTGCTGGGATAACTAATGAAAGAGGCACTGATGGGAAATATATGCTATTTGGTTTTTTATGTCCACTTGTGTCCCATAGGCCCCGAGTACTTGATACCTGTTCCTTGACTATTCGCACTATCCACATACGGGAGACTCTATGAATTCCCCTTAGCTAGAGCTTGATTCATTTCTTATTTTTTGGGGCCACAAACTAGTTTGGGGTGTTATTACTATCATGTACTTATGCCATGCTTTACTTCTTTATTTACGATTGTGCGTGGAGCACCTATACTTTTTTGGATCGTAGCATGATTTCATGGTATCGACAAGCCCAGTCACACTTTCGAGTTCCCAATCGTTTACAACCGCTCTCGCAAACCCTGGGTCTGTTCCGGAGCCGGCCAACTTCGTTGCGGGTAGCTTAGTGGGGTGGCCCCCTGAAATATTTTATGAATCCTATGATTGCTTTGTCGTGAAAGCTTCGTTGAGTTTTGATTTGGTTTTTCCGAGGTTGATCGTGTGTGTGTTGCTATTTGTGCACCCCTGCAGGGTAAATCTTTCTGAAAGCCGTGTCCACGGTTATGGACGACTTGGAGCACAGTAGCTCGATCATAGACAACATAACTAAAGTAGTGCTATAAATTTGACTTAATATGTGACTAGTAATCAGCTTCACTGCAATGGAATGGATAATAAAAATGCCAACAACTGGTGGAACTGGGTGTATCGTGTCATGTTATACCTACCTAGTAAGTATCGCAACTCCAATGGAATGAAATAAAAGTGCCAACAACTGCCGAGTTTGGGATGTCACATGCTAATTGTATCTGACTAGTAAGTACTGCAACTACAACTGAATGGTTAACTAAAACTGTCCACTACTTATGCTATCAGGATGACTCATGCTATCTATATCTGACTATTAAGTGCTGCAACTATAATGGAATGAATAAAACTGCCAACTGTGTGAGTTCCTCGGTTTGACTTCCTCGTTTGGTCTCGAGGGGAATACCAGGATGGGTATGATTGGCGTTAGTATCAGGTTGGTTCCGAATAGGTCTTTCTTATCCCTCTCTAATAGTCGACAGTTTTATCGAGTATCTATATGTTGTTTAGTGCATGCTTCACTGCCACTTCAGTCCACCATACCTATGTAGGCGAGAGCCGCTGAATTCTAGCCTAGCCGTGTACTTGCCTCAGTATTGACGCTCCTATTTTTCCTTTGCCCTTTGTCGGCACCCCTTTTGTTTTAACAGGTTTAAGTTCGACGTCGTTAGCAGGGTTACCCTTCTAGCTTGGCCTGGGTAGGGTTATGGACGCCATTGATTATTCTTCAGGGCTCTTAGCCCCATTTTCATCTTATCCGTACTCGGATGTTGTGTCGTTTTTCAGGCGATTTGGATCTTTGTATTGTATATTTGTATTCTTGACTCATGGAGTCGTTGTTGTATATACATGTGTTGTGGGTTCCATCGTGAACTATTGTGTAATAGTATTACTTTGTTTTCCACCCACATGCAAGTGCCTGGTGGGCGTCCTTGAATCGTTTTTATGCGGGTTTGGCGGGAAGCGCTAAAATCTGCATGGGGCCAATTCGAGGGTGTTACAGCTAGCTTGTATTCGGGAGCCTCCAATTAGGTTGTGGATGTGTGCCTCGAACTTGTTGTAAAGGTGCTGGTTTCCACCTCGAAGGTTGCCGTATAGTGGAAGAGGTGAATCGAACCCGTTGGGGTGAGGTTCATTAGAGAACAAGGGAGGCATCTCGTGGCGTTGGTGGTTTGGAACCACCCCCTCTCCAAACATAGACGTACTTCCCTCAAAAGGAAGGAAGTATGGGAAACAAATCCTTGTGTCTCCGCGTGCTCCACTTTGGTTACTTCTATCCTTTACTGCACTTTAATTATCTAGTTCTTGCTTCGTGTTTGTACTATATTGACATATAGGTAAATTCACCATAGTTGCATGGTCTAGAGAATTTACCTTTTTTGTCAAACCCTAACTTGAAAAAGAGTAAAATTTGAAGTAGCACCTATTCACCCCCCCTCTAGGTGCCCATACGATCCTTTCAGTAAGTTTTAAATTTTCAGTTAAAGTCTAGTTTGAGTATTGTTTTTAAGAGAATTAGTCATGCTCTCGCAAAGAAGAAGGAAGATTGATGATGCCAAAATTGGTCGAAAGTCTAAGCTGACATTTTCCTCTCAAAACTTGATATTTCATTAAGTTTCAGATTAATAAAGAATACTTGGAGAAGCAGAAATTTTTTGGTGGACACAGAAAGTTTAACGACCAACTATACGGCGGGAATAAAAATTCCAGCCATATAGTTCAAGCCGTATAGTTGTTGCGACGTCAATGCTTCCATCCACAAAGGGTACTGAGAGTTTAACGACCAACTATACGGCTGGAATTAAAAATTCCGCATGTATAGTCGCGGTCGTATAGTTAACGACCCTTCTTCAAAAAAATTGTCTAGAAAATAGAGAGTTTAACGACCAACTATACGGCCGGAATTAAAAATTATGCCCGTATAGTTGCGGTCGTATAGTTATCTACACCTTTGAAAAACTAATTTTTGGAATACTGAGAGTTTACCGACCAACTATACGGCCGGAATTAAAAATTCCGCCCGTATAGTCATGTTCGTATAGTTATCGACCCTTCTTTAGAAAAATTATCAAGGAAATAGAGAGTTTAACGACCAACTATACGGCCAGAATTAAAAATTTCCACCTGTATAGTTCTGGCCGTATAGTTAGGTTCCATCTTAGATCTGATATATAGTCGGTTTACAACTATACGATGGGAGCTATACGGGCTGCGCCCATATAGTTGCTCATTACGCAAGGTAGCTAGGGTTTTTGACCCCTCCTTTTAAAGCTGATCGCATCTAACCTTTTTCATTAAGTTTCCGCAGAGCTACATCCTCCAGCCTCGAAAAATCCTCGTTGTCCCTATACAAGCCCTCTAATAACATCCGTGCAGTGAAGACATGCATCCCTTCAATGTCAACCAGATCTAGAAGAAGAAATATGAGAAGCCCTTGAAGAGGATCGAGGAAGCAGAACCTAAAGGATTGTCGTCATAATCCGGCCTAGAGATCAAGCCTCTCCCAAATTGGGAGGACCTGTTCCCACAGAGGATGGAGATGATGAGACAAGCTGAGCAGGGAAGAAACAAGGATGAGTACCTCCCTAATCCTTATCGCTACAATATAGGATCCTATTATAAACCTCCTCTTGGTCCATCACCTCTTACACCTAAGAAGGTGCGGTAAGATGAGATTCATGATAAGATCTGTGAGTTAGAAAAGGCTTCTAAAGCATGCGTTGAATCAATTGGAGAGGGGATTGACTCCTATCGGATGATGAGCAAAGACCTTGAGAAGAAGGTCGATGCGATCGATGGTAGAGTTGGTTTCTTGATTAAAACTGTCTTTGAGTTAACAAATGAGAAGAAATTCCTCAAGAGGAAAATGTTGAAGCTCCAATACGACATGGCCAAGCTCAGCATTTGCTTTGAAAGCATAGTTAAAGCGGGCAACGTAAAGGAAGAAGGCAACGCTCCATCTACCCAATAGGAGGAATAGGTACCCGCAAGGAGTTAATTGATCCCGCCTGGCTTGATTCCAAGCTTGGGGAGATCTTTAAAGACCTTTTAATCTTTCTTATGAGTTTTATATTACAGTTTTTGCATTAGTTCAAACTAGAAATAAAGTTTGCATCATTAGAATTCCCTGCAGGAATAGTCAATCCCTTTTATGAAATTCTGAGTTTATTATTATATATGGAGGAATATTGAGTTTATGTTTGCTTTATTGATATATGAATGGCTTGAGTACGATTTTACTTGCACTTGATGATAGCAATAGGAGTCTTCCAAACTATTGGTATTAATGGAACACATAAAGATAATTTGGTTAATATGTTGTAAGTCTATGGTTTGATTCACAAAGAAAAAATCATTTATTCAATTAAGTTAAAAGAGAAACCTTGAACAAAGGAAAATACAAGTCTTATCCAAATAGAGTGAAAACAAGTCGAGGTAGAATCTCCAAGTCATAAGAATGCTTCATATACATTTGAAATTTGATAATTGAGATCATTAAACTTTGAATTCCTACATAAGGTGGAATATATGGCTAGCTCCTTTGCACAGCACTTAAAATAATAGTGTGAGCATACATACAAAAGTGTGAGCATATATACAAAAGTGTGATAATAACTAAGGTGTGGAAGCCATCCAATACTATTTAGATGGTTCCAGTAAGGTACTATTCATGAACTTATTCCCCTGAATCGTACATGATAAACACTTGCTATAATTGCCTCATTTATTTTATCGAATCAGCTTCATGAATATGAGGATCACATCCATTAAGCTAAAAACATGCTCGGGACGAGCAAGAGTGTAAACTTGGGGAACTTGATGAGTGCATATTTGCATCATGTTTTATATTATTATTTTGCATTGTAGATGTAGGATCTTGGTATTTTACGGCTCTCGCGCGCATATTTTATGTCTGTTTTCACTAGGATCGTACAAATGATGGATCCAATGGGTACAATTATTGAAGCAGTTGTACTGTGGAGAAAAGGAGTCAAAAACAATGTAAATCGCTTATTTGGGAAATACCAGAAGAAAACCATAAGCGAACAAGGGAGGCAAAGGGTGCAACGACCAACTATACGACGGGAGAATTTCTTTCGCCCGTATAGCTTCGAATGTATAGTTGGCGCCGCCTCCGCCTCATCAAATAGTTTCACCCTGTGCAATTGGTTTGGAGAGACGACATACAAAACACCCAGAAATCATGAAAACCTCACCTCCGAAAGGCATCTGGAGGGGGAACTCATCCGCCAGGGATCCATCTTCACCCTGCATAGATCCGGGAGGCTAAGGCATCGATCTTCATCAACCACCGCTGCATCAACACCATCTTCATCCATCCCATCTACATCTTGTCTAGATCTTGTTGTAATTCATATACTCATTGTGGATTTATACAAGTACTATTCATCTATGATTGTTTCCATTACCATAGCCATGATGTTGATTGCCTCCATGTCTAAGTAGATCTCTAGTTCTTGGGGAGATGGAGAAACCCTAGCATATGACTGAGATGAGATAGAGATTATTATGTTATACACCATTATGTGTACGTGTTAATTGTCTTCATCTTGATATTAGGGAGAAGTGCACCTTCCTAATATTTGCCTCTTATGTGGACTCCATGGAGGGGATTACTTGTTAGTAGACGGAGGGATGATAGCGCTTACTATGACTATAAAGTTGTTGTTATTCCTTACGCACTAACTTGGGGAACCAAGGAGAACTCATCAAGCCATGTCCATGCCACGGGAGAAATCTCTTAATAGCGCGGTAATGCGATGGTTGTCGGTTACTGTCTGTTGTGGTTATGAGGATGATGTGTGCAGCGGTTTCTCGCAAATCGTCCATATATGGAGCCCCTCCCACATACATACACACTATGAGAATATTCATTGTAATACTCTCGATTACTTAGTCTAAATTGCTAGCGGTGTATCCACCACTCCCTGAGAACACATTTTCCCTATTGTAGTTCCAAAGTTCTATTACACACGTGATTCTTACTTTCTGCATTAATGTTTGCTTTACTTTAAATTACCTTGTTCACCCAAAAAAAACTCTACTTATCTTGCATCTTAAAGATATTACTTAAGTATTTCATTTAGTTATAGTTAAAAGCATTTTAGTCTTTCACCTAATGCTCCCTATGGGATCGATATCTTTCTTTTGAAACTAGCTACAAACGATCTGTGCACTTGCAGTCATCATAGCCTCGTCCACACTAGTGTAGCATGCAATGTGCAAGCTGCTTTTGCTATGTGCTTTTGGTCTCTATGGCCATACTGGTGTCATTGCATGTGTTATTTTCCTAAACCACATGGATCCCGCTAGTGTCATCGATCCAAATGACCACATTGCATGTGTTCTTTTCATAAACCACATTGATCCCACATGTCCAAAAAAACTCCAGTGGATTCTATGGTGTATCCTATGCCACACTAGTGCAACATGCAATGTGGAAGATGCTTTCCTATGTGCTTTTGATCTCTGTGACCATACTGGTGTCATTACATGTGTTCTTTTCGTAAACCACATGGCTCCCACTACTGTCATTGACCCACATGACCACACTGCATGTGTCCTTTTCATAAACCACATTGATCCCATGTGACCACACAAACTCCAGCGGATTCTATTGTGCTGCCTATGCCACACTAGTGCAGCATGCAATGTGGAAGATGCTTTCCTATGTGCTATTGGTCTCTGTGACCATACTAGTGTCATTGCATGTGTTCTTTTCATAAACCAACTGGATCCCACTAGTGTCATTGACCCACATGACCACATTGCATGTGTTCTTTTCATAAACCACATTGATCCCACATGACCACACACATTCGAGTGAATTTTTGTGTGCAGCCTCTGCCACACTGGTGCAGCATGAATGTTGAAGCTGCTTTCCTATGTGTTTTTGGTCTCTGTAAACATAATGGTGTCATTACATGTGTTCATTTCCTAAACCACATGGATCCCACTAGTGTCATTAACCCACATGACCACATTGCATGTGTTCTTTTCATATACCACATTGACCCCACATGACCACACACACTCGAGTGGATTTTGTTGTGCAGCCTTTGTCACACTGGTGCAGCATGCAATGTGGAAGATGCTTTCCTATGTGCTTTTGGTCTCTGTGACCATGTTGGTGTAATTTCATGTGTTCTTTTCCTAAACTACATGGATTCCACTAGTGTCATTGACCCACATGAGCACATAGCATGTGTTTTTTTCATAAACCACATTGATCCCACATGAACACACACTCGAGTGGATTCTGTGGTTCAGCCTCGGCGACACTATTGTAGCTTGCAATGTGGAAGCTGCTTTCCTATGTGCTTTTGGTCTCTGTGGCCACACTAGTATCATTGCATGTGTTATTTTCCTAAACCACATGGATCCCACTAGTGTCATTGATCGAAATGACCACATTGCATGTGTTATTTTCATAAACCACATTGATCCCACATGACCAGACAAACTCCAGTGGATTTTATGGTGCAGCCTCTGCCACACTAGTACAACATGCAATGTGCAAGATGCTTTCCTATGTGATTTTGGTCTTTCTGACCATACTGGTGTCATTGCATGTGTTCTTTTCCTAAACTACATGGATCCCACTAGTATCATCGACCCACATGACCACATTGCACGTGTTCTTTTCATAAAACACATTGATCCCACATGACCATACAAACTCATGTGGATTATGTGGTTCAGCCTCTGCCACACTGGTCTTGCAGGCAATGTAGAAGCTGCTTTTCTATGTGCTTTTGGTCTCTGTGACCATACTAGTGTCATTGCATGTGTTATTTTCCAAAAACACAAGTATGAACACATTGCATGTGTGCTTTTCATAAACCACATTGATTCCAAATGACCACACACACTCTAGCGGATTCTGTGGTGCATCCTGTGCCACATTGGTGCAACATGTAACGTGGAAGATGCTTTCCTATGTGCTTTTGGTCTTTGTGACCATACTAGTGTCATTGCATGTGTTATTTTCCTAAACCACATGGATCCCACTAGTGTCATTGACACACATGACCACATTGCATGTGTTCTTTTCATAAACCACATTGAGCCCACATGACCACACACACTCGAGTGGATTATGTGGTTCAGCATCGGCTACACTGGTGTAGCATGCAATGTGGAAGATGCTTTCCTATGGCAATGTTGGGAAACACAGAGATAAATAAAAACTTTTCCCCTACGTGGTACTCTCAAGATCTAGCTCAGGTGATAGGCCACGAGATTTACCACTAGACACGCCGGTGCGGATTGTTGATGAAGCGCGTCAGTTGATGCTGTGCCGAATGATCCCCGTACAACACGTCCAGATCCCCACGGACCTCCTTGTCTCCAGCTCTGCACGTGCAATGCCTCTACCGGTATCCACGCGTACAGGAAGGAGCTCCAGACAGAGGACTGCTAGATCCTGTCTAGCCCAAAATGGGAGTGGAGAAAGTAACGGCTAGGTCAGGGACAATCCCTTGTCACTCCACTTATATACACTCCTAGCTGGGCCCAACGCTTGAGGCCCATTTAGGTTATACCCCAATCTCCACATGGATCGAATCCACATGAGCTCCTTTCCCTTAAGTTTGTGACCCTGTAGGTTCACGTACACCTAGACACGACACGAGTCACCACTTCGAGTCGATAGTTGGTAGCGGCCTCTAGCAAGACGTGCCAACTCCCAAGCGCCATAAAGTCAGAAGACAAACCTTTTCTCAATGTGACTTTCATCCAAGTCACTTTTCCTCATGATATATCTTGTCAAGCTATAGGCAAGTTGTTTCCATCCCTTAAATAGCTCGATTCTCTCTTCTCATTCCGTGATATACGATTCACTGGACTAACACTTAGTCCGACTCCTTGGTTAACACTTAAGCAAGTCGTGCACGGCCATGCTTCCGAATCATATCACACGAGAGGGCCTAGAGAATATCTCTCCATTATGTAGGGGCAAATCCCATCTTGGTAATCCATGTCACACAGCTTGCTTCACAACCAACCCGAACTATACCTTTATAACTGCCCATTTACGGAATAGCATTTGATAGAACCTAAGTTTGTGATCCACAACTCGGATCATGCAATCACCTCAGGTCAAAGGATTCTATTGCTACACTGCAAATAACAACATGCTTGTTGCATCTCAACTATGGTTCAGTCCGACTCGCTAAACTCTTTAGCCGAATCAGTGTAAGTCGGAATAGCATCACCATGCCCATGACAAGTGGAACCATGTCATTAGCCGACTTGCACATCGGTCTAAGTTGTGTGTACAACACAACCTCAATGACCAAGGACAATCTAATATGAACAATCATGAATACATAGCTCCACAACTGAATCATGCATTCAGTGATACATATCTGATGTTCATATAAGGACAACTTTACTTTATGAATACTTTGGGAATAACATCGTACATGATTTCCTCTAGGGCATATTCCCCACAGTATCCCACTTGCGCTAGAATCAATCATCTGACATCACATGTCTAGGCATCTAATGCCCATAGCTCTCAGGTGCGCCTCATGCTTTGGTTGTGGTAGTGGCTTTCTCAACGGATCCGCAATATTTGCATCTGTGTGTACCTTGCATAACTTGATATCACCTTGATCCACGAACTGGCGAATCAGGTGGTACCGCATGAGTATATGTTTGTTCCTCTGGTGTTTTCTAGGTTCCTTGGCTTGTCTAATAGCACCATTGTTGTCACAATACATGTCTAACGAATTGGACGAGCCCTGAACAACACCAAGATCTATGAGGAAATTCCTCATCCAAACGGCTTCTTTTGACGCCTCTGAGGCAACAATATACTCAGCCTCTATCGTAGTCGCAGACACCGTCTCTTGCTTGGAACTCTCCCAGCTCACAGCCACTCCGTTTATTACAAACACATATCCTCATTACGAACGAGAATCATCCGAGTCAATGAGATAACCCGCATATGTGTAACCCCTTACACTGAGTTCATCCTCATCTCCATAAACCAGGTACATATCCTTAGTCCTTCTCAAGTACTTAAGGATATTTTTAGCCGCTGCCTAGTCGATCTCTCTAGGGTCAGCATTGTATCTTCTCACAAAACTTAGAGTATAGGAAACATCCGGCCTAGTACAAATCATAGAATACATGATGGATCCGACTGTAGAAGCATACAGAATCGCACTCATTAGACTTCGCTCATTAGTTGTCGAAGGACACTGAGTCTTGCTAAGTTTTACGCCATGGGACATCAATAAGAACCCTTTCTTAGACAATTCCATGTTGAACTTCTTCAACACTTTGTCCAAATATGTACTCTGACTCAATCCAATGATCCGCCTTGATCTATCTCTATAGATCCAGATTCCTAGTATTTAAGTCGCATAACCCAAGTCTTTCATCGAAAAACTCTTTTGCAATGATTCTTTGGTTTCGTGCAACATCTGGACATCATTTCCAATCAATAATATGTCATCCACACATAAGATCATAAAGTTTACTTTGCTCCCACTAAACTTCTTGTATAAACAAGAATCATGATCACTCTTGATGAAGCCAAACGATTTGACTACCTCATCAAAGCGAATGTTCCAACTCCGAGATGCTTGCTTCAACCCATAAATGGATTTCCGAAGTTTGCATACCTTGTCAGCACTAGCCGGATCGACAAAACCCTTGGGCTGTATCATATACACGTCCTCGGTTAAATTTCCATTAAGGAAAGCCGTCTTGACATCCATCTGCCATATCTCATAGTCGAAATAGGCTGCTATAGCTAACATGATCCGAACTGATTTAAGCATCACTACAGGTGAGAAAGTCTCATCGTAGTCAACTCCTTGAACCTGCCAGAACCCCTTCACGACAAGCCATGCATTATAGATAGAAACATTTCCATCCATATCAGTTTTCTTATTAAAGACCCATTTGCACTCGACGGGTCTTTCACCGTCACGCAGATCAACCAAGTTCCAAACTTGATTTTTATCCATGGACTTTAACTCGGATCTCATGGGTCCAAGCTACGACTCAGAAACAGATCCCACCATCGCTTCTGAATAAGTTGCCGACTCGTCACTGTCCCACAGCAACACATCACGAACACTTCGCAATCTGGCCGATCTTCGTAGTGTCGGTGCAGTTGCTAGCTCAGGTACCACGACCGGCTCAACCTCTAAGGCTTTTGCTGACTCGCTGTTGGCCGGTGTCTCTCGAATTTCTTTGAGATGCACTATACTCCCACTGACTCCCCGACTGAGAAACTCGTCCTCAAGGAAGACACCATTCCGAGCGACAAACACTTTTCCCTCTTCTTGGTTGTAGAAGTAGTAACGAAGTTTTCCCTCGGATACCCCATGAAAATACACTTATTCGACTTGGTTGTAAGCTTGTCTGACTGAAGTCGCTTGACAAAAGCTTCACAACCCCAAATCTTAATAAAAGAGAAACTCGGCTTCTTGCCAGTCCACATATCATGCGGTGTCTTCTCTACCGACTTTGATGCTACTTTCTTTAGTGTGAACGCTATAGTTTCTAGACAATAATCCCAAAATGATAAAGGCAGATCTGTCTGACTCATCATTGATCGTACCATGTCTAACAAGGTCCGATTCCTCCTTTTTGACACACCATTTCTCTGCGGCGTTTCCGGAGGAGTGAGCTGGGGAACTATTCCACAACTCTTCAGATGGTCATCAAACTCATGGCTCATGTACTCGCCTCCTCGGTCCGACCGAAGAAATTTTATTTTCTTGCCTAGTTGATTCTATATCTCATTCTGGAATTCCTTGAACTTTTCAAAGGTTTCCGACTTATGTTTCATCAAGTAGATATATCCATACCTACTCAAATCATCAGTGAAGGTAATGAAGTACTCATAAAACCTCTGGCTGTCGTGCTCATCGGGCCACGTACATCACTATGTACTAGTCCCAATAAGTCGGGCGCCCTTTCACAAATCTTTGCAAAAGGTGTCTTGGTCATCTTGCCGAGTAGGCAGGATTCACATGTCTCAAACAACTCCAAGTCGAACGAAGTTAGGAGTCCATCATCATGGAGCTTCTTCATGTATTTCCAACTTATATGACCAAGCCGACAATGCGAAAAATAAGTCATATTCAGATCATTTGGTTTCAACCTTTTCACACCTATGTTATAGACATATTCACCTTCAAGATTCAAAATAAATAACCCATCCTGGACGGGTGCAAAGCCGTCAAACATATCATGCAAATACAAAGAACAACCATTATTCTTAATATTCGACTCATAGCCTTGTCTCGTCAAACATGAGGCAGAAATAATGTTTCGACTTAGCACTCGAACATGATAACAATTATTTAGCTCCATTAAGAATCCAGAAGGTAAATGAAGTTGCATCGTGCCGACTTCCAACCCAGCAACTCTCGCTTTGTTGCCAACTCGAATGTCAACCTTGCCTGTCGCGACGCTCCTAGTTCTTACCAATCCCTGCAATAACTTGCATATGTGAATAACTGATCCGGTATCATATACCCAAGAACTATTAGGTGCATCTGCGAGATAGATGTCTATAACATTGCAGACAAGTGTACCTGAGCCGGAAGTCACACCTCCACTCTTGTATTTATTAGCTAGATACTTGCTGCAATTCCTCTTCTAGTGGCCATCCGCCTTGCAATAGAAGCAAGTGGATCCGGCTGCAGGAGATGGCTTAGTCCTTGAGGAAGAGCTTTGGACCGGGTCCTCGGCCTTACCTCCCGACTTTGCCTTCTCTTCTTCTTAGTCCAAGAATTCTTCTTAAACTTAGCCTTATTATGTACCACCAACACTTGGCTAGTCCCTTTCTTGAGATCAACCTCTGCCTGCTTAAGCATCCCATGTAATTCAGTGAGCTTCTTATCCATACCATGCATGTGGTAGTTCTATATGAACTGACCATACACACTAGGAAGAGAGTTACGAATTATATCCGTAGTGAACTCTTCGCTAATGGGGTAGCCAAGCCTTTCCAGACACTTCACGTAACCAACCATCTTGATCACATGCGGACTTAGTGGATCACCATCCTTAAGCTTACAACTCAACAAAGCTTGAGAGAATTGATACCTCTCGGTCTTTGCCTGAGCCTGGTACATACTTTTGAGGCTTTCAATCATATCGTATGCCTCAACATTCTCGAACTGCTGCTGCAAGTCTGGTTCCATGTGAGCAAGCATAAGACAGCTAATTTCTGTAGAGTCATCACATGTTCTATGGTAGGCCTTGGTTGCTGTGACACTCTCATTCTCATCCGGCACATCTAGAAGCGGGTTGTCTAGAACATGGTCCCTCTTTTCTTGTTTGAGAAGAATTTTTAGATTATGATACCAGTTGGTGAAGTTTGTCACATTAAGTTTATCTTTCTCTAGAATGGTCCTCAAAGCAAAACTAGATAACTGAGGGAGGCTACTACTAGGTGCCATTATCTACAACAGAAATATGCAAAACACTTAAGACATGTATCCATAAAAGAGCAAGCATATTAAACATTTTAATAGTTATGCTCCCACTAGAACCAACACCCCTCCGATGGTTACTTAGTGATTCAAGACCCTAAATAAGCAAGTGGACTACTGAGCTTTAGCATCACCGCTAGCCGTCAAGTGATCTAGGTAGACAACTCCTTGTCAATCGCATCTCATACGACTCCTGTTGGACGGGTGGCATCACATGCCCTAGCTCCCATCCGACTTTTCCTCGAGTCCCACAACCGTTGTGATAGACCTGTCTATATTACCAAGTGCTTTTGCTGTAAGATTCTGACTCGAACCCACCTAGTCAGAAAGAATTGATAGCACCTCAATTTTATGAGCGCGCTACCAAAAATGTCTGACTTGTGATGGTGTAGCACTGTAAGGGAAACTGACTAGACCTTCTTTAAGGGATTACTTTCTACCAACTATCTAATAGAGGTAAAAACAGAGACATAATAGTAACATAAAATAAAGAAATTATAATGTGAAATGGTATGGCTCTCTTCATGGCAATCTCCATCTCCACAAAGCTTGTAATTTGACTCGTGTCAACTCTTGTCACGTGATGCCTTACACCATGTAGCTGACTTGTACATCGACTTGCATGACATCCGGGTTCTCCAAACAGCTACACTAGCTAGTAAAGTAAATTACATAGAGAATCCGACATGCAGGTTGTTATGCAATAAAATGGCAACACCTAGGCTCCAGCCAGCTGGAAAAACCGTGATACACAGATCACGTATGGATTACACACATCACATGCACATAAGCTATACCATTCACAACATCATCCTGCAAAAACAAGTTATGCATAGATATGATATCTACCGGCATAGTGAAACTCGCAATGACATCCAAGGCGCTACAACAGGGTGAAGTCAGCGGTCCCTATATGAACATCAGATATGTATTAGATATGTATCAGATATGTTGGGAATATCCCCTAGGGGAAGAACATCATACTTTGGGAAGAACATCATACAATAGAGGCAATATTGTATGATGTTCTTCCCCTAGAGGATATTCCCAACATATCTGATACATATCTGATGTTCATATAGGGACCGCCGGCTTCGCCCTGTCGTAGCGCCTTAGATGTCGTTGCGTGTTTCACAACGCCGGTAGATACGTATCCTTGCATAACTTGTTTTTGCAGGATGATGTTGTGAATGGTATGGCTTATGTGCATGTGATGTGTGTAATCCATATGTGATCTGCGTATCACGGATTTTGTCAGCCGGCTAGAGCCTAGGTGCTGTCATCTTATTGTATAACGGCCTGCGTGTCGGATTCTCTGTATAATTTGTATTACTATCTAGTGTAGCTGTTTGGAGAATCCGGATGGCATGCAAGTCGATGTACAAGTCGGCTACATGGTGTAAGACGGCACGTGACAAGAGTTGACACGAGTCGGATTACATGCTTTATGGAGATGGAGATCACCATGAAGAGAGACATACCATTTCACATTATAATTGCTTTATTTTGTGTTATTGTTATGTCTCTGTTTTACCTCTATTAGATAGTTGGTAGAAAGTAATCCCTCAAAGAAGGTCTAGTCGGTTTCCCCGCCAGTGCTGCACCATCACAAGTTGGACATTTTTGGAAGTGGGCTCATAAAATTGATGTGCTATCAATTATTTCCGACTAGGTGGGTTCGAGTCGTACTCTTACAGCGGAAGCACTTGGTAATCTAGACAGGTCTATCACAATGGTTGTGGGACTTGGGGAAAAGTCAGATGGGAGCCGGGGCATGTGATGCCACCCATCCAACAGCAGTTGTATGAGATACGATTGACAAGGAGTTGTCTACCTAGATCACTTGACGGCTAGCGGTGATGCTAAAGCTCACTAGTCGACTTGCTTATTTAGGATCCTGAATCACTAAGTAACCATCGGAGGGGTGTTGGTTCTAGTGGGAGCATAAATATTAAAGTGTTTAATATGCTCTTTATGGATACATGTCTTAAGTGTTTTTGCATGTTTTCTATTGTAGATCAATGGCACCTAGCAGTCTTCCTCAGATTTCCGGTTTTGCTTTGAGAACCATCTTAGAGAAAGATAAGCTGAATGGAACTAATTTCACCAACTGGTATCGTAATCTGAGAATTGTTCTCAAACAAGAAAAAAGGGATCGTGTCCTAGACAACCCACTTCCAGCTGAGCCGGATGAGAATGCGACTGTCGCAGCCACCAATGCCTACCGTCAGATTTGTGATGAATCCACGGAGATTAGCTGTCTTATGCTTGCTCACATGGAACCGGACTTGCAGCCGCGGTTCGAGAATGTTGAGGCCTACGATATGATCGAAAGCCTCAAAAGTATGTTCCAGGCTCAGGCAAAGACTGAGAGGTATGAAGTATCTCAGGCTTTGTTGAGCTGCAAGCTTAAGGATGGTGATCCACTAAGTCCGCATGTGATCAAGATGGTTGGTTACGTGCAGTCTCTGGAAAGACTTGGCTACCCCATAAGCGAAGAGTTTGCTACAGACATAATTCTGAACTCTCTTCCTAGTGCGTATGGTCAGTTCATATCGAACTACCACATGCATGGTATGGATAAGAAGCTCACTGAATTACATGGGATGCTCAAGCAGGCTGAGGCGGATCTCAAGAAAGGTGCTAGTCAAGTGTTGATGGTACAAAACAAGGCTAAGTTCAAGATGAGTTCTTGGACTAAGAAGAAGGCAAAGTTAGGAGGTAAGGCGGAGGACCCAGTCCAAAGCACTTCCTCAGGAACTAAGCCATCTCCTACAGCCGGATCCACTTGCTTCTACTGCAAGTCGGATGGCCACTGGAAGAGGAATTGCAGCAAGTATCTGGCTGACAAAGCCAAGAGCGGAGGTGTGACTTCCGGCTCAGGTACGCTTGTTTGCAATGTTATAGACATTTATCTTACTGATGCACCTGGTAGTTCTTGGGTATATGATACCGGATCAGTCATTCACATCTGCAACTCGTTGTAGGGACTGGTAAGAACTAGAGCGTTGCAAGAGGCGAGGTTGACATTAGAGTCGAAAACAAAGCGAGAGTCACTGCGTTGGAAGTCGGCACAATGCAACTTCATTTACCTTCTGGATTCATAATGGAGCTAAATAATTGTTATTATGTTCAAGTGCTTAGTTGAAACATCATTTCTGCCTCATGTTTGATGAGACAGGGCTATGAGACGAATATTAAGAATAATGATTGTTCTTTATATTTGAATAATATGTTTCATGGCTTTGCGCCCGTCCGGGACGGGTTATTTATTTTGAATCTTCATAGTGAATCTGTCTATAATATAAATGTGAAAAGGTTAAAACCAAATGATCTGAATATGACTTACTTTTGGCATTGTCGGCTTGGTCATATAAGTTGAGAACGCATGAAGAAGCTCCATGATGATGGACTCCTAACTTCGTTCGACTTGGAGTCGTTCGAGACATGCGAATCCTGCCTTCTCGGCAAGATGACCAAGACACCTTTTGCAAAGAGTTGTGAAAGGGCGTCTGACTTATTGGGACTAGTACACAGTGATGTATGTGGCCCGATGAGCACGACCGCCAGAGGTGGTTATGAGTACTTCATTACCTTCACTGATGATTTGAGTAGGTATGGATATATCTACTTGATAAAACAAAAGTCGGAAGCCTTTGAAAATTTCAAGGAATTCCAGAATGAGGTACAAAATCAACTTGGCAAGAAAATAAAGTTTCTTTGGTCGGACCGAGGAGGCGAGTACATGAGCCATGAGTTTGATGACCATCTAAAGAGTTGTGGAATAGTTCCCCAGCTCACTCCTCCAGGAACGCCACAGAGAAATGGTGTGTCGGAACGGAGGAATCGGACCTTGTTGGACATGGTACGATCAATGATGAGTCAAACAGATCTGCCTTTATCATTTTGGGGTTATTGTCTAGAAACTGCAGCGTTCACGCTAAATAGAGTACCATCAAAGTCGGTAGAGAAGACCCCGCATGAGATGTGGACTGGCAAGAAGTCGAGTTTGTCTTTTCTTAAGATTTGGGGTTGTGAAGATTTTGTCAAGCGACTTCAGTCGGACAAGCTTATAGCTAAGTCGGATAAGTGTATTTTCGTGGGATATCCGAGGGAAACCTTGGGTTACTACTTCTACAACCGAGAAGAGGGCAAAGTGTTTGTCGCTCAAAACGGTGTCTTCCTTGAGAAAGAGTTTCTCAGTCAGGGAGTCAGTGGGAGTACGGTGCATCTCGAAGAAATTCGAGAAATACCGGCTAGCAGCGAGTCAGCAAAAGCCTTAGAGGTTGAGCTGGACATGGTACCTGAGTCGGAAATTACACCGACACTGCGAAGGTCGGTCAGATTGCGAGGTGTTCGTGATGTGATGATGTTGAACAGTGATGAGTCGGCAACTTATTCGGAAGCGATGGTGGGTTCTGATTCCGAGTCATGGCTTGGAGCCATGTGATTTGAGTTAAAGTCCATGGATGAAAATCAAGTTTGGAACTTGGTTGATCTGCCAGACGGTGCAAGACCCGTCGAGTGCAAACGGGTCTTTAAGAAGAAAACTAATATGGATGGAAATGTTTCTATCTATAAAGCACGGCTTATCGCGAAGGGGTTCTGACAAGTTCAAGGAGTTGACTACGATGAGACTTTCTCTCCTGTAACGATGCTTAAATCAGTTCAGATCATGTTAGCTATAGCAGCCTATTTCGACTATGAGATATGGCAGATGGATGTCAAGACGGCTTTCCTTAATGGAAATTTAACCGAGGATGTGTATATGATACAGCCCGACGGTTTTGTCGATCCGGCTAATGCTGACAAGGTATGCAAGCTTCGGAAATCCATTTATGGGTTGAAGCAAGCATCTCGGAGATGGAACATTCGCTTTGATGAGGTAGTCAAATCGTTTGGCTTCATCAAGAGTGATCATGATTCTTGTTTATACAAGAAGTTTAGTGGGAGCAAAGTAAAATTTCTGATCTTATATGTGGATGACATATTACTGATTGGAAATGATGTCCAGATGTTGCAAGAGACCAAGGAGTCATTGGAAAAGAGTTTTTCAATGAAAGACTTGGGTGAGGCGACTTACATACTAGGAATCCGGATCTATAGTGATAGATCAAGGCGGCTCATTGGATTGAGTCAGAGGACATATTTGGACAAAGTGTTGAAGAAGTTCAACATGGAATCGTCTAAGAAGGGATTCTTACCAATGCCCCATGGCATAAAACTTAGCAAGACTCAGTGTCCTTTAACAACTGATGAGTGAAGTCAGATGAGTACGATTACGTATGCTTCTGCACTCGTATCCATCATGTACGCTATGATTTGTACTAGGTCGGATGTTTCCTATGCTCTAAGTGTTGTGAGCAGGTACTAGGCTGACCCTGAAGAAATCCATTGGGCTGTGGCTAAAAATATCCTCAAGTACTTGAGAAGGACTAAGGATATGTTCCATGTTTATGGAGGTGAGGATGAACTTAGTGTAAAGTGTTACACGGATGCGAGTTATCTCACTGACTCGGATGATTCTCGTTCGCAATCAGGATATGTGTTTGTGATAAACGGAGGGGCTGTGAGCTGGAAAAGTTCCAAGCAAGAAACGGTGTCTGCGTCTACAACAGAGGCTGAGTATATTGCTGCCTCGGAGGCGGCAAAGGACGCCGTTTGGATGAGGAATTTCCTCATGGATCTTGGTGTGGTTCAGGGATCGTCCAACCCATTAGACGTGTATTGTGACAATAATGGTGCTATTACACAAGCCAAGGAACCTAGACAACACCAGAAGAACAAACATATACTCATGCGGTACCACCTTATTCGCCAGTTCGTGGATCAAGGTGATATCAAGTTATGCAAGGTACACACGGATGCAAACATTGCGGATCCGTTGACAAAGCCACTTCCATAGCCGAAGCATGAGGTGCACCTGAGAGCAATGGGCATTAGATGCCTAGACATGTGATGTCGGAAGATTGACTCTAGTGCAAGTGGGAGACTGTTGGGAATATGCCCTAGAGGCAATCATGTATGATGTTATTCCTGTGTATTCATAAGGTTATGGTCCATGTATGAACTACTGATATGTATCATTGAATATGTGATTCGATTGTGGAACTACATATTCATGTTGTTCATACTAATTGTCCTTGGTCATTGAGGTTGTGCCGGACACACAACTTGGACCAATGTGAAAGTCGGCAGATGACTAGGTTCCACTTGTCATGGGCATGGAGATGCTATTCCGACTTACACGGATTCGGCGAAAGAGTTTAGCGAGTCGGACTGACCCATATTTAGATGCAACGAACAAGTCGTCATTTGCATGTCTCAATCAATGTAATCCTTAGACCTGAGGTTATTGCACAATCCGAGTTGAGGATCTCCGACTTAGGTTCTGTCCAACGATGTTCCGTCACTGGGCAGTTATAAAGGCGGAGTTCGGGTCGACTGAGAATCAAGCTGCGTGATGTGAATAACCAAGACGGGATTTTGCCCCTCCATCTGGAGAGATATTCTCTGGGCCCTCTCGGAAGATATGATTCAGAAATTATGGCCATGCGCGTCTCGGATTAAGTGTTAACCGAGGTAACTGACTAAGAGTTAGTCGGATGAATCACTTATCTCCGATCGAGAAAGAGAGTCGGACTATTTAAGGGATGACGATCATTCGCCTATAGTCTGACAAGGTATATCGTGAGGCAAAAGGGACTCAGACGAAAGTCGCATTGGAAGGTATGTCGTTGATGACCCACAAGTATAGGGGGTGTATCGCAGTATTTTTGAGGGAAGTGAAACCCAATATATTGATTCGACACAAGGGGAGCCAAAGAATATTTATAAGCCTTAACAACTGAGTTGTCAATTCAGTTGCACCTGGAAACAATCTTGCTCACATCAGTGTATCAGTAGCAACAGTTTTGTAGTAGGCATAGTAAAGTAACAGCAGTAGCAAAGCAAAGACAGTAGTAACAAAAGCAGTAAACAATGGGATTCGAGTGTGGTAGGCATAGGGATGGATGCACGGGCGTTGCATGGACAAGACAATTCACATAGCAATCAGAACATAGGGCAATTGCAGATAAATAAGATAAAGCACCCAAGTACTAGACAATCCTAGGCATGTATTCCATATATAGTGATATGTGCTCGCAATGAGAACTTGCACAACATCTTTTGTCCTGCCAGCCCATTTGCAGCGGGGCCTCTAGGGAACTACTGGCAATTAAGGTGCTCCTTTTAATAGAGCACCAGAGCAAAGCATTAAAACTCTGTGAACACATGTGATCCTCACATCAAAGCCATTCCCTTCCGGTTATCCCGATTTCTGTCACTTCGGGGCCATAGGTTTCGGACAATAACGTGTGTATACAACTTGTAGATAAGACCAGAAACAATACTATCATAATGAAACAATAATAAGTTCAGATCTGAAATCATGGCACTCGGGCAAGCATTAAGCACAACAAGTCGCAACAAAGTCATAAAGCACTAATAAAAGATACTAGGCACCATGCCCTAACAATCTGATGCCATTACATGAACGATCTCATCCAATCCCTACCATCCCCATAGCCTACAGCGGGGGATTACTCACTCATAGATGGGGAAAACATGGATGGTCGATGGAGAAGCGATGGTGATGATGATGGCGATGATCTCCTCCAATTCCCCGTCCCGATAGGGTGCCAGAACGGAGTTTCTGGTGCTGTTTCGTGGAATCTGGTGGTGGCGGGGGGAGGGGAACTCCTTCTGGAAAAACAACAAACCCCCCGAAGTTTTTAGGTCAGAAGACTCCTTATAGGCGAAGAGAGAGGCCGAGGGGGTGCCTGGGGGGCCCACACCACCCCCTGGCGCGGCCTGGCCTGGCCCGCGCCACTAGGTGGTGTGGCCACCCCAGGGCTCTTCTCCGTCTCGTATTCTGGCTCCTGGAGTTTTCGGGTGAAATAGGATTTTTGGCATATTTTCCGGGATTTTTCCTGATAGTTGGCTTTCTGCACAAAAAGTAGACACCAAGGCAATTCTGCTGAAAATAGCGTCAGTTCGCATTAGTTGCATCCAAATCACACAAGTATAGAGGAGAAACAATAGCAAAAGTGTTCGGGAAAGTAGATACGTTTTGGACGTATCAACTCCCCCCAAGCTTAGCTTATTGCTTGTCATCAAGCAATTGAGTTGAAAACTGAGTGCGATAAAAGAACTTTCATGAACACATTTGCTCATATGATGTAAATATTCTCAGCAATGTGATCAACTACTTAGACAGTTCATAATAAAGAGTATGCAACTGAGTCTACTTAATAGTATTTGCAAGCTATGAAGATATTCCAACTCAAGAATAATAAGTAGCATGAAGCACGAACATAAGCAACATTACAATGCTCATAGAAAGGTATGATAGAGTGGTATCTCGCTTGCCTTTGATTATGAATGCCAAGGCACCTCTGAAGTTCAAGTGATGACTAGAAGTAAAGATATCAAGAATACAAGCATTAAAGTCATAACACAAATAATCAAGTAATGGAACAAACACAAAGAATGACAACTATGCTCTCAAGAAGGTGCTCAAAGAATATGTGGAGACTCAACAAGTAGAAGAAAAGGTTTTGAATAATTTGAAAGGCTTCCAAATGCTAAAAGTATGGTACTCATTAGCTTTGAGCTCTCATTGCCCCTATCATAAGCATCTTTAATGTGGTTAAGGTAAAAGTGACACAACTAAGAGGATATGCTTGACAAGTTATAAATCAAAGTCTCGTGCCCCTTACTACGAAGACTGATCCTCATGCTACTCAACTTGAGTCACAAGTAAGCTCTTGTCATTGTAAGTATATACATATCATAGAGAACCGCCAACGGGGTACCCCTTGCACATGACACGGGAGCTATCCCATAATCAAAATACAAGGCAAGCAGACAATGAACATCTTGGCGATCTTTTTATTTACTATGTGCATAGATTTTTATTGCGGATGCTTCATAGAATGCTCATTATGGTTATGCTGCAAGTTTCCACCATGATTAGGCATGGCTTAGGCTAGCATCCCAGGAGTTTCTCTAACATACATACAAACTCCATGATCTTACAAGTTCCACTTTTATTTCACACCGCTGGGATCCATAAGCAAAAGAACATGATATTGACTAGGTAAAAAGTACCTATGAAGTGTTGAAAGCGGTCCCCATGATACATGGTTCTGCTAACTTCAACTCATAAAGCGCAAGCATATGCACAACAAAGAAGGATGCAATGGTTCAGGTTTATTAAGTGCAAGAAAATAAAGTGTGCCATCAATTTCGTGAGAGCTTTACTAACTAACTTTCTCATAACAAGCAAACATTTTATTCGGAAGAAAACTAGGCATATTGAATATGCGCGGAGGTAGCAAATGATGCTAATGGGTAGGTATGGTGGACACTTTGGAAATATTTGGTTTAGGGAGTTGGAAACTTGAACAAAACATACTCAGTGAAAGTGAAGGCTAGCAATAGTAAGGGAGCGACAATCGAGAGAGCAATAGCTGTCATTATCATGCTTGCAAGAAAACAGGACTACTCATGGCATGAAAGTGATTCAAGATCCTCAAGGCAAAATAATTCATCAAGGCTTAACTAATTATCACAGTCATGTACATGCGTGAGCATGTGCCAAGTCAATTCAAATGAAACATTCAGAGGAGGATACCATGGTGTCATACCAATTTATGAATAGAGCAATGCAAGCAAACAATCATAAGACATGCTACTAACTATTAGGGAGCTGGAGCTAATCATAAGAAAGCAAGAACTACTAAGCATCCAAAGAAAACATACACTCTACATGAACGGACTAAGCATGCCCAGAGTGATGAGTATATGTAAAAAAATGAAAACAAATAGAGTTCGTTACTAGCCTCTTACCACGCCTCAAGTTGTCATTGATCCTCATTATTGCTCTTCACTTGTGTGGCTTGAATAATATGAAACCAATATCCACTGAGGACTGCCGAACCCTGAAGCAAACTCGCAAAAACCAAAGAAGAACGACAAATATTTTTGGTGTTTTCGATTTTTAAACAAGAACCAAAAGAGAAAAACAAGCAAAGCAAAATCTTTTTGGGTTTTTCGAATAGTTCAAACAAAGCAAAAAGGGAAAAGCAAACCAAGGAAAAAAGAAGAAGCAAACCAAAGAGAAACAACAGAAATATTTTTGCTCTTTTTGTGTTTTTAGAAAGCAAAAACAAAGAAGAACGAAAACTAAAATGAGAACGAAAACATGAATATACAAAGTACCGACGCAACATGATATGGAGATGAGTGCGGTGTCGGCATACCTCCCCCCAAGCTTAGGCTTTTGGCCTAAGTGGGTATCAATCCATGTACGAATAGGGTTTCCAAGCGGGCGGATCTTGGTAAGAATGGTCGTAGCTAGGCCCATGAGAAGAAGAGGAAGTTCCCCAATCATAAGCAGGCTGCTGATATGAAGACTCTCCCTCATTCGAGGGCTGGACCGAATCATCCGTGACCTCCCTTCTAGTGTCCTGCTCCTGTTGGGAGAGCTCTCCCAAGTACGTGTCAAGCTATTCCTTAGTGAGGGACCATCCTTTCCTGTTATCAAGGTTAAACAAAACAGGTGAAGGCAAAAGAACAACATGCTCGGACTTGCTCTTTCTCCAACCAGCTTTGAGAAAGGTTATTCCATAAGATAGCTCACTCAAACTAGCCCACGAGGAAATAAATTATGTTGTATCATGGAATTAAAATCAAGCCTCTCTATAGGAAACTGTAGGTCTAGATGATGAGGCACTAAACCATGCAATGCTAGCAAACGAGAAGTAATGAGGCCTCCACAAATTCCACCTTTCTCACGGTTAGCAGCAAGACGGAAAGCTATCAAAGCACCCAAATTGTATGACCTATCTCGTCTAAGAGCAGCAGAGATAAATGCTAAATCAAACGAAGATAACTTATTGGCAGTTTTCCTAGCAAGAACACACTTGGCAATAAAGTAGGCAAAGTAGCGAATGGAGGGAAGATGAATGTTACGGATTTTTCCACTCTCCTTCGAGAAGCTACTCCCTTGACAAATTTCTACATATAAATCCATGAGTGGTTAAGGTCTCTCTTTAATCTTCCTACATGATCCCCATTGAGGTACCTTAATGGCTGCACAAAAAGTATCAAGAGAAAGGTTGACAACAATATTGTAGATTTTGTAATGGACCATGGGGTTAGGAAAAGAGTGACTAAATTCGAAATCCTGCACCACAGACATGGTTAGCTTCACAAATTGACAAGGTTCATCTTCCAAAAAGTGCTCTAACCCAGCATTAGAAACCAAAGTGTGGAAATCTTGTAGAATTCCTACAGCTCTCATGAACTCAGGGCATGGATAAATGGAGGGAAAAACTTCCTCCTCCCGGTGGACCTTCATGACCTCAGGCACCCAAAGCTCATGTTGGTTTAGGTGGTGTTCACTCATCTTCTTATTCTGAAATTTAAACACCAATTAAACAAGTGATTGCAAAGTATATATAATGAAGGACTCTACTCATAGGGACTTGCAAGAGGCCTAAACATGCATCAAAACTATATCTCTAAGCATCAAACAAGCTTACAAGCTCTCATAACCAGTCACCTACAGCAGCAAAATACTCAACATATAATCCACTAAACACAAATCTACTTGGACAAGGGGAGGAGTCACATACCAGGGAACAAATGCTCCAAATTTCAGCAAGAAAGATGGGCTAAGCAAGGAGATCAAAAAAATCGAGAGCAAGCACAGCAAGAACGTGATTTTGAGCTATGGACTGGAGCTTACTCGGGAGAGAGAAGAAAGTGGCAGGTGAGAGAGGTAGTGGAGGGCCAGGGGTGGCCCACACTAGGGCATGGCGCCACCCAAGGCTGATCGCGCCACCATGTGGTGTGCCTACCTGGTGGGCCCCCCTAGTACCTAAAAGGTACTCCTCTGCCCCTTTTTTCACGTAAAAATTTAATATGAATTTTCTGGAATTTTTCGAGACATTTTATTTTTGGGCATTTTTCAGAAATAGAAGAATGATTTTTCTGATAGAAAGATTTTTTTTTCTTTTTGGAAACATGATTCAAGGACAAAACAAGGTTAGAACTACAGAAGTTCTAACATGCAAGCAACTAACAACACAAAGAAAACGAAACGAAAAAAAAAACTAAGATGCAAAGGATAGAAATAAACGGAGATAATCATAATGAAAACATTGTTTTGTTCAATGGAATCCTTTTGTTAGCAAGGTTGATCAAGTCTTGCTACCAAAACAATTGCATATGAGACAAAACTTTGTACTCCACTGTTGATTATGTTACCTTAACCTTGATAGCAATGGTCCCAATCATAATAGTTTCAAATTTTTCTCTTGGTATGGGACAATATATTTCTCCAACTTGAATGCCTTCAACATGTTCAATTGAATTCAAGCCATAAGTCCTTTCAATCTTCTTGGGGAAATAGACAATATGTTCCTTGTCATTAATATTGAAGGTCGCCTTTCCTTGATTACAATTAATAACAGCTCCTGCAGTATTAAGAAAAGGTCTCCCAAGAATAATAGACATATTATCATCTTCATGCATTTCAAGCACAACAAAATCATTTAATATCAAGCAATTATGAGCCACTTGAATAGGTACATCCTCACATATACCCACATGAATAGTGGTAGATTTATCAGCCATTTGCAAAGATATATCAGTTGGTATTAATTTTTCAAGTTGAAGCCTCTTATAGAGAGAGAAAGGCATAACATTAACTCCAGCTCCCAAATCACACAAAGCAGTTCTAACATAACTGTTCTTAATAGAGCAAGGGATAGTTGGAATCCCTGGGTCTCCAAGTTTCTTAGGAACCTTACCATTGAAGGAATAATTAGCAAGCAAAGTAGAAATTTCTTCATTAGGGATCTTCCTTTTATTCGAGACTATGTCCTTCATATACTTTGAGTAAGGAGGCAATTTAATAGCATCAGTCAAAGGAATTTGCAAGAATAAAGGCTTGATCCACTCACAAAACTTATTATAGTGTTCATCTTCCTTTGACTTGTGTTTCTTATCAGGGAAAGGCATAGGTTTTTGGACCCAAGGTTCTCTTTCACTATCATGTTTCTTAGCAATAAAATCTTCTTTGGTGTATTTATTATTCTTAGTCTGGTTTTCAGGTTCTTCTTCAACTTTTTCTTCATTAGGAACAACATTTTATTCATTACCACTTTCAGTTTCAGCATCAGAGTTAGATATATTATTAGGATCTATAGCAGGTTTAGAGGGTTCTACAACAGTTTTATGTTTCTTTTTCCTTTTCTTACGAGTAGAACCACTATTTTCAGCTTGTTGAGAATCCTGCTCAATTCTTTTGGGATGCCCCTCAGGGTATAGAGGATCCTGGGTAGCAGCACCACTTCTAGTTCGAATTTCATAAGCATGTTTTTCTTTAGCAGCATTAACTAGCAAGTCATTTTGCACTTGAACGAGTTGATCTATTTGAGTTTGAACCATTTGAAAGTGTTTAACAATCATTTTAACATCATTAGAGTTTATTTCCACAATATCTTTCAACTCAACAATAGCTCTAGTGTTTTCCATTAGATGATTTTGCACCCTTTTATTAAAGTTATCTTGCTTAACAATAAAGATATCAAATTCTTCTAAGCATTGATCAGGAGGTTTAGAGTAAGGGATATCACCTTCATCAAAGTGTTGGAGAGAGTGTACCTCAATAGTGGGTGAGTAGGGAATAGGCTTACATAATTCTTCTATAGGAGGTAAATTCTTGACATCTACAGGTTTAATTCCCTTCTCCTTAAGACATTTCTTAGCTTCCTTCATCACTTCATCATTTAATTCAATAACTCCCCTCTTCTTTGATGTTGGAATAGGCACATGAATAGATGGTTCAGGTACAATTACTTCAGGTATAGATTGTTTAGGAGGAGTCCAATCTTCATAATTCTTGCTAATTTTAGCCATTAATTCCTCAGCTTCCTTTGGAGTCCTATTCCTGAAAACACAATCAGCACAACTATCTAGGTATGTCCTAGATTCCTCGGTTAGTCCATTATAAAATATATCAAGAAGCTCATTCTTAGGTAATGGACTTCCAGCCTGTGCATGAATCAAAGCACAAAACCTTGCCCAAGATTCGGGCAATACCTCTTTTTCTCCCCGTTTAAAATATTTTAAACAGGGAGAAAAAGAGGTATTTTAAACTGGGAGGAAAATATTTCTGCAGGAAAGTACTAATCAAGCACTCAGGGCTATCAATAGATCCAGGAGGTAAATTACTAAACCAAGTTTTAGCTTCTCCTTTGAGTGAAAAGGGGAAAATCATAGCAACAAAGTAAGTACGCATCTTTATATCATTAGAAAACAAGCCGCTCATGGTAGAAAGTTCATTCATATGTGCTACCGCACTTTCATTCTTAGTCCCACAAAAAGGTTCTTTCTCGACAATAGCTATGTAAGATAGATCGAGAGAGAAATCATAATATTCATCTATAATGTTTATGGGAGAAGCAGCAAACTTAGCATCAAGAGATAATTTGGGTCTAATAGTACGCCTCTCAAGGAGACTCTTAGCAGCGCTCCTATCATGGGTGTTCTTACATTCTTTAATAAACTCATCGGTCATCTCAACATAACCATCTTCAATATCATCACTCTCACTAGACTCAGGTGAGCTAACAGGTATGGTAGTGTCTTCATTAGGAGTTTCGGTATTTCCAGCTATAGTTCTAGCAATCGTAGTATCTAGGAAATGACCTAATGAACCACGCTTATCAAGCACAGTAGAAGCAGCATCATAAGCATCAGAAGTTTCAGATTCAGCAGTAGTAGCAGTGTGTGTAGCATGTGTATGTGGTGGTGTAAGGAACTTACTCAAAACAGACGGTGAATCAAGAGCAGCAGAGGTGTTCAGAACCGTACCTCTTCTTGTAGTGGATGGTAAAATAGGAACCTTGCCATCACGAGACTTACCCATGATGGATGGATAGCAGCGAACAATAGAGAATCCAAGTGAACTTGATAAATAAAGATATGCTCCCCGGCAATGGCGCCAAAAAATAGTCTTGATGACCCACAAGTATACGGGGTGTATCGCAGTATTTTCGAGGGAAGTGAAACCCAATTTATTGATTCGACACAAGGGGAGCCAAAGAATATTTATAAGCCTTAACAACTGAGTTGTCAATTCAGCTGCACCTAGAAACAATCTTGCTCACAGCAGTTTATCAGTAGCAACAATTTTGTAGTAGGAATAGCAAAGTAACAGTAGTAGCAAAGCAAAGACAGTAGTAACAAAAGTAGTAAACAATGGGATTCGAGTGCGATAGGCATAGGGATGGATGGACGGGCGTTGCATGGACAAGACAATTCACATAGCAATCAGAACATAGGGCAATTGCAGATAAATAAGATAAAGCACCCAAGTACTAGACAATCCTAGGCATGTATTCCATATATAGTCATACGTGCTCGCAATGAGAACTTGCACAACATCTTTTGTCCTGCCAGCCCGTTTGCAGCGGGGCCTCTAGGGAACTACTGGCAATTAAGGTGCTCCTTTTAATAGAGCACCGGAGCAAAGCATTAACACTCTGTGAACACATATGATCCTCACATCAAAGCCATTCTTTTCGGGTTATCCCGATTTCTGTCACTTCGGGGCCATAGGTTCCGGACAATAACGGGTGTATACAACTTGTAGATAAGACCAGAAACAATACTATCATAATGAATCAATAATAAGTTCAGATCTGAAATCATGGCACTCGGGCAAGCATTAAGCACAACAAGTCGCAACAAAGTCATAAAGCACTAATAAAAGATACTAGGCACCATGCCCTAACAATCTGATGTCATTACATGAACGATCTCATCCAATCCCTACCATCCCCATATCCTACATCGGGGGATTACTCACTCATAGATGGGGGAAACATGGATGGTCGATGGAGAAGCGATGGTGATATGATGGCGATGATCTCCTCCAATTCCCCGTCTCGGCAGGGTGCCAGAACGGAGTTTCTGGTGCTGTTTTGTGGAATTTGGTGGTGGCGGCGGCGCGGAACTCCTTCTGGAAAAACGTCGAACCCCCTGAAGTTTTTAGGTTAGAAGGCTCCTTATAGGCGAAGAGAGAGGCCGATGGGGTGCCTGGGGGGCCCACACCACCCCCTGGCGCGGCCTAGCCTGGCCTGCGCTACTAGGTGGTGTGGCCACCCCAGGGCTCTTCTCCGTGTCGTATTCTGGCTCCTGGATTCTTCGGGTGAAATAGGATTTTTGGCATATTTTCCGGGATTTTTCCTGATAGTTGGTTTTCTGCACAAAAAGTAGACACCAAGGCAATTCTGCTGAAAACAGCGTCAGTTCGCATTAGTTGCATCCAAATCACACAAGTATAGAGGAGAAACAATAGCAAAAGTGTTCGGGAAAGTAGATACGTTTTGGACGTATCAGTCGTCATGACTTATTGGTACTTGGGAGTTGGGACGTTCTGCTAGGAGCCGCTACCAACTGATCGATCACGAGTGAGACTCGGAATCATGTCCGGGTTACCATGAGCCTGTCGGGTCACACACTTAAGAGCGGGAGCAAGTTTGGGTTAGACCCAACATGGACTTAGTCAGCAAGTGAGACTTACAGTGGCTAATATAGGCCTTTTAGTGAATGGGCCACAAGTGAGTGGAGCCCACTTTCACTCCCTATATAAGCTAGGTCACAGGTGCTTAGAGCACTAGGTTAGGTCACTCCATGTGTTGGAAACCCTAGCCCCAGTCCGTCATGTCGCCGCCGTACCGGCCCTAGCAGTCCATCGCCGGCGCTCCTCCTCGTACGTGTGGATACCCGCGGAGGTGTTGTACGTTCAGCACATCGACGATCGTGAAGAAAGAACGGATCGTGGATCGTGGAACCGGAACGGAACGTGAGGACTGCACTGCATCAAGCGACGTGCTTCATCAATTCCGCAACTGCGCGTCTAGTGGTAATCCTCGTGGCCTTCTACCTAAGCTAGATCTTGGGCTCACCGCGTAGGGAAAAAGTTTTGTTTATCTCTACGTGGCCTAACACTTTTCCTATACCACATGGATATCACTAGTGTCATTGACCCACATGACCACATTGCATGTGTGCTTTTCATAAACCATATTGATCCTAAATGACCACACACACTCCTGTGGATTATGTGGTTCAGCCTCTGCCACACTAGTGCAGCATGCAATGTGGAAGTTGCTTTCCTATGTGCTTTTGGTCTCTGTGACCATACTAGTGTCATTGCATGTGTTCTTTTCCTAAACCACATGGATCCGAAAAGTGTCATTGACCCACATGACCACATTGCATGTGTTCTTTTCATAAACCACATTGATCCCACATGACCATACAAATTCCAGTGCATTGTGTGGCTCAACCTCTTGCACGCTGGTGTAGCATGCAATGTGGAAGCTACTTCCCTATGTGCTTTTGGTCTCTGTGGCCATAATGGTGTCATTGCATGTCATATTTTCCTAAACCACATGGATCCCACTAATGACATTGATACAAATGACCACATTGCATCTGTTCTTTTCATCAACCACATTGATCCCACATGACCACACAAACTCTTGTGGATTCTGTGGTGCATCATGTGCCATACTGGTGCATCATGCAATGTGGAAGATGCTTTAATATGTGCTTTTGGTCTTTGTGACCATACCGGTGTAATTGCATGCGTTCTTTTCCTAAACCACATGGATTCCACTAGTGGCATTGACCCACATGACCATATTTCATGTGTTATTTTCATAAACCACATTGATCCCACATGACCACACACACTCTAGTGGATTATGTGGTTCAGCCTCTGCCACACTAGTGCAACATGCAATGTGGAAGCTGCTTTCCTACGTGCTTTTGGTCTGTGTGACCATACTGGTGTCGTTGCATGTGTTCTTTTCCTAAACCACATGGATCCCACTAGTGTCATTGACCCACATGACCACGTTGCATGTGTTCTTTTCATAAACCACATTGATCCAACATGACCACACACTCGAGTGGATTTTGATGTGCAGCCTCTGCCACACTGGTGCAACATGCAGTGTGGAAGATGCTTTCCTAGGTGCTTTGTGTCTCTGTGACCATATTGGTGTCATTGCATGTGTTTGTTTCCTAAACCACATGGATTCCACTAGTGTCATTGACCCACATGAGCACATTGCATGTGTTTCTTCATAAACCACATTGATCCCACATGACCACACACACTTGAGTGGATTATGTGGTTCATCCTCGGTTACACTGTTGTAGCATGCAATGTGGAAGCTGCTTTTCTTTGTGCTTTTGGTCTCTGTGGCCACACTGGTGTCGTTGCATGTGTTATTATCCTAAACCACATGGATCCCACTAGTGTCATTGATCCAAATGACCACATTGCATGTGTTCATTTCATAAAACACATTGATCCCACATGACCATACAAACTCTAGTGGATTCTATGGTGCAGCCTCTGCCACACTATTACAACATGCAATGTGCAAGATGCTTTCCTATGTGCTTTTGGTCTTTGTGACCATACTGGTGTCATTGCATGTGTTCTTTTCCTAAACCACATGGATCCCACTAGTCTCATTGACCCACATGACCACATTGCATGTGTTCTTTTCATAAACCACATTGATCCCACATGACCACACACAATCGAGTGGATTTTGTGTAGGGGTTCCGCGCATAAAAACAATAAATTTTACTCTACGCCCCTGAACCCCTGAAGCTTCCAGGACCTATCTATTAGTAATACAATAACAGGAGGGGCTTTTCGCGAACTTACCCTTGAAGACCAAAAAGCGTTGTCAACGCTCAGGAGAGCGTGGTTGATGTAGACGAGCCGAAGCCGACCTCAAGGTCGTGATGAAGTCCTTGCGCTCCTTCTGGCTCCAACGACTTGAGTACCTCAAGTGCGACACCTCGCAGGGAGTTACACACGTCCGGTGCCTGACGATGACTCCCGCTTCGCCGATCCAGCAGCAGTTGCAGAAGTAGAGCTCCTGGATCCGAATCCCGCAGCTTGACGGCGCTCCGCGGTGAAGATGTCTCTCGCTCGCGTAGTCCAGACTTGGGACCACGGCCATGAGAGGGAGAGAGGGGGAGAGAGAAAATATCAATTGGAGGTCGTCCCAAAAGTGGGGAGACCTTTATTGATTATTGGGTGTATTTGTCTAGGCCAAATACCCCACTTTATATAGCGGGAGGAAACGTACTACCTCCCTCAAAGTCCCGGGGTGGGACTGAAGGAGAGGAGGGGGAGGAGGTGGCCGCCGGCCACTAGTGGGCCCCGTGCGAGGGGTCTAGGCCCAGCCGGCCTCCCCCTTGCCCCTTCTCCCTCTCTCCTTTCCCCTAATGGGCCCCCTCCCTCCGGAATTGGCCCATTAAGCCTTTGACCTTTTTAAATTGATTTTCTCTTTATTAAATATAAGTGATTAAATCAAGATTTAACACTCATTCACACATTATCTAATCTCCGTGGCCATGGAACACCTTCCACCTCCACTCCGTACAACCTCCGGACTTACCGAAACCCTTCCGGTTTTCTCCCTACTCTTCTTCGGTGATTCTACCGATCCTATAAACACTCTCTAAGCATCATCAAGCCCTTAAGCGTGATACCCCATGGTTCGAGAACACTCCAGACATGGTCGGGACACTCTCGCACCAATGATCGATAGAGGGACCCGGATGGCCATGTGACCCTTGTGCGTTCCACGAAGATCTTTCGTCGTTTGAACCGGGACAGTCGTGTCTTATTCCCTTTGTCATTCGATACTTGCATTGTCCGAGATCTGATCAATGACATCACCATGTCGTGTTCAATCTCGTTACTGAACAATGTTACTTAACTCGATCCGACAAGTGATATCCCCGTGATCCAATCACATGATGCGCAACTATTGGATATAACTTCTCCGAGTGGGCCCTTGAGTATCTTCATGTCACATGGACGGACAAATCCCGCTCTTGACATATATTTCCTCTATGGTTTCCTCAGAATACCTGAACACACCTTTATAACCACCGTTTTACCAGATGGCGTTTGATGCTATCTAAGCATTCTCGGGAGACAGTGATTGACATAGCCTCATGGTCTAAGGAATAGTCTACGAGGATCCATTTCTAATCATCGTAACTTGAACTTCGTGACATGATCGGGTCATGATGTTTAGGTTGGGTATTGGTTCATCATCTCATTCTCCGAATGATATGACCTCATTTCCAACTGGCATAAATGCCACATGACCAGGAAACATGATCATTTGTTGACCAATGAACTAGTGACTAGAGTTTCACTAGGAACCCCTGGTTGTTTGTATATCACACGTGTATTGATGTTTCCACTCAATACAGTTATAGCATGATATAAAACTTAATCATAAACTATATGAAATATGATAATAGTCCTTACCACTATTTGTCTCTAGGGCATATTTTCAACAGTCTCCCACTTGCACTAGAGTACAAATACACTAGCTGCATTTGTTCTCAATCATTGGCACCAAGTATCCGGTACCCTGAACATGCTTGCTCATGGAAGAGGTTGAGTCTTGGGTCTGTACTTTACAGTCCCAAATCCTTGGCAACTTACTAATGTCGCCTTGATTAACATTAATACTTTATCATCACATGATAGCATCTGTGTGTATGTATCGTCGCTATGGCAGCAGAACGAGGCCTGATTCCAGGAGCCTACAGTGACGTTAGATCATCCTCGAGGGCTTTCTCATGGGAACTGTGCCCTAGGACACATCATTCTACGTTAAAAGCGAATTAGCCCCGCCATAACATTATACAACATTTTAGATGGTACCCCTATCTATTATTATAAATGTATTCATCGAAACACTAGTGCACTCTGTGCAACTTTCGATCTCTTTGTTCACCTCGCTTCCTACTTGACATTAATTGGTATCTACAGGAGTTTCCAACATATTCCCTTATAACACAACTCTTTATGCTTTAAGATATGTTATCCTTTACGGATTTGGAAAACATGTCTACAATCTTTTACTAGATACTGCGGACAAAACTTAGCTCAATGTTCTGTGATTCGAACTTGATCACTTTCAAACGTTCCTTATTTTGGATCACATATTATGCTAAGTTATCATCATGGTTTACTAAGATAGAACCTATGTCTCAACATAGTGGATGACGATCATCCTTTACTTTCTTTCAACCATTGATGTTAAACTTAATACTATTCCAAATTTGAGTTATTAAGGACTAGTTCCTTAATTAACTTCTATTCTGAAACCCTTTTCAGAATCCCTTAAGGAATACTACATAATATCATAATACACCTATTATCAACTTCTACATCTTATAAATCATTATTTATAAGTATTTGCGTTTTCATTCTTAACACGCTTAAGAATTACTCCTATAAGCTCCCACTCAAAATATGTTCCTACATATTTGAGTTTGAGACTCATATTGCTCCCACTTAAAAATATGTCAATCACATATTGTTTTAGGAAGACTTTCATAGCTCCCACTCAATTTTATGCAAATTGCATATCTCCCACTATTTGGAACAACTTCAAAATCTTTTGATCAAATATCAAACTTGGAGTTTTACTATGAGATACTAGTACTTTACTAGTTTTAAATCCACTAGACATTTAGCACTTTTGAATCAAATTCAATTGAATTTGTCCAATACTTGACAAATTGTGCTTTTATCATTCATCTCCCTTTTTCCACTATGGCTTTGCAGTCATTTGGGAAATTTCCAAGTAAATCCTTTTACTTGTGAGATTCAGCAATGAATTGCTTTCTAATCTCAAGGGAATTTTACTTCTCGAATTTCTCATAATTTAGTTTACCATTATTTCCTTTGTAGTTCGTAGGTATGTCATATGAAAAATGATCCACAAATGTCTCCATACAAGATATGGATTTACATTTTGAATCCTACTTCATGTAGTGAAAAACAATAGTGGAGGGGAAAAACACAATGATCAAAATCATTGATTCTTTCCTTCTGTGAAGAAAATCGTTCAGGAACGATGTCCGTTGCGCTTCTCAACACTCTGATGCAGGGTTTTGAATCCTCATCATGTTTTACACAATTTTCCATTTGCTTCATAGTTGAGATACATCACTAGAAGTGAGCTTTCTCAAGAATGCACCAAAATCCAAGCAATACGAATCTTGCTTTCCTTTTGGTCTCAGCTATGGATTTCGTATTCAAAGTTTCCAATGAATACGCTACAAGGACTTATTCGCTATTGTTTTGGTTATATCGAATAACCCCAAAACTCTCACGAATTCAAATGGTTTACCAATTCTAATTGAGTGCTAACTATTTCTTAACTAATGGTCTCTACATATACACTACAACGATTTATTTGGTACCTTCTATTCAACCCCCTTTGATATCTAATATCACATTGTGATGCTTTGTATTTTGATGTTTCAAAACACTTTGCATTCCACAATGTCTTTTGTGCCATTCTTATAAATTTGAACTTCATTACTATTGATCAAATCGTAATAATTGGATTCTCTTTTACATTTATACCCTTTGTTGATGAAACACTTTGATCAAATCAAATAGTTTCATATTCATGTTTCCTTTGGTAAAATACTTTACACATTTAAACAATCCATTAATGATAACTACCATTTTCGTTAAAACACAATACATCGAATATCTATTTACTTTTAACAATTTTTAAACACTTTGTATTCAAGTAATACACGGTGTTCAAGTTATTTAGCCAAACTTAGGCATGATTTATATGTGATAAGAAATCGAATGACTTTCACATATTATCTAATAACTTTGAATTTAAACAATGGTTTCATTCATTAATGAAATATCATTAAGTTGGGTATTTTAAACAAGGCATTTTAATGTTTTACAAATGTTCATGCATTATCAATTAGTTTCAAACAATAAGGATAATTCACACATAATCAAACAAGATATGAACACGAATAGAAATCATTCATAAAAGCAGAACAACTCTTTGTTACAAACTGATATGAATAATCGTCTCACGAAGTGTGAGATACACTAAAGAAGTTCAAATCTCTCGGTTACAATAATCATCCTAAAACACAAAACTAAATGATAAATTTCGAGGGAGTGTGTCGTCGGCCATCATCATCATGCTCGCCATCAACACGCAACGTCACCTCCTCTCCAGCAAGCACCTCTATGTAGAAGGATCTGTTTTCAATAAAACAGAACAAGTATCAGATATACTTAACACTGCAATGTGTTTGCAAGATTATAACATTTATAAAACTGTATATCAAATATATACCTTGGTCATCGATGACCTCTCCGGCGATTGGTTCAACCTTTACATTCTGGAAACGTAATATGAACTCATGGAAATCCAATGCTTCCGTATCACCACTCATGATGCTACTCCAGACATGTCCTTTGTAGCTGGGAGGCAATGACTGAAGCGGTACGTCTATTGCAAATGGATCAGCCATCCAGTAATCCACGAAGTGAACCAGTCTCGCGTGTGCATCAAACATGCGCTCCAAGTGACTCTTCGGACATGTATGCTCCTCCGTCTGTATGGAACTCTCCAAGCAACTCGTGCTTCAACATGCGCACATGGCCTATGAACTCTGCTCTCAGCTGATCCACCATCGAGTATGGGTCAAGATCACCCATGAGCGGATGTAGTTCATCCACCATCGCGTAACGCATTATTATCTGAATGTAAGTGGACATCTCTTGGCGATAGTAGCGGTCTGCCAGCTCTTGTGGGGTCTTAAAGTAGTCTGGCTCAGTCAAATCCATCGTGCGGCGTATGTAGTCCACCACATGATTCCTAGCAAGGAGATCATCTAGGCGCACAAGCCAACTCGGGAAGTTGGATCCATCAAGTCTAAGTTTTTCACCCTTTACCCAATCCTCAATGGCAAAGTAAGCTTCACGGTGAGCCATCTACATTTATAATTGCAGAAGGAATTTAGACTAAGTTTATAATTAAATGAGTTAATAATAACTCCACTCAGAAACACCTATCCCTAGTGAGGGTTCCTAGTGATAACACGACCCCTATCAGCCACATCTCCCCCGATCATCAAGGCCATCAATGTGGGTTCAAGGGTGGACGCTAAACGTCGGTCACATCATTCATGCAACTCGTGCTCGATCTTTCGACCATCCGTGTTCCGAGGCCATGTCTGTACATGCTAGGCTCGCCAACTCAACCTTAGTGTATTCGATGTGCAACATGGCTTACACCCACTGTATGCGAACGTAGATATGTCTGACACCCAGGCCTGTAACCCTGGATCGCCTCATACCGAAGAACTTTCTTGGTGGTGCACACTAAGGGGGAACACAATCGTTGGTAAATTTAACAGGGATCATCTTATTAGGCTACTGTCGAGTATCTAATACTAGCACACAATAAGACATACAAACAATAACATTGAATGTAAATGCTATGTGATATGGTCCTTCATGTCGTGATCTCCATCCGTCGTCGCCGGGTTCCGGCGCCAGGGTTCCAGCGCCGTAGACACCAGGGTACCAGTGTCATTTTGGCATGGTAGTTCAAAAGCTCCGTGACTATCTACTACTATGTAACAAAAGGTAATCACTTTACCTTTGCCACAACCATATCAAAAGCAACGCCCCCTGCAAAACAAAGTTAGACGCCTCTACTTTATCTTTGCATGTTTTACGTGGCTGAATGGGCTTTCGCACAAGAACCGTTCTTACCTACGAACTTTCAGCACAACGCTGATCAAGTAGTTGTCTATACTACACCCCTTTCAGGGCCCTCCATTGCAAATGGCATACCAACTAATGCGAGAGAGACAGACACCCCCCTAAGCCACTTTATACGGTACAAGCCGTATGTCAAGCGTGGACCAGTCTCGCGAATGAACGCGCAAAGTCGGTTGGGGGCCGCTTCATCAAGCATTACTATGGTATACACAAGTACACGTGGGAGGGTAAAAACTAAAAGATCAACGCCCACACGCTACATCTCGTGTGTTCTACCCGTACTAGCATTACTACGCATAGATCTAGCTCTGATACCATTGTAGGGGTTCCGTGCATAAAACAATAAATTTTACTCTACGCCCCTGAACCCCTGAAGCTGCCAAGACCTATCTATTAGTAATACTGTAACAGGAGGGGCTTTTCGCGAACTTACCCTTGAAGACCAAAAAGTGTTGTCAACGCTCAGGAGAGCGTGGTTGATGTAGACGAGCCGAAGCCGACCTCAAGGTCATGATGAAGTCCTTGCGCTCCTTCTGGCTCCAACGACTTGAGTGCCTCAAGTGCGACACCTCGCGGGGAGTTACATACGTCCGGTGCCTGACGATGACTCCCGCTTCCCCGATCGAGCAGCAGTTGCGGAAGTAGAGCTCCCGGATCCGAATCCCGCAGCGCGATGGTGCTCCGCGGTGAAGATGTCTCTCGCTCACGCAGTCCAGGCTTGGGACCACGGTCACGAGAGAGAGAGAGAGAGAGAGAGAGAGAGAGAGAGAGAGAGAGAGAGGGGGAGAGAGAAAATATCAATTGTAGGTCCTCCCAAAAGTGGGGAGACCTTTATTGATTATTGGGTGTGTTTTTCTAGGCCAAATACCCCACTTTATATAGGGGGAGGGGAGGTACTACCTCCCTCAAAGTCCCGGGGTGGGACTAAAGGAGAGGAGGGGGAAGGAGGTGGCCGCCGGCCACTAGTGGGCCCCACGCAGGGGGGCTAGGCCCAGCCGGCCTCCCCCTTGCCCCTTCTCCCTCTCTCCTTTCCCCTAATGGGCCCTCTCCCTCCGGAATTGGCCCATTAAGCCTTTGACCTTTTTAAATTGATTTTCTCTTTATTAAATAATTATGAATAAGTGATTAAATCAATATTTAACATTCATTCACACATTATCTAATCTCCGTGGCCATGGAACACCTTCCACCTCCACTCCGGACAACCTCCGGACTTACCGAAACCCTTTCGGTTTTCTCCCTACTCTTCTTCGGTGATTCTACCGATCCTATAAACACTCTCTAAGCATCATCAAGCCCTTAAGCGTGATACCCCATGGTTCGGGAACACTCCAGACATGGTCGGGACACTCCAACACCAATGATCGACAGAGGGACCTGGATGGCCATGTGACCCATGTGCGTTCCACGAAGATCTTTCGTCGTTTGAACCGGGACAGCCGTGTCGTATTCCCTTTGTCATTCGATACTTGCATTGCCCGAGATCTGATCAATGAAATCACCATGTCGTGTTCAATCTCGTTACTGAACAATGCTACTTAACTCGTTCCGACAAGTGATATCCCCGTGATCCAATCACATGCTGCGCAGCTATTGGATATAACTTCTCCGAGTGGGCCCTTGAGTATCTTACCGTCACATGGACGGACAAATCCCTCTCTTGACATATATTGCCTCTACGGTTTCCTCCAAATACCTGAACACACCTTTATAACCACCATTTTACCAGATGGCGTTTGATGCTATCTAAGCACTCTCGGGAGACAGTGATTGATATAGCCTCACGGTCTAAGGAATAGTCTACGAGGATCCATTTCTCATCATCGTAACTTGAACTTCGTGACATGATCAGGTCAAGATGTTTAGGTTGGGTATTGGTTCATCATCTCATTCTCCGAATGATATGACCTCATTTCCAACTGGCATAAATCCCACATGATCAGGAAACATGATCATCTGTTGACCAATGAACCACTGACTAGAGTTTCACTGGAACCCCTGGTTGTTTGTATATCACATGTGTATTGATGTTTCCACTCAATATAGTTATAGCATGATATAAAACTTAATAATAAACTATATGAAATATGATAATAGTCCTTACTAATAGTTGTCTCTAGGGCATATTTCCAACATTTTGTTGTGAAGCCTCTACCATACTAGTGCAGAATGCAATGTGGAAGATGCTTTCCTAGGTCCTTTTGGTCTCTATGACCATATTGGTGTCATTGCATGTGTTTCTTCCTAAACCACATGGCTCCCCTTAGTGTCATTGATACAAATGACCACATTACTTGTGTTCTCTTCATAAACCACATTGATCCCACATGACCGCACAAACTCCAGTGGATTCTGTGGTGCAACATGTGCCATACTGGGGCAGCAAGCAATGTGGAAGATGCTTTCATATGTGCTTTTGGTCTCTATGACCAACTGGTGTCATTGCATGTGTTATTTTCCTAAACCACATGGATCCCACTAGTGTCATTGACCCACATGACCATATTGCATGTGTTCTTTTCATAAACCACATTGATCCCACACGGCCACACACACTCGACTGGATTCTGTGGTTCAGCCTCAGCCACACTAGTGTAGCATGGAATGTGGAAGCTGCTTCCTTATGTGTTGTTTGTCTCTGTGGCCAGACTTGTGTCATTGCATGTGTTCTTTTGCTAAACCACATGCATCCCACTAGTGTCATTGACCCACATGACCACATTGCATGTGTCCTTTTCATAAACCACATTGATCCTACATGACCACACAAACTCCAGCGGATTCTTTAGTGCTGCCTATGCCACACTGGTGCAGCATGCAATGTGGAAGATGCTTTCCTATGTGCTTTTGGTCTCTGTGACGATACTGGTGTCATTTCATGTGTTCTTTTCATAAACCACATGGATCCCACTAGTGTCATTGACCCACATGACCACATTACATGTGTCCTTTTCATCAACCACATTGATCCCACGTGACCACATAAACTCCAGCGGATTTTGTGGTGCTGCCTCTACCACACTGGTGCAGCATGCAATGTGGAAGATGCTTTCCTATGTGCTTTTGCTCTCTGTTACTATACCGGTGTCATTGCATGTGTTCTTTTCATAAACCACATGGATCCCACTAGTGCCATTGACCCACATGACCACATTGCATGTGTTATTTTCATAAACCACATTGATACCACATGACCACATACACTCCAGTGGATTTTGTGGTTCACCCTCTACCACTCTAGTGCGGCATGCAATGTGGAAGTTGCTTTCCCATGTAGTTTTGGTCACTGTGACCATACTAGTGTCATTGCATGTGTTCTTTACCTAAACCACGTGGATCACACTAGTTTCATTGACCCACATGACCACATTGCATGTGTTCTTTTCATAAACAACATTGATCCCACATGACCACACAAACTCTAGCGGATTCGGTGGTGCAGCCTCTGCCACACCAGTGCAGCATGCAATGTGGAAAATGCTTTTCTATGTGCTTTTGGTCTTTGTGACCATATTGGTGTCATTGCATGTGTTCTTTTCCTAAACCACATGGATCCCACTAGTGTCATTGACCCACATGAACACATTGGATGTGTTGTTTTAATAAACCACATTGATCCCACATGACCACACACACTGAGTGGATTACGTGGTTCTGCCTCGGCTATACTGTTGTAGCATGCAATGTGGAAGCTGCTTTCCTATGTGCTTTTTGTTCTCTGTGGCCATACTGGTGTCATTGCATGTGTTATTTTCCTTAACTACATGGATCCCACTAGTGTCATTGATCCAAATGACCACATTGCATGTGTTCTTTTCAGAAACCACATTGATCACACATGACCACACAAACTCTAGTGTATTCTATGCTGCAGCCTCTACCACACTAGTACATCATGCAATGTGCAAGATGCTTTCTTATGTGCTTTTGGGCTTTGTGACCATACTAATGTCATTGCATGTGTTCTTTTCCAAAACTACATGGATCCCACTAGTATCATCAACCCACATGACCACATTACATGTGTTATTTTCATAAACCACATTTATCCCACATGACCACAAAAAATCCAGTGGATTGTGTGGGGCATCCTGTGCCAGACTAGTGCAGCATGCAATGTGGAAGAGGCTTTCCTATGTGATTTTAGTCTCTGTGACCATATTGGTGTCATTGCATGTGTTCTTTTCGTAAACCAGATGGATCCCACTAGTGTCATTAACCCACATGACCACATCGCATGTGTCCTTTTCATAAACCACATTGATCCCACGTGACCACACAAACTCCTGCGCATTCTGTGGTGCTACCTCTGCCACACTAGTGCGGCATGCAATGTGGAAGTTGCTTTCCTATGTGCTATTGGTCTCTGTGACCATACCTGGTGTCATTGCATGTGTTCTTTACCTAAACCACATGGATCACACTAGTTTCATTGACCCACATGACCACATGCAATGTGTTCTTTTCATAAACAATATTGATCCCACATGACCACACAAACTCTAGCGGATTCTGTGGTGCAGCCTCTGCCACACTAGTGTAGCATGCAATGTGGAAAATGCTTTTCTATGTGCTTTTGGTCTTTGTGACCATATTGGTGTCATTGCATGTGTTCTTTTCCTAAACCACATGGATCCCACTACTGTCATTGACCCACATGAACACATTGGATGTGTTGTTTTCATAAACCACATTGATCCCACATGACCACACACACTGAGTGGATTACGTGGTTCTGCCTCGGCTATACTGTTGTAGCATGCAATGTGGAAGCTGCTTTCCTATGTGCTTTTGGTCTCTGTGGCCATACTGGTGTCATTGCATGTGTTATTTTCCTTAACTACATGGATCCCACTACTGTCATTGATCCAAATGACCACATTGCATGTGTTCTTTTCAGAAACCACATTGATCACACATGACCACACAAACTCTAGTGGATTCTATGGTGCAGCCTCTACCACACTAGTACATCATGCAATGTGCAAGATGCTTTCCTATGTGCTTTTGGGCTTTGTGACCATACTGGTGTCATTGCATGTGTTCTTTTCCTAACCTACATGGATCCCACTAGTATCATCAACCTACATGACCACATTACATGTGTTATTTTCATAAACCACATTGATCTCACATGACCACAAAAAATCCAGTGGATTGTGTGGGGCATCCTGTGCCAGACTAGTGCAGCATGCAATGTGGAAGAGGCTTTCCTATGTGCTTTTAGTCTCTTTGACCATATTGGTGTCATTGCAAGTGTTCTTTTCGTAAACCACATGGATCCCACTAGTGTCATTAACCCACATGACCACATCGCATGTGTCCTTTTCATATACCACATTGATCCCACGTGACCACACAAAATCATGTGGATTCTATGGTGCTACTTCTGCCACACTAGTGTGGCATGCAATGTGGAAGTTGCTTTCCTATGTGCTATTGGTCTCTCTGACCATACCTGGTCTCATTGCATGTGTTCTTTTCATAAGCCACATGGATCCCACAAGTGTCATTGACCCACATGACCACATTGCATGTGTCATTTGCATAAACCACATTGATCCCACATGACCATACAAACTCGAGTGGATTCTGTGGTGTTGCCTCTGCTACACTGGTGCAGCATGCAATGTGGAAGATGCTTTCCTATGTGCTTTTAGTCTCTATGACCATAATGGTGTCATTGCATGTGTTATTTTCCTAAACCACATGGATCCCACTAGTGTCATTGAACCACATGACTACATTGCATGTCTTCATTTCTTGAACCACATTGATCCCACATGGCCACACAAACTCCAGTAGATTCTATGGTGCAGCCTCTACCACACTAGTACAACATGCAATGTGCAAGATGCTTTCCTATGTGCTTTTGGTATTTGTGACCATACTGGTGTCATTACGTGTGTTCTTTTCCTACACTACATGGATCCCACTAGTATCATCGACCCACATGACCACATTGCATGTGTTCTTTTCATAAACCACATTGATCCCACATGACCACACACACTCCAGTGGATTCTGAGGTTCAGCCTCTGCCACGCTAGTGTAGCATGCAATGTGGAAGCTGCTTTCCTATGTGGTTTTGGTCTTTGTGACCATACTGGTGTCATTGCATGTGTTCTTTTCCTATACCACATGGATACCACTAGTGTCATTGACCCACATGACCACATTGCATGTGTGATTTTCATAAACCACATTAATCCCAAATGACCACACACACTCCTGTGGATTCTGTGGTTCAGCCTCTGCCACACTAGTGCAGCATGCAATGTGGAAGTTGCTTTCCTATGTGCTTTTGGTCTCTGTGACCATATTGGTGTCATTGCATGTGTTTTTTTCCTAAACCACATGGATTCCACTAGTGTCATTGACCCACATGAGTACATTGCATGTGTTTCTTCATAAACCACATTGATCCCACATGACCACACACACTCGAGTGGATTTTGTGGTTCATCCTCGCCTACACTGTTCTAGCATGCAATATGGAAGTTGCTTTTCTTTGTGCTTTTGGTCTCTGTGGCCACACTGGTTTCGTTGCATGTGTTATTATCCTAAACCACATGGATCCCACTAGTGGCATTGATCCAAATGACCACATTGCATGTGTTCTTTTCATAAAACACATGGATCCCACTAGTGTCATTGACCCACATGACCACATTTCATGTGTTCTTTTCATAAACCACATGGATCCCACTAGTGTCATTGACCCACATGACCACATTGCATGTGTTCTTTTCATAAACCACATTGACCCCACATGACCGCACAAACTCCAGTGGATTCTGTGGTGCATCATGTGCTATACTGGGGCAGCATGCAATGTGGAAGATGCTTTCATATGTGCTTTTGGTCTCTATGACCAACTGGTGTCATTGCATGTGTTATTTTCCTAAACCACATGGATCCCACTAGTGTCATTGACCCACATGACCATATTGCATGTGTTCTTTTCATAAACCACATTGATCCCACACGGCCACACACACTCGACTGGATTCTGTGGTTCAGCCTCAGCCACACTAGTGTAGCATGGAATGTGGAAGCTGCTTCCTTATGTGTTGTTTGTCTCTGTGGCCAGACTTGTGTCATTGCATGTGTTATTTTCCTAAACCAAACGGATCCCACTAGTGTCATTGATCCAAATGACCACATTGCATGTGTTCTTTTCATAAACCACATTGATCCCACATGACCACACAACCTCAAGTGGATTCTACGGTGCATCATGTCCCACACTAGTGCAACATGCAAGTTGGAAGATGCTTTCCTATGTGCTTTTAGTCTATGTGACCATACTGGTGTCATTGCATGTGTTCTTTTCCTAAACCACATGGATCCCACTAGTGTCATTGACCCACATGACCACATTACATGTGTCCTTTTCATAAACCACATTGATCCCACGTGACCACATAAACTCCAGCGGATTCTGTGGTGCTGCCTCTACCACACTGGTGCAGCATGCAATGTGGAAGATGCTTTCCTATGTGCTTTTACTCTCTGTTACTATACTGGTGTCATTGCATGTGTTCTTTTCATAAACCACATGGATCCCACTAGTGCCATTGACCCACATGACCACATTGCATGTGTTATTTTCATAAACCACATTGATACCACATGACCACATACACTCCAGTGGATTTTGTGGTTCACCCTCTACCACTCTAGTGCAGCATGAAATGTGGATGTTGCTTTCCCATGTGGTTTTGGTCACTGTGACCATACTAGTGTCATTGCATGTGTTCTTTACCTAAACCACATGGATCACACTAGTTTCATTGACCCACATGACCACATTGCATGTGTTCTTTTCATAAACAACATTGATCCCACATGACCACACAAACTCTAGCGGATTCGGTGGTGTAGCCTCTGCCACACCAGTGCAGCATGCAATGTGGAAAATGCTTTTCTATGTGCTTTTGGTCTTTGTGACCATATTGGTGTCATTGCATGTGTTCTTTTCCTAAACCACATGGATCCCACTAGTGTCATTGACCCACATGAACACATGGATGTGTTGTTTTCATAAACCACATTGATCCCACATGACCACACACACTGAGTGGATTACGTGGTTCTGCCTCAGCTATACTGTTGTATCATGCAATGTGGAAGCTGCTTTCCTATGTGCTTTTGTTCTCTGTGGCCATACTGGTGTCATTGCATGTGTTATTTTCCTTAACTAGATGGATCCCACTAGTGTCATTGATCCAAATGACCACATTGCATGTGTTCTTTTCAGAAACCACATTGATCACACATGACCACACAAACTCTAGTGTATTCTATGGTGCAGCCTCTACCACACTAGTACATCATGCAATGTGCAAGATGCTTTCCTATGTGCTTTTGGGCTTTGTGACCATACTAGTGTCATTGCATGTGTTCTTTTCCAAAACTACATGGATCCCACTAGTATCATCAACCCACATGACCACATTACATGTGTTATTTTCATAAACCACATTTATCCCACATGACCACAAAAAATCCAGTGGATTGTGTGGGGCATCCTGTGCCAGACTAGTGCAGCATGCAATGTGGAAGAGGCTTTCCTATGTGCTTTTAGTCTCTGTGACCATATTGGTGTCATTGCATGTGTTCTTTTCGTAAACCACATGGATCCCACTAGTGTCATTAACCCACATGACCACATCGCATGTGTCCTTTTCATAAACCACATTGATCCCACGTGACCACACAAACTCCTGCGGATTCTGTGGTGCTACCTCTGCCACACTAGTGCGGCATGCAATGTGGAAGTTGCTTTCCTATGTGCTATTGGTCTCTATGATCATACCTGGTGTCATTGCATGTGTTCTTTACCTAAACCACATGGATCACACTAGTTTCATTGACCCACAAGACCACATGCAATGTGTTCTTTTCATAAACAATATTGATCCCACATGACCACACAAACTCTAGCGGATTCTGTGGTGCAGCCTCTACCACACTAGTGTAGCATGCAATGTGGAAAATGCTTTTCTATGTGCTTTTGGTCTTTGTGACCATATTGGTGTCATTGCATGTGTTCTTTTCCTAAACCACATGGATCCCACTAGTGTCATTGACCCACATGAACACATTGGATGTGTTGTTTTCATAAACCACATTGATCCCACATGACCACACACACTGAGTGGATTACATGGTTCAGCCTCGGCTATACTTTTGTAGCATGCAATGTGGAAGCTGCTTTCCTATGTGCTTTTGGTCTCTGTGGCCATACTGGTGTCATTGCATGTGTTATTTTCCTTAACTACATGGATCCCACTAGTGTCATTGATCCAAATGACCACATTGCATGTGTTCTTTTCAGAAACCACATTGATCACACATGACCACACAAACTCTAGTGGATTCTATGGTGCAGCCTCTACCACACTAGTACATCATGCAATGTGGAAGCTGCTTTCCTATGTGGTTTTGGTCTTTGTGACCATACTGGTGTCATTGCATTTGTTCTTTTCCTAACCTACATGGATCCCACTAGTATCATCAACCTACATGACCATATTACATGTGTTATTTTCATAAACCACATTGATCCCACATGACCACAAAAAATCCAGTGGATTGTGTGGGGCATCCTATGCCAGACTAGTGCAACATGCAATGTGGAAGAGGCTTTCCTATGTGCTTTTAGTCTCTTTGACCATATTGGTGTCATTGCATGTGTTCTTTTCGTAAACCACATGGATCCCACTAGTGTCATTAACCCACATGACCACATCGCATGTGTCCTTTTCATATACCACATTGATCCCACGTGACCACACAAACTCATGCGGATTCTATGGTGCTACTTCTGCCACACTAGTGTGGCATGCAATGTGGAAGTTGCTTTCCTATGTGCTATTGGTCTCTGTGACCATACCTGGTCTCATTGCATGTGTTCTTTTCATAAGCCACATGGATCCGACTAGTGTCATTGACCCACATGACCACATTGCATGTGTCATTTGCATAAACCACATTGATCCCACCTGACCATACAAACTCCAGTGGATTCTGTGGTGTTGCCTCTGCTACACTGGTGCAGCATGCAATGTGGAAGATGCTTTCCTATGTGCTTTTAGTCTCTATGACCATAATAGTGTCATTGCATGTGTTATTTTCCTAAACCACATGGATCCCACTAGTGTCATTGAACCACATGACTACATTACATGTCTTCATTTCTTGAACCACATTGATCCCACATGGCCACACAAACTCCAGTAGATTCTATGGTGCAGCCTCTACCACACTAGTACAACATGCAATGTGCAAGATGCTTTCCTATGTGCTTTTGGTATTTGTGACCATACTGGTGTCATTACGTGTGTTCTTTTCCTACACTACATGGATCCCACTAGTATCATCGACCCACATGACCACATTGCATGTGTTCTTTTCATAAACCACATTGATCCCACATGACCACACACACTCCAGTGGATTCTGAGGTTCAGCCTCTGCCACGCTAGTGTAGCATGCAATGTGGAAGCTGCTTTCCTATGTGGTTTTGGTCTTTGTGACCATACTGGTGTCATTGCATGTGTTCTTTTCCTATACCACATGGATACCACTAGTGTCATTGACCCACATGACCACATTGCATGTGTGATTTTCATAAACCACATTAATCCCAAATGACCACACACACTCCTGTGGATTCTGTGGTTCAGCCTCTGCCACACTAGTGCAGCATGCAATGTGGAAGTTGCTTTCCTATGTGCTTTTGGTCTCTGTGACCATATTGGTGTCATTGCATGTGTTTTTTTTCCTAAACCACATGGATTCCACTAGTGTCATTGACCCACATGAGTACATTGCATGTGTTTCTTCATAAACCACATTGATCCCACATGACCACACACACTCGAGTGGATTTTGTGGTTCATCCTCGCCTACACTGTTCTAGCATGCAATATGGAAGTTGCTTTTCTTTGTGCTTTTGGTCTCTGTGGCCACACTGGTTTCGTTGCATGTGTTATTATCCTAAACCACATGGATCCCACTAGTGGCATTGATCCAAATGACCACATTGCATGTGTTCTTTTCATAAAACACATGGATCCCACTAGTGTCATTGACCCACATGACCACATTTCATGTGTTCTTTTCATAAACCACATGGATCCCACTAGTGTCATTGACCCACATGACCACATTGCATGTGTTCTTTTCATAAACCACATTGACCCCACATGACCGCACAAACTCCAGTGGATTCTGTGGTGCATCATGTGCTATACTGGGGCAGCATGCAATGTGGAAGATGCTTTCATATGTGCTTTTGGTCTCTATGACCAACTGGTGTCATTGCATGTGTTATTTTCCTAAACCACATGGATCCCACTAGTGTCATTGACCCACATGACCATATTGCATGTGTTCTTTTCATAAACCACATTGATCCCACACGGCCACACACACTCGACTGGATTCTGTGGTTCAGCCTCAGCCACACTAGTGTAGCATGGAATGTGGAAGCTGCTTCCTTATGTGTTGTTTGTCTCTGTGGCCAGACTTGTGTCATTGCATGTGTTATTTTCCTAAACCAAACGGATCCCACTAGTGTCATTGATCCAAATGACCACATTGCATGTGTTCTTTTCATAAACCACATTGATCCCACATGACCACACAACCTCAAGTGGATTCTACGGTGCATCATGTCCCACACTAGTGCAACATGCAAGTTGGAAGATGCTTTCCTATGTGCTTTTAGTCTATGTGACCATACTGGTGTCATTGCATGTGTTCTTTTCCTAAACCACATGGATCCCACTAGTGTCATTGACCCACATGACCACATTACATGTGTCCTTTTCATAAACCACATTGATCCCACGTGACCACATAAACTCCAGCGGATTCTGTGGTGCTGCCTCTACCACACTGGTGCAGCATGCAATGTGGAAGATGCTTTCCTATGTGCTTTTACTCTCTGTTACTATACTGGTGTCATTGCATGTGTTCTTTTCATAAACCACATGGATCCCACTAGTGCCATTGACCCACATGACCACATTGCATGTGTTATTTTCATAAACCACATTGATACCACATGACCACATACACTCCAGTGGATTTTGTGGTTCACCCTCTACCACTCTAGTGCAGCATGAAATGTGGATGTTGCTTTCCCATGTGGTTTTGGTCACTGTGACCATACTAGTGTCATTGCATGTGTTCTTTACCTAAACCACATGGATCACACTAGTTTCATTGACCCACATGACCACATTGCATGTGTTCTTTTCATAAACAACATTGATCCCACATGACCACACAAACTCTAGCGGATTCGGTGGTGTAGCCTCTGCCACACCAGTGCAGCATGCAATGTGGAAAATGCTTTTCTATGTGCTTTTGGTCTTTGTGACCATATTGGTGTCATTGCATGTGTTCTTTTCCTAAACCACATGGATCCCACTAGTGTCATTGACCCACATGAACACATGGATGTGTTGTTTTCATAAACCACATTGATCCCACATGACCACACACACTGAGTGGATTACGTGGTTCTGCCTCAGCTATACTGTTGTATCATGCAATGTGGAAGCTGCTTTCCTATGTGCTTTTGTTCTCTGTGGCCATACTGGTGTCATTGCATGTGTTATTTTCCTTAACTAGATGGATCCCACTAGTGTCATTGATCCAAATGACCACATTGCATGTGTTCTTTTTAGAAACCATATTGATCACACATGACCACACAAACTCTAGTGTATTCTATGGTGCAGCCTCTACCACACTAGTACATCATGCAATGTGCAAGATGCTTTCCTATGTGCTTTTGGGCTTTGTGACCATACTAGTGTCATTGCATGTGTTCTTTTCCAAAACTACATGGATCCCACTAGTATCATCAACCCACATGACCACATTACATGTGTTATTTTCATAAACCACATTTATCCCACATGACCACAAAAAATCCAGTGGATTGTGTGGGGCATCCTGTGCCAGACTAGTGCAGCATGCAATGTGGAAGAGGCTTTCCTATGTGCTTTTAGTCTCTGTGACCATATTGGTGTCATTGCATGTGTTCTTTTCGTAAACCACATGGATCCCACTAGTGTCATTAACCCACATGACCACATCGCATGTGTCCTTTTCATAAACCACATTGATCCCACGTGACCACACAAACTCCTGCGGATTCTGTGGTGCTACCTCTGCCACACTAGTGCGGCATGCAATGTGGAAGTTGCTTTCCTATGTGCTATTGGTCCCTCTGATCATACCTGGTGTCATTGCATGTGTTCTTTACCTAAACCACATGGATCACACTAGTTTCATTGACCCACAAGACCACATGCAATGTGTTCTTTTCATAAACAATATTTATCCCACATGACCACACAAACTCTAGCGGATTCTGTGGTGCAGCCTCTACCACACTAGTGTAGCATGCAATGTGGAAAATGCTTTTCTATGTGCTTTTGGTCTTTGTGACCATATTGGTGTCATTGCATGTGTTCTTTTCCTAAACCACATGGATCCCACTAGTGTCATTGACCCACATGAACACATTGGATGTGTTGTTTTCATAAACCACATTGATCCCACATGACCACACACACTGAGTGGATTACATGGTTCAGCCTCGGCTATACTTTTGTAGCATGCAATGTGGAAGCTGCTTTCCTATGTGCTTTTGGTCTCTGTGGCCATACTGGTGTCATTGCATGTGTTATTTTCCTTAACTACATGGATCCCACTAGTGTCATTGATCCAAATGACCACATTGCATGTGTTCTTTTCAGAAACCACATTGATCACACATGACCACACAAACTCTAGTGGATTCTATGGTGCAGCCTCTACCACACTAGTACATCATGCAATGTGGAAGATGCTTTCCTATGTGGTTTTGGGCTTTGTGACCATACTGGTGTCATTGCATTTGTTCTTTTCCTAACCTACATGGATCCCACTAGTATCATCAACCTACATGACCATATTACATGTGTTATTTTCATAAACCACATTGATCCCACATGACCACAAAAAATCCAGTGGATTGTGTGGGGCATCCTATGCCAGACTAGTGCAACATGCAATGTGGAAGAGGCTTTCCTATGTGCTTTTAGTCTCTTTGACCATATTGGTGTCATTGCATGTGTTCTTTTCGTAAACCACATGGATCCCACTAGTGTCATTAACCCACATGACCACATCGCATGTGTCCTTTTCATATACCACATTGATCCCACGTGACCACACAAACTCATGCGGATTCTATGGTGCTACTTCTGCCACACTAGTGTGGCATGCAATGTGGAAGTTGCTTTCCTATGTGCTATTGGTCTCTGTGACCATACCTGGTCTCATTGCATGTGTTCTTTTCATAAGCCACATGGATCCGACTAGTGTCATTGACCCACATGACCACATTGCATGTGTCATTTGCATAAACCACATTGATCCCACCTGACCATACAAACTCCAGTGGATTCTGTGGTGTTGCCTCTGCTACACTGGTGCAGCATGCAATGTGGAAGATGCTTTCCTATGTGCTTTTAGTCTCTATGACCATAATAGTGTCATTGCATGTGTTATTTTCCTAAACCACATGGATCCCACTAGTGTCATTGAACCACATGACTACATTACATGTCTTCATTTCTTGAACCACATTGATCCCACATGGCCACACAAACTCCAGTAGATTCTATGGTGCAGCCTCTACCACACTAGTACAACATGCAATGTGCAAGATGCTTTCCTATGTGCTTTTGGTATTTGTGACCATACTGGTGTCATTACGTGTGTTCTTTTCCTACACTACATGGATCCCACTAGTATCATCGACCCACATGACCACATTGCATGTGTTCTTTTCATAAACCACATTGATCCCACATGACCACACACACTCCAGTGGATTCTGAGGTTCAGCCTCTGCCACGCTAGTGTAGCATGCAATGTGGAAGCTGCTTTCCTATGTGGTTTTGGTCTTTGTGACCATACTGGTGTCATTGCATGTGTTCTTTTCCTATACCACATGGATACCACTAGTGTCATTGACCCACATGACCACATTGCATGTGTGATTTTCATAAACCACATTAATCCCAAATGACCACACACACTCCTGTGGATTCTATGGTTCAGCCTCTGCCACACTAGTGCAGCATGCAATGTGGAAGTTGCTTTCCTATGTGCTTTTGGTCTCTGTGACCATATTGGTGTCATTGCATGTGTTTTTTTCCTAAACCACATGGATTCCACTAGTGTCATTGACCCACATGAGTACATTGCATGTGTTTCTTCATAAACCACATTGATCCCACATGACCACACACACTCGAGTGGATTTTGTGGTTCATCCTCGCCTACACTGTTCTAGCATGCAATATGGAAGTTGCTTTTCTTTGTGCTTTTGGTCTCTATGGCCACACTGGTTTCGTTGCATGTGTTATTATCCTAAACCACATGGATCCCACTAGTGGCATTGATCCAAATGACCACATTGCATGTGTTCTTTTCATAAAACACATGGATCCCACTAGTGTCATTGACCCACATGACCACATTTCATGTGTTCTTTTCATAAACCACATGGATCCCACTAGTGTCATTGACCCACATGACCACATTGCATGTGTTCTTTTCATAAACCACATTGACCCCACATGACCACACAAACTCCAGTGGATTCTGTGGTGCATCATGTGCTATACTGGGGCAGCATGCAATGTGGAAGATGCTTTCATATGTGCTTTTGGTCTCTATGACCAACTGGTGTCATTGCATGTGTTATTTTCCTAAACCACATGGATCCCACTAGTGTCATTGACCCACATGACCATATTGCATGTGTTCTTTTCATAAACCACATTGATCCCACACGGCCACACACACTCGACTGGATTCTGTGGTTCAGCCTCAGCCACACTAGTGTAGCATGGAATGTGGAAGCTGCTTCCTTATGTGTTGTTTGTCTCTGTGGCCAGACTTGTGTCATTGCATGTGTTATTTTCCTAAACCAAACGGATCCCACTAGTGTCATTGATCCAAATGACCACATTGCATGTGTTCTTTTCATAAACCACATTGATCCCACATGACCACACAACCTCAAGTGGATTCTACGGTGCATCATGTCCCACACTAGTGCAACATGCAAGTTGGAAGATGCTTTCCTATGTGCTTTTAGTCTATGTGACCATACTGGTGTCATTGCATGTGTTCTCTTCCTAAACCACATGGATCCCACTAGTGTCATTGACCCACATGACCACATTACATGTGTCCTTTTCATAAACCACATTGATCCCACGTGACCACATAAACTCCAGCGGATTCTGTGGTGCTGCCTCTACCACACTGGTGCAGCATGCAATGTGGAAGATGCTTTCCTATGTGCTTTTACTCTCTGTTACTATACTGGTGTCATTGCATGTGTTCTTTTCATAAACCACATGGATCCCACTAGTGCCATTGACCCACATGACCACATTGCATGTGTTATTTTCATAAACCAAATTGATACCACATGACCACATACACTCCAGTGGATTTTGTGGTTCACCCTCTACCACTCTAGTGCAGCATGAAATGTGGATGTTGCTTTCCCATGTGGTTTTGGTCACTGTGACCATACTAGTGTCATTGCATGTGTTCTTTACCTAAACCACATGGATCACACTAGTTTCATTGACCCACATGACCACATTGCATGTGTTCTTTTCATAAACAACATTGATCCCACATGACCACACAAACTCTAGCGGATTCGGTGGTGTAGCCTCTGCCACACCAGTGCAGCATGCAATGTGGAAAATGCTTTTCTATGTGCTTTTGGTCTTTGTGACCATATTGGTGTCATTGCATGTGTTCTTTTCCTAAACCACATGGATCCCACTAGTGTCATTGACCCACATGAACACATGGATGTGTTGTTTTCATAAACCACATTGATCCCACATGACCACACACACTGAGTGGATTACGTGGTTCTGCCTCAGCTATACTGTTGTATCATGCAATGTGGAAGCTGCTTTCCTATGTGCTTTTGTTCTCTGTGGCCATACTGGTGTCATTGCATGTGTTATTTTCCTTAACTAGATGGATCCCACTAGTGTCATTGATCCAAATGACCACATTGCATGTGTTCTTTTCAGAAACCACATTGATCACACATGACCACACAAACTCTAGTGTATTCTATGGTGCAGCCTCTACCACACTAGTACATCATGCAATGTGCAAGATGCTTTCCTATGTGCTTTTGGGCTTTGTGACCATACTAGTGTCATTGCATGTGTTCTTTTCCAAAACTACATGGATCCCACTAGTATCATCAACCCACATGACCACATTACATGTGTTATTTTCATAAACCACATTTATCCCACATGACCACAAAAAATCCAGTGGATTGTGTGGGGCATCCTGTGCCAGACTAGTGCAGCATGCAATGTGGAAGAGGCTTTCCTATGTGCTTTTAGTCTCTGTGACCATATTGGTGTCATTGCATGTGTTCTTTTCGTAAACCACATGGATCCCACTAGTGTCATTAACCCACATGACCACATCGCATGTGTCCTTTTCATAAACCACATTGATCCCACGTGACCACACAAACTCCTGCGGATTCTGTGGTGCTACCTCTGCCACACTAGTGCGGCATGCAATGTGGAAGTTGCTTTCCTATGTGCTATTGGTCTCTGTGATCATACCTGGTGTCATTGCATGTGTTCTTTACCTAAACCACATGGATCACACTAGTTTCATTGACCCACAAGACCACATGCAATGTGTTCTTTTCATAAACAATATTTATCCCACATGACCACACAAACTTTAGCGGATTCTGTGGTGCAGCCTCTACCACACTAGTGTAGCATGCAATGTGGAAAATGCTTTTCTATGTGCTTTTGGTCTTTGTGACCATATTGGTGTCATTGCATGTGTTCTTTTCCTAAACCACATGGATCCCACTAGTGTCATTGACCCACATGAACACATTGGATGTGTTGTTTTCATAAACCACATTGATCCCACATGACCACACACACTGAGTGGATTACATGGTTCAGCCTCGGCTATACTTTTGTAGCATGCAATGTGGAAGCTGCTTTCCTATGTGCTTTTGGTCTCTGTGGCCATACTGGTGTCATTGCATGTGTTATTTTCCTTAACTACATGGATCCCACTAGTGTCATTGATCCAAATGACCACATTGCATGTGTTCTTTTCAGAAACCACATTGATCACACATGACCACACAAACTCTAGTGGATTCTATGGTGCAGCCTCTACCACACTAGTACATCATGCAATGTGCAAGATGCTTTCCTATGTGCTTTTGGGCTTTGTGACCATACTGGTGTCATTGCATTTGTTCTTTTCCTAACCTACATGGATCCCACTAGTATCATCAACCTACATGACCATATTACATGTGTTATTTTCATAAACCACATTGATCCCACATGACCACAAAAAATCCAGTGGATTGTGTGGGGCATCCTATGCCAGACTAGTGCAACATGCAATGTGGAAGAGGCTTTCCTATGTGCTTTTAGTCTCTTTGACCATATTGGTGTCATTGCATGTGTTCTTTTCGTAAACCACATGGATCCCACTAGTGTCATTAACCCACATGACCACATCGCATGTGTCCTTTTCATATACCACATTGATCCCACGTGACCACACAAACTCATGCGGATTCTATGGTGCTACTTCTGCCACACTAGTGTGGCATGCAATGTGGAAGTTGCTTTCCTATGTGCTATTGGTCTCTGTGACCATACCTGGTCTCATTGCATGTGTTCTTTTCATAAGCCACATGGATCCGACTAGTGTCATTGACCCACATGACCACATTGCATGTGTCATTTGCATAAACCACATTGATCCCACCTGACCATACAAACTCCAGTGGATTCTGTGGTGTTGCCTCTGCTACACTGGTGCAGCATGCAATGTGGAAGATGCTTTCCTATGTGCTTTTAGTCTCTATGACCATAATAGTGTCATTGCATGTGTTATTTTCCTAAACCACATGGATCCCACTAGTGTCATTGAACCACATGACTACATTACATGTCTTCATTTCTTGAACCACATTGATCCCACATGGCCACACAAACTCCAGTAGATTCTATGGTGCAGCCTCTACCACACTAGTACAACATGCAATGTGCAAGATGCTTTCCTATGTGCTTTTGGTATTTGTGACCATACTGGTGTCATTACGTGTGTTCTTTTCCTACACTACATGGATCCCACTAGTATAATCGACCCACATGACCACATTGCATGTGTTCTTTTCATAAACCACATTGATCCATCATGACCACACACACTCCAGTGGATTCTGTGGTTCAGCCTCTGCCACGCTAGTGTAGCATCAATGTGGAAGCTGCTTTCCTATGTGGTTTTGGTCTTTGTTACCATACTGGTGTCATTGCATGTGTTCTTTTCCTATACCACATGGATACCACTAGTGTCATTGACCCACATGACCACATTGCATGTGTGATTTTCATAAACCACATTAATCCCAAATGACCACACACACTCCTGTGGATTCTGTGGTTCAGCCTCTGCCACACTAGTGTAGCATGCAATGTGGAAGTTGCTTTCCTATGTGCTTTTGGTCTTTGTGACCATACTGGTGTCATTGCATGTGTTCTTTTCCTACAACACATGGATCTAACAAGTGTCATTGACCCACATGACCACATTGCATGTGTTCTTTTCATAAACCACATTGATCCCACATGACCATACAAACTCCAGTGGATTGTGTGGCTCAGCCTCTGCCACACTGGTGTAGCATGCAATGTAGAAGCTACTTTCCTATGTGCTTTTGGTCTCTGTGGCCATACCGGTGTTATTGCATGTCTTATTTTCCTAAACCACATGGAACCCACTAGTGACATTGATACAAATGACCACATTGCATGTGTTCTTTTCATAAACCACATTGATCCCACATGACACACAAACTCTCATGGATTCTGTGGTGCATCATGTGCCATAGTGGTGCATCATGCAATGTGGAAGATGCTTTAATATGTGATTTTGTACTTTGCGACCATACTGGTGTCACTGCATGCATTCATTTCCTAAACCACATGGATCCCCCTAGTGTCATTGACCCACATGACCATATTCCATGTGTTCTTTTCATAAACCACATTGATCCCACATGACCACACACACTCTAGTGGATTATGTGGTTCAGCCTCTGCCACACTAGTGCAGCATGCAATGTGGAAGCTGCTTTCCTATGTGCTTTTCGTCTCTGTGACCATACTGGTGTCGTTGCATGTGTTCTTTTCCTAAACCACATGGATCCCACTAGTGTCATTTTCCCACATGACCACATTGCATGTGTTATTTTCATAAATCACATTGATCCCACATGACCACACACTCGAGTTTATTTTGTTGTGCATCCTCTGCCACACTGGTGCAACATGCAATGTGGAACATGCTTTCCTATGTGCTTTTGGTCTCTGTGACCATATTGGTGTCATTGCATGTGTTTTTTTCCTAAACCACATGGATTCTACTAGTGTCATTCACCCACATGAGTACATTGCATGTGTTTCTTCATAAACCACATTGATCCCACATGACCACACACACTCGAGTGGATTTTGTGGTTCATCCTCGGCTACACTGTTCTAGCATGCAATATGGAAGCTGCTTTTCTTTGTGCTTTTGGTCTCTGTGGCCACACTGGTTTCGTTGCATGTGTTATTATCCTAAACCACATGGATCCCACTAGTGGCATTGATCCAAATGACCACATTGCATGTGTTCTTTTCATAAAACACATTGATCCCAAATGACCATACAAACTCCAGTGGATTCTATGGTGCAGCCTCTGCCACGCTATTAAAACATGCAATGTGCAAGATGCTTTCCTATGTGATTTTGGTCTTTGTGACCATACTGGTGTCATTGCATGTGTTCTTTTCCTAAACCACATGGATCCCACTAGTCTCATTTACCCACATGACCACATTGCATGTGTTCTTTTCATAAACCACATTGATCCCACATGACCACACACACTCGAGTCGATTTTGTTGTGAAGCCTCTACCACACTGGTGCAGCATGCAATGTGGAAGATGCTTTCCTAGGTGCTTTTGGTCTCTATGACCATATTGGTATCATTGCATGTTTTTTTCCTAAACCACATGGATTCCACTAGTGTCACTGACCAACCTAAGCACATTGCATGTGTTTTTTCATAAACCACATTGATCCCACATGACCACACACACTCGAGTGGATTCTGTGGTTCAGCCTCGGCTACACTTTTGTAGCATGCAATGTGGAAGATGCTTGCCTATGTTCTTTTGGTCTCTGTGGCCACACTGGTGTCATTGCATGCGTTTTTTTCCTAAACCACATGGATCCCACTAGTGTCATTCATCCAAATGACCCCACATGACCACACAAACTCTAGTAGATTCTACGGTGCAGCCTCTGCCACACATTACATGTGTTCTTTTCATAAACCACATTGATCCCACATGACCACAAAAAATCCAGTGGATTGTGTGGGGCATCTTGTGCCAAACTAGTGCAGCATGCAATGTGGAAGAGGCTTTCCTATGTGCTTTTAGTCTTTGTGACCATATTGGTGTCATTGCATGTGTTATTTTCGTAAACCACATGGATCCCACTAGTGTCATTAACCCACATGACCACATCGCATGTGTCCTTTTCATAAACCACATTGATCCCACGTGACCACACAAAGTCCTGCGGATTCTGTGGTGCTGCCTCTGCCACACTAGTGCGGCATGCAATGTGGAAGATGCTTTCCTATGTGCTATTGCGCTCTGTGACCATACCTGGTATCATTGCATGTGTTCTTTTCATAAGCCACATGGATCCCACTAGTGTTATTGACCCACATGACCACATTGCATGTGTCATTTTCATAAACCACATTGATCCCACATGACCATACAGACTCCAGTGGATTCTGTGGTGCTGCCTCTGCCACACTGGTGTAGCATGCAATGTGAAAGATGCTTTCCTATGTGCTTTTAGTCTCTATGACCATAATGGTGTCATTGCATGTGTTATTTTCCTAAACCACATGGATCCCACTAGTGTCATTGAACTACATGACTACATTGCATGTGTTCATTTCATGAACCACATTGATCCCACATGGCCACACAATCTCCAGTAGATTCTATGGTGCAGCCTCTACCACACTAGTACAACATTCCATGTGCAAGATGCTTTCCTATGTGCTTTTGGTATTTGTGACCGTACTGGTGTCATTACATGTGTTCTTTTCCTAAACTACATGGATCCCACTAGTATCATCGACCCACATGACCACATTGCATGTGTTTTTTTCATAAACCACATTGATCCCACATGACCACCACACTCCAGTGGATTCCGTGGTTCAGCCTCTGCCACACTAGTGTAGCATGCAATGTGGAAGCTGCTTTCCTATGTGGTTTTGGTCTCTATGACCATACTGGTGTCATTGCATGTGTTCTTTTCCTATACCACATGGATACCACTAGTGTCATTGACCCACATGACCACATTGCATGTGTGATTTTCATAAACCACATTGATCCCAAATGACCACACACACTCCTGTGGATTCTGTGGTTCAGCCTCTGCCACACTAATGCAGCATGCAATGTGGAAGTTGCTTTCCTATGTGCTTTTGGTCTTTGTGACCATATTGGTGTCATTGCATGTGTTCTTTTCCTACACCACATGGATCCGACAAGTGTCATTGACCCACATGATCACATTGTATGTGTTCTTTTAATAAACCACATTGATCCCACATGACCATACAAAGTCCAGCGGATTGTGTGGCTCAGCCGCTGCCACACTGGTGTAGCATGCAATGTAGAAGCTACTTTCCTATGTGCTTTTGGTCTCTGTGGCCATATTGGTGTCATTGCATGTCTTATTTTCCTAAACCACATGGAACCCCCTAGTGACATTGATAAAAATGACCACATTGCATTTGTTCTTTTCATAAACAACATTGATCCCACATGACCACACAAACTCTTGTGGATTCTGTGGTGCATTATGTGCCATACTGGTGCATCATGCAATGTGGAAGATGCTTTAATATGTGATTTTGGTCTTTGTGACCGTACTGGTGTCATTGCATGCATTCTTTTCCTAAACCACATGGATCCCACTAGTGTCATTGACCCACATGACCACATTGCATGTGTTCTTTTCATAAACCACATTGATCCCACATGGCGCGACACACTCGAGTGGATTCTGTGGTTCAACCTTGGCCACACTAGTGTAGCATGCAATGTGGAAGCTGCTTTCCTATGTGCTTTTGGTCTCTGTGGCCATACTGGTGTCATTGCATGTGTTATTTTCCTAGAGCACATGGATCCCACTAGTGTCATGGATCCAAATGACTACATTGCATGTGTTATTTTCATAAACCACATTGGTCCCACATGATCACACATGCTCTAGTGGATTCTGTGGTGCATCTTGTGCCACACTAGTGCAACATGCAAGGTGGAAGATGTTGTCCTATGTGCTTTTGGTCTCTGTGACCATACTGGTGTCATTGCATGTGTTCTTTTGCTAAACCACATGCATCCCACTAGTGTCATTGACCCACATGACCACATTGCATGTGTCCTTTTCATAAACCACATTGATCCTACATGACCACACAAACTCCAGCGGATTCTGTAGTGCTGCCTATGCCACACTGGTGCAGCATGCAATGTGGAAGATGCTTTCCTATGTGCTTTTGGTCTCTGTGACGATACTGGTGTCATTTGATGTGTTCTTTTCATAAACCACATGGATCCCACTAGTGTCATTGACCCACATGACCACATTGCATGTGTTCTTTTCATAAACCACATTGATCCCACATGACCACACAAACTCTGGCGGATTCTGTGGTGCAGCCTCTGCCACACTGTTGCAGCATGCAATGTGGAAGATGCTTTCCTATGTGCTTTTGGTCTCTGTGACCATACTGGTGTCATTGCATGTGTTATTTTCCTAAACCACATGGATCACACTAGTGTCATTGACCCACATGACCACATTGCATGTGTCCTTTTCATAAACCACATTGATACCACGTGACCACACAAACTCTAGCGGATTCTATGGTGCTGCCTCTGCCACACAGGTGCAACATGCAATGTGGAAGATGCTTTCCTATGTGCTTTTTGTCTCTACAACCATACTGGTGTCATTGCATGTGTTCTTTTCCTTAACCACATGGATCCCACTAGTGTCATTGACCCACATGACCACATTGGATGTGTCCTTTTGATAAACCACATCGATTCCACATGACTACAAAAACTCCAGCGGATTCTGTGGTGCTGCCTCTGCCACACTGGTGGAGCATGCAATGTGGAAGATGCTTTCCCATGTGCTTTTAGTCTCTGTGACCATACTAGTGTCATTGCATGTGTTATTTTCCTAAGCCACATGGATCCCACTAGTGTCATTGAACCACATGACCGCATTGCATGTGTTCTTTTCATAAACCACATCGATCCCACATGACCACCCAAACTCCAGTGGATTCTATGGTGCAGCCTCTGCCAGACTAGTGAAGCGTGCAATATGGAAGTTGTTTTCTTATGTGTGTTTGGTCTGTATTACTGGTGTCATTGCATGTATTCTTTTCCTAACCCACATGGATCACACTAGTGTCATTGACCCACATGACCGCATTGCATGTGTTCTTTTCATAAACCACATTGATCCCACATGACCACACACACTCGAGTGGATTTTGTTGTGTAGCCTCTACCACACTAGTGCAGCATGCAATGTGGAAGCTGCTTTCCTATGTGTTTTTGGTCTCTGTGACCATACAAATGTCATTGCTTGTGTTCTTTTCCTAAACCACATGGATCCCACTACTGTCCTTGACCCACATGACCATATTGAATGTGTGATTTTCATAAACAACATTGATCCCACATCACCACACAAACTCTAGCGGATTCTGTAGTGCAGCCTCTGCCACAATGTTGTAGCATGCAATGTGGAAGATGATTTCCTATGTGCTTTTGGTCTTTGTGACCATACTCGTGTCATTGCATGTGTTCTTTTCCTAAACCACATGGATCCCACTAGTGTCATTGACCCACATTACCACACTACATGTGTCCTTCTCATGAACCACATTGATCCCACATGACCACACAAACTCTAGCAGATTATGTGGTGCTGCCTCTGCCACATAGGTGCAACATGCAATGTGGAAGATGGTTTCTTATGTGCTTTTGGTCTCTGTGACCATACTGGTGTTATTGCATGTGTTCTTTTCCTTTAACCAGATTGATCCCACTAGTGTCATTGACCCACATGACCACATTGCATGTGTCCTTTTCATAAACCACATTGATCCCACATGACCACACAAACTCTAGCGGATTCTCTGGTGCTGCCTCTTCCACACTGGTGCAGCATGCAATGTCTAAGATGCTTTCCTATGTGCTTTTAGTCTCTGTGACCATACTAATGTCATTGCATGTGTTATTTTCCTAAACCACATGGATCCCACTAGTGTCATTGAACCACATGACCACATTGCATGTGTTCTTTTCATAAACCACATCGATCCCACATGACCACCCAAACTCAAGTGGATTCAATGGTGCAGCCTCTGCGACACTAGTGCAGCGTGCAATGTGGAAGCTGCATTCTTATGTGTGTTTGGTCTGTATTACTGGTGTCATTGCATGTGTTCTTTTCATAAACCACATGGATCCCAGTAGTGGCATTGACCCACATGACCACATTGCATGTGTTCTTTTCATAAACCACATTGATCCCACATGGCGACACACACTCGAGTGGATTCTGTGGTTCAACCTCGGCCACACTAGTGTAGCATGCAATGTGGAAGCTGCTTTCCTATGTGCTTTTGGTCTCTGTGGCCATACTGGTGTCATTGCATGTGTTATTTTCCTAGAGCTCATGGATCCCACTAGTGTCATGGATCCAAATGACCACATTGCATGTGTTCTTTCCATAAACCACATTGATCCCACATGATCACACACACTCTAGTGGATTCTGGGGTGCATCTTGTGCCACACTAGTGCAACATGCAAGGTGGAAGATGTTGTCCTATGTGCTTTTGGTCTCTGTGACCATACTGGTGTCATTGCATGTGTTCTTTTGCTAAACCACATGCATCCCACTAGTGTCATTGACCCACATGACCACATTGCATGTGTCCTTTTCATAAACCACATTGATCCTACATGACCACACAAACTCCAGCGGATTCTGTAGTGCTGCCTATGCCACACTGGTGCAGCACGCAATGTGGAAGATGCTTTCCTATGTGCTTTTGGTCTCTATGACGATACTGGTGTCATTTCATGTGTTCTTTTCATAAACCACATGGATCCCACTAGTGTCATTGACCCAAATGACCACATTGCATGTCTTCTTTTCAAAAACCACATTCATCCCACATGACCACACAAACTCTAGCGGATTCTGTGGTGCAGCCTCTGCCACACTGTTGCAGCATGCAATGTGGAAGATGCTTTCCTATATGCTTTTGGTCTCTGTGACCATACTGGTGTCATTGCATGTGTTATTTTCCTAAACCACATGGATCACACTAGTGTCATTAACCCACATGACCACATTGCATGTGTCCTTTTCATAAACCACATTGATACCACATGACCACACAAACTCTAGCGGATTCTGTGGTGCTGCCTCTGCCACACAGGTGCAACATGCAATGTGGAAGATGCTTTCCTATGTGCTTTTTGTCTCTGCAACCATAATGGTGTCATTGCATGTGTTCTTTTCCTTAACCACATGGATCCCACTAGTGCCATTGACCCACATGACCACATTGGATGTGTCCTTTTGATAAACCACATCGATCCCACATGACTACACAAACTCCAGCGGATTCTGTGGTGCTGCCTCTGCCACACTGGTGGAGCATGCAATGTGGAAGATGCTTTCCCATGTGCTTTTAGTCTCTGTGACCATACTAGTGTCATTGCATGTGTTATTTTTCTAAACCACATGGATCCCACTAGTGTCATAGAACCACATGACCGCATTGCATGTGTTCTTTTCATAAACCACATCGATCCCACATGACCACCCAAACTCCAGTGGATTCTATGGTGCAGCCTCTGCCAGACTAGTGCAGCGTGCAATATGCAAGCTGCTTTCTTATGTGTGTTTGGTCTGTATTACTTGTGTCATTGCATGTGTTCTTTTCCTAACCCACATGGATCCCACTAGTGTCATTGACCCACATGACTGCATTGCATGTGTTCTTTTCATAAACCACATTGATCCCACATGACCACACACACTCGAGTGGATTTTGTTGTGAAGCCTCTACCACACTAGTGCAGCATGCAATGTGGAAGATGCTTTCTAGGTGATTTTGGTCACTATGACCATATTGGTGTCATTGCATGTGTTTTTTCTTAAACCACATGGATTCCACTAGTGTCATTGACCCACATGACCACATTGCATCTATTATTTTCATAAACCACACTAATCCCACATGACCATTCAAACTCCTGTGGATTCTGTGGTTCAGCCTCTGCCACACTGGTCTAGCATGCAATGTGGAAGATGCTTCCCTATGTGCTTTTGGTCTCTGTGGCCACACAGGTGTCATTGCACGTGTTATTTTCCTAAACCACATGGATCCCACTAGTGTCATTGATCCAAATGACCACATTGCATGTGTTCTTTTCACAAACCACATTGATCCCACATGACCACACAAACTCTAGTAGATTCTATGGTGCAGCCTCTGCCACACTAGTACAACATGTAATGTGTAAGATGCTTTCCTATGTGGTTTTGGTCTTTGTGACCATACTGGTGTCATTGCATGTGTTCTTTTCCTAAACTACATGGATCCCACTAGTATCATCGACCCACATGACCACATTGCATGTGTTCTTTTCATAAACCACATTGATCCCACATGACCATACAAACTCTAGTGGATTCTGTGGTTCAGCCTCTGTGACACTGGTCTAGCATGCAATGTGGAAGCTACTTTCCTAGGTGCTTTTGGTCTCTATGACCATACTAGTGTCATTGCATGTGTTATTTTCCAAAACCACATGTATCCCACTAGTGTCATTGACCCACATGACCACATTGCATGTGTGCTTTTCATAAACCACATTGATCCCAACTGACCACACACACTCCAGTGGATTCTATGGTGCATCAAGTGCCACACTGGTGTAGCATGCAATGTGGAAGATGCTTTCCTATATGCTTTTGGTCTTTTTGACCATACTGGTGTATGTGTTCTTTTCCTAAACCACATGGATGCAATTAGTGTCATTGACCCACATGACCATATTGCATGTCTTCTTTTCATAAACCACATTGAGCCCACATGATCACACACACTCGAGTGGATTCTATGGTTCAGCCTCGGCTACACTGGTGTAGTATGCAATGTGGAAGGTGCTTTCCTATGTGCTTTTGGTCTCTATGGCCATAATGGTGTCATTGCATGTGTTATTTTCCTAAACCACATGGACCGCACTAGCGTCATTGATACAAATGACCACATTGCATGTGTTCTTTCCATACCCACATTGATCCCACATGACCACACAAACTCCAAAGGATTCTGTGGTGCATCTTTTGCCATACTGGTGCAGCATGCAATGTGCAAGATGCTTTCATATGTGCTTTGGGCTCTGTGACCATACTGGTGTCATTGCATGTGTTCTTTTCCTAAACCACATGGATCCCACTAGTGTCATTGACCCACATGACCATATTTCATGTGTTATTTTCATAAACCACATTGATCCCACATGACAACACACACTCCAATCGATTCTGTGTTTCAGCCTCTGCCACACTAGTGCAGCATGCAATGTGGAAGCTGCTTTCCTATGTGATTTTGGTGTGTGTGACCATACTGGTGTCATTGCATGTGTTCTTTTCCTAAACCACATGGATCCCACTAGTGTCATTGACCCACATGACCACATTGCATGTGTACTTTTCAAAAACAACATTGATCCCACATGACCACACAAACTCCCACGAATTCTGTCATGCAGCCTCTGCCACACTGGTGCAGCATGCAATGTGGAATATGCTTTCCTATGTGCTTTTGGTCTCTATGACCATACTGGTGTCAGTGCATGTACTCTTTTCCTAAACCACATGGATCCCACTAGTGTCATTGACCCACATGACCACATTCCATGTGTTCTTTTCATAAACCACATTGATCCCACATGGCCACACACACTCGACTTGATTTTGTGGTTCAGCCTCGGCCATACTAGTGTAGCATGCAATGTGGAAGCTGCTTTCCTATGTGCTTTTGGTCTCTGTGGCCATACTGGTGTCATTGCATGTGTTATTTTCCTAAAGCACATGGATCCCACTAGTGTCATTAATCCTAATGACCACATTGCATGTGTTCTTTTCATAAACCACATTGATCCCACATGATCCCACAAACTCCAGTGGATTCTGTGGTGTATCATGTGCCACACTAGTGCAACATGCAAGGTGGAAGATGCTTTCCTATGTGCTTTTGGTCTCTGTGACCATATTTGTGGGGCCCTCGGATTAATCCTCTGAGAATCCCTGTTATGCATACAACCATGATCCCATGATCAGTTAGTCGTGGCACATAACCGACAAGTATCAAAGTAGACATCCAATACATAACGAATACATGACATACCTCATTTGCCATTATGGCTACATCGATCAACAACAGCGGAACTTCATTAAGCGTAGAGCCCGAGCCATGCCATAATATACAGGCAACTGACTAGAAGAACATCCTAGCTCGCATAGTCGTCAACTTCATCCTCTTCTTGATATCTGACCAAGTTAATGGCCAGGGATAATGCCAGTGAGTACTTTGAATGTACTCGCAAACCACCTTAAGATGACAATAATAACAAGAGGATATACATTATGGCTGGGGTAGTAGGAGGGCTCCAGGAGAGGTTTTTTTCTCAAATAGTTTCTCTTGTAGATATAACATCTACATATCTTTGTTGAAATTTTTTGTACACCATTTTGGGAAACCTTTTTGAAAAGTTTTGGAAAACATTAGGACTGGGTCACCCATTTGTTCCTCCTTCCGGTCATCCCATGACCAAACTCCTTTCATTCCTTTCTGACCATCCCATGGTCAAAACAGGTATCCTTTCTGACCATCCCATGGTCAAAACATTTCAAGCCCTTGCTTTTCAGAAATCCGTTTTGAAATCAAAAACAGCACCACTCTACAACAACCTTCCCAACCATCCATGACCGTGGACACGGCTATTCGAATAGATTTACACTCTACAGAGGTTGTACACTTTACCCACACCATCCGGGTACACTACCCTGATCTTCACCGATCGTGGGTCGAGTAACCGATCAAGACTCTCCGGATGCCCACTCCAATATAAGTGCCTACCCTATGACTGTTGTTCCCCTCAACACCGGGACGTCGGGTACCGAGGACCAACCAGAGCGCATTTTCCACTTCCCAAGTGAGCGCTTTCAATGAGGGGCTCATAGTAACGCATGGAGGCCAGCAGACCCTTCGTTCCTTCTCTCGGTCGATGTCTCACATGGACCGTTTGTCCAGAGAAGGCCTACCCTCCAGGGAGTTTCTTCCACTGTAGTAGTTGCGAGGCAGCTTATACTAGAATAGACAAACATCAAATCTAGCCATGTCCCATTCCAGAGTAATGTGGTTGCACATGGTTAATTGTTCTAGCAAAACTTCAAAGAACCGGGTTCATTTTCGTAAACCTTTTTCCTCCATCTTTCCTTCAGCATTTTTTAAAACAAAACCTTTTTCTTTCTCAACATCTCTTGGGAGGTCCCACCTCACCAAGGTTTTATCAGAAAACATTTGGTGAACTTTTTCCGGGGGTTTTCCCATCCTCTAGCTTTTCTTTGGCTAAAATAGGGTCTCCAAAGAGTATGGTGTAATACACCTTCTATTCTACTAGGGACAAGTAGGTGTCACCAAGGGGGTTGTAATTAATAGTACAAAAGTGTAATAGTTCGTAGGAGCCAAACCACTACCAAGTATACATCAACATATAGTAAACAATGCAGTTTCAATAAACAGTAGATAAAACATGCATTAGTAAAATAGTAGGACGAGGCTTATGAGCAAGAAGGTGGCTTGCCTAATGATCAGAAATATGGCAATATGTCCCTGGACTTCATCTTTAGATAACCAAGAATACCAATACCAATAATAATAATAAGATCTCTTCTTCTCGGCGTCAATAAGAGCGCAACTATCGTCGTCAAGACAACACATGTAAACAAACCAAGCCACAATCAACACAAGGCATACAAGCATCAATACAATACAAAAAGCAATTGAATAATACCTAATTAAGATTCAGATGGTTTTGATAGGATTGGATTTAGGAGATTGAGATGGCCTTGGAGAAGGGAATGAACACCCCTTGGGTTTTATAGCCGAGGAACTACCTAAGAGGGGTTTTGGACCAAGGACATATTCTATATGATAACATTCTAAAAAATGATACCAACAGATAGGTGTTGAAAAAATGAAACCAACAAAAGTGGTTTCACTATTTTATCACTTTTCTTGAATTACTTATGAATATTCTAGTGATAAAATCTCTAGTTTTGGGAAATAAGTCACCAGAAAAGTTCTGGAGCTCCAAAAATTATTTCCTTGGAGGATTTTGTAGATTTTATGTACTGAATCACTGAGAGTTGGGATCATGTCAATATAATTACCAGAATGCCCTCAGGAAATTCCTAAAGGCAGTTATGTAACTGTTTTGTCTTTTTCACCAGATTTAATCTACAGAAGCTTTTGATTTCATTCCAATGAAACATGTTAGGTATTTAAAATACCTTTATGTAGAAATTGGAATCAACCTTTTTAGAGTTACTGAGCTACTAGAGTGATTTATCTAATGATAGCACTATGGACAGAAATGTTTAATTTATTAAAATTGAACCCGAGCTAAATAAAATTTGAGCTGCTGGGATTTGATAGATGATGATATGGAGTTTTTCTGGGAGTTGGAATTGGGGTAAAATCTATTATGGTTTGTCCTATAGAAATTCTTAAAGACAAATATGATTTGTTTTTGTTATTTTTGCTACAGATGAACCAAGGTCCCATTTGACCTAGGACAAAGTTTATATTGTAGGTATGACCATTGGGCACTAGAGGGAATTGGATTCTTCCCATTTTAATCTGGACAACTCAGTGAGGAATTTAATTACTTCAGTGGATACATTCTAGTAAATATATTTTCTAAATTTAAAGGAATTTATTTCTGGAGGGGGATTGGCTCTGCATGTTGGGCAAAACATGTAGTTACATGTAGGAATAAAGATCTGGCCAGGTTCTGGTATTTCATGTTTTTATTTTCAATTAAACTCTTAACCAAAATACTGACCTGGAAAAACAGAAATTTAAAAAGAAAAAAATCAAAATCCTCTAGGCTGTATTGGCGCGGATCTGGGCCTCACTAGGGAGATCTAGCCCACCCGGGGCAAGCTGCGAGCGGTAGGGGAAATTTAAATCCCGCGGTGCGGGGCCCAGCTATCGGCGTCAGCGCGACGGCAAAGGGGTACGGGGCGATGATAGTCGTTGGATTAGAAGGGCCATCGACGGCGGGGAGCTCGTCGTCCTCTTCCGAGGCGCAGTGGCGCGTGGAAACCCTAGGAGGCGACAGGGGCGGCGCGGGGAGCTCACTTGGGGGCCTGCCAGCGGCCGGGGAGCGGCGGAGAAGACATGGTGGATGACGGCGACCTCAACGGTGGGCGTCATGGTGCGGTTCTACGCCGGGAGGTGACCCGCCTGTTCACGCCCGAGACGGAGCTCGACGGTGCCACTGGATCAGGGGTTCCTGCGCAACAAAAGGGGGTGGATTAGACTCGTGAGGACGCGGGGATCTTCGTAGGGTGACATGTAGAGAGGGAGGGGAAGGGAGGAAGACGCTTAGCTCGAGGAGAGGGAAGAGGCCGAGAGCTCGTTTTCTTCCTCTCTCGGGCAAGATAATGCAGGGGAGGAGGAGTGGTGTTAGGTGGGATGTAAGTGAGAGGGAGAGGAGCAAATGGGCAGCGAGGGGGAGAGCTGTGCTGGTTTGTGGCCTTATAAACCAAGTGGAGGAGGGGTGGGGTGGACATGGCCTATGGAGCAAGGGTGAGGGGTGAAACCAGGGCTGGTATTGCTGTGGGCTAAGGGGAGGTGGTTTTCTGGTCGAGCTACAGGGCAGAGGGAGTAGGGACAGCTGTTGCAAGGTTTTAAGGGTAAGAAAAAGGAGTTGGCTTGTGTCTCGTTCATGGACAAGCACTAGAGACAAGGGGTATAAGTTGCTACAGTGACTTAGCTACAGTGCACACGACCAGGACTAAGGGATGGTGCTGTGGAGGCGTGTTGGAGAAGATTGGATGAGGTTTGATTTGGTTTTTGGGTACTACAAGGTTAAATGTTCAAATCAGCCATAAATGATGATCAAGGTTTAATTCTTGATTTTCTGTATTTACCAACTGAGATAGGGATGCTGGTAGATGAGTAAGGTTAGGATGCACCTCTAGGATTTATTTGGGATTTTTCAGAAGATTATAAATCCATTTAAATCCATTTATTCAAAAAGGGCAGAAGTAGTTTCTAGAAGATAATTTGATAATTCTACATTGGGCAAGGTTGTTTTTTGGTTTGAGAGGGTCCCAAATGTGAATACACACTTAGGGGAATTTTCCCAAGATTTATTGGGGATTAAAAGTATTTAAAACAATTATTAATCCATTTCTGCTATTTAAGAAAAAGGGCAAAAAGAAATAGTAAAGAATCTCAAAAATATTTATTTTTGAGGTGGGAGGGTAGAGTATGATATATGTAACTAACATGAGCCAAAATTTGGGGAAGTGGTTTGACAAAGACAAAACTTTCCATTGGGATAGGGGTTTTGTGATTTTGTCTATTAAAGGAATTAAATAGTTTTGGAGCCATAACAATTATGGGTAATATTTGATAAATCTTGATGATCAAGGTAGATGATGTAGACAAGGTGTAGAAAGCATTTGCAACCTTGGAAATTGGAATTCCAACTTGACTTGGATGGAAGAACATGGCATTGAGGATCTAGGGTGATGTTATTTTTATACCACCTAAACCTTGTTGGATCTTGGAGCTCAGAGCTCACCTTGATGCAAGGGATAGATGATTAGTTAGACCAAGTCATATATATGATCATGGCAGAAGTAGTTTGGAGTGGTGACATTTGAGATGATCTGGGAGTGATGGCAATCTTTGTTGAAATTAAGGCTCCATACTAGATGGGTCATGATGCCTCCTAAATCATGTGGGTTTAATAAGCACAAAGATCCACTTGGAACAAGTGAAGTAGATGTTGATAGACCTATATGAGTAGAACACAACCATGCAAAGATTTGGTCCATAGAAGGTTGGATGGTGGTGTGAGCTTCTATCAAAGTAGGCATGTTGACTAGATTTGCAGGAATATTTATTTTCTTGCCTGCAAAACCATCAAGAACAAGTGGGTTGGAGGATGATCTAATCCAAGGTCAAGATTGGGACTTGGTAGTCCTTATTATGGTTTACAAGATGTTTCAAGTGCATTACCAATAATGCACAAGGGTTGAGAAAGGGAGACATTCAAAAAAGGTGATGTTGGAAACAGATTTCTAAAGTTAGCCAAATTTGGCAGATTTAGGGTTATTGATTAGAATTGTGGGTGGTGATGATTTTGATGGGTTTCAAGGTACCAGAGCATCATCAAGTGGGTGATGTTGAAGAGTAGATTGAGTAGGAAGGATCCTTGCTTGATACTGGTCTTCATTGACGTGGAATCTTTTAGAATTAGATCACTTCCGAGCTGATCTGGTTAAGGGTTTTAGATGATCACCAGGTGGCTAGAGATTAGATCCATATTGTATTCTTGCTTAGGGTTTGGTGGTTTTTAAAGTATCTTGATCCTAGTGGATGAGCTCCTAGAGTGGCTTACCTAGCTCCTTTGCAAACAAGTCAAACAACAGATCAAAGCAATTCATCAGACACAGATCAAGGCAACTCATCTTACAAACTAAGCAAACCTACTGCTAGGGTTACCAACAAGCTTAGCCTTAGGTAAGGATGGGAAATTTTGAAAGGTTGGAATTTGAACAAGGTAAGGTCCTTGGTGCATCTACCAAGAGTAGAGTTTTAAAGACTTATAAAAGGTTTTGGAGATCCTAGAGGTAAGAGTAGTTGAAACTCTGTCTTGAAAACATAAGGAGATTATAGTATGTAGCTCTCCATAGTTTGATCAATAGAAGCTACTAAAATAGTTGGTTTGCAAGCGCTTCTTGGCTGAGGTTTTGAGATGCCAGAACATTTGAGAATATGTAAAATGAGCCAGGATAGTTTTGTTAAATAGCTTTTGTCAGTTGATGGTGAGGTAAGGAGTATCATATGGAATACACTCACACGCACAAACACAAGCAAACAACAAGCACACACTACACCAAATAACAAGAAAAAGTTTTTGTTCCCCCTGATTTTTGCATTCTGGACAACTAATCAGGGTTGCTGAAATTGGGACGTTACAATATTGGTGTCATTACATGTGTTCTTTTCCTAAACCACATGCATCCCACTAGTGTCATTGACCCACATGACCACATTGCATGTGTCCTTTTCATAAACCACATTGATCCCACATGATCACACAAACTCCAGCGGATTCTATGGTGCCGCCTCTGCCACACTGGTGCAGCATGCAACGTGGAAGATGCTTTCCTATGTGCTTTTGGTCTCTGCCACTATACTAGTGTCATTGCATGTGTTATTTTCATAAACCACATGGATCCCACTAGTGGCATTGACCCACATGACCACATTGCATGTGTTCTTTTCATAAACCACATTGATCCCACATGACCACACACACTCCAGTGGATTCTATGCTTCAGCCTCTTCCGCATAAGTGTAGCATGCAATGTGGAAGCTGCTTTCCTATGTGTTTTTGGTCTCTGTGACCATACTGGTGTCATTGCATGTGTTCTTGTCCTAAACCACATGGATCAGACTAGTGTCATTGACCCACATGACCACATTGCATGTGTTCTTTTCCTAAACCACATGGATCAGACTAGTGTCATTGACCCACATGACCACATTGCATGTGTTCTTTTTATAAACAACATAGATCCCACATGACCACACAACCTCTAGCGGATTCTGTGGTGCAGCCTCTGCCACACTGGTGCAGCATGCAACGTGGAAGATGCTTTCCTATGTTCTTTTGGTCTGTGTGACCATATTGGTGTCATTGCATGTGTTATTTTCCTAAACCACATGGATCGCACTAGTGTCATTGATACAAATGACCACATTGCATGTGTTCTTTTCATAAACCACATTGATCCCACATGACCACACAAACTCCAGTGGATTCTGTGGTGCATCATGTGCCATACTAGTGTAGTATGCAATGTGAAAGATGCTTTCATATGTGCTTTTGTTCTCTATGACCATATTGGTATCATTGCATGTGTTCTTTTCCTAAACCACATGGATCCCACTAGTGTCATTGACCCACATGACCATATTTCATGTGTTCTTTTCATAAAACACATTGATACCACATGACCACACACTCGAGTGGATTCTCTGGTTCAGCCTCGGCTACACTCCTGTAGCATGCAATGTGGAAGCTGATTTCCTATGTGCTTTTGGTCTCTGTGGCCACACTGGTCATTACATGCATTTTTTCCTAGACCTCATGGATCCTACTAGTGTCATTGATCCAAATGACCACATTGCATGTGTTCTTTTCATAAACCACAATGATCCCACGTGACCACACAAACTCTAGTAGATTCTATGGTGCAGCCTCTGCCACACTAGTACAGCATGCAATGTGCAAATGCTTTCCTATTTGCTTTTGGTATTTGTGACCATACTGGTGTCATTGCATGTGTTCGTTTGCCAAACTACATGGATCCCACGAGTATCATCAACCCACATGACCATATTGCATGTGTTCTTTTCATAAACCACATTGATCCCACATGACCATACAAACATAAGTGGATTCTGTGGTTCAGCCTCTGCCACACTGGTCTAGCATGCAATGTGGAAGCTGCTTTCCTATAGGCTTTTGGTCTCTGTGACCATACTAGTGTCATTGCATGTGTTCTTTTCCAAAGCCACATGGATCCCACTAGTGTCATTGACCCACATGACCACATTGCATATGTGCTTTTCATAAACCACATTGATTCCAAATGACCACACAGACTCTAGTGGATTTTGTGGTGCATCAAGTGCCACACTGGTGCAGCATGCAATCTGGAAGATGCTTTCCTATATGCTTTTGGTCTTTTTGACCATACTAGTGTATGTCATCTTTTCCTAAACCACATGGATCCAACTAGTGTCATTGACCCACATGACCACATTGCATGTGTTCTTTTCATAAACCACATTGAGCCCACATGACCACACACACTCGAGTGGATTCTGTGGTTCAGCCTCGGCTACACTAGTGTAGTATGCAATGTGGAAGGTGCTTTCCTATGTGCCTTTGGTCTCTATTGCCATATTGGTGTCATTGCATGTGTTATTTTCCTAAACCACATGGATCGCACTAGTGTCATTGATACAAATGACCACATTGCATGTGTTCTTTCCATAAACCACATTGATCCAACATGACCACACAAACTGCAGTGGAATCTGTGGTGCATCATGTGCCATACTAGTGCAGCATGCAATGTGGAAGATGCTTTCATATGTGCTTTTGGTCTCTGTGACCATACTGGTGTCATTGCATGTGTTCTTTTCCTAAACCACATGGATCCCACTAGTGTCATTGAACCACATGACCATATTTCACGTGTTCTTTTCATAAACCACATTGGTCCCACATGACCACACACACTCCAGTGGATTCTGTGTTTCATCATGTGCCACACTAGTGCAGCATGCAATGTGGAAGCTGCTTTCCTATGTTGTTTTGGTGTCTGTGACCATACTGGTGTCATTGCATGTGTTCTTTTCATAAACCACATGGATCCCACTAGTGTCATTGACCCACATGACCACATTGCATGTGTACTTTTCAAAAACAATATTGATCCCACATGACCACACAAACTCCCACTGATTCTGTCTTGCAGCCTCTGCCACACTGGTGCAGCATGCAATATGGAATATGCTTTCCTATGTGCGTTTGGTCTCTATGACCATACTGGTGTCATTGCATGTACTCTTTTCTAAACCACATGGATCCCACTAGTGTCATTGACCCACATGACCACATTGCATGTGTTCTTTTCATAAACCACATTGATCCCACATGGCCACACACACTCGAGTGGATTATGTGGTTCAGCCTCGGCCACACTAGTGTAGCATGCAATGTGGAAGCTGCTTTCCTATGTGCTTTGGTCTCTGTGGCCATACTGGTGTCATTGCATGTGTTATTTTCCTAAAGCACATGGATCCCACTAGTGTCATTGATACAAATGACCACATTGCATGTGTTCTTTTCATAAACCACATTGATCCCACATGACCACACACACTCGAGTGGATTCTGTGGTTCAGCCTCGGCTACACTAGTGTAGTATGCAATGTGAAAGGTGCTTTCCTATGTGCATTTGGTCTCTATGGCCATACTGGTGTCATTGCATGTGTTATTTTCCTAAACCACATGGATCGCACTAGTGTCATTGATACAAATGACCACATTGCATGTGTTCTTTCCATAAACCACATTGATCCCACATGACCACACAAAATCTAGTGGATTCTGTGGTGCATCATGTGCCATACTGGTGCAGCATGCAATGTGGAAAATGCTTTCATATGTGCTTTTGGTCTCTGTGACCATACTGGTGTCATTCCATGTGTTCTTTTTTCCTAAACCACATGGATCCCACTAGTGTCATTGAACCACATGACCATATTTCATGTGTTCTTTTCATAAACCACATTGATCCCACATGACCACACACACTCCAGTGGATTCTATGGTTTGGCCTCTTCCACACTAGTGTAGCATGCAATGTGGAAGCTGCTTTCCTATGTGTTTTTGGTCTCTGTGACCATACTGGTGTCATTGCATGTGTTCTTTTCATAAACCACATGCATCTGACTAGTGTCATTGACCCACATGACCACATTGCATGTGTTCTTTTCATAAACAACATTGATCCCACATGACCACACAAACTCTAGCGGATTATGTGGTGCAGCCTCTGCCACACTAGTGTAACATGCAACATGGAAGATGCTTTCCTATGTGCTTTTGGTCTCTGTGACCATATTGGTGTCATTGCATGTGTTAATTTCCTAAACCACATGGATCCCACTAGTGTCGTTGATACAAATGACCACATTGCATGTGTTCTTTTCATAAACCACATTGATCCCACATGACCACAAAAATCTGGTGGATTCTGTGGTGCAGCCTGTACCATACTGGTGTAGCATGCAATGTGAAAGATGCTTTCATATGTGCATTTGGTCTCTGTGACCATATTGTTGTCATTGCATGTGTTCTTTTCGTAAACCACATGGATCCCACTAGTGTCATTGACCCACATGACCACACTGCATGTGTCCTTCTCATAAACCACATTGATCCCACATGACCACACAAACTCTAGCAGATTATATGGTGCTGCCTCTGCCACATAGGTGCAACATGCAATGTGGAAAATGCTTTCTTATGTGCTTTTGGTCTCTGTGACCATACTGGTGTTATTGCATGTGTTCTTTTCCTTTAACCACATTGATCCCACTAGTGTCATTGACCCACATGACCACATTCCATGTGTCCTTTTCATAAACCACATTGATCCCAGATGACCACACAAACTCTAGCGGATTATGTGGTGCTGCCTCTGCCATACAGGTGCAACATGCAATGTGGAAGATGCTCTCCTATGTGCTTTTGGTCTTTGTGACCATACTGGTGTCATTGCATGTGTTCTTTTCCTAAACCACATGGATCCGACTAGTGTCATTGACCTACATGACCACATTGCATGTGTCCTTTTCATAAACCACATTGATCCCACATGACCACACAAACTCTAGCGGATTCTGTGGTGCTACCTCTGCCACACTAGTGAAGCGTGCAATGTGGAAGATTCTTTCCTATGTGCTTTTAGTCTCTGGGACCATACTGGTGTCATTGCATGTGTTATTTTCCTAAACCACATGGATCCCACTAGTGTCATTGAACCACATGACCACATTGCATGTGTTCTTTTCATAAACCACATCGATCCCACATGACCACCCAAACCCTAGTGGATTCTATGGTGCAGCCTCTACCACACTAGTGCAGCGTGCAATGTGGAAGCTTCTTTCATATGTGTGTTGGTCTGTATTGCTGGTGTCATTGCATGTGTTCTTTTCCTAAACCACATGGATCCCACTAGTGTCATTGACCCACATGACCACATTGCATGTGTTCTTTTCATAAACCACATTGATCCCACATGACGACACACACTCGAGTGGATTTTGTTGTGTAGCCTCTACCACACTGGTGCTGCAGGTAATATGGAATCTGCTTTCCTATGTGTTTTTGGTCTCTGTGACCATACTAGTGTCATTCCATATGTTCTTTTCCTAAACCACATGGATCCCGCTAGTGTCATTGACCCACATGACCACATTGCATGTGTTCTTTTCATAAACCACATTGATCCCACATGACCATACAAACTCCTGTGGATTCTGTGGATCAGCCTCGGCCACACTGGTCTAGCATGCAACGTGGAAGCTGCTTTCCTATGTGCTTTTCGTCTTTGTGACCATACTAGTGTAATTGCATGTCTTCTTTTCCAAAACCACATGGATCCCACTAGTTTCATTGACCCACATGACCACATTGCATGTGTTCTTTTCATAAACCACATTGACCCCACATGACCACACACACTCGAGTGGATTCTGTGGTTCAGCCTCGGCTACACTCGTGTAGCATGCAATGTGGAAGCGGCTTTCCTATGTGCTTTTGGTCTCTGTAGCCATACTGGTGTCATTGCATGTGTTATTTTCCTAAACCACATGGATCCCACTAGTGTCATTGATACAAATGACCACATTGCATGTGTTTTTTCATAGACCACATTGATCCCACATGACCACACAAACTCTAGTGGATTCTGTGGTGCTTCCTGTGCCATACTGGTGTAACATGCAATGTGGAAGATGCTTTCATATGTGATTTTGGTCTCTATGACCATACTGGTGTCATTGCATGTGTTCTTTTCCTAAACCACATGGATCCCACTAGTGTATTGACCCACATGACCATATGTCATGTGTTCTTTTCATAAACCACATTGATTCCACATGACCACACACACTCCAGCGGATTCTGTGGTTTAGCCTCAGCCACACTTGTGCATCATGCAATGTGGAAGCTGTTTTCCTATGTGTTGTTGGTCTCCGTGACCATACTGGTGTCATCGCATGTGTTGTTTTCCTAAACCACATGGATCCCACTAGTGTCATTGATACAAATGACCACATTGCATGTGTTCTTTTCATAAACCACATTGATCCAACATGACCACACAAACTCTAGTGGATTCTGTGGTGCTTCCTGTGCCATACTGGTGTAACATGCAATGTGGAAGATGCTTTCATATGTGATTTTGGTCTCTATGACCATACTGGTGTCATGGCATGTGTTCTTTTCCTAAACCACATGGATCCTACTAGTGTATTGACCCACATGACCATATTTCATGTGTTCTTTTCATAAAACACATTGGTACCACATGACCACACACTCGAGTGGATTCTCTGGTTCAGCCTTGGCTACACTCCTGTAGCATGCAATGTGGAAGCTGATTTCCTATGTGCTTTTGGTCTTGTGGCCACAATGGTCATTACATGTATTTTTTTCCTAGACCACATGGATCCTACTAGTGTCATTGATCCAAATGAACCACATTGATTCCACATGACCACACACACTCCAACAGATTCTGTGGTTCAGCCTCAGCCACACTAGTGCATCATGCAATGTGGAAGCTGCTTTCCTATGTGCTTTTGGTTTCGATGACCATACTACTGTCATTGCGTGTGTTCTTTTCCTAAACCACATGGAACCCACTAGTGTCATTGACCAACATGACCACATTGCATGTGTTCTTTTCATAAACCACATTGATCCCACATGGTCACACACACTCGAGTGGATTCAGTGGTTCAGCCTCGGCCACACTAGTGTAGCATGCAATGTGGAAGCTGCTTTCCTATGCGCTTTTGGTCTCTTTGGCCATACTGGTGTCATTGCATGTGTTATTTTCCTAAACCACATGGATCCCACTAGTGTCATTGATCCAAATGACCAAATTGCATGTGTTCTTTTCATAAACCACATTGATCCCACATGACCACACAAACTTCGGTGGGTTCTCTAGTGCATCCTATGCCACACTAGTGCAGCATGCAAGGCGGAAGATGATTTCCTATGTGCTCTTGGTCTCTGTGACCATACTAGTGCCATTGCATGTGTTCTTTTCCTAATCCACATGGATCCCACTAGTGTCATTGACCCACATGACCACATTGCATGTGTCCTTTTCATAAACCACACTGATCCCACATGACCACACAAACTCCAGCGGATTCTATGGTGCTGCCTCTGCCACACTGGTGCAGCATGCAATGTGGAAGATGCTTTCCTATGTGCATTTTGTCTCTGTGACTTGTGTCATTACGTGTGTTCTTTTCCTAAACCACATGGATCCCACTAGTGGCATTGACCCACATCACCACATTGCATGTGTTATTTTCATAAACCACATTGATCCCACATGACCACACACACTCCAGTGGATTCTATGATTCAGCCTCTACCATACTAGTCTAACATGCAATGTGGAAGCTGCTTTTCAATGTGTTTTGGGTCTGTATGACCATACTGGTGTTATTGCATGTGTTGTTTTCCTAAACCACATGGATCAAACTAGTGCCAACGACCCACATGACCACATTGCATGTGTTATTTTCATAAACAACATTGATCCCACATGACCACACAAATTCCAGTGGATTCTGTGGTGTAGCCGCTACCACACTGGTGCAGCATGCAACATGGAAGATGCTTTCCTTTGTGCTTTTGGTCTCTGTGACCATATTGATGTCATTGCATGGGTTCTTTTCCTAAACCACATGGATCCCACTAGTGTCATTGACCCACATGAGCACATTGCATGTGTTGTTTTCATGAACCACATTGATCCCACATGACCACACACACCCGAGTGGATTCTGTGGTTCATCCTCGGCTAAACTGTTGTAGCATGCAATGTGGAAGCTGCTTTCCTATGTACTTTTGGTCTCTGTGGCCATACTAGTGTCGTTTCATGCGTTATTTTCCTAAACCATATGGATCCCACTAGTGTCATTGATCCAAATGACCACATTGCATGTGTTCTTTTCATAAACCACATTGATCCCACATGACCCACACAAACTCTAGTGGATTCTATGGTGCAACATCTACCACACTAGTACATCATGCAATGTGCAAGATGCTATCCTATGTGCTTTTGGTCTTTGTGACCATATTGGTCTCATTGCATGTGTTCTTTTCCTAAACTACATGGATCCCACTAGTATCATCGACCCACATGACCACATTACATGTGTTCTTTTCATAAATCACATTGATCCCACATGACCATACAAACTCCAGTGGATTCTGTGGTTCAGCCTCTGCCACCCTAGTCTAGCATGCAATGTGGAAGCGGCTTTCCTATGTGCTTTAGGTCTCTATGACCATAGTAGTGTCATTGCATGTGTTCTTTTCCAAAACCACAGGGATCCCATTACTGTCATTGACGCACATGACCACATTGCATGTGTGCTTTTCATAAACCACATTGATCCCAAATGACCACACACACTCTAGTGGATTCTATGGTGCATCATATGCCACACTGGTGTAGCATGCAATGTGGAAGATGCTTTCCTATGTGCTTTTGGTCTCTATAGCCATACCGGTGTCATTGCATGTGTTATTTTCCTAAACCACATGGATCCCACTAGTGTCATTGATCAACATGACTACATTGCATGTGTTCTTTTCATAAAACACATTGATCCCACATGACCACACAAACTACAGTGGATTCTGTGGTGCATCATGTGCCATACTAGTGCAGCATGCAATGTGGAAGATGCTTTCATATGTGCTTTTGGTGTCTATCACCATATTTGTTTCATTGCATGTGTTCTTTTCCTAAACCACATGGACCCCACTAGTGTCATTAACCCACATGACCATATTTCATTCATGTGTTCTTTTCATAAACCACATTGATCCCACATGACCACACACTCTAGTGGATTCTGTGGTTCATCCTCTACAACACTAGTGCAGCATGCAATGTGAGGAAGCTGCTTTCCTATGTGCTTTTTGTCTGTGTGGCCATACTGGTGTCATTGCATGTGTTCTTTTCCTAAACCACATGGATCCCACAACTGTCATTGACCCACTTGACCACATTGCATGTGTACTTTTCATAAACCACATTCATCCCACATGACCACACAAACTCCAGCATATTCTATGGTGCAGCCTCTGCCACACTAGTGCAGCATTTAATGGGGAAGATGCTTTCCTATGTGCTTTTGGTATTTGTGACAATATTGGTGTCATTGCATGTCTTCTTTTCCTAAACCACATGGAACCCACTAGTGTCATTGACCCACATGAGCACATTGCATGTGTTCTTTTCATAAACCACATTGATCCCACATGAACACACACACTCGAGTGGGTTATGTGGTTTAACCTCGGCTACACTGTTGCAGCATGCAATGTGCAAGCTGCTTTCCTATGTGCTTTTGGTCTCTGTGGCCATACTAGTGTCATTGCATGTGTTATTTTCCTAAACCACATGGATCCCACTAGTGTCATTGATCCAAATGAACACATTGCATGTGTTCTTTTCATAAACCACATTGATCCAACATGACCACACAAACTCCAGTGGATTCTATGGTGCATCTTGTGCCACACTGGTGCAACATGCAATGTGTAAGATGCTTCTGTATGTGCTTTTGGTCTCTGGGACCATACTGGTGTCATTGCATGTGTTATTTTCCTAAACCACATGGATACCACTAGTGTCACTAACCAACATGACCACATTGCATGTGTTCTTTTCATAAACCACATTGATACCTGATACATTGCAAATGTATCTATAATTTTTGATGTTCCATGCTTGGTTTTATCCACTTTCTTGTGTTTTGTCCACACTTTGGAGTACTTTTCATATGATTTCTTGGACTAGCCTATTAACAAGAGCCACAGTGCCAGTTGCTTGTTTTCAGCTGTTTTTGGTTCCAGGAATGTCAGAAAATGAATATTCTCGCAATTGGACGGGACAAAAGCCAAAGTGCCTATTTTTTGGGAAGTCGTCAGATACCAGAATACGAGACAAAGAAAGGCTGGGGGCCGGCCACACCACCTGGCCGCGTGGCCAGGCCTGACCCGCGCCAAGGGGTGGTCTGGCCGACCCCAGCACCCCCTCGGCCTCTCCTTCCGCCTATAAGATTCCCTCGGGACGAAAACCCTAAGTACCCGATCAAAAATCCACGAAAGAGTCTGTAGCCACCGTCATCTCCATCCCTAGATCATGAGGGATATGAAGCTCTTCCCAACACCCTATCGGAGAGGGGAATTCACCCTGGAGGCCTTCTTCATCATCATGCAAGCTTTCGGTGTGATGCGTGAGTAGTTCATCTTTGGACTACAGATCCATGTAGTAGCTAGATGGCTGGTTCGCCTCCTTTGTGCTTTCATGTCTAGATCTTGTGAGCTCCGTTCATGATCAAGATCATCTATTTGTAATTCTGCATGTTGTGTTTGCGGGGAGCCGATGGATATTGAGATGCTATTTCAGATTGATTAATGATTCTATCATGTCTTTGTTATTTGTGATCTTGCATGCTTTCTGTTGTTAGTAGCTATCTTGGCCAAGTAGATGCTAGCAACTCCAAGAGTTAGTATTTATGCTCGATAGTGGGTTCATGCCTCTGGTAATCTGGGGAAGTGACAGAAATCTCTAAGGTACTAGATGTGATGTTGCTACTAGGGAGAAAACAATAATCCTTTGTTCATAGAACAATCGTATTGTTTACTTTACACGCAATTCGTAAAGCAATAATCTGTTGCTTGTATCTTAATACTGGAGGGGGTTCGGATGATAACCTGAAGGTGGATTATTAGACATAGATGCAGTTGGATGGCGGTCTATGTATAATGTTGTAATGCCCAATCATGTTCCAAAGGAGTCAAGATGATTAGTATATGCATGTATTTCTTTCTCGATGTTTGTCAATTGCCCCGCTGTAATTTGTTCACCCAGCATGTTATCTATCTTAAGGAGAGCCACCTCTAGTGAACTACGGATCCTGGTCCTTTCTTTTACATACAATCTACAAATTATTTACTGCTTTGTGTTACTTTCTGCAAACTATTACTTCCTTCCATTCGATATGTTTAATCCTTTGTTTTCAGCAAAACCGGTGAGATTGACAACCTCATCGCAAGTTGGGGACAAAGTTATGTGGTTGTGTTGTGCAGGTATCCACGTTGCTACTAGCACCGATAGTGCGCCCTGCCAAGGCTCAACTAGCAACACCTTTGGGGTGTTTCCTTGCTCCTACTGGTTCGATTAAACCTTGGTTTCATAACTGAGGGAAACTTGCTGCTGTGCTCATCATACCTTCCTCTTGGGCTTCCCCAACGAGCTCTACATCAACACTAAGTCATCGAGCATTTTTCTGGCGCCGTTGCCGGGGAGTCAAGGATATCTTCGCAAGGGGAGTCCCTCATAACCAATCTCTTTACTTTTTTATTTTTGTTTTGCTTAGCTTCTTTTTGCTTTGTTTGCTTGTTTTGTTATGAAAAACACAAAAAATTAGTTTTAATAGTTTGCTTTCTTTATCAAAGACACACAAAATATTAAGTCTCCTTTAGTTGTCACCTCTTCCTTAGCTCACCATGTTGACCCCTAAATTTGTTGGGTTCGTAGCATGGAAAACAAAAAATTTCTACCGCAAGAACGAACAAAACCCAGATCTAATCTAGATAAAAGCCAAGATCTAATCTATTAGACATGTGCAACAAGATAGATCTGTACTAACCCTTGTAGATCCGAAAGCGTTACGAGATTGGATCTCGTGGTTGATGTAGTCGATCACTTGCCGATCTCAAGATCGAGTGGACAATCCTTCCGGCGCCGCGTTCCGGCAGCGCTTCCGCAGTCGGTCACACGTGCGGAGTCGAAGCAGACCTCCCTCTCCTCGTTCCAGCGAGCAGCGAAGGTAGTAGATCTTCTCCATGGAATCCCAGCAGCACAACGGCGTGGTGGTGGTGGTGGAGTAGAGAATTCTGCAGGGCTTCGCCTAAGCCTAAGCAGAAGAGAGGAGGAGGAGAGAGGCGGCTAGGGTTTGGAGTGGTGGAGGGGGCCAGGGGGTGGCGCCTCCACCCCTCTATTTAAAGGAGGGAGGGCGCCATGGGAGGGGGAGTCCTAGTAGGACTCCCCTCCCTCCTTGGCCGGCGGATTGGGGAGGGGGGAGGAGTCCTCCTCCCCCACGACTCCTTGTCTTGCCCCACAAGGACTCCTTGATCCCTTTCTTGGTTTTCAAGCAAACTCCAAGAAATCTTCCAGAACCTTCCGGAACATTCTGAAACCTTCTAGAATCCTCATACAAATACTCCGGAACATTTCCTAACTCAGAAAATGATCCCCAATATATGAATCTTATTCTCCGGACAATTCCGGATCTCCCCGTGATGTCCCGAATCCAATCCGAGACTCCGAACAACATTCGGTCTCCAACGCACATTCCATATCTACTTAAAACAACTTCGAACCTTAAGTGTGTCACCCTACGGTTCGTGAATATGCAGACATGATGGAGACACCTCTCCGATCAATAACCATCAGCGGGATCTGGAGATCCATAACGGCTCCCACATACTCAACGATGACTTCGTGATCGATAGAACCATTAACATACGAAACCAATTCCCTTTGTCACGCGATACTCTACTTATCCAAGGTTTGATCGTCGGTATCTCCATACCTAGTTCTACCTCGTTACTGATAAGTACTCTTTACTCGTTCCATGTTATGTCATCCCTTGTGACCCAGTCACATGCTTGCAAGCTAACTAGATGACATTCCACCGAGAGGGCCCAGAGCATATCTATCCGTCATATGGATGGACAAATCCCAATCTTGGTCCATGCGCTTCAACACGTACTTTTAGAATACCCAATGACACCTTTATAACCACCTAGTTACGAAGTGGTGTTTGATGTTATCAAAGTACCCATCCGGTGATGGTGATTAACACAACCTCATGGTCGAAGGATTAGGTTACTATGCATTTAAAAGCTTATAGCAATACGAACTTAATGACTTGATCTTATGCTACGCTTACTATGGGTGTGTGTCCATCACATCATTCTCCTAATGATATAACCTTGTTATTAATCACATCCAATGTCCATGATTAGGAAACCATGATCATCAATTAATCAACAAGCTAGTTCAACAAGAGGCTTACTAGGGACTCTTTTATGTTTACAAAACACACATGTATTAGTGTTTCCTAATAATACAATTATAGCATGGGATGTAAACAATCATCATAAACACAAAGATATAATAATAACCACTTTTATTATTGCCTCTTGGGCATATCTCCAACAAAATTCACCCTAAAAGACCTTTCAATTGGTAGTGGTTCTATAATTGGGAAAGATAATATTGAAGAATTCTTTAATCATGTTAGTAAGCATGGAGATACTGAGGATAGATCCCTTGCAGAACTTGCTCCAAACTATGAGATTGCTACAGCTTCTTTAATTCACATGTTAGAAGCTAGGTTTGTTAACCTCAACCCCTTAATGCAAGTAATGTTTCTTAAGCTTAAAGAAATTGAGGACCCTGAATAGAGGGATTTTATTCTAGAAACTTTGTTTAAGGAGTTCTATGATGTTGCCAAGGAAGCTAGGAAAGTATTTGAACGTTTCAATATGCTAGGCTCATGTGTAGATTTTGTTGGTACACGATAAAATATGAACAAAACCGAACCTAATGGGGAGGAACCTAAGATACCAATACCCTTTAAACTGGTAGCAATACATGAAGCCATAGAAAAGACTCTTGATTGGATTGTTCCTGAAAACCCTTTTGATGAAAATAGTGAACCTAAGAGCATTGAGAGAGGATCCTCTAGAACTTATTTGGATGATATACATTGCCTTGTTGAAGATATTTCTGGTATTAATCTTAATGCTTCTTCATTTGAGAAGACTTGATTCTTTTTCTTGCTTCTTATGCCTAACTTAAAGGAGTTAAAGAAAAGTACTTATTGGGAGATAACCCAAAAGTTTTAGATGAGTCTTGGAAGTTATTACCTCTGTAATAAATGCTCCTTATCCTTTTTATTTTCTTTTTGTGCCAAGAGTAACCTCTAATGAGAGAGAAGTAATGATTGGGAAAATTGATGTCCCGAAACAGATTTATGTGCTTCACTGTAAAAATTCGTGTAAAATCTCTGAACGTCTTTTTGAGGCATGGATTTTTGTGCTTCTGCCCCAGGTTGTTATCTAACTTTCGTTAGTTCAACACTTTTTGATTTGAGCAACAGAAGGTCTTCTAAAAAATCGTGTTTACCTGCTGGTCTATTTTGACAGATTTCTGCCATTTACTGCATTTGCTTCTTGTTGGTTCCTTTTTGAGTTCTTTTGGGGAATTGAGATTTTTGAGGGAAGTGCTTCAGTAGCTACTGTTCTAATGGAAGTTTATTTGGTGTTAGAACTGAACCTTAAGACTTATTTATCTTGAGTGCACTAATGTTATTAATAAAGATTGTGTGAAGTTTTGTATGAAGGAAAAATTTCAGGTGTATGGAAGGAATGAGTAATGAGATGAAGGATGGACTAAAGCTCAAGCTTGGGGATGCCACGTGTGTCACCCCAAGAAATATCCAAGAAGTACAAGCGTCAAATCTTGGGGATGCCCAAGGCATCTCCCTCTTCATCAATAAAAATCCCAGGTTTCTTCCAAACGCTTCATTTTTATTGTTTCATGCACAGTTGTGTTGTTCTTGGAGCGTCTTCTTTTTCGTTTTCGTTTTGGTTTTTCGTTTGCTTGGTTCTCTTAGTTTGCTGAATAAATTGGTTGGACCCCCTCTTTCATACATTGGTTTTCAAATAGTTTGGTTTGGATTGGAAAAGAGTAGGAAAGTTCATTCTTATGTGGTAAAAAGAGCTCGTTTTTGACTGTGGCCTATGCTCTATCATGCCATGCTTGATATTGTTTTGGCTTTATGATTAGTATTCATTGTTGTAGCATGACTTGTTATAAACAATTGAGATTGCTTAATGTGCCTTGGATGAATCATGCGTTGTTTTAGCATATTAAAGCATAGTATAGTGGTATTCTCCTTTGATGCTTTATTTGGGTTGACTTGGCGCATGCTCACACCATCTTATGACTATCTCAAGTCACCTAAGCCTTTATGATCCTTTAGTTTTCAACTTGTAGTATCACTTTATGCTTTGATCAATGATGTTTTGTCGCTCTGCATGATTATGGCCATTATTGCTCTCTTAGTTTGTCGTCTTTTGCTAGCCTCAACAACCAAGTATGAGTTCCACTCATGCATCCAACTCCCTAAACAGAGTTATTCCAAAGAGTCCACCATACCTACCTACTAGCTTATGATATTTCAAGTATATTCATGCTTTTGTTTACCTTCCAAATTAATCTTGTTATGAGAAAACTAGTGATTAAAGCTCTCACGAACTTGATGGCACACTTTACTTTTCTTGCCCTTAATAAACTTGAACCATTGAGTCGTCTATGTTGTGTATGCTTGCACTTATTTGTTGGGAATTAGCAGAACCATGTTGTCATGGGGAACGCTTTCAACATTGCACTTGGTACTTGTACCTAGTTGATATCATGCTCTTTTGTATATGGATATCGTCGGTGCGAAATGAAAGGGGAGCTTGTAAGTCCATGGAGTTATGTATATGTGTTAGAGAAACGCCTGGGCCACTGGCCTAATCCATGCTGACATGGTGGAAACCTGCAGCGTAACCATAATTAGTTGTCTATGAAGCATTCTTCTTATAAAAAAAGAGTCCTATATTGAGAAAAAAGAGAAAAAAAGAGATTATGAAAAGAGGAAAGAGAGAAAAAAGCACCATATTCCCATGATAAATAAGAAGATTGCTGAGATGCTCGTTGTCTTCTTGCCTTGTCATTTTGATATGGGGATTCTTCTGTATCATCGGGCAAGGGGTACCCCGTTGGCGGTTCTCTATGATACACATGTACTTACGATGACAAGAACTTACCGGTGACTAAACTTGAGTAGCATGAGGAGCGACCCTCATATACAAGGGACATGAGATTTCTAACTTATACTTCGTCAACCATGTACACCATAGTTTGTTCACTTTAACCTTAATCACTTCAATATGCTTATGATAGGGGCAATGAGAGCTGAAAGCTATAAGTACCATAATTTTTGGAAGCTCTTTATGAGACTTGAATCCCTGCTGCCTTCTATGAAGGCCCTTCTTCCACCATTATATTGAGTCTCCACCTTCTACCTTTATGCACCTACTTTGAGAGCATAGTGGCAATTCTTAGTTCTATGTGCATTGTCCCAAGACTAGTTGATTGATACATAACTTGATATTGCTTGTTTTAAACTATTTGTATCTAGTCACTCTTATGAACTTTGAAGGTGTCCTATGCATTTACGTTTGCTACTCTATGCGGGACAAGCTGAATACTATTATGCTATGTTTTCTTTATGTGAAACAAACAAACGTCTTGCAAAGCATTGTTATTCATGAATCTTTTGTTTGTGCCTTTTCATGTTGCATCGTTGTTTCTTTGTCTTATTGCTAGAACTTTGTCTTTCATGTTATGATTGACGTACTATGATCCCAGCTTTGAATGTTTTACAAATACTTTGATCAAGTCTTTGATGGTGCATGTCACCTCAAAAATTCTTGTTTCTTTTCATCACTTACCTACTCGAGGACAAGCAGGATGTTGATACATTGCAAATGTATCTATATTTTTGATGCTCCATGCTTGGTTTTATCCACTTTCTTGTGTTTTGTCCACACTTTGGAGTACTTTTCATATGATTTCTCGGACTAACCTATTAACAAGAGCCACAGTGCCAGCTGCCTGTTTTCTACTATTTTTGGTTCCAGGAAAGTCAGAAAATGAATATTCTCGGAATTGGACGGGACAAAAGCCAAAGTGCCTATTTTTCGGGAAGTCATCATATGCCAGAATACGAGACGGAGAAGGGCTGGGGGCCGGCCACATAACCTGGCCATGTGGCCAGGCCTAGCCTGCGCCAGGGGGTGGTCTGGCCGACCCCAGCACCCCCTCGGCCTCTCCTTCCGCCTATAAGATGGCCTCGGGAAAAAAACCCTAAGTACCCGATCAAAAATCCACGAAAGAGTCTGTAGCCGCCGTCATCTCCATCCCTAGATCGTGAGGGATCTGAAGCTCTTCCCAGCACCCTGTCGGAGAGGGGAATTCACCCTGGAGGCCTTCTTCATCATCATGCAAGCTTTCGGTGTGATGCGTGAGTAGTTCATCTTTGGACTACAAATCCATGTAGTAGCTAGATGGCTGGTTCGCCTCCTTTGTGCTTTCATGTCTAGATCTTGTGAGCTCCGTTCATGATCAAGATCATCTATTTGTAATTCTGCATGTTGTGTTTGCGGGGAGCCGATGGATATTGAGATGCTATTTCAGATTGATTAATGATTCTATCATGTCTTTGTTATTTGTGATCTTGCATGCTTTCTGTTGTTAGTAGCTATCTTGGCCAAGTAGATGCTAGCAACTCCAAGAGTTAGTATTTATGCTCGATAGTGGGTTCATGCCTCTGGTAATCTGGGGAAGTGACAGAAATCTCTAAGGTACTAGATGTGCTGTTGCTACTAGGGAGAAAACAATAATCCTTTGTTCATAGAACAATCGTATTGTTTACTTTACACGCAATTCGTAAAGCAATAATCTGTTGCTTGTAACTTAATACTGGAGGGGGTTCGGATGATAACCTGAAGGTGGATTATTAGACATAGATGCAGTTGGATGGCGGTCTATGTATAATGTTGTAATGCCCAATCATGTTCCAAAGGAGTCAAGATGATTAGTATATGCATGTATTTCTTTCTCGATGTTTGTCAATTGCCCCGCTGTAATTTGTTCACCCAGCATGTTATCTATCTTAAGGAGAGCCACCTCTAGTGAACTACGGATCCTGGTCCTTTCTTTTACATACAATCTACAAATTGTTTACTGCTTTGTGTTACTTTCTGCAAACTATTACTTCCTTCCATTCGATATGTTTAATCCTTTGTTTTCAGCAAAACCGGTGAGATTGACAACCTCATCGCAAGTTGGGGACAAAGTTATGTGGTTGTGTTGTGCAGGTATCCACGTTGCTACTAGCACCGATAGTGCGCCCTGCCAAGGCTCAGCTAGCAACACCTTTGGGGTGTTTCCTTGCTCCTACTGGTTCGATTAAACCTTGGTTTCATAACTGAGGGAAACTTGCTGCTGTGCTCATCATACCTTCCTCTTGGGCTTCCCCAACGAGCTCTACATCAACACTAAGTCATCGAGCATTTTTCTGGCGCTGTTGCCGGGGAGTCAAGGACATCTTCGCAAGGGGAGTCCCTCATAACCAATCTCTTTACATGACCACGCACACTCAAGTAGATTCTATGGTGCAGCCCCTGCCACACTGGTGCAGCTTGCAATGTGGAAGCTGCTTTCATATGTGCTTTTGGTCTCTGTGACCATACTGGTGTCACTTCATGTGTTCTTTTCCTAAACCACATGGATCCCACTAGTGTCATTGACCGACATGACCACATTGCATGTGTTATTTCATAAACCACATTGATCTCACATGACCACACAAACTCCAGTGGATTTGGTAGTGCAGCCTTTGCCACACTAGTGCAGCATGCAATGGGGAAGCTTCTTTCCTATGTGCTTTTGGTCTCTCTAACAATACTGGTGTCATTCCATGTGTTATTTTCCTAAACCGTATGGATCCCACTAGTGCCATTAACCAACATGATCACATTGCATGTGTTCTTTTCATAAACCACATTGATCCCACATTACCACACACACTCTAGTAGATTCTGTGGTGCATCCTCTGCCACACTGGTGTAGCATGCAATGTGGAAGCTGCTTTCCTATGTCATTTTTGTCTCCATGACAATGGTTTGACACATGGGTCTACATGTGTCATTGCATGTGTTCTTTTCCTAAACCACATGGATCCCACTAGTGTCATTAACCCACATGACCACATTGCATGTGTTCTTTTCATAAACCACATTGATCCCACATGACCATAGACACTCCAGTGGATGTTGTGGTGCAGCTCTGCCACAGTGGTGCCACATGCAATGGGAAGCTGCTTTCCTATGTGCTTTTGGTCTCTATGACCATACCGGTATCATTTCATGTGTTCTTTTCCTAAACCACATGAATCCGACTAGTGTCATTGACCAACATGACCACATTGCATGTGTTCTTTTCATAAACCACATTTACCCCACATGACCAAACAGACTCCAGTGGATGTTGTGGTGCAGCCCCTACCACATTGGTGCAACATGCAATGTGGAAGATGCTTTCATGTGTGCTTTTTGTCTCTATGACCATACCGGTGTCATTGCATGTGTTTGTTTCCTAAACCACAAGAATCCCACTAGTGTCATTGACCAACATGACCATATTATATGTGTTCTTTTCATAAACCACATTGACATAACCACACAAACTCTAGTGGATTCTGTGGTGCACCCTCTGCCACACTAGTGAGGCATGCGATGTGGAAGATGATTTCCTATGTGCTTTTGGTCTCTGGGACCATATTAGTGTCATTGCATGTGTTTTTTCCTAAACCACATGCATCTCACTAGTGTCATTGACCCACATGACCACATTTCATGTGTTCTTTTTATAAACCACATTGATCCCACATGAACACACAAACTGTAGTGGATTCTATTATGTAGCATCTGCCCTACTAGTGCAGCATACCTGTAGAGATAATTGACCATGATGCCCTGTACCCAGATAAGACGATGCATACTCTTTTATACTCTTTAACGTGAACATATAACGATTGACCTTCTTTCAATAAAAGCATACCTGCCCAGATAATTGACCACGATGCCCCCACTTTGTTCAATGCCCTACTCAGATTGGTCGGCCATCTAGTTTATTCTCTCAATCATCTGCCATAAAAGTTGTGTCAGGATGTTATGTAAGGCTGCTGAATTATAGCCAATCTTTCAAAAGTCAATACAGTAAAGCCTAAAATTGATATAAGTGAAATAGCAGTAGTGGAACATCGTGTTATAACTTTCCTTCATAAGGTTGTGTAGTAGAAGGCAATTCCAAGTAATGGCTATGTCAACAGTTGTTGCATTAACGGGTAAATCAAGCAGCAAGCTAAGTACAGAAATGACAATTTTGTGGTTAGCATTGAACATGGTGTTGTGATGTATTAACCATGACAGCCCACTTCAAAATTAATTTTGTTCCCTGTTTTATGGAAGAATAAGTCAGAATAGAGGAGCACATATATTAGAATGGCAATTATACAGTATATGAGAATTTTGCTAAGCTGATAGTGTTCTGTCTATGTTATTCCTTGCTATCAGAAAACATTAGAATCATGTGATTCTGTCTTAAACCAAGTAGGAAAGAATCAAGATTAGACCAAACAACATGAAAGTCTGCTATTAAAGCAAAAAGCAAGCATGTAGCAATGCACGAAACTATTGCATCATCTAAAGGTATAATAGGGGATAGCGCTAGCTAGATCCTCAGTGATTAGCACATATTAACCATTGGATCGAGCCCCTAGGAGGGATCCAGACCGTTGATTCATGCCTGGACATTTTTGTCCTCACAAGATATTTTGATGCATGCACTCCGAATTGCACACTAGTGCTTATGTGTGAACAAAATTGTTTTGCCAGCTGGTCCTGGCCCCGCTTCTCAGCGTGTTATTTTTATGTTTGTGGTGTATTTTTTGGGGTGTCACGGGCCGACGTGCGTAGGCCAAACTTTCCCAATCCTTTCTCGTGTCCCTCCCACCCAATCCCCAACTCCTCCCGTCTCCTCCCCCATTCACTGCTGCTTAGTCTCCTCCTCCTCGTGGAACCCTAGCCACCTCTCCTCCTATCCCTTACCTCCATTGTCTCTTCCCAGCCAACCCCCTCCCTCGCGCTGACGCCTCCCCTCTACCTGCCTCCTGCGAGCGGGCTGCCCCGTGTCGCCCATGAGCAGCAGCATTCGGGTGCCCATGGCGTCTGGGTCACCTCCCGTAGCACCGGCGCCAGTAGCTCCTTCTCTGGGTCTAAGCCGCCATCGGGGAATACGCCTTTGAGGGAGTGCGAGAGCACATGGACGGGGTGGACACGGCCGCATCGTATGGGACGAAGCAGAGTGTGCGCGGCCATGAGGCCCACCGTAGGCTGGCAGGAGCCAGCGACGAGGAGAGGGTGCAACTCAAGGTCGGAGGGGTAGAGGTACAAGTCGCTGTCTTCCTCGGTGTGTCCCCTGGCCATCTTCTTTGTGGATGGTGGCCATCATAACCACAACTTGATCTGGATGATCCCATGGGCGAGAAGGAAGTGCACATGCTGCCACGTCCATACCACACTGCCTCTTCTTCCAGGTTCCTCTTCCTCCATTTATTTGTGTGCAATTGTTTAATTGGGGGTTATTTTACAGGTTATCAACTATGAGTTGGGGCTGGTTATGGGGAGGGTGCACATAGACTGAGTACTCGGTGGATGCTTGGTCAGGGAACCATGCTTGCTAAGTCACTAAATCTCTGTTCTATACATAGCTCGGATGCGGTAGTGGTTCTCTATGCCAGTAGATATTCTTACTGATATGGTAGTAACCAAAGCATGTCTCGCTAAATTGACCTTGTTGTTTGCTAGAATCCTTTGGTGTTGATTTTCTACTCACACTGAATATTTTGTTTCATGGCCGAGGTAGAGATGGATTTGGGGAAGAAGAGAGGGGGTAGTGTAGGCTGCCACTTGCGGATGCCACCGTGACATCTCCGAGAGGTATGACTGGTGGCTACTGGGAGCAGTGCAACCCGCTTCTCGCAATATTTTGTTTCTCATCTGCAATACATGGTAGTGTAAATATCCATTTGCACCAAAACTTCTATTTTTCCTTTTAGAGATTAAATGAGTATGAAACAACGAATGTGATGCTGATCCCTAGAGCCATAATATGTTTTTGAATTTCCTTTCGAGCTTATTTTTATGTCACATAGAAACTTACAATATCCAATACATATCAAGCTACTGTATCTTATGTGAGCATACTTTTATGTCATAGATCAGCTACTGTATTTATTTATTTGGCATAGTTAAATATTTTTCTTGTAATTTACAATATCTAGTACATATTAAGGACCAAAATGACCGTGCTCCATTGCTCTTGAAATCTAGTTGTTTATGTTACATTGTTGGTGTGTGTTGCATGCCTGTGTCTGTGCTGCTCTGCAAGTAGAGTATATTGGTGCAAGTAGAGTATATTGGTCGTGAATTCTAATACATATCAGGTGAGCGACACATTTTGATAGTTTAAGTTTGTATTTAGCTAGACTAATTTAGTGGTATTTATGTTTTCATGAGGCTGGCAGAGCCTTATTTAGTTTTTCTATATGAGAGCCAATTCGTTGTGTGTATATAGCGCTAAACCTTATCGTGGGAGCTTCTAGACATACATTGACCTACCTTTTCTTTGTGACATATGGAAAAGTCATCAATTTATTTGATCCATTCAAACTGCAGAAATTGTATCTTGGTGTGCAATTTTTTCAAAGTTTTAGCATGGATATTTTTGCATTTATCATGTTAGTTTTTGTAGACAAAACTTCCTTCTCTCCTCTTTTTTGTTTCTTCTTATGTGGTGTGGTGAGTATGAACAACAATTCCCATGGCTAGCTGCTGCAGGGACTAGAAAATCCATGGAATTTTGACATCGAGATTACATGTGTGTACCACCTCAACTTTGTTGATGACTACATCTTCCGATACGCTTCCGAGCTAAAGTGGGATCTCCTCACCTCCTGTGTGCCAATGGATGATGGTGCTTGGGATATAATGAAATGTATCTCAGTAGGATTTTGCTATCATGTCTAAGAAAAATAGAAATAAATCAAGCTATTATAAAGATCACTTGAAACGATTTCCTGTATTTTGGAAACTAGATAAATTAAATCCTATATGGTTAAGGAATGTGCTAAAATGTAGACTCAAGAATTTTGCTTGACCTACGAGCTATACCAGATCACACTAGTTTACATCCTTACCTCACTTCCCTTGCTTTCGGTCTATATGGTTAAGGAAGATGTGGTATGGAAGAAGATGAAGTTGTATATAAGATTAGGCCCTAATCCTGATGTTCTACAAGTAACAGTCTGAATTTTGGTTCGAGTTTCTCATGAGGTTGTAGCACTCCGAATTGTTTTAGTCATGCACTTTTATCTCATGAAGGCTGAATTATATTTGTATTTTTGTTGAATGTTTCAGGGCTAGGGTTCTGTATTAAGAAGGAAATTAAACTGAGACATATGTTTTAAATTTCAAAGAGAAGATCAGAACTAAATTCTGTCCTAGCAATGAGAATTTCTTTTCAATTGGATGGTGGCAGAAGAAATATAACATGATCATTGAAGTTAGTGGGATTTCCAAATTGCGGTCAGGTGCCTTTCACCCTGATTGTATGTAGCTTCAACTCGAATAGTACATGTATTTTCTAATCTTTATAAATTCTAGAACAATCATAGAATAAATCTTGGTCGGTCATGGGTTTGTTCTTCTTGATATACTAATCTGTCTTTGTGTTATAGCAGCTGAACTTATACAGGATTTCAACTCTGAAATAGCATAAAATTAGGCTTAAAATCTCACCTTCTCATAGTTGTAGTGTAGATCAGTTCATGCTATACAATTTAATATTTCACTTGTTCAAATTTTCCAAGATATACTAAGCATTATGTTGCAAGTTGGTTTTACTTTTTTTTGGAAGGACAAAATGACTGGAGACCAATAGTATCAAGGTATTTTTTATTCTTTTGCCACTATAATTCATTTGCAGCTACCAGTTGTTTTGTTTTTGAAGGAAAATAGTTATGTGTCCTTGCAAAGGGTATGTTCCGAAATATTTATATGTCCTTGTCTATTTTTACTTCTTTCTAACTGAAAACTCTTGCTGGCAATATGGTGGAAGAAAGTTGTTTTAGGCCAATGGTTCACTTTCAATTTTTAGCTAATTTTCCTTTCACTTTGGATGGTGAAAGAAATGTAATATAAGCGCTGCATTCCCTTGCTTTTATGCGTTGTTCCTATGATGTGTTGCACATGGTTTCACACATGGTAACAATACTTATATTTATTTTCCTAGATACACAAAAGCAAAAAATGTGTGTAAATATCATTTGTAGAATTAAAAGTCACTATTTTGCATCTAAAAATCATTAGTTATTCTCTATGAAGCTCAAAATTTATTGACTGCAGAACTGTAGGTTAACTTCCTAACTATATAAGTTCACTGATTTTATGCTTCATAGCTTCACCTTCAATCATCCTCGATAATTTGAAACGTGTTTGCTTCTTTCTTAGTGCTCGCTCAACATCTTAGTTAACTGGGTTTAGGCAAGATAGGATGTACTATGGCAACACATCTTAGTTTCTTCAGGTACTCTTGCTAATAGGGTTGTTGCCTGCTGACCCATAGGTATTATCCATATTATTTGTAGCCCTCTCTGATAGGTGTAGTTCATAATGATTAGTATGGGCATTGGTTATTATAATTAGTGGATTACTGTAAGTCTCCGTCTTTTAACCAGGCTGCGACAGAAAATATTAGGGGTTCACAGATTTGGTTAGTTGGAGTGTGAACGGTTGGTGAAATAGTATATGGATCATTAAAGATATACATAGCTTTGGAGCATTACTTATGCCATTATAGTGGCATGTGTTCTCTCAGTTATTTTTGAGAATCTGTTCTACTATTGATTTTGCTTTGGTTGTTATTCTCTATTTTCCTAAATATGGTGCCTTTGCTTCATCTTCTCCACCTCCCATCAGAAGCTTATTTCTTTAATTGTATCAAGGTTCCAAAGATGAAAACATAGCAAAGCGAACTACCGAATAGAACAAATCTATTTATAGTTCAAGAAAAAATGTTGTGCAACGTACCTTTTGTACATCCTTGGCTACCTGGTCACTAGGCGTTGTAGACAAGGATATCTGATTCGTGCCTTTCCTAAGTAAATTACGTGCATATCTGAAAAAGAAGAAATGAACATATGTTTAGAGGAAAAACATCGTCACTCTTAACAAGAACCAGAAAGAGCTTATGTTCATTATAGTACTTAGGATTATAGAATTTTTTTATAAGAACAATTCTTAAATAACTTACCCTATGTTAATTGCAGTTTCCATCTTATCACCTGTTAGAGCCCAGATTTTGAGACCTACTTGTGCCAAGCGATCGATGCATTGAGGAACCTGATAGAACATGAAAAATAACATAGCAAGTCAAAAAAGCTACTAGCATGATAGTAGGACTAGCAAAAAAAAGTTCACAAGTAAATAATCAACCAGTTATTCTTACCTCTTTTTGTAGTTCGTCCTCTACAACTGTTGTGCCAACAAGGATCAGTTTCCTTTCAATCAAATCTAGGACCTACTTGAGTTGCAATTCCCTATCAGACCTAATATAGTACCTTCGCTTAAGAAACCCTGCATTTCAAGAAGCAATGTCATCTCGATGTGAAGTGATACGGCAAGGTTATTGTTCAAAGCTCTAGGTCAGGACCATGTTATAGCCTAAGCTTAACTTATCTGCATCTATTGTTTTTTACCATCGACTGAATATCTTCTCGTGCGTACACAAATAGATATGCGCATGTATAACTAAGGGAGAGTCGACCAAACACTGTTACTCATTCACACTATAGTTCTTTTTTGAACCTGTACTAACACGAGTGACATTTGTCATTTCTCCAGGAAAATATTATACGCGCTCTTCTTCTCCATCAAACTTAAGTTATTACTTATTTACTTATGTGAATACTGTCATAAGCTGGGAAGAGACTTTCAGGTATTAATTTCATTAAGAGTTCCTTAAATATGGGAAGAAACTTTCATCTTACATGACTAGCAATATCTATATTGCCTTGCATATTTATCTTGGAGGAAGAGTAGACCAAAAGTTTGTGGTAATCCCCTTCCCAAATGTGAATTCTCAAAGTGCCACTATAGACGTAAGTCTACCAAAAAAGGTAATTTCATTTAGAAAGGTGGGCTTGGAAATTGGGAGGGGTACTTCATGTTGAAATGATCTTGCAGTATCATCTTCTCACAACTAAAAGGTTTAGTGGATCAAAGTCTTCAATTATTGACCAAGTGATGATTCTGATAGCCGTGGTTCTGTACTCTGTACAGTAAATGAGATGTGCGTTGCTGGCCTCCTGTTGATAACTTTTTATTATAACGGAAGTCTAGTTTGTTCTTTAGAGTTTATATCATCGTGCATAATTCAGTTTCTTATTTCAGACTTTTTTAATGCTTATTCCAAAGCACAGACATGTGTATGTTGGGGGATATTGGAGACTTATTGAAACTTTTGCATTGTTTCATGTAATCTAAAGTTAATGGACATTGGAGACTTATTTGTTGTTAATCTAAGCAATCAATGGGACAAATCTTTCATAGTAAACTGTATGTTTCCTACACGGTGAAACACAATGAAGAAATAGTAGTATTTGCTACAATGTGGAATGCCAAGCTGAGTTGAAAAGGGGAAGCTAGAATAATTTGCAGCACCACTGTAGATTCAAATATTCCGAGCCTATGATCTTGGATTAAGAAATTAGCACCATGAGTGTCTATTGACCTGTCGTTGCCAAGTAAATTTGGTTTCCCCCATGCCTACGATGATCCAACTGACCAAATTGGTTCAAGTTTCAGTCTCGGTTCAGACTACCATTTGAAAACTGAACCCAATAGTAGTTTTAAAGAAAAAAATGGAACTGCAGCAAACATGTAATGCATTTGAGCTAGCTCAACACACTGAATTGTCTGCTAAGTCGGAAATGCACTTGACTTTCAGTATTTAGGATTTTATTTCTCTATTTTGCTTGACAATTGAACAAGAGGCAGAGTACCGAAGATTACTTATCATGGTGCAGAGGATGATGAATTTGAAGAGGCCAAGGGTGGTGCCGAAGGGCCGGTGTGGCAACACCCTTATCACGATGCTGAGGACGGCAACATCCAGCCGCTGATTAGCACCTTCGCTGCATCCGCCCTGCCGCGTCCATAGAGACCACCATCGCCCCCGGCCCTGGGTGTCGCCTTGTGAAGTGATTCAAGGGAGGAGATTGAGGCGTGGGGAGTAGAGTGGAGGTAAGGAGATCGTAGGAGAAGTGATGGGATTTGTCGGTGCCGTCATCTTGGTCCAGATTTTTGTCCCTGTCGAGTGAGGGAAAGGAATGAGGAATTAAGGACTAAGGATGATAAGAAGGCGAGGGGAAGGAGTGAGTTGCTAGTTGCCATGCTCTAGCCTACAGAAGCTCTTCCAGTTCTTGCCTGCTGCACTCGAGCCATTGAAACAGAAGCTGCACCTGCCCAGACCCGTGATCCACCTCCTCTCTAGCTGCGCTTGAGTTAGTAAGCCGCTACCCGTTCGTGGAAAGATGAAAGGGACAGTGGCAGGAGGAGCTTCGACATGAGAGAGAGTATGGGGTCCGGGAGCAACTGGGCCACGACGGAACGATTTCATCCCCACCAACCTCGATGCTCTTCTTCAGGAGTCTGACTAGAGGAAGAAGTGAGGAATCGGGAGCGGAGGCATCTGATACGATGGGAGCACGAACATGACGCAAGCATAGGAAAATACCGGACCAAACACGCGGCAAAATCGCTATTTTCAAATGCCAAAAGTATTTGCAAAAAGTATGCGCGTACATCTCCGCAAAATATGTGCATGGCAGAAGTTTTGTGAAAAAAAAAATCTTTTAACCCTTAAAAAGATAAAAAAAATACATCGTATTTGCGACACTGGAATTTTGTCCATTTTCAGAGCATATTTGCACGAAAACTTCAATGCATATTTGCACCTTGCATATTTTGTACAGATGTACGCCATAAAATTTTAGTTTAGAATTTTTTACTTTCATAAACATGTTTAACATACATTTAAAAAAATCAGGGGCATCTGCCCTATGCCCCTGAGTTCAGGTCATCCTGGCAAGCCCCATCCTAAAATGAGATGTCCTCCCCAAAAAATGACAGACAGTTCTTGTCCGGATTTTTTTGTTTGTTGAAAAAAATATTGCCTAGGCTGAAACGGGTAGGTAGTCCAATACAAGTTAGGTAGTCCAATACACGATTACGCAGTCCATCCCCTCACGGGGAGCAAAGAAAACGCCGACATGGCCTAGCCTGGCTGTCCATGCGCTTCTTCGTCATTACAGATGACGTCCGGTATATTTCGGTAGATTTGGGTGACTGCCGAGAGATTGGATTCAAAGCCCCCGAACGAGGAGAGACAGAGCAAATTCAAATATAGCACATATTGTGCAGATATAGAATATTTCTTATAATTTCATTGATCATATTGGATATACCTTAATCAGTTTTAAGCTATTGCGCGGTTGCCCATATACATGGCTATATGTGGTTGTCTTTTATATACGCACGATTTTCATAATGTCATATTTGTCCTATAAAAAAGAATGTAATATATTTGCATGCCAAAGAGAACAAAATTAAAATCTCGTCGCAACGCACATGCACGTTTCATAGTGTAATTAAATTTGAAACCAAATTTATTTCCATATGCAAGTAACCTGACTTGATACTTTTGTTTTATTTTTGGAAAATGCACTGAGAATTGGACTGTACGCAATTATTCTACCTGCTCTTTTCAGCTTTACTACCTCGAGTTACCATGCTCTATCTGTGAACCTACTAATCTGTATGGCATTATTATCTTAGTATGATAACTGTGAAGCCTTTCAATTCTCCTTAACAAATGTTAGTTCTATATCTAACCAACTACAAATATTTCATCCCTATATTGTTTACCTATCCCCTGCTTTTGCTCACTGATTTGCAAAGTTACCTTCTCTAGAACTCAGATTCATATTGAAGAATATTAATGTATTTTTTCACATGGGCATAGTTCTTTTGTTAGCATTCAGATTTATTAGCCAATTCTTTTGGTGTCATTGTAGAGTGTTATGTTGAACATGTTTTACATATGTTCCTCGTGTATATTTTGCATGTCTACATAGCTGCAGTTTTGGTAATAACTAATCCGACAAACATATAATCAAGATCAATATATGTGAGGTAACATATAGGCCAACATCAGTCGGTTGGTAATGATTTACGCTTTGTCTCTGTATTTGCATAGTAATTTTCATCTTTTCTCTTTGCTTGGCAATTAGGCAGAACCAGCAGGGGCGTGGCTACGAGGTCGCCACTGATGGGGCCTACTTGTGTGTAGGTATGCCAGTCTCACCATAAGATCCTCTCTTTCGTCTCACATCCTATCGATTTCGGGCACCATTGGATGTGTCGAGGAGAGCGCACACGAGGATTCAACCTCTTTGTCAGTGACACATGCATGTGAATGGTAGCAGCATAATCGTTGGCCTAGAAGTCCCTACTTTTGGCTTTGCCGAGCTAACTTGCGGAGCCACGCTGATATGTACCACGTGCCGCTGCTGTTCTCCGCATCGCACGAGAGCTCCTTCCTGCTGCATTCTCCATCCCCTCTCTCTTTCTTGGGCGCATGCATCCCGCTACTCCTTTATATTGGGGATATACTTTCCGGGTATCCTCACAGATCCTCACTGACCAGGGTGGCCCACTTAGGGTTAGAGCTTTGCTTCATGGGCGGCCCAGTTAGGGAGAGAAGACGGAGTCCAATCCGACTACGGGAAGGCCTAGAAGACTTACCGACTTAGGCCCATAATGTTACTTGTAGTTCAAGATGTACTCTGTAACCAACTCTTAGTCGTAGCCGGATTGATCTCTCCTATAAACCCTAGGCCGGATATCTATATAAGCCGTCCTAGGGAGAGCCTTTAGGGCAGAACATAGTCTACAATCTCAACACGCACAGGCGAAACCCTTGTAACCCATATTCCGGCTCTACCATATTACTGGATTGCTAGCAGGAGTAGGGTCCATCCAAAGCCGGCGGATTCGAACCTGAGTAAACTTGTGTGCTCACCGTCCCGGAACACCGTACGTCTCACACCCCTCCCTCCCGCACGCCTCGAGGACCCCCTCATGGCGTACTTGTCCTCAAACCGACGACAGTTGGCGCCCACCGTGGGGCAAGTGAGCTTCGGATCTGCGTTCCGAGCGGAATCTGCAAGAATCAGAATCGGCGAGACCATCGCCGTCGGTCGCATCCTCTACGCCAGCGACGTCCCTCTCATTGTTCTCGACGAGACTTGGATTCTGGCTAGGGAGACCGTGACTGCCTACACAATCATGTCTTTTGGCGAGATCGATGTTTACATCGGTTTCGCTGAACCTGCCCAACCCACCCCAGCGGTGATGATAGAGGCAGAAGAATTTTCTGGGTCCCCTTTGTCCGCGGAGGCGGCAGAGTTCCGGATCTCAGATAACCCTAATCCCACCCAGCCCGCACCAGTTGCGGAGATAGTGGAGAAATCCGAGCCTGAAGAAGACCTCACGGTCCAAGTCGAATCTGGAGTGGATCTCCCTGGAGAAGCCAGATCCTAGATCGACCCACCCGTGGAAGTCGAAATCCAGGAGGAGCACATCTGCGACACTAATTCCGACTCTAACGATGTCGGGATAGACAGGCCTTTCCTCAGGTACACACTAAGATGTATGATACTGCAAGGCGCTAGCGCAGAAGCAATCCTTGAAACCATTAAAAGTTTCGATATGGTTGATCGCGAAAGCCGCAGGTACCTCAGGAAGAATGCATCGCACTTCATCGGATATGTTGGATCCGGATCCGGCTCTGCCGATGCTGGAGAAAACACCGACTCGGTGCTGGAGGCAATTGGAACAAACGCCGACGTTCCCGCATCCTCGGATGAGTCAATGACGTTGGCAGATTTCCAAAAGTTCTCCGCGGAATATGACGAGGAGTACAACTCCAAAGTTGTAGAAGATGGAGAAGCCATGGACGAATGATCCGGGAACACTCTCCCAAAGCGCAGGATGATATGGAAGTCGGAGACAATCCCGAACTCCAGATGTTCGAAAGTACCGATCAGAGCTTGACTCCAGGAAACGGACCCAAAGCCGTCTTTGCTACCGGCGCTGCCAAGAAGGCAAAGAAGAAGAACAAGAAGAACAAGACCCCGGCAAAAGACCCTCTGACAGAGGAGGTGATTGCCGAGGAATACGAGGAAGACTCGGATGGAGCACTTATCCCAGACGAGCCGAAAAAAGAAGCATCGGTGGATGGACACGTGATCACTGAAGGTGCGCGTAAACTCATCGATGCCGCATTAACCACACCTATCCCTATAGCTGCAGAACTTACTGCAGATGAGCTGGACGAAAGGGCCCAAGCCCTAGAAGCGCGTCATCAACAACTCCTTGAGGAAGCCAAAAACATCGAGGTGGAGAAGAAGCGCATGTCAAACAAGGAGTATGTGTCCCGTCTACATCAGAAGACACGGAAGCGTCACACCAATGATGACCAATTCCCACGTGTCCGTGCCGTCCTTTTTGGGGATGAGATGGGGAAGCCGCGGAAAGATAGCAACGGAGATTGGGTATACCCAACACCAGTGCAAAATACTGTGGCAGCTCGCGAAATTCTATCGGCTAATCCAAGACCAGAAGAGATATGTTTTGGTATCAAGCTACTCAATAAGGGACTGGAGCAGCAAAAGGTCGCCCTGTCTGGAAGCCAAAAGCTGGTCTCGGATTCTGACCAATGTCGCACAGATCCGGCATGGGCTGGAATAAGATCCCATTACGTTCAGGCGCAGTGTCATAACCCCGAATGACGGGAAGACAATTATTCAATAACCAGATCGTCAGGACAGCACCGCAGAACTACACATAACTGGAGCAACGTCGCTCCAGCAGCAGAAAAAGACGTGATCGCTGCACTGATTCCGAGGAATCCTCCCCGAAAAGAAGAAGATAAAGAGAAACGTCGGGAGGAGGATCGTCAGAAAATGCCACCTCCTAGACATGAAAACCGTCCGGCTGAGCCTTACCATGGTGGGAACGATGGACGAAGGAACGACGGAAACCACGCTGGCACAAACCGGCAGGGGGCTCGTCATAGTCAAGAACCTCCCCGGAACCGGAATAATGACGCTCCGGACGGAGGCCGGCGATCTGCCGGAAACAACCCAGCTGCACCACCCTCTCCATAGCACAGTTATCACAACGGCCCCCAAGGAGGTCAAGGAGGACGACATGGCGGAGGAGGTGGTGGCAGAAGCCGAAGTCCGGCTCCAAGGCACCGCAGCCACAGTCGATATTCAGGACGATCCCTATCCCCGAACGACGCAAGGCACAGGATCAACTCCAACATAGAGGCTCGGCGCTACGAAAACGATGACGTGTACGTGGGCCCAAAGTGCTTCGGACCACGCATCAGAGCTACAAAATTCCCGGAAGGATTTGCAATCTCAAGACATATTCAAGCCTACGACGGCATTGCTCGGCCAGACACCTGGTTACAGGACTTCTTCCAAGCTTGTTGCATCGCAAAAGGCAGAAACAGCCTGGTCGCAACCCGATATCTCCCACTTATGTTGCAGAAAACGGCACGATCATGGCTCAATGAACTTCCGGCGAACACCATCCACAACTGGTATGACTTACAAAGTGCGTTCTTTCGGAATTTCGAAGGCACATATCGGAGGCCCTGTACGGTTGGAAACCTACAGCGTTGCACCAGAAAGCCGGAGAAACTTGCCGAGATTATCTCGGACGATGGATTTACACCAAGAACTCCTGCGAGGGAGTAAATGATCAAACTGCGATTGAAGCTTTCATTTCAGGTCTCCCAATTGGTTTACTGCGCCATCGGTTGAAGTGTGACAAGGTTACTGATCTGGGAGAGATGATAGAAACAGCGAGCAAGTATGCAGATGCTGACGACGATGCAGAGGGATTACTCAACGTCCTGGCTGTACCTCAGTCAGCAAAGACAAAGCAACAGGCTCAGAAGCGCAAAAACACCTCAGAAGAAAAACCCAACATAGAGACGGCAGTAGTCACTACTATTTCCGGGTCTGGAGGACGAGGAGGGCGCGGCGGAGTCCGCGGGCATGGCCGTGGGACATCAAGGGTCCAAGGTAGAGGAGAGCAACAACCATGTAAAACCTACACTTGGGTCGACATCGCCAATAACCCATGTGTGCATCACTTGGATGCCAATGGAGGCTCGTCCCACACCAACGCTGAATGTTGTTTTAATAACGACATCAAGAGAGATGATACCGTGGGCTACAAAGCTAAGCGGAAGAAGGGAAAGAAAAATCCCGAAAAAGACAAAGACACCAAGGAAGATTCCGACATGGAGGAAGCCAACGCTTCAAATCCCAAGTCGGAAGGGAAGAAAACTTTTCCTACCAAGAAGGACACTTACGTCACCTTCCTCGGATCTCAACCAGCAAAGGTCAAGAAAGCAGTTCTCCACGAGCTCAACGCAACAGTTCCAGCTGTCCCTCAGTATCTGGACTGGTCGGAAGTGGCAATAACGTTTGACTGCGCTGATCATCTGCCTAAATTACACAGGCGAGGAAAATACGCCTTAATCGTCAATCCACTTATTGACGGATATGGTTTCTCCAAGACCCTCATGGACGGTGGTAGCAGCATCAATATTCTCTATGTAGAAACGCTACGCCGGATGAAGATCTCGGAAACACAGCTTAACCATAGCTTTGTGATTTTTCACGGAGTTGTCCCAGGAAGACAAGCTAACTCCCTGGGAGAGATCACTTTGGATGTTACTTTTGGAACACCAAAAAATTATCGAACGGAGGCACTTTTCTTCGAAGTGGTCCCATTCAAGAGCGCATACCACGCTATATTCGGACGTCCGGCTTACTGGGCTTTTATGGCTCATCCGTGTTACATTTACAATATGATGAAAATTCCAGGTCCCAACGGCGTGATCACCATCAGGGGAGACCCGAAGAAAGCGCGAGAGTGCGAGGATGGAAATGCCGCCTTTGCCGAAGCCGTGCTGCACGCCCAGGAGTACCAGGAGATCAAGAAGAGCATAGATCCGTCTGAGATGCCCGCGACGAAGAAGGAGGTGACAAAGCCAAATCCGGAGTTCAAGGCATCAGAAGAGACGAAGACGACCCCTCAAAGGTGACCCAGATAGGCGCAGGCCTAAGTAGCGCATAGGAAAGCGCGCTCGTCAAGTTCCTCTGAGCAAATCAAGATATCTTTGCATGGTAGCCATCTGACATGACCGGAGTACCTAGGGAACTTGCCGAGCACTCTCTAAATGTAAACCCGAACGCTAAACCCGTCAAACAGTCCTTATGATGGTTTGGTGATGAAAAGCGTAAGGCAATAGCAAAGGAACTAGCACGGCTCGAGTTAGCCGGATTCATAGAAGAGGTCATCCATACTGATTGGTCGGCCAACCCTGTAATGGTCCCTAAAAAGGACACCACTGATTTAAGGATGTGTGTTGATTATACTACCTTGAACAAGGCTTGTCCAAAAGATCCATTCGCTCTGCCTAGAATTGATCAAGTTATCGATTCTACGGCAGGCTCGGAACTCCTCTGTTTTCTTGACGCATATTCCGATTATCACCAAATCCGGATGAAGGAATCTGACAAAATCAAGACTTCATTCATAACCCCTATCGGAACCTTCTGTTATGTTACGATGCCCTTTGGGCTGAAGAACGCAGGAGCTACGTACCAGCGCACGATGCAGCGTTGCCTCCATGATCAACTCGGACGCAATGTACATGCATACGTGGATGATATCGCGGTCATGTCCAAAAAGAAGGAAACATTGATTTCCGACTTAGAGGAGACGTTTGCTAATTTACGAAAATACAACATCATGCTTAACCCGAAGAAATGCTTCTTTGGAATACCAGCCGGAAAATTGTTAGGTTTTATCGTGTCTCAACGAGGCATAGAGGTGAACCGTGAAAAGATCAAGGCTATTCTCAATATTTCCAGGCCAACTCGCCTGAAGGATGTACAAAGATTAACTGGTTGCATTGCTACGGTCAGTCGATTTGTAAGCCGGCTTGGTGAAAGAGCCGCACCATTATACAGGCTCCTAAAGAAAACCAAGGATTTTTTCTGGACTGACGAAGCTAAAGCTGCACTACAAGACCTGAAGAAAGTACTCTCATCTGCTCCTATCCTTGCGGCGTCAGAGCCTCAGGAACCGATGTTGCTTTACATTGCTGCGACAAATAGGGTTGTCAGTATAGTTATGGTGGTGGAGAGACCAGAAGAAAATCAGGAGCACCTGGTGCAGCGTCCGACATACTTTGTCAGCGAGGTCCTGACAGAATCAAAACAGCGATATCCGCACTATCAAAAGTTGGCTTACGGTGTTTTTCTGGCATCTAGTAAGTTACGACACTATTTTCAGGAGCACCCAATTACCGTGGTGAGCAAAGCTCCCATGAGAGATATAATCAACAATAGCGATGCCATAGGACGCGTCGCCAAATGGGGCATAGAGCTTGCAGCTTTCGATATTGAGTATAAACCCCGGACAATAATCAAATCCCAGATCCTTGCCGACTTTGTCGCTGATTGGACAGAGACCAAGGAGAACATGGTCCTCCCCGAGTCGGAATATTGGACCCTATTTTTCGACAGGTCTAAGGCTCGAGGGGGCTCGGGGGCTGGTGTAGTGCTCAAATCACCCTAAGGAGATAAACTTTTATACGTATTGCAGATCCACTTCACAACGACAAACAACATTGCCGAGTATGAAGCACTGCTGCATGGAATCCGGATTGCTAAGGATATTGGCATCCAACGTTTGATGTGATACGGAGATTCGGATCTTGTTGCTCAGCAAGTCTTGGATATTTGTAATGCAAATAAGCACATGGCAGCGTATAAAGCTATCGTGGATGATCTATCTAAATCGTTCGAGGGGTTTGAAGTTCAACACATCCCTCGAGCAGAAAACGAGGAAGCAGATGCACTATCTCGAATAGGCTCTGCGCCGAAAGAGGTTCTGGATGGCGCATTTTTAGAGCACCTCAAAGTTCCCTCGATAAAGGGAGTAGATGAGGATTATCCGACCAAATCCGATTCACCATTAATAGCAGTTCTGGCTGTAATTCCCAGCTGGACTCGACCCTACCTTGATTACTTGGTAAATGGCAAATTACCCGAAGACGAGGTGCTGAGCCGGCAGATTATCCGACGAGCAAAAGCCTATACTATTGTTAAAGGTGAGCTCCATAAACAGAGTGTTTCTGGGGTTTTCAGCGTTGTGTATCTCCGGAAGAAGGAGTGGAAATCTTAAGAGAAATCCACGAAGCCGAGTGTGGTCACCACGCTGCGGCTAAATCTTTAGTGGCAAAAGCTTTTCGACATGGTTTTTTCTGGCTTACAGCTCAGGCAGATGCCGAACGATTAGTCAAGACATGCAAAGGCTGCCAAAAGTACGCCAAGCAAGCTCATGTTCCGGCTGATCAGCTGCGAACAATACCTATAACATGGCCTTTTGCGGTCTGGGGGCTTGATATGGTAGGACCTTTTAAACAAGCTCCAAGTGGATTTACTCACCTCTTAGTGATGGTGGATAAATTCACGAAATGGATCGAGGCTAAACCTGTCACTAGTTGTGATGGAGCAACAGCCAAAAGATTTGTCGAGAATGTTATAATCCGGTATGGTTATCCGCATAGCATTATCACGGACAACGGGAGTAACTTTTCCATGAGAGAGTTGGTTGAATTCTGCGACGAGTAAAATATCCGGCTTGACATTGCGTCAGTCGCACATCCACAGGCTAACGGACAAGTCGAAAGAGAAAATGGTTTAATTCTACAAGGCTTGAAACCAAGACTCGAAGCACCACTGAGACGTGTTGCGGGGGCTTGGGCAGAGGAACTACCTTCTGTAATTTGGAGTTTGCGAACAACTCCGAACAGGTCAACAGGATATACACCTTTCTTCTTGGTCAATGGCGCAGAAGCAGTTCTTCCTAGTGATTTGATTCATACTTCTCCTAGAGTGGCCGCGTATATCGAAGAGGATGCCGAGACTTCTCGACAAAATGATCTCGACTTAGTCGAAGAAGTTCGCGTCGTTGCTAAAATGAGATCTACAGCCTATCAGCAGAAGTTACGCAAGTATCATAGCCAGAGAGTCCGAACTAGATCTTTCAATAAAGGTGATTTGGTTCTCCGGCTTGTGCAACAAAGAAAGCACAAACATTCCCCAATATGGGAAGGGCCCTTTTTAGTTAGTCGAGTATTGCACAATGGGTCGTACTACTTAACTGACATGAGGCCAGTCAAAGAAAGACCTGCTACTAAGAAGAGAAAGAGAGCTGGAGGCAGCACAAATCCGGATGAGTTAGACAGACCGTGGAATATTGCTCAGCTACGTCCCTTTTATTCTTAGTTTTATCTTTCTTTGTAATCATACATATGTACATGCTCTGTGAGAAATAAAAGTTTTGGTTACCTCAAAATTTTCCTGAGAAGTTTTTACCATCTTATTTCCTAATGATCATGTCATAGTCGAAAATCCCAGAATGCTTGAAAGTACTTTATGCTCATGTTCGTTCTGGTTTAGATTTTCGATTCTAAAACTGCTACCTTCGGGTATAACTCTAAAAAATTCTAGTCTTTACTTGGGTTATTTGTCTGATTGCTGGATACGGGTATCTTCCGAGTAGTGAATTGTTGGTACTGGAAGCCGGCTTTGTTTTCGAGTTTAAACTGGTTTAGCAATTGAGCTCCGTTGCTCGGCAAAGTTTCCGGCTGAAGGTTTAGCCGGCTCACGAAAGGGATGAGGCGGAAAGCCAGATAAACGATAAGTAGAGGCGGAAAATTCTAAGTGCTTATGCAAACATTTCAGGCAGAAAAATAATCTAAGAAAAAAGTGTTGAATAGATAAAAAAACTTAGCACTAGCAAAAGTCATAGTACTTAATATTTACAATTGCATCAGGTTTTTTCTGGAATAATACATAGTTTTCTGGTCTATGATGCAGGAGGAGATGAAGGATCTGCCGGCTCGCTGGCTACTCCACCTTGATATCTTGCCGAGATGTCCGGATCCGAGGTGGTCCGTTCATCGTCGGAAACTTCTTCGGCGTCTTCTGGAGGAGGTGGCGGAGTATCCACGCGGGTGAAGAAGGGCGTCTCATAGCTGGTCAGATCAGCTACGTGGCACCCATAACCGGCAGGAGTGCATGATGGCTTGAAGGTCTTGCTCCTGGCCATCTTCGTCTACTTTGCAGTACCCTCTGGTCACTTGCCATATCTCCATGTTCCCATGGTGGCTCATGACCATGGTGAGAGCGTTCTGCGCAGCAGTCCGCGCTTAGGACATGTTCTAGTCCCGAACGAGCTGCGGCATCTCCTAGGCCTTCTCCCGTACCTGGAAGTCCGACATGCTTGGCATGTCTGGAATCCTGAGAGACTCGCCAATGTCCTCAAGGGACTGGCGGTAGTCATGAAGAAGATCACCGACTTGGGTAAGCTGGTGAGTGCGGGGTTCGGACGAGGAGGAGTCCGTCAAGTTCAGAGGACCTATACACAAAACAAGGATAAGAAAAAAACCCGACATTGATGAAAGTCGAAAAAATGATAAGTCAGATAGATGGAACATACCAAGAATGACGTCGTCAATCTTGGCTTTCTCCTCCCGGAGACTCTGGAGTTCAGCCCGGAGCGCCTGGGAGATATCCTTTTCTCTGCCAACCTCATTCTTGAGGTCCGAGATAACCTTATCTTGAGCGGCAATCTTGAGATCGCGCTCTTCAGTGGCCATGGAGGAGGACTCGAGGACTTGAGCTATGCTCCTTTCATGATCCGCCTTGAGCTTCTCCAGCTCTTGGCGAAGTCCCTTATTCTCCACCACTAAGGTCTTGAGGTTCTCGGCCTCTTCAATCATAGCGATGGATTGTTTCACCAACGCTGTAAGACAAAAAGAACAAAAGTTCAGAAAAAATCGACATTGAAAAAAGTAAAAGATAAGGTTTGAATCTCGGAATGTTTACCTTCGGCTTCATCCTTGGCTAACTTGAGCTCAGCATTTTTAAGCCGGAGAGCTTTGATCTCTCTCTGCTTATCACAGACATTGTTTAATAATTCCTAGTTATAGGAACACACTTTCTGTAAGTCAGAATACCCAAAGTCAGAAAGCTACTTAAGACTCGGGCTAATATTTTTTGCTAAATATCAGCACGAGCCTTGGGGGCTACACTAGTTCGTTCTTTGGCATCGTAATGAAAGCATAAACCCAGATTTCTATATCCTACTTCATGCTTGGGGGCTAGAGGATATGATATAACATAAGGTAAAAAACAAGAGTTGGAATTCCGACTTACATATTGCTCGCGGGTGAGTTTGTCTAACCCCGCGTTCACCTCAGCTGCCACCTTCTCGGCGAGAGTAAGAGGAATTACTGGGGCTGTTGGAAGCTCGCCAGTCCTGATCCTCTCGTCGCGAAGGCGGACTTGAGCGAGAAGGTCAGAGAACTTGACGTCCTCTGCTTCTTCCGCTTCCTCTTTGGGGGATAGATGGCTTTTGTCCAGGACTTGCCTGGCCAGCCGCTGGATCCCCTCTGCAGATTTCCGGGATAAGCCAAATTTGGCAAGTCCGGGGTTGCTGAGGAGGTTGTCGGCGAAGACTTCAGCCGAGGGATCATTACCCGAAGAGGGTTCACCCTTATCTTGAGCTGACGCACCCACGGTGACGTCAGTGTGCGATCCAAGGATCACAGGCGCTGTTGGAGGAGCCGGATCTTCTGCAACAACCGGAGAAGGAGTAATCGCCGTTGTTGCAGAAGGTTGAGGGGCAAGAGTCGGAGGAGCCGTGGCAGGGGAAGCTATGGTAAGCTTCGTCTTTCGCAGGGGCTTTGCAGGAATCCCCTTCCCATTACCCTTGATGAGAGGCTTTGCTCTGAGAATGTAGTAAAGTCAGAAATATTACATCTCAGAAAGAAATTCGAGAAAGGTACAAAGGCGGAAATTGTGAATGAAAGTTACCTCTTCACAACGGGCACTTCCTTTGTGCCAACAGCCACTGTCAGAGCTTTGCGCTTCTTGAGCGCAAGGTCCAGCAATGGGACCACTTTAGTCTCCTGAGAAAACTCAGGAGGATATCCTTCGAGTGGAGCAAGCTCCGACTCGGGGAGATCAGCAAGCTGAAAACAAGAAAACATATCAGCATTGCAGTATATGACTTAAAAGATTGAAACACATAAAAGGTGTACTGATGGAAGCTTACCACTACCACGGGGTTTTCTGCCGTGTGCATGTCCAGAGAAATCTCCGGAATTTTCCTCTCGATCCGCTCGTTGATCAGCCATTTGATCTGCCGTATGTAACCTTGGATGGTGTAGGCTTTGGGGCTGATGCGGAGAGAGTCTTTTTTGGAAGACGTGATGGAATGCATCAGTCTATCCCCGTGGTACTGAAGTGGCTGGATCCGACGTGTGACCCAGCACTGGACTAGGTCGGATCCTCTCAGACCCTTGTGCTTGATAAGATATTCGATCTGCCTCTTAGCAAGGATCAGATCGTCGGTGAGAGCCGGAGCGGCCTCATCCCAGGAAGGCTGGGCTATGGCGGCTCCGTCGACAAAAGCCGGCAAAGCAGTAGCTTTGCCGGGAGCCGGAATATTCCTATGATAGAAAAAAGTGGATGGCCACTATTTGATTGAGTCACTGGCAGAAATTTTGGGATATGCCTGGTCTCGTCTAACAGAAAAACTAATAGTACCTGTGATATAAGGAACACCGGCAGTAATGGAATTTCTCCGGACATGGAAATAGTACCGGAAGAGAAGCAAACTCGGCCTAATGCCGAGAAAGCCCTCACAAAGCACGACATATGCGCTCATCTCTAGAAGAGAATTGGGAGGAAGATTATGGAGTTGAACTCCATAGTGGTCAATCACCTCGGAGAAGAACTCCGAGGGAGGAAAGGACAAACCTCGGTCCAGATGGGTGCCGAAGTGGACGCATTCGCCCTCGCGTGGATTGGGGACGGTTTCGCCGGAACCGCTCCGCCAGTCGCCGGCGGCGAGAAGCCCCTCTTTCTCCATGTTTTTGAGGCCGTCGTCATCGAGGGCGCAGGGGATCCAGATTACCGGGTAGCTCTCTTTCTCCACAGCTGCTTCCGCCGCCGCCGCCGCCGACGCCGCCAGAGAAGAAGAAGAAGAAGCCATTTTTCTCTCCGGTGGAAAAGGGTGACCTTAAAGTGGCGGCGCTAGGAGCTCTGTGGGAGGAGGACGAAAAGTCTCTGGGCGTGCTGGAGGATTGGGAAGAAACGAACGGCAATGGTGAAGAGGAGAAGAAGAAATCTAAACCCCTTATATCCACCTACCTGTGCCAAGATTCGTGCAAACGCTACAGTTTAATTAACACGCGTCGTGGAAAGAACTAGGAAGGGCCCGCGCGATGATTGCGTCGCCTCGATCTCCACGCACACATTGAAACGGCGCCTCGGTTCTGCGAACCGCGGACCCACCAACGGTCGTGCTGACGGAACGTCTGTCAGATGACGTGACTGGACCATGCTTGTGTCAGGTGGCGTTAGAGACCAAGTTCCGGCTTAGTTTAAAAGCGAGCTGGAAAATCTGAGTAACTAATTGAAAGGTCCGACTTACTTTTAAGACCCGGATCGTATTTTTTGTGAAGTTTCAGGAACCCTTCAAGATTCTGCAAGCCGAAGATCAAGCTAGACGATGATAAAATCCGACTTTGGATCTTGGAGGCCTCCGGGGGCTACTGTTGGGGATATACTTTCCAGGTATCCTCACAGATCCTCACTAACCAGGGTGGCCCACTTCGGGTTAGAGCTTTGCTTCACGGGCGGCCCAGTTAGGGAGAGAAGACGGAGTCCAATCCGACTACGGGAAGGCCCAGAAGACTTATCGACTTAGGCCCATGATGTTACTTGTAGTTCAAGATGTACTCTGTAACCAACTCTTAGTCGTAGCCGGATTGATCTCTCCTGTAAACCCTAGGCCGGATATCTATATAAGCCGTCCTAGGGAGAGCCTTTAGGGCAGAACATAGTCTACAATCTCAACTCGCACAGGCGAAACCCTTGTAACCCATATTCCGGCTCTGCCGTATTACTGGATTGCTAGCAGGAGTAGGGTCCGTCCAAAGCCGGCGGATTCGAACCTGGGTAAACTTGTGTGCTCACCGTACCGGAACACCGTACGTCTCACACCCCTCTCTCCCGCACGCCTCGAGGACCCCCTCATGGCGTACTTGTCCTCAAACCGACGACACTTTAGAACTGGCAAACTCACGTGTGTCCTAGCTAGCCTTATAGATCTAGCTATGGCGTGCTAGCTTGCTTGATGTTCTAGATTGTGCGATAGTCCTGGTTTTGCAACATACTTGATCTAATCCTATTGTTTCTTTTCTGAAAAATACTAGGTGCGATGCCTGAGCTATAGATCGAGGAGATTTAGGGAACCATCACTACATCGTGACTTTAGCAAGGGCAGATCCTCCGCCGCCAGGCTTCTATCCCGCAATGCCAAGCTCTGTCAAATCCCCTCCTTAACCTGCTGCGTAGAGTTGGTTTGTTTCTCCTTACTTGGTTGTCTTAGGCAGAACATTGACTACTACTATGGCCTGTCGAGGCCGGTTCCTCTCCTCCATGTGCCCTTGTGCCAAAACTATTTAGCCCATCTACGCCCGATGCACCACCGCGGTGACTTCAAGATACTGATGCTTGCACCCTACAACCTTCCAGTCTCCCATTTCTATTCGTAGCTATACTACCGATTCAAGAGTTGGAGTTGATTGTATATGTGATTTACAGAAGGGTGATCTGCTCCTTTTTTGCCTCAGGTTAAATTCAAGAAAACATCCATGCGATGTAAGATCCAGAAGCTTAGCAGCTCAAGTGAGCACCATGTGTACATCATGTCTTGGCCTGATAGAGTGTGTTCATTTTTCACGGAATATGTTCTCGATGGATATCAATTGTTTCTTAAATCATAGGGAATGATGCGCGATAGGAAAAAATAGATGTATCTTCGCCCTACAACTCTACCTTGATGGTGGGTCTACTTTGAGTGATGCATGCACTATTTTAGATCAAATAGTTTTAATTGGTGTTCATAGTATTATCTGATTTGATTCACCCGCATTTTAGAACCTGGAGGTGAGCGATGATAGATAGGATCATCATACGAGAGCTAACAACACCATATATAAAGTTGTTCATGGCTAGCTGATCTAGGGAAAGTTAGTGGGGTACCATTAGAAGAGAGTATCTCATATTAGGCTTGAACCTAAACCATTTTATTAGTAATTTTTCTGCTTCTGCCTAAGATCTTCATTCATGAGGATTACTTTTTGCAATGGCATACTTCAAATTCAATGTCAAACCTGGAGGTGCTTTCACTGCAACATTTTTTGGATTAAAAAAGCAAAATGCCCACATAATTGTACTTTATGCTATAGGCTGCGGAGGTTGTCATGAGTCATTTATTAATGGAATTTTGGAGCAAGAGAAATATACAGTGTTTCCATGTGATAAACACACATGCCATTTATTTCTTGAAAGTTCTCATGTGTTCTTCATTTTCCTCTTTAGATTTGTTCTCTATAGTCTCTAATTGCAAATAGTTTTTTCATGATTTAGTATATCGAATTTAGTCTACACCACCCGTATGAAAAAAGCTATTTGTTAAGATATCATTTTATTTAAATGATCCTCATGTTTGGCATAGTTACCACTCCGATAATGTCTCATTTACCATCCTCTGCACATGTGCGCACTATGGACGTCATCAATATCTCACCATCTAAGGTAATGCTCAACACCATGATGGATGAGCTGCAACATTGTAGGTTGATGATACAACACTGTTGTCATTAAGATGATCACTTCTTCTCTTAGTATTGTTTGGAACCCAAGTATCATTGAAAGAGCATGTTTCATGAACTAATGATGACACATATATGTTACGTCCATTTCATGGTCTCGGTTCGAGTAAAAACAGCATCACGCTTTACGGTCCCTCCACGTTCAACATTCCATCATGTGTTGTAGTCGGTTCCATTCCATTCTACCGCCATGCATGTAAATGGTGTAAGCTAGTGGCATCTACCTTATTGCATGCACTCTGCTTTTATTTAGAACCAAATAGTTCCCTATATTATCTATGTTTGGCAGCTGACTACTTAATTATTGTGTTTTGTCTGTCTACCTTTTTTTCATCTATGAATTATTGTCGATCCATAAAGCACCTCCCATAATTCCTTCTTGGATCTCATACTTCTGTACGAGTTGCAACAGAAAATTTACAAACACGTTTATCTTTTATCCATTTTTTATTACCATCATATACAATAGGAACCGATGCGACAGCCACGGGGTCATGCGCCAAGGCGCACCCCTAAATCTAGTTTGCAAGAATGTTGGGTCATGTCAACAGAATGTACACATCTTTCCAATGGTGGATGCGCTCAATGAGAATACAGAGATTTTTCACCTATAGCTCGCAAAATATGAGCAATAATGGTTTTAGGTCCAATCCATTGCATAAACAAAAACTTCCTACAGAACAAATAGCTTGGTACATTAATTTAAGGGCAGAACCTTATTCTCATACAGAGAAAACAGAATTCAAAAAGCATATCTAGAATAGCCCTAACCTAATACAGATAATCAACGTCCAGAATAACGTAGAGATGATACAGAAAAATGAAGGAGTTATGTCCTAGGGGCAAATAATAAAGTGTATTATTTGATATATCTCATATATATTCATAATACGTTTCATGTTGTGATATAACTATGTTAATGCGAAATGTTAATACATGTGTGGCATGTAAACAAACCATGTCTCTAGTTATGTCTAGCGAACTAGCTCATTGGTCATGAGGATGATCTAAGTTTTAAGATCATGGACATTTATGCCAATTGACAATGAGGTCATGTTATTGGTAGAATAACATGATAGATAAACATTCGACCGTTATATCTTAAATGGGATCTAGTTATAAAGTTCACCATTGATGATAAAACACAGAGAACCTCGCAACCTGATCCTTTGACTGTGAGGTAATGCAAATAACCATTCCGGAAGAAGCTTAGATGGTTATCAAGAATCATCTCGTAACAGGGTGATAAAAAAAGTGCCACTTAGGTTTTTCGAAGGGATGCGTAGAGGAGTACATATCAAGACCAGGATTTGTCTAGTCCATGTAACTGACAGATACATGTGGCCATCTCGGTGACGTTGCATTAATGAAGCTTGTAAGCATGTGACTTGTTCACAGAATGCAACGACACAAGAACAAGTAAACAAGTGCATTGGTAATGAGACCAAACAAAGGTATGGGGATACCGAAGATCAAGTCTCGAATGAATTAGGTATCATATGACAAAGGGAACGTGAAACGACTATCTCACGGTTCGAGCGATTGTATTCGTGAAACGCACGGGGGTCACATGGCCATCCAGGTCCCTCTATTGATCATTGATGTGAGAATAGTCTCGATCATGTCCGGAGTGTTTCCGAACCGAAGGATGTCACGCTTAAGGATAGGGACGCTTAGGGTGGATGAGTTATCGTAGGAGAAATAGAGAAAGAGAAACTGGAATAGTTCCAGGTAACATCCGATGGAGATCGAAAGGAGTCCGGAAGATGTTCCGGAGTGAAGGAATAATACAATATGTGTATTTGAATATTAATTGGAGAAATAATATTAAATATATATTTTATTTTATTATTAAAGGCATCATAATGCTAATGGGCCTCACCCTAAGGGAGGCGCAATAGGGCATGGCGCCTGGGGAGAGGGGCCAGCCGGCCTAGGCTTAGTGGGATGCCCTAATGGGGCCCACCTAGGGCCGGCGGCTTCCCCTAGGTGGCCGGAGGGTGTGGGGGTTAGTCCCACACCGCCTGGCCCTAGGGTGGTGCGCCCCCCCCCCCCCACTATATATGGGTCTCCCCTCCCCCTTTGGAATCACCCCATTCCCTCTCATTCTCCGTCTCTCATCCATTGAGTACTTCTCCGTAATATTGGGGAGGACCTCGTGGGTGAGTTCTCCACCTTCACACCACCGTCGTGTGATCTGCGATCCGACATCTACTTCTTCCGCTGCTCCGCTGGATCGGAGTAAGGTTGACGTCTCCTACACCGGACGTGTGACGAACTTCGGAGGCACCACACTTGGGGTGTTGCTCGTCTTCATCAATATATGCCTTCTTGCATAAGGCATGCCTCGGTCTTCAAAGGTATGAATACTGTATCCCTTCTCCGTTACTTATGTCTACATAGTGTAGATCCTGGTATTAGTGTTCGAGTAGATAGAATTTTTTTGTTTTCTGCTACGGAACCCTACAGTGGTATCAGAGCGGGTCTATGGGTAGACATGTTGTACGGATAGAACATATAGCGATATGTGGGCATTGATTCTCTAGTTGCTACCCTCTTTAATGTTATTGTTCATATCGCGGCATTGTTTGATGAAGCGACCCCCAACCGACCTCACGTGGTGATTCACGAGACTGGTCCACGAATCAAAGTGGCTTAGGGGGGTGTCTGTCTCTCTAAAGTAGTTGATATGGCATTGACATTGGAGGGCTCCGAAAAGGGAAGAAGAACAACAATCATTGAATCCATGTTGTGGCTCCACGTTCGTAGGTGGGAAGGGGTTCTACTGCGAAAGCCCTAAAGCCGCGTAAAACTTGCAATAGATAATATAGAAGCGTCTATCTTTATTATTGCATAGGGGCAAGTATTATAACATGGCAATGACAAGTTTATGAAACTTTCATTGAAGCTATTGATGATGATCATAATGCTATATCCATGTCATAATACTTTAGTTTTGAAGTATTACTTATTATGCTGATATACTTATATTAGACGGTAGCATAATAAGATAATCCCTCGTAGTATTCCAGTTATCGTATTGTAACACCCCCGGGATCAGGGTTAAACAAATCCCAGGCCTTAGCCTGAGATAAGCTTAACCTAGAGCTCAAGGATATTCAGTGCAAATTATTACAGCAAGCTCATAACTGCACAAAGAACCAAAATATTACAAGCAGAGGTCACTAACCACAAACATCAAACAACGGAAGGCAAATTATGCTATTAAGTATAGCAAACTTAACAAATGGCCTAAGAGGCTTCAAGCATAACGATGACGTCCCAGCCCACAGATTCTAGGCTGCCGGCCGGTAACCCCAAGCTACTCATCGATGTCGATGTCGTACGGAACTCTTCTTCAGGGAATACTTATTCTGCTATAAAAGTATCAACAAAGCAAGGGTGAGTACAGGATGTACTCCGCAAGACTTATGGCTGGTGGGGGTTATTTTGCATAAAGCCATCTTTGTTTATAAAACAAGAGGGAGAAGAAGCTCGTCTAATCAGAATCTTTTAAAAGGGGATAAGAGAGCGACATCTCCGAAGAATTGATCATCATTTTGATATCCACCAAAGTAATCCTCATCTCACAACTAGGATCACCCCCTCGTACCCATGAGGAAGCATTCTTAAGCACACGTTGATCTACCAAGTTTTATGATTAGATTAAGGTTCTCTATGATCTTAGAATTCGGTCACCAAGCGTTCATAACTGTGAACACGACTTTTCGAAAAGATTTAACCCTGCAGGGGTGTACAACTTTACCCACACGTACCAACCGACTCTTAATTCCACTAGATAAGCCCTCTTCCTTGGAAGGTCGGCAGAGGGTGGTTGGACACGACCTTTACCTTGCTTTCGCCGAGACCATGAGTCACGCCCTAATGATGGTTCCGCCATAAAGGGTCAAATCCCGAAGTCGGTCCCTAGAGATATGGGCGAGGTTGGTTTACCAGGGAAGCCATCTACCCCAAGCAACCCCGTCACGCTTACCTACCTGTATGAATGCACCTCCTTCAACTCCTCTTTCGAAAACATTTTCTATGCATATGTCGAATGGAACGCCGAACTATGTGACTCATGGAATCTACTAGGCAAGTTAGTTACTCGTGAGGTTTTCTAGGCCCCGTGTGGCTGTACGCTCGTCTCGGTTCCAAAGGCAAGAACTCGGTTCCTAGTAGTGGCGAGCATGGGACTACAAAAACCACATCCCACCGTGGCCTCCCATACAAGCCTTAGCATGTTTAACCTTTACCCCTGATCTTACCTCATCTGTATACCTCGTTCTCCTGTCATACTAGATTCTCTACACTTGGTACATCTTCTGGATGAACCAGCACTGACAGCTATGCATGGCTAAGCAAGACATAGATATAAGGTCTAGCAGTGTACACAAGCCAAACCTAGTTATGCTAGGAGCAGTGGACCAGGTAATATAAGCTCAAAGGGAGTAATGCAACAGACAGGATACTCTATCTATCGATTAAAGACCACAGTAGAATCATATGCATCATGGCAAGAATAAAATGCTTTCAAAACCATAGGATTGTATAATGGTGGGTCTATGCTTGCCTTGTTTGTTGATACCCAAATATAGATCTTCGGGAGTCTTGTACTTGACTTGATTATAGTTGGTCAAGTATTATTTGTTGATCTTCGATGGTGTTGATCCCGGTCTTCAATCTCGATCTCGATATCGTATTCTACCAGGAAGAAGAAAACACCGGAAAGAAAGGGGGAAACAATCAACACATGGCATCGATGCAATACTCAAGCAAGGATGATGATATGACAAGTTAAATAGATCTTAAATGAAACCCTAAAGCATGCTTAGCAATTTAAACGGGATCCAAGGGGTCCAAACCCTAATACGGGAGAGACCCCAGAATCACCTACGGGGGTTCATTTAGTTCTCTAATTAAACTTATGATTAAAGTTGTTGAACAATGCATTATTATGAGTCTATTGTAAAGATCTCATTTTTCTGAACATTTTGATATATTATACACATTTTTCTAACTTACAAATAATAAGTTATTGATTTTACAAGTTTATATCAAATTCTGGAATTATTAAACCAGTTAAAACCTTTACTGCGTCAACGTGGCATAGGGATGACGTCAGCGCGGGCTTCTGAACCTTTGTCACCTAAGCCTAAGCCAGCCTATGTGGCTGACTGATGGGCTCGGGGCCAGGTTATTAGCCACGCTGGCGGTGAGCGGGTCCACGGTCCACGTTAGGGCGACGTCGGCGTGACGTCACACGACGGCCACCGCCAGGTGGTCGCCAGCGATAGTGCTGTGAGGCACACGGGGCGGCGGGACTAGGCAGGCTCGAACCAGCGGAGCGAGGGGAGCAGGATAGAGGCGGCGCCCCCCAGATTGAGTCACCGGAACGACGGCGAGACCGGCTACTGCGGCGGAGCAATGGCGGGAGCATGGTATAGAGAGGGAGGGAGATGGTGGAGTGGTCCTTCAGGACCATTAGCTCACCATGGTTGCAGAAAAGCGGTCGGAGAGGCAGCTCGAGGGCGGAGGTGGCCGGAATCATCGACGAACTCGGCGGTCGGAGGTCGGGAAGATGGCTCGAGTCAGTTGATTCCCTACGCCCCAGCAAGCGTGGATCTACAGGAAGAACGGGCGAGGCGAGGTGGAGCTCCTGGGATGCTCAGCGAGGCTCGGGGTGGCCCAGAATGGCGGCACGGCGCGGCTACTGCGGCGTCTAGGGTTTCGAGAGCTTGCGTGGGCCGAAGAACGAGAGCAAGGGAGGCCTAGGGAGAGATAGGATAGGACCGAGTGAAGAGAGGCGTGCTTGGAGTATCCTCTGCTGGTCATCAGGTCCAGGGACGGCCGTGGCGATGTGGCCATCGACGAACGGGAGGACAACATGCAACTGCTTGTTCTCACGGAGGAAGACAACGAAGGGGTAAGATGGGTCGGGCTGCACTGGGTTGCTGCTGGGCCGCGAGGCACTGCGCGTGGTTGGCAGATAGAGAGAAGAGAAGAGATGGGCTGCGGCCTAGAGCTGCTCTGCTCCATTTTTTAAAACAAAACCTTTTTCTTTTTCTATTTCCTGTTTTCTCTTTTGTATTTTCAAAATAGATCTGTTTTGTACAATTTCAAAAATACCAGAGAATTTATTAAACTATAGAAAATATTGCAGAGCCCTTTAATCAATTTGGGCTCAACTATTTTGGTGGTTTTCAAACATTTTCAAAACCATTTTGAATTGCTTTGAGAGGAAGATTGAAACTAGGGTTTTGCTTTATTTTTGTTTGCATGCATTTTTAAGGGATGATGCTCATGATGCACAATCAAACCCTAATTTGAGATTAACTAAAACTGGGGTGTTACAGCTCTATTCCCCTTGTATGTGCACCGCCAAGAAAGTTCTTCGGTATGAGGCGCCCTGCGGTGAGTAGGGGTCAGACATATCTACGTTCGCACACAGTGGGTGTAACCCATGTTGCACTGCGAATACACACAAGTTAGAACCGGCGAGCCTAGCACGTTACAGAGACATAGCCTTGGAATATAGGAGACAAAAGGTCGAGCATGAATCACATAGTTGATGTGATCGACATTAGGGAATGTCTACCTTTGATACTACACTGATGGCCGTGATGATCTGGGGAGGTGCAGGGGATAGGGATCATGTAATCACTAAACGAGTTGAGGGATGTTTGTTTGAGTGGAAATTCTGTAGTTTTAAGTTCGAATACATGATTAAAACTTGAACTCATTATTATGAACATGGTCTAAACACTTTGCATATCCATTGTAGATGTATCGCCCACCCACCTTCAGCCTTAGCACTTTCCTCGAGAAGGACAAGCTGAAAACTGATGGAACCAACTTCATCGCATGGTTCCGCAATCTTAGGATCCTCCTAGTCCCCTACAAGTTGACTTATGTCATCGGGGCTGAGCTTCCGGCTAAGCCTGCAGATTCCACCTCCGAGGATGAAAAGAATGTCTGGCAGTCCAAGGCGGACGATTTCTCCCTCATCCAGAGTGGAATGCTCTATGCGATGGAGATGGAGCTTCAAAAGCATTTTGAGAAGATGAATGCTTTTGAGATCATTGAGGATATCAAGGCCGTCTTTGCTCCACATGCTCGTGTAGAGAGGTATGATGCTTCCGAGCTCTTCTTCTCTGCTAAAATGGAAGAGCATAGCAGTATTAGTGAGCACGTGGTCAAAATGTCTGGCTACGTTAAGCGTTTGAACACCCTGGATTGCAAAATCCCGGAGGAGCTCGCGATTGATAGGATGTTGCACTCGCTGCCCCTAGCTATAAGAGCATTGTGATGAACTACAACATGCAAGGGATGACTAAGACCCTTGCTGAGGTGTTCACCATGCTCAAAACTGCTGAGGTTGAAATCAAGAAGGAGCACATGGTGTTGATGGTAAACAAGACCACCAACTTCAAGAAGCCAGGGCAAAAGGGGAAAGGAAAGGGTAAGAAGTCTAAGAGGGATGGCAAGATTGTTGCCGGCACCACAAAGACTGCCAAGCCTAGCCCTAAGCCCGGCACAATGTGCTACTACTGCAAAGGAGATGGGCACTGGAAACGCAACTGCCCCAAGTACCTTGAAGGCAAGCGAGCCGGCAATATAGCCGCCAAGTACAAAGATATATATGATATACATGTTATTGATGTATTCCTTGCAAGCGCCAGGAGTAACACCTGTGTATTTGATACCGGATCTATTTCTCACATTTGTAACTCTCAGCAGGATCTGCGGAGTAAAAGGTGCATGAGGAAGGACGAGGTGATGATGCGCGTCGGCAATGGTTCGAGAGTCGAAGTGATAGCTGTCGACACCCTGCATCTCCGTCCGTCGTCAGGATTATTGTTGGTTTTGAATAAATGCTACTATGTACCCGCATTGAGTATGAATATTGTGTGTGGGTCTTGCTTGTTGTAAGACCGTTATTCGTTTAAATCAGGAACAAATGGTTGTTCAATTTATATGAATGATGTTTTTTATGTTCATGCTCCTGTGTGTGATGGTTTATTCTTACTTGATCTTGATTGTAATACACACATCCATAGTGTTGATGCTAAACGTTGTAAGCATAGTGATGATAATTCCATGTTTATGTGGCATTGCTGTCTTGGTCACATTGGCGTAAAGCGTATGAAGAAGCTTCATTCAGAAGGGCTTCTTGGATCATTGGTATTCAAATCCCTTGATACATGTGAGCCGTGCCTCATGGGCAAGATGACTAGGACACCATTCTCCAGGATAGTGGAGAGAGCTGTAGACCTACTAGGAATCATACATACAGATGTATGTGGACCAATGAGCGTCTCAACGTGCACTGGTTATCGTTACTTTGTTACCTTTACTGACGACTTAAGCATATATGGATATATCTACTTAATGAAGCACAAGTCTGAAACCTTTGAAAAGTTCAAGGAATTTCAAAAAGAAGTAGAGAATCAACTTAACAAGAAAATCAAGCACTTTTGATCGGATCGAGGAGGCGAGTATTTGAGTTATGAGTTTAACATGCACTTGAAGGACTGTGGGATTTACACCAGCCGGAACACCACAGCGCAATGGTGTGTCGAAACATCGTAACCGAACCCTATTAGATAGTGTGCAGTCCATGATGTCTTAATTGATTTGTCTGTATCTTTTTGGGGGTACATGTTAGAAACCACCGCTTTTATTTTAAACCGAGCACCATCCAAATCCGTGGAGACAACCCCATATGAGATATGGTATGGGCAGAAGCCAAAGTTGTAATTTCTGAAAGTTTGGGGTTGTGAGGCTTACGTTAAGAAACTACAGCCTGACAAACTCGAACCAAAATCAGAAAAATGTATCTTTGTGGGATATCCAAGGGAAACCGTTGGGTATACTTTCTACAACCAAGCCGAAGGCAAAATGTTTGTCGTAAGAACCGGCACATTTCTCGAGAAAGAGTTTCTTGCAAAAGGAGTGAGTGGAAGGAAAATTGAATTAGATGAAATTGTTGACCCTTCTCTCCAAATTCCGAGTAGCGCAACGGAAGCTGTTCCGAAACCGCTCTCCAACATGGAGGAAGAGCCCATTGATGATGATCAAAACAACGGCGTCGAGACTCCTGAGGTAGCCCATTGGTACAGTAGCCTTGTAATGTCTGTCATCCTAGATGAACAGAAAGAACCTACAAACTACAAGGAAGCTATGGATAGCGCTGACTTCGAGAAATGGCTAGAAGCCATGAAATCTGAAATAGGATCCATGCATGAAAACCAAGTTTGGACCTTGGTAGATCTTCCAAAAGGCCGCAAGGCCGTGGAAAATAAATGAATCTTTAAGAAAAAGACAGATACAAATGGTAATGTGACCGTTCAGAAAGCTCGACTTGTCGCAAAGGGTTTTCGACAAATTCAAGGAGTTGATTACGACGAGACTTACTCTCCCATAGTGATGCTTAAGGCTGTCTGGATTTTAATAGCAATTGCTGCACATTTCGACTATGAAATTTGGCAGATGGGTGTCAAGACCGCATTTCTCAATGGTCACATTGATGAAGAGTTGTATATGATGCAACCGGAAGGTTTTCTTGATCCTAAGGATGCTGGAAAGGTATGCAAGCTTCAACGGTCCATTTATGGATTGAAGCAAGCATCTCAGAGCTAGAACCAACGTTTTGATCAAGTGATCAAGAGTTTTGGATTTGTCCAAAATCAACAAGAGTTCCGTGTTTACAAGAAAGCGAGTGGAAGCTCAGTTGTTTTCTTGGTAGTATATGTGGATGATATATTACTCATGCGAAATGATGTGGATCTTATGAAAAGCATGAAAGCGTATTTGAGTAACCAATTTTCCATGAAGGATCTAGGTGAAGCTGCATACATATTGGGAATCAAGATCTATAGAGACAGATCAAGACACCTAATTGCATTAAGTCAGAGTACTTACATCGAAAAGATTTTGAAGAGGTTCAAAATGGAAAACACCAAAAGGGGTTTCACACCCATGATGAAGAATTGCAAAATGAGTATGAATCAATGTCCTGTAACGGATGATGATAGAGAAAAGATGTCTTACATCCCCTATGCCTCAGCCATAGGATCTATCATGTATGCAATGTTAAGTACACGACCTGATGTGGCATGGGCCCTTAGTTTGACGAGCCGATACCAAAGTAATCCAGGACCGGATCACTAGACAGCTATAAAGAATATCCTAGAGTATCTGAGAAGAACAAAGGATATGTTCCTAATCTATGGAGGAAGTGATGAAGCTCTAAACGTAACGGGTTACGTGGATGCGAGCTGGAACTTAGATCATGATGACTCAAAGTCTTAGACAAGATTTGTGTTCCTAGTGAATGGTGGGGCGGTAAGCTGGAAGAGTAAGAAGCAGCTGTTGGTGGCACAATCTTCAATGGAGTCTGAATACATTGCTGCGGCCGATGCAGCAAACGAATTTGTTTGGCTAAGGAATTTCGTCATCAAACTAGGAGTTTTTCCAAATGCGCAAGACCCCGTGATGATTTATTGTGATAACAAGGGTGCTATTGCAAACGCAAGGGAACCAAGAACTCATTCCACAGCCAAACACATCAAGCCTAGATTTCACGTCATCTGATAGAATGTTGATGAAGGTGAAGTCAAGATTTGCAAAGTAGATACGGAACTAAATATGGCAGATCCTTTGACTAAAGCTCTCCATCAGGAAAAGCATGAACAACACCGAGATTCCATTGCTGTTAGGTTTTTGCCTATTATAAACTAGTTTTGTTTATACTCTAGTGCAAGTGGGAGACTGAAGGAGTTATGCCCTAGAGGCAAATAATAAAGTGTATTATTTGATATATCTCCTAGTTCATAATACGTTTCATGTTGTGCTATAACTGTGTTAATGCGAAACGTTAATACACGTGTGGTATGTAAACAAACCGTGTCTCTAGTTATCTCTAGCGAACTAGCTCATTGGTCATGAGGATGATCTAATGTTTCAAGATCATGGGCATTTATGCCAATTGACAATGGGGTCATGTTATTGGTAGAATAACATGATAGACAAACATCCGACCGTTATATCTTAAATGAGATCTAGTTACAAAGTTCACCATTGATGATAAAACACAGAGAACCTCGTAACCTGATCCTTCGACTACGAGGTAATGCAAATCACCATTCCGGAAGAACCTTAGATGGTTATCAAGAATCATCTCGTAACAGGGTGATCAAAAAGGTGCCACTCAGGTTTTCCGAAGGGACGCGTAGAGGAGTATATATCAAGACCATGATTTGTCTAGTCCATGTAACGGACAGATACATGTGGCCATCTCGGTGACATTGCATTAATGAAGCTTGCAAGCATGTGACTTGGTCACGGAATGCAACGACACAAGAACGAGTAAACAAGTTCATTGGTAACGAGACCGAACTAAGGTATGGGGATACCGAAGATCAAGTCTCGAATGAATTAGGTATCATATGACAAAGGGAACGGGAAACGACTATCTCACGGTTCGAGCGATTGTATTCGTGAAACGCACGGGGGTCACATGGCCATCCAGGTCCCTCTGTTGATCATTGATGTGAGAATAGTCTCGATCATGTCCGGAGTGTTTCCGAACCAAAGGATGTCACGCTTAAGAGTAGGGACGCTTAGGGTAGATGAGGTATCGTAGGAGAAATAGAGACAGAGAAACTGGAATAGTTCCGGGTAACATCCGATGGAGATCAGAAGGGGTCCGGAAGATGTTCCGGAGTGAAGGAATAATACAATATGTGTATTTGAATATTAATTGGACAATTAATATTAAATATATATTTTATTATATTATCAAAGGCATCATAATGCTAATGGGCCTCACCCGAAGGGAGGCTCAATAGGGCATGGCGCCTGGGGAGAGGGGGCCAGCCGGCCTAGGCTTAGTGGGCCGCCCCAATGGGGCCCACCTAGGGCCGGCGGCTGCCCCTAGGTGACCGGTGGATGTGGGGGTTAGTCCCACACCGCCTGGCCCTAGGGTGGTGCACCCCCCTCCCACTATATATAGGGATCTCCCCTCCCCCTTTGGAATCACCCTATTCCCTCTCATTCTCTCTCTCTCTCATCCATTGAGGACTTCTCCGTAATATTGGGGAGGACCTCGTGGGTGAGTTCTCCACCTTCACACCACCGTCGTGTGATCTACGATCCGGCATCTACTTCTTCCGCTGCTCGGTTGGATCAGAGTCCGGTTGACGTCTCCTACACCGCACGTGTGACAAACTTCAGAGGCACCACACTTGGGGGGCTACTCGTCTTCATCAATATACGCCTTACTGCGTAAGGCATGCCTCGGTCTTCAAAGGTATGAATATCGTATCCCTTCTCCGTTACTTATGCTACATAGTATAGATCCTGGTATTAGTGTTCGAGTAGACATAATTTTTTTGTTTTCTGCTACGGAACCCTACAAAAAAGGCTAATACACATGCATTGGTAGTTCACCGGAAAGAAAATTCCTAATATTGGTTACACAGTATGAAAACATACACCAGGTAAAACCTTAACCTGCATATATCCATGTAGTGTGAGGAACCATCCTTTAGATCTAGCTCCACCATAGTAGAAAAAACAAATTAAAAAACCAAATGAATCTCCTCACGGTAACAAATATTATGCAAATAAATGATGATGGGTTCATATTACATCAGCAACACTGCATAGACCTTCACTCTACCAATCCATTCGTGGACATCATTTGCACAATTTTAATATCAACAATTGTAGCATGTTGAATGCCCTATTGGTTTTACGCCATATTTGATGGTTTGTGATTAAGGCTTCTATGCCAGTAATATAGTCTTCATATTGCCGAGTAACTGAATACATATAATGCTATAGACAACACCTTCAGAAAAAGAACATGTGTTTCCCTAGAAAGGGAGAGGTAGGATATACCTACACTGAAGAGGATGCCGCCGCCGCTGTAGTGGTGCAAGACAATATGGCATCAGAGCAATGGAAAACAAGTTGACACGGGGCCACCAAGATTAATTGTAGTGTGAGAAAACTCCATGCCATTAAAGTTGGTGTGAACGGATCTCAGCCTAGAGCAACACGAATGACTAAAGAATAAATTAAAAATTAAACACAGATCCCAACCTGAACAGGGAAAAAATCGATAGTAGAATACGACATCTAGAGGATAACATGGTGCATGAGACCACAGCCATGCGAGAAGACCAAAACCAACAACATCAAGGCTGAATAGAAAAGACGATCGGTCTTAACCAATATAAACAGGATTCATGATTCATGAGCAGCGAGAAACTAATTTAACCATAAATCGGGTACAACATCCACTGAATAGATTCCTTGAGAAGTAGATGAAAAATAATCTACAAAAACAAAAATAATTCATAGGTGGAGCTTGGACCTGGGCCTCGATGCACAACTTTGGGAGGGTGTCGTCCGCTTGCCATGTTGCACCGCCGCTGCTCTAATCCATGGAGGTGGGTGGCTGCTCTTGGAGGGCGAGGAGGAGAAGAGGTCGAGAGATCGTTGCGCTCTTGGATTCTGAGAATTCCGCCACCTCCGTCACTGAAGAGAAGGGGAAAGGAGCACCGCTATTGCCACCGCACTCCAAACTCCATCCGCCATGCAGCCACCGTCGGCCGAGCCACATGTCACCGGCGCCGCCATGGAAGGGATCCCAGGCGCGGCGACCAGGTGTAAGAGAAGAACAACGGCGGGGAAAATCGATCTACGACCTTTGCTGCTCCACAACTAGGGAACAAATTCGGTCCAAAGAGAGCAGGGGCATAGCCACCCGTCGTGGTGGCCGGTGATTGGAGGCGGCGGCGGTGGGCTCCTATGTGGAGAGAGAGAGGTGGAAAGAAACAGAGTGGACGATAGGGGTTAGATAGGAGAGGAGCGAAGATATGGCTTTAACATACACTGAGTGCCTTGGGCCCACAAGCAGCGGCGGACGGCCTCAGCTTGCGCCGTAGATGGCCTTCGCGCCCGTGCATGTGTTCAGGCCTAAGCCTGTAGATAAAGTACTAACTAAGATCTAAGACTATAGTTAATGAAGAAACTAATCTAATCCTTGTTAGCTGCTATCTAAGGCAAATGGGAGTCACATTTATGTTACGGAAAATGTTCCTTTCGAGCTAGCTGCTCATTTGCTTGAGTTTTGAGGTTTTATCTGTACCGCTATACCTATGCTAAGGCTATCTAGTCTATACATCTATACATCTATACATCTGTACATTTCTGTCAACCAGATGTTTTATGGACGATTTTGCCCTTGACTTTTTGGAGATATTACCCACCATGCCACCTCTGAGTTTAACTAAACCGTTCCTTTGGAAAAAAAAAGCCCCGACCTGCTGCGCCTTCTACCGTCGCCGGATTGGATTGCTCCAAATCCCCTGCTATTCCACCCCCACCGCCACCTCCAGTCTCTTCCATAGGAGACCGTCCACCGACGGGGATGGAGGCGGATGCACTAGGAGGCGGCGGCGTCTCGCATACACCCCAGAGATCCGGCCTTGGAGGGGATGGAGACTGTCCACCGACGGGGTTGGAGGCGGATCCACTGGGTGGCGGCGGCGTCTCGCATCCACCCGAGAGATCCAGCCTTGGAGACCGGATATGGCGTATGGCGGCGCCTCGCTGGTGGCACTGTGGGAGCTGCGCCATTTTTTCCTTCATGTTGGCTCGTCGTTGCCGAGGAGTTCCGGAGGCGACTATGGTCTCGGCGCATCGACGCCGGCAGCAACCATCCTTCAACGTTCGCTCCATCTCCGGTTAGGTAGATGCAGTTTCCCTCCTCCATCTGATGTTGGTGGCGGTGGGTTCTGTCAGGGCTGGGCATGCAGCGGTCGCTGCTTCTGGTAGTTGGAGCCTGCGCTATTGTAGATCTAGCGCCGCCGACGACTTGGACTTATAGCTGCAGGCACCACCCTGCTAACGGGTCACTCTAATCCTCAACAATCACAACCCCAAGAAATTTATAGTGCTGATTTTCTATTTTTTAGGCTAGCCTTCCATGACCCCTCTATTTGTTGACTTCAGAGGGAATGAGAGGATGCTACACAGGGAGTTTCCACTCAATTTTTTTTATCTTGTTGATGACTATCAATGGAGTACAATATTATTTGAAAACAAAATTGTGGAGTGCAGATTTTGTCCAACTTATTTTGCCATGTAATTTGCTGGGAGTAAGTAGTAACTGTTCAGATCTCTGAGTTCACAAAGGATGCTACTAATGCTTATGCAAGTTTGGTTCAGTTGATAGCCTGTAAGATTTTTTATCATAATGTTCTTTGCACAAACATATAGTTCCTTGTACTATAATAAATACCAGATTAGTCCTACTCATACATTAGTTATTTATGTAGTGCAATGCCAAGATTTAGAAGACAATTTTATCTAAAGAAATTCAGTTTTTCTACTGAGTTCATTGAGTTGAAGCCTTCTGCTCTAATCTCCTCTCTTCCACCTCTTTCTACTTGCACGTTGAAGGTTCAGAGCTAACAGTTATGGTGCATTATATAACAAGATGACTCTGAAGCTCAATTGCAAGAAAAGGGCATCCGAGCTGATGTAGTTTGTTGCATGCAGAATTTACAGGCAAGTTGATTTTTCTCCACCTCTAGAAAACGTATTATTAAAGCTTTGCTAATATTCAAAGTTTATCGTTGTTGATAGATAGTTATGATTTGGAAACCTGGAGGCTATTTCCTTGGAATAAGTCCTGATTCATCTACACTATGGTATGGCCATCTCATGGATTTTCTGTTACGTACGTCTTATTATAATTTTTCAAACCTGGGCTTGCAACTTTAACTTTATTACTATCTAATTTTTGATATATGCTTGCCAATTCAAATTTAGCTTGAACAACTCTATTCTGAGTGGTATTTTTTATAGGACAAAATTTCAAAAGAATGTGGGGCTTCACATAATAAGGGTCTGAAGACTGTTTCAAATAGTATCCGCTCCAAGAACTACACAATTACCTTTCAAGTTGAGGACAACCTTATATAAATACGCTCAAAATAATTTGCTATCTTCATGTATCATTACCACATGCTGAAATGGTTCAGGCTTCCTTTGGAAAGAAGTACCAACTCAAATTTGAAAACCAAGCGATGTTTGAGAATCATTGATTGGTCCACTTTCCTAGCATTATGAGGTTACCACTTTCTCATTCATTGCCAACGTTTTGTTGTATAGTGTTCCGTTAATGTAAACTCCTGTTCAGTCAAAAAATCTTACAAAATCAACCCCCGAAGCTGACTTGTTTTTTATTCTGAGCAACACCGGAACATAAGATTGATTCTGTGGTCGTAGAACTTTTTATTTGCAACTCTGCAATTTTTTTGTTTTTACGAGTACGGAAGCCACCATAGGTATGCATATCTGTCTTTGATTCTAATGGAAGTTTCTCATCAGAGTTTCAGTTCGCCGCTGCTGCTCACACGTCCAGCAGTTATCGAGCCTCGGCGAGCCTCTCCCCGCCTCCTGTCGTGGTAGTCCACCCGCTCACCGGTCTAGCCGCCCGATGCCTCGCACCGTCGGGTCGCCCACATTCAGAATCGCAGGTCCCTTAGACCCGGCCGAACGCCATGCCTAGGTTGAAGAGTTCCAGTGTGTGGTTGCTGGCTGACCCATAACTTGACAAGCTCCATTGCTAGATCGTTGTCGCTGCTGCATATAGTCATCCGGCGGTGTCCACTGCTCTATAGCGCAATAGTTAGATTTGTTAGAAACAGTAGTTTCAGACTTTCAGTGTACAGAGTAGTCCAGTGTACAGATAGTTAGCATTTCATTCTTTTAAAAAATGTGGTGGATCGAGATACATTTCATTCTTTTCGAAAAGGTTGTGAAGTGGTACATGATATTACAAGTCGGCAGTTACACAGACGAGAGGTATGAAGTGAAAAGGATGAAACTTGGTAGTGCATTATGACACTAAACTTTATTTAACGATGCAACAAGATGATGGGAAACTGAATATCTTTTTGTTTGCTGCAGGATAGTGTTGTGCTCAAAGAAAACATGGCAAGGGCTATGTTTAAGCAGTTTGGACCTATGCTGTATAGCAGGTATATACATAGAGCAAATATCAAGCAATGATCATATTACAATAATGGTTTGATCCTGGTTACCTGCAATAGTGGCAACGGTAAGATGGGTTTGTGTAGGTGATAAAATAAGATATATTTATTTAGGTCATAGGTGAATATGCAACTTCAAATCATTGATGACAAAAAATGATACACGGTGACATACATTGCTGGTAGTGTTTACACTAGGCCTAATAGACTTCTCTATTTTTGTAACCATTTAGTTTAGCTTTGTTTTGCGTGAAAAAAGATTGAATTGTGTAGTCAATACTATAGTATTCTCTCACATTGGGCTATATTGGATACGTTGTAGTCTAAAAGGATTTTGATGGTGCTTCTCCGCAATAATGTGTGTGTTTCAATATGAGTCAAAAACGATGTGTATATATATCAATAGGTATGATTTATTTATTATCTTGGGGGTCAGATCTTTTTTTACCAATTACAATATTTATGCGCATTTAAAAAAATGAAGGTAAGCCTCTTGGCCTTTGCATCTAGAGTTTGAGTGATGATAAGTATTTTAAGATTGTGAATGCCATATTAATTTATTATATTTAGACCCGGTGCAACGCACGAGCATTTTTCCTAGTTAAAGTACAAAAATAGAATGGTAAACTGTGATCTTTGAGTTAAAATTTTGGTAGATATATCCATAATTGCGAGCAGGTTTCCATAATTTTCTTTATAATATGTTTAAATACTTACAGAGGCATACATTATTCAATCATGCAAGGTTCTGTTGTTTGTTACTGTATAGGTTTTAATCTTTCTGTCCACAATGAGCTTGTGAGCCCACATGGATAAGGCATTCTAGATTTCAGATGAATCAGTTGGTCAAGACAGCTATTTGTACTCGAGTTTGAGAGTTATTTCAGAAATGGTGATGTTTGCAAGCTATTAAATATCATATATGTTTCCTTTGTGCTATAGTTTTGCAAGGTTGTTTCCTGGAATGTAATCATGTAATCACTACTTCTGCATGGTTGTTTACAAACTGTTGTCAAGCATTGTGATTTTCCTATCAGTTAATTGCACTCATCAGTACAATGAGATACATGCAATATGCATACACCCTGCCCCTGTCCAGTGTGTAGTGCATCTATCCAGTCTGTCCATCTCTATATTGCCTTTTCTATGTTAAAATAGAACAATGTTGTTTATCTGCTGACGTACAACATGAAGGATCTCCTAATTTGTATTAGTTTCCTTATAAAACAGGTTGATGTTGATGAAAGCATTTGGTAGGAGTTGGAAGAAGCCATGATCCCATCAACTGTTTCTAGAACTAGCTTTTGACAGGAGCATAACGTGCCATGTGTTTGAACTTTGATGTGGAGCATATAGTTGAACGTGTGTCCGTGCATTCTACCAAATATTTGGTTATGGAATGGTTATTTGATAGACAATTAATGTATTATTGCAAATATTGAATTTTTACTAGAGTAACTATTTCCATTGTCATAGTGAACCAGTTCAATTGTTCATGGAAAATAAGCAAAAACGAAATCAACCAGTCCAATTCCCCCCCCCCCCCCCCCTTTTATTTGACGATCATGATAATTTGTATCATTATCTTGCAAATTCCTATCATTTTCTTGCAAATTACTATCATTATAGTGTAAAAATGGATGGAAACAACTACTATTATCATCAAATATGGGCGAAACTAATATTTCACGAATATTTTCGACACAAATGGTTTAAAATTTCAACTAGTTTCACTTAACTCTAGTCAAACATGTGAAACCTTGAGAAAACTTATCTTTAACTTGAGTGAGCTATACCGGGAACTTGAGGGAAACATGAGTTAAACCTTGGTAAAACCCTAAGGAGACCTCCTATCAACCTGACTAAAATCGCGCAACCTGCGCCTCTGCCGTAGCCACCTCGTGTGTCCCTTGTCACTCGTGCGCCGCCTTGTGCGGAGCCCGCCAACATGCATGAAACAACATCAAACCGTTATGAAATTGGTGGAACCACCAAATCCATTTATGAAACAATTTAAACCACATCGAACCTCAATGAAACGACTGAACAACAACAAACGAAAGCACATCAAACCTTTTCGAAACAATTTAAACCACTTTTTGGTTTTGAATTAGGTGGAACCAGCAAGACTTTTATGAAACAATTGGAACCACATCAAATCTTTATGAAATAATTAGAACCACATAAAACCTTTATTAAACACATGGAATCAACAAAGCTTTATGAAATAATTGGAACCACAACAATCATTTATGAAAAACTTGATCCACATCAAGCATTTTTTAAATAATTGGAACCCCATCAAACGTTTATGGAATAATTGAAACAACATCAAACCTTTATGAATAATGTGAAATCACCAAATCTTTATGAAACAATTGAAACCACAATAATGAAACAAGTGGAACTATGAATACCTTTATGAAACCTCATCAAACCTTTCAGAAACAATTGGCCAAAATAAATGGAACATTTATGAACCTTGGTCCACCCTTTTTGGACTATTTGGAAACATCTCAAAGCAATTGAAACAATACCAACCATTTTCAAACTATTTTTAAATGCTTCCTGAAACAATTGAAACCGCATTGAACCTTGTTAATGAAAAAGAGAAAACACATCAATACTTCATAAAACAATTGAAACCACGAGTTGGTTTTGAATCTAGTGGAACCACCAAACCTTTATGCAACAATTGAAACCACTTCCAACATGCATGAAACAATTTCAAACAACATCAAACCTTTTTGAAGTTTGTGGAACCTCCAAACCTTTATTAAACTCGGTCGTTTCATCACCTTTTTAGTTCTTCCATCAAAGTCTCGTGTCCTTTTCATAGATGTTCCTTAAAGGTTTCATAAAGATTGAGTGTCAAAAAGTTTTCATAAAGGTTTCATACTTGTTTCACAAAGGTTTCATAAAGAATGAGTTTCACAAAGGTTTCATAAATGTTTCATAAAGAATGAGTTTCACAAAGGGTTCATAAATGTTTCATAAAGAATTAAACTTGGTTCATAAAGAACGAGCTTCACAAAGGTATCAATAATGTTTTTTCACAAAGATTTCATAAATATTTCATAAAGGTTTCATAAAGAATTAAACTTGGTTTCATAAAGGTTTCATAAAGAACAAGTTTCACAAAGGTATCATAAAAGTTTCATATTTATTTTCACAAAGGTTTCATACTATTTACACAAAGGTTTAACAATTGTTTCATAAAGGTTTCCTAACAAATGAAACTTGTTCGTTTCCCACCGTTTTCAATCATTTCACAAAGGTATCATAACTCGTTCATTTAATGGTGTTTTTAGTTGTTCCATCGAATTAACGTGTCCTTCAAAAAATTTCATAAAGGATCGAGGTTGTTCCATTTATTTGAAAAGTTTGCATGTTGTTTCACTAGTTTCATAAAGGTCACAATAAGGTCTGATATTGTACCAAATGTCATATTTTTCCCATTGTTTCCTAAAGATATGGTGTGGTTTTCAGTTTGTTGTTTCCATTGTGTTTAGAAAATGTTTCCCAAAGGTTTCATAAAGAACTAGTTTCACAAAGGTTTCATAAAAAATGAGTTTTACAAAGGTTTCATAATGGTTTTATACTTGTTTCACAAAGGTTTCATATTGGTTTCATAATGTTTTCGTAACTTATTTGATTTACAAAGGTTTCATAACTTGTTGAAACCACATCAAACCTTATTCATTTCATCGTGTTTCACAAATGTTTCATAAAGGTTTCACAATAAATAATGAGTTTCACAATAAATAATGAGTTTCACAAAGGTTTCTTAAAGATTTTGTAATGAATGAGTGTCACAAAGGTTTCATAAGGGTTTCATAAAGGTTTTATAAAGAATGAGTTTCACAACTATTTCATTAAGGTTTCATAAAAATGAGTTTCACAAAGGTTTCATAAAGGTTTCACAAAAGTTTCATAGTGCTTTGAGAAAGGTTTCATAACGAATGAAACATGTTCGTTTCCCAAAGGTGCAATAACTCGTCCGTTTCATCGTCCTTTCGATTTTTCCATCGAAGTATCGTGTCCTTGAATTTGTTTCATAAAGGTTACGTAAAGGTTTCATAAAGGTTGAGTGTCGCAAAGTTTTCATAAAGGTTTCAAAAAAGTTTCTTCACTTTTTCACAAAGGTTTCATAATGGTTTCATAAAGAATTAGTTCACAAAGGTTTAGATGTTTCACAAAGTTTTCATAAAGAATGTATTTCACAAAGGTTTCATTAATGTTTCACAAAGGTTTCTTACTTGTTTCACAAAGGTTTTTTAATGGTTTCATAAAGCTTTCTTAGCAAATGAAACTTTTATTTTTCACACAGGCTTCAATCACTTTAGAAAGGTATCATAACTCATTCGTTTCATCGTGTTTCACAAAGGTTTCATAAATAATTAGTTTCACAAGGGTTTCATGAAGTTTTCGTAAAGAATGAGTGTCACGACGTCTTCATAAAGGTTTCATACTTATTTCACAAAGGTTTCATAAATAATTAGTTTGACAATGCTTTCATAAAGTTTTCATACTATTTACACAATTTCTTAATTGTTTCATAAAGGTTTCATAACAAATGAAACTTGTTCATTTTGCACAGGTTTCAATCGCTTCACAAAGGTATCATAACCCGTTCGTTTAATCGTGTTTTCAGTTGTTCCATCGAATAGATGTGTCCTTCAATATTTTTCATAAAGGAACGAGGTTATTCCATTTATTTCAAAAGTTTCCATGTTGTTTCACAAATTTCATAAAGTTTACAATAAGGTCTGATATTGTACCAGACATATCATCTTTTTCCCACTGTCTCCTCAAGATATGGTGTGGTTTTCAGTTTTTTGTTTCAATTGTTTCAAAATCTTTCCCAAAGATTTCATAAAAAACTATTTTTTCAAAGGTTTCAAAAATGTTTCATAGATAATGAGTTTCACAAAGGTTTCATAAAGGTTTCATACTTGTTTCACTATTCTATTCACCCGAGAGGAACGAAGATGTATCAAGATTTAAAGGAGCAATTTTGGTGGCACAAAATGAAGAGAGAAGTTAGAAGCTATATAGCCAAGTGTGATATCTGCCAAAGAGTCAAAGCGGAACATCAGCGACCCGCTGGACTTTTGCAACCATTACAGATTCTGGAATGGAAAAGGGATTCTGTTGGAATGGATTTCATCACAGGTTTGCCTACATCTAGTAGGGGAAATGATTCTATTTGGGTCATAGTAGATAGACTATCGAAAGTAGCTCATTTCATACCAGTTAAGACTACTTATCAAAGCTTGAAGCTAGTGGAGTTATACATTGCTAGAATAGTCAGTCTGCATGGAACCCCCAAGACCATAGTGTCAGATCGAGGAACCCATTTTACCTCAAGGTTTTGGAAGAAAGTCCAAGAAGGATTAGGAACCAAACTGAACTTCAGCACAACTTATCACCCGCAAACTGACGGACAAACAGAAAAGAGTAAACCAGATACTAGAAGACATGTTGAGATCTTGCTTCTAGAATATGGATCTAAATGGGAAGAGTGTCTGCCTTTCGCATAATTCTCCTACAACAATAGTTATCAAGCCAGTTTGCAAATGCCCCCCTTTGAATTTTTGTATGGAAGGAAGTGTTGTACACTCCTGAACTGGTCACAAGTAGGAGAGAGTTAGATATTCGGACCCGACATCCTACGAGAAGCCGAAGAGAATATTCACAAAGTCCGTGAATACCTCAAGACCGCCCAATCCAAACAGAAGAGTTATGCTGATAAAAGACGTCGAGACCTGACCTTCAATGTCGGAGATTTTGTGTATCTCAAAGTATCACCCTTGAAAGGAATGCAGCGTTTTCAACTGAAAGGGAAGCTTTCCCCAGATATATTGGACCTTTAAGGATTTTAAGCCGCAGAGGAGAAGTATCCTATCAACTGGAACTGCCTGAGGAGATGACGCTGTACATGATGTGTTCCATATCTCGTTACTTAGGAAATGCCTAGAAGTTCTGGAGAAGATCAAAGATTTCAAGAACATCGATCACATATCCATAGATATCAACAAGGATCTAACTTATCATGAAGTTCCCATTCGTGTTTTAGAAGAAGCCTTCAGAACCACCCAGACCAGAAGTATCAAGTTTCTCAAGATCTAGTGGACTAACCATACCGAAGAAGAAGCCACTTGGGAGTGAGAAGATTATATTAGGACGGAGTTTCCCAATCTCTTTAGTTCCTAGTTTTTCTTGAATCTCGGGACGAGATTATGGTTAAGGAGGGAAGGTTTGTAACATCTCAAAAATATTAAACAAGCTTATCAAGTTCAAATCACCCAAAATTAGGGTTAACAAAAACTTTATTTCTTAAACCCATATGAGTGCATGTGTGATTTATATTAATGCATAATAGAAGTAGTTTAGTGTTTTTTGGTGATTGTGCACCTCGTGTGTATTTATAGACACTAGTACCGACCCGAGCTATGACAAGGAGGAGTACTTCGAGGAAGAAGAAGAGAACTTCAACAACTGAACTCAACAAGGAAAGCTATCAGTGCAAGCTAATTAATTCAAGATGCACTAGGCATGCTTGGTTATGCAACTTTGATTATACCCATCCCAAGTTTTACTTGCAAATTTTACTTTTCCTTTTACTAAGTTTTCTTACTTAGTTAATAAATTGTGATTAGTGGAAAATAGGATGGATCCCATCAAGATCATAGAACTAGCTTGGATACTTATACTTGATTATCACCCCTCAATAGTGATACCCTCAACACTAGTGGCTAGTGCTAAGCTAAAACTTGATCACTTTAGATGGGAACACTTGGAGAAAATGATTATGAAAACCTTGGAATGATGATTCATTCTATTGAAATGTTTTGACATGTTTATGAAACACAATGGTTTGATGATGAAACTGAATGAGGCATGAGCCTTGACTTTGATAAAAACTGATGGTTGGGTTCGCATGCGATACCATTCCAATTTTACTGTACACCCACATTACCTAGGTTGGGTAGGGCTTAACTGGAAGTTTATATGTCTTAGTATGGGTTCCCTTGTGGAAGAGGTTGAGTTGACGCTACCTCGTGAATATGGTTGTCCACCTATGCAGTTCCCGGGTTGGTAGTTGGCCTTGGCTGGGAGGCCAAGCTCATAGGGGAGGTGCCTATACTAGGGTGTGTAATTGAAAGGTTAGGATCGATTATCTGCATACCAAGTATGATGATTCAGGGTTATCCCTAACGGGTGTATCGAATCTTGTGGTGAAAGTGTACCACCTTTGTAGAGTGTCAAACTATTCGAGTAGTCGTGTCTACGCTTATGGACAGTTGGAGTGGCCATACTGTTCCATTGTTAGATGTTTTCAAAATGACTTGTGACTTTAACTATGACTTTGACTTGACCACAATAGGGTTGTGAACATGAAAACTAGATTCCCACTTAAGTAATATAGAAAACTAAATTAGGACTTTACTCTTTACGGCATTCTGAAATAAACCTAGCTTTTTGCAAACAAACCTAGAGCTTAAGATTCCTACTAGTTTTACCTTACTTATACTAGTGATAGTTTGCGAGTACTTAAAGAGTACTCATGGCTTTGTCCCTAGCTATTTCCATGGCCAGACTATGAGGCGGACTACCCGGAAGATGGACAGCAGGAGGTCTATGGCAACTAGGATCATCTCCCATCTTCATTATTGCCTGTGACTATGAAGATGGAGTCTACTACGTTATATTTCCGCTCCTCTGATTTGTATTAAGACTTGATCATGAGATCAACTATTTGTAAGACTATTATGGTTTATAATGGATGATGTATTGTCGTACCAATTCTGCTATGTCTCGCAAAAATGGTAATCCTGGGATTGCGATGCACGGCATAACATGCATCTCGACTTAAAAATCCAGGTGTTGACATAGGTGTTCGACTAAATGGCCGCATGAGATAAAGATTCAAATTTTTGAATGAATTTTGGTGGGTTTGTTGGTCACATGCTTGAGTATCTCTGGTTGCTAGGGATTTCCAAATGGTGTTGGTTTGAGTGGTTTTTGCAAAATGGTGATCTATGCACCTATACTTGATTCAATTTTGAATTGCCTCTCAAATAGGTTTGAAATTGGTTTATGTAGATTTGTAAAGTTTTCTTGGGTTTATTTTTACTTGGTCTAGCAAGGGGTGAAAAGAAATAGAATTGTTTTTGTTGGAAATATTTTACTAGAGATGCCCAAAGTGGGCTAGTTGCTAATTTTGGCCAAAGTGACCATTTGATCATATGCTTCATATTTGATTTTCTTTTTATTTGATTTTGTTTGGATTTGACCTAGATGATGTGGTATTCATCTTTAAACTAATCCTTATCATTTATAGCAATCAAACATGACAAAGGCAAGCATTCATGCATTAGTAGAAATCAAACATGCACTCATATGGGTTTAAGAAATAAAGTTTTTGTTAACCCTAATCTTGGGTGATTAGAACTTGATAAGCTTGTTTATTTTTGAGATGTTACAAACCTTCCCTCCTTAAACAGAATCTCGTCCCAAGATTCAATAAAAACTAGGAACTAAAGTGATTGGGAAACTTTGTCCTAATATAATATTCTTGCTCCCAAGTGGCTTCTTCTTCGGTATGGTTACTCCATTGGATCTTGAGAAACTTGATACTTCTGGTTTGGGTGGTTCTGAAGGCTTCCTACAAAACACGAATGGGCACTTCACGATAAGTTAGATCCTTGTTGATATCTATGGCTCTATGATCGATGTTCTTGAAAACTTCGGTCTTCTCCGAAATTTCTAGGCATTTCCTAAGTAACGAGATATGGAACACATCATGTATGGCTGACATCTCCTCAGGCAGTTCCAGTTGATAGGATACTTCTCCTCTACGGCTTAAAATCTTGAAAGGTCCAATATATCAGGGGCAAGCTTCCCTTTCAGTCGAAAACGTTGCATTCCTTTCATGGGTAATACTTTGAGATACACGAAATCTCCGACATTGAAGGTCAGGTCTTGACGTCTTTTATTAGCATAACTCTTTTGTCTGGATTGGGCGGTCTTGAGGTGTTCACGGACTTTGTGAACTTTCTATTCGGCTTCTCGTAGAATATCGGGTCCGAATATCTGACTCTCTCTCCTACTTGCGACCAATTCAGGGGTGTACGACACTTCCTTCCATACAAAAATTCAAATGGGGCCATTTGCAAACTGGCTTGATAACTATTGTTGTAGGAGAATTCTGCGAAAGGCAGACACTCTTCCCATTTAGATCCATATTCTAGAAGCAAGATCTCAACATGTCTTCTAGTATCTGGTTTACTCTTTCTGTTTGTCCGTCAGTTTGCGGGTGATAAGTTGTGCTGAAGTTCAGTTTGGTTCCTAATCCTTCTTGGACTTTCTTCCAAAACCTTGAGGTAAAATGGGTTCCTCGATCTGACACTATGGTCTTGGGGGTTCCATGCAGACTGACTATTCTAGCAATGTATAACTCCGCTAGCTTCGAGCTTTGATAAGTGGTCTTGACTGGTATGAAATGAGCTACTTTGGACAGTCTATCCACTATGACCCAAACAGAATAATTTCCCCTACTAGATGTAGGTAAACCTATGATGAAATCCATTCCAACAGAATCCCATTTCCATTCCGGAATCTGCAATGGTTGCAAAAGTCCTGCGGGTCGCTGATGTTCCGCCTCGACTCTCTGACAAATATCACATTTTGCTATGTAGCTTCCGACTTCTCTCTTCATTTTGTGCCACCAAAATTGCTCCTTCAGATCCTGATACATTTTCGTTCCTCCTGGGTGAATAGAATAAAGGGTATCATGGGCTTCCTGCATAATGACTTTTTTTAACTCTGAATCTGCTGGCACACAGATACGTCCTTTATACCACATAACTCCTTCTTCATCTTCGGTAAATCCGGGTATCTTCTTTGTTCCGATACAACGCTTGATTCCATCAATACTTGCATGTCCTTTCTGGGCTTCCTTTATCTGACTGATCAGGGTGGGTTGAAGTTCTATGCTAGCTAGAAATCCTTCCCTAACTAGCTCCATTCTAAAATTCTCCAACTCCTCATGCAAACTTCGCTAGTCTTCCTTAATCATGGTGTTTAACCTACATGGTAGTCGACTAAGTGCATCTGCTACCACATTGGCCTTGCCGGGGTGATAGTGAATGTCAAGGTCATAACCTTGATTAACTCTATCCATCTCCTTTGCCTCATATTCAACTCCTTCTGGGTGAAAATATACTTCAGACTCTTGTGATCCGAATAAATCTCACAGAGGTTACCCATGAGGTAATGACACCATGTCTTCAAGGCTAAAACCACGGCTGCCAGCTTTAAATCATGGATGGGATAGTTCTGCTCATGTTTCTTTAGTTGTCGGGACATATAGGATATTACTTTGCCTTCTTGCATCGACACACATCCGAGACCACTTGGATGCATCACAATATACATCAAAAGGCTTCATGATATCTGGCATGATCAAAATTGGGGCTGAAATCAATCTCTTCTTAAGATCTTGAAAACTTGCTTCACATTTGTCGGTCCATTCAATCTTCTTATCTTTCTTCAAAACTTGGGTCATCGGCCTTGCGATGCCTGAAAATCCTTCCACAAACTTGCGGTAATATCCCGCTAATCCAAAAAATGCACGGTTGCGGCGACCCAACATACCACTACATGATGTAGTACACTATAGTCGTTGACATAACACCAATGAAACACTGTTCACTAGTATTACATCCCTCAGAGTGGTACAACAGAAACACAGCAGGTCCAAGACATGACTATAGATTACAACTCGACTCTTTACAAAAGATCTAGAGAACACTCTAGGTTATAGAGAGAAATAACTTACAAAGAAGAACTAGAAATAATAACTCAGAACTATCTAGTAACTAAGAATAGTATCTAAACTATTTGGCTTGCCATTTCTGCTAGAGCAATGCTCTATAGAAATAGGTTTGATGGCTAGAGAATCTACTCCTATCTACACAGAGACTTTGTCTTCACTTCAGTTGATGAATATGTTGACTTCATTGATTTTATTGAAGAACCTGAGCTGCCGATGATGGTTTCTTGAGCAGAAATTGATGTTGATGTCGTCTTCAATGGCTTAGAACCTAGCAAGGGTTAAGAAGGTACAGTTGAGTACGAGCGTACTCATTAAGTTCACTAAAAAGGAGTGTATGATGCACTATCTCTACAACCACAGACCATAGGTTATAGGCAATGCAGGTTTTCGTAAATATTTCTTCAATGGTTGCTTTTATTTTGAAAACTATGTCTGACAGCCTTCACAGGTTGACAGAAACTTTGTGGGGTTCCATTCTTGCCGCGTTCGTAGCTCCTTCCCGGAATAGGGAGTAAGATGTCACAATTCTTACACTCTGCAGAGGTGCGTCACTTTCCCATAAGAGACCTTAGCCTTATTGCACAACCAAGCCGCAAGCTTGTCCACACTTCCTTGGTATGGGGCCTAGTCTAAGATCAAAGCCAGTACTGCCCTCTCCGCGACCCCATATGTCTGCACGATCCTCCGGGGCTGACTCCACCTCCGTTAAGCCCCCAACTAGGGCAGGCTACAACCCTGGTGAGTTCTCGAAGACTCTATGAGCTGGTGATGCCCCTGGTAAGGTCCATAAAAGGCCCGACTATACCTCGGGCAGCCACTCATAAATAATATAGACACCAAAATCGTGGGGCCTAAGGGTGCCCACCCATATGTTGGATCCATACCAGGAATCCCAACGTCACGATAAGGTCTTCTTGCCTCTATATGAAAGGGAGAAGATATAGCTGACTTTCCCGTTCCATTCCAAGTCTTATGGTTGACACGTAATATACGGCGCTAGAATCACTTGCGACATTGGTTGTTAAGTCCTAGATGATACATTACTGTACAATGGCGTTTCCATTGCCAATTATGATAGATTAGCTGATCACCCTGGATCAGTAGCCGATATTTCTAGTTAATTGTGAAAATAGTGTTTTCGACCTTTTTGAAATGCAGGTGATGAAACAGTTGAGTTACAAGCATAGAAAATAATCAAAGGACATGAGCAAGTTGTGAACTTGCCTTTTGTGATTGCAAGATTACGCACTCACGGTCTTCAAACAATAGAAGATCCAAATTCTGTAAATAGCATAATTGGTCCGGTAAGGACTAATGTTTAAAGAAGCAAGATGCAACGATACATAAGTAATGTAATGCAAATTGAGAAACGCGAATCCCCGGAATAGTCGTATCTAATCTAGGGTTTGGAAACTGGAAATGAGTTCTTTAAAATGTGTTGCACCTTTATAACATATTCATACTTGTGCTTCTTATTAAGGCTTGTGAGAGTGCGTGTGAAACAATAAGTAAATATAACAAGTAATATGCAATAGTAAAGCACTCACACGATATGGTATCTGAAATACTTCTTAAACAAGATTAAGATTCCATTAGAGTTTTTAAATAGGTGTTCAAGGATTACTTTTAATGTTTCTTAAAAGAATAACCTTTGAGGAAAGATTACTTTTACAAAGTAAAAAGTATTCAAACTTAAGGCGAACACTTTAAGGTTTTCTTATTACCTAATATTATTAAAGAGGAAAACTTTACTAAATTTAACAATCATAGCATACATAGTGGAAATTTGCATGTAATAAATAAGCCATCGCATTGTAGATGGTTTACTTCTTAATATTCCACAAAGTTAGAATTTAAATTTTATTACTTGAATGAGGTGGTGTTTTATTAGAGTTATAAGTGGATAGACTTACTTAATTTTAAATGGTAGTTTTAGTGAGTACAAGTTGAATTGATTAGACCTATCTTAATTTCATTTAAACATATCTTGAACTTGGTATTACATTTTTAGACTCTAAACAGATAATGGTAAAGATAATAGTAAAGGCTTATATATTTTTAATGAATTAAAATAAAAGAAAAGGGTTTAAATACGATTTATTAGACCTTTACCTTTTATTTTACTTCAAAAGTGAGATTTGACATTTTTGATGTGTAGAATTTATTTTTGTGATTATTTTGGTATATTATAAGTATTTTTGCGATTTTTAAATAATAATATATGATTTTTATAAATTTTAACACTTTATAAATACTAAATAAATAATAAATATTAGTCAAGTGATACAAAAATAATTTAAATAAGTTTGTAAATGTATATTTTGTTTTTATAAGAATTTTGGTATATTATTCATATTTTTCTCGTTTACCAATATTAAAATATTAATTTTTAAAACATTATTACTTATAAAATCTTTATTAAATAACAATTATTTAAATAGTTAACACAATAGTGTTTGTTAATAAAGTTAAATTATAGATTTTATTTTTATGAATATTTTGATATATTATATATATAGTTTCTGAATTATAAAACAAAAGTTATTCAATTAACAAGATTTAATCATTTTCCTAAATTAAAAATAAATATTAAATGTTTTGTTGCGCTAGTGATGTCAGCATGGCATAGATGCACAGTACAGACTTTTCATACCCAGTCTAATCAACCCCAAGCCACTGACTAGTGGGGCCTATGCCACGTAATATCCAGGAATTTATTTACTATAGAAATGATTATCAAAAAAAATAAAGAAAAATATGTATGACATCACCATGATGTCATGGTGACGTCAGGTTGAGCACGAATTCGTTGATCGGCTGCGCACGGGACTTCGTGGCTAGGTTTGTTGGAGAGAGGGGAGCGAGGCGAGTCGAGGGGTAGGGTCGCCACCCCTTTTTGGTCACCGGAGGTGCTCCGACGACCAACCTCCGCGGTGGCCGATGGCAGCGCACGGCGGCCAGACGACTCAAAGCGCGAGAAGGAAATAGAGAAGGTGCACGAGCACCGGTAGCTCACCACAAATCAGAAGAGCATGATGGCGAGGTTGGAGGAGCGCTGTAGCGGCGGAAATCGACGGTGGTCGGCGTTAGAGAATAAGTGGTCGGGAAGCTCAGCTAGGGCAACGCGAGGAAGACGACGAATAGATGCGTCGAACCGATACATGGGCCTGGGCTGGAGTTGGGCTTTGGCCGAGCGAGCGAATTATGCCTAGGGCTGCACGTGAGCGTCAAATAAGCACGAGGAGAATTGCGCCACGGGCCAGAGACTTCTGTTCTAGTCTTTTCCCTTTTTTCTGTCTTTATATTCTGCCTTCTTTTCTATTAACAATTTCTTTTCCACTTTTATTTCTACAAGGTTTAATCATTTGAAATTCTGGTAGCATATTCAGAATAGTGTAAAGATTCACTATAACCAATTCCCCTGTATTAATTTTGTTGTATCAAAAGAAAATACAAATATATGAGAGGTTCTTTTATTAAGTAGAACAAATGAGACTTAGGCTTTAGGAATTTATTCCTTCTATAGAAACCTTATAAAAATGGTTTCCATTTTCAATATGATAATTACCATGTTAAGAATTAGAAAGGCTAATGATGATTTTATCATTCTATACACACTTGGTATTATATTAGATTTCATATATATATATTATAATACTTTAAGTCTTGTGGTTCATAATAGGGCGATTTAGTTTCCATGGTCCTCCATATTTGGTGATTTCACCAAATCCAATTCTACTTGGTTTGTAAAGTTTAGAATTACCACAGAACACTTTTGGTTAGGGTTTAAGATAATAAAGCAAACAAGGTTTTCATCTGTAAACACTCATCTGGTTTCTACTTATCTCTTAGACATTTCACTTGACTAAGAGATACTATCCATTGGCTGCCTAAAGATAGGAATTGTTTTAACTACTTTCTTTATTCAAGGATTTTAAATAAATAGGTAGACATGATTCTAGTCCTATGTTGATATGATCTTCGTTAAGGCTTCTACAAAATCCTTACCTTAATACCTCACCAAGGTTATCTTTAGATAAAGAATTCCTTTCCTAAATATACTCCATATATCTTTCTTATCTTATTCACAAAGATTACATCTTCCTGAATAGGACAATCATCTGTCTCCACCATATCCATCATCATATGAATAGGACAATATTTAGTCAGAAAGTTACACAACACACTTCAGTGTTTATTGTTTACTCTCCCCCTTGGGGTTTCCTATTGGTCTCTAATCTGTAAGTATAATATACATTAACTCGATAGTAAAGATATTGGTTTTTTTGGTCTAGCTTAAACTTTATCTTTATAAGGCTTCACAAAAGAATTTACGGTACACCCACACAGTTGTGGATCTCTGAAATGAATCTTCCAACACTATTTGTCTTACTCTTAAGCTTCTGGACATTTTCGCTTTGGTAGACCCGATTTCACGTAGCGTCTCGAAAGCTGTTTCGCTTAAATTCTATACCCCTTAGGTTTAACTTAACTTAGGACAGGTTTTATACTCTTTAAATTACACAAATATGCTAATTAGCTAAACCGCTAGGATACCAGCTACGGATACCAACTACGGATACCAACTGCGGATCCTCCTAGGTGTATGGATTACGCTACGGTTTTTTTACTTCTTATTGGCATTCTCTCTGAATTGTCAGAGCTTGAATACCACTTTTGTTTCAAGACTTCTTCTTTGCACTGATTCATGATACTTCCATGAACCCGGTACAACTACTTCATTAGCTTCTTAGCAACATCACCTATCTTAAGTGAACTTAAGTTCATCCTTCATGTTGCTCTCCCCCTTTTTCTGCACTAATAATCCTTCTTATTGCCAGCTCATAGTGAGTCGGGGTTGATCCATCCTTCAAAAAGTGTTGATACTCTTTATATTTGGATTTACTCTTCATGCAAGTCTTCATCTTGATCTTCGGAACTCGTCACTCCCTTACACGAATTCCCTTTTCTATCTAGGTCCATAACATCAAGTAATAACTTGATAATGCAACATGCATTTGCACATCAAGTCAAACTTCATGCACAGATCTAGTCAATCAAGAAGATGCAATAAAAACCAAAAATCCAAATGTGGTACATATAACACACATCATTCTAAGCCTGGAATATAATAGTTGAGTATAATACCTCTAGAATTCAGGCTTAACTATGTAGTATATGACACCTCCTATTATAGGTTTACACCATGATACTTAGCACTTAAGTGTTAAACTACTCTTTGTCTCATTATTTACCCAAACTGCCCAATAGCAACTGGATGATTTTGAGCAAGTGGTCTCACTTTGATTCTGACTAACCTCTTACCTTTCTTTCGAAACTACTAAAGACTCTAATTTTCCATTCTATCGTAAACTATCCTCACATGATCTCTCAAAACTACTAAAAAATTGTAGTTACTACCTTAGTCCCAAAATTATTGTAATATTATGGCACCTATGACTTCTATCATAGACCTCCATTGTTCTATACTTACTGTTATTACCAGATTATTTACTATGTACTTATCCTAATTACAGACTTATCCTAATTATGGATTATGAGCAGAAATTGATGTTGACGTCATTATCAACGGCTTAGAACCTAGCAAGGGTTAAGAAGGTATGGTTGAGTACGAGCGTACTCAGCAAGTTCACTAAAAAGGAGTGTATGATGCACTAGCTCTACAGCCACGGACCATAGGTCGTAGGCAATGCAGGTTTTCGTAAACATTTCTTCAAAGGTTGCTTTTATTCTGAAAACTATGTCCGACAGCCTTCACAGGTTGACCAGAACCTTCGTGGGGTTCCTTTCCTGCCGCATTCGTAGCTCCTTCCCGGAACAGGGAGTAACATGTCACAATTCATATACTCTGCAGAGGTCCGTCACTTTTACCATAAGAGACCTTAGCCTTGTTGCACAACCAAGCCGCGAGCTTGTCCACACTTCCTTGGTATGGGGCCCAGTCTAAGATCAAAGCCAGTACTGCCCTCTCCACGACCCCATATGTATGCACGATCCTCCGGGGATGACTCCACCACCGTTAAGCCCCCAACTAGGGCAGGCTACAACCCTGGTGAGTTCCCGGAGACCCTTGAGCTGGTGATGCCCCTGGTAAGCTCCATAAAAGGCCCGACTATACCTCTGGCAGCCACTCATAAATAATCTAGACACCAAAATCGTGGGGCCTAAGGGTGCCCACCCATATGTTGGATCCATACCAGGAATCCCAACGTCACGATAAGGTCATCTTGCCTCCATATGAAAGGGAGAAGATACAGCTGACTTCCCCGTCCCATTCGAAGTCTTATGGTTGACACGTAATATACGGTGCTAGAATCACTGGCGACTTGGTTGTTAAGTCCTAGATGATAGATTACTGTACAATGACGTTTCCATTGCCAGTTATGATAGATTAGCTGATCACCCTGGATCAGTAACCAATATTTCCAGTTAATTGTGAAAATTGTGTTTTCGACCTTTTTGAAATGCAGGTGATGACACAGTTGAGTTACAAGCATAGAAAATAATCAAAGGACATGAGAAAGTTGTGAACTTGCCTTTTGTGATTGCAAGATTATGCACTCACGGTCTTCGAACAATAGAAGATCCAAATTCTATAAATAGCATCATTCGTCTGGTAAGTACTAATGTTTAAATAAGCAAGATGCAACGATGCATAAGTAATGTAATGCAATTTGAGAAACGCGAATCCCCGAAATAGTCGTATCTAATCTAGGGTTTGGAAACTGGAAATGAGTTCTTTAGAATGTGTTGCACTGTTATAATAGATTCAGACTTGTGTTTCTTATTAAGGTTTGTGAGAGTGCATGTGAAACAATAAGTAAATATAACAAGTAATCTGCAATAGTACAGCACTCAAATGATATGGTATCTGAAATACTTCTTAAACAAGATTAAGATTCCATTAGAGTTTTTAAATAGGTGTTCAAGGATTACTTTTAATGTTTCTTAAAAGAATAACCTTTTAGGAAAGATTACTTTTACAAAGTAAAAAGTATTCAAACTTAAGGCGAACACTTTAAGGTTTTCTTATTACCTAATATTATTAAAGAGGAAAACTTTACTAAATTTAACAATCATAGCATACATAGTGGAAATTTGCATGTAATAAATAAGCCATTGCATTGTAGATGGTTTACTTCTTAATATTCCACAAAGTTAGAATTTAAATTTTATTACTTGAATGAGGTGGTGTTTTATTAGAGTTATAAGTGGATAGACTTACTTAATTTTAAATGGTAGTTTTAGTGAGTACAAGTTGAATTGATTAGACCTATCTTAATTTCATTTAAACATATCTTGAACTTGGTATTACATTTTTAGACTCTAAACAGATAATGGTAAAGATAATAGTAAAGGCTTATATATTTTTAATGAATTAAAATAAAAGAAAAGGGTTTAAATACGATTTATTAGACCTTTACCTTTTATTTTACTTCAAAAGTGAGATTTGACATTTTTGATGTGTAGAATTTATTTTTGTGATTATTTTGGTATATTATAAGTATTTTTGTGATTTTTAATAATAAGATATGATTTTTATAAGTTTTAACACTTTATAAATACTAAATAAATAATAAATATTAGTCAAGTGATACAAAAATAATTTAAATAAGTTTGTAAATGTGGATTTTGTTTTTATAAGAATTTTGGTATATTATTCATATTTTTCTCATTTACCAATATTAAAATATTAATTTTTAAAACATTATTACTTATAAATCTTTATTAAATAACAATTATTTAAATAATTAACACAATAATGTTTGTTAATAAAGTTAAATTATAGATTTTATTTTTATGAATATTTTGATATATTATATATATTTTATGAATTATAAAACAAAAGTTATTCAATTATTTTTGTATAACGAGGCGAGTCGAGGGGTAGGGTCGCCGCCCCTTTTGGGTCACCGGAGGTGCTCAGGCGACCAACCTCTGCGGCGGCCGACGGCAGCGCACGGTGGCCAGATGACTCAAAGCGCGAGAAGGAAATAGAGAAGGTGCACGAGCACCGGTAGCTCACCACAAATATGAAGAGCACGATGGCGAGGTCGGAGGAGCGCTGTAGCGGCGGAAATCGACTGTGGCCAGTGTCGGAGAAGACGTGGTCAGGAAGCTCAGCTAGGGCGCGTGGCTTTGATTCCTTTCGTGAGATGCCCAAGAGAAACACGGAGAACACAACGGTAGCCTCGGCTTGGCCTGGTGCGACCGGAAACGGCGACGTATCGGATCTCCGGTGAGGTTAGGGTTTCTTGCACAGAGGGGAAGAGAGAGGGGAATACGGGCTAGGGTTCATCCTTGGCGGCACGGAGGTGACTCAATTGGCGACCGGGGGCAGCGGCGTGGATCTTGGCACGGTCGGTGGTGGCGCGACTGCCAGCGAGATGCTTCGCCGCATTGGGAGGTCGACGACGACACGAGGAAGACGACGAACAGATGCGTTGAACCGATACATGGGCATGGGATGGAGTTGGGCTTTGGCCGAGCGAGCGAATTATGCCTGGGGCTACACGTGAGTGGCAAATAAGCACGAGGAGAATTGCGCCACGGGCCAGAGACTTTTGTTCTAGTCTTTTCCCTTTTTTCTGTCTTTATATTCTTCCTTCTTTTCTATTAACAATTTCTTTTCCACTTTTATTTCTACAAGGTTTAATCATTTGAAATTCTGGTAGCATATTCAGAATAGTGTAAAGATTCACTATAACCAATTCCCCTGTATTAATTTTGTTTTATCAAAAGAAAATACAAATATATGAGAGGTTCTTTTATTAAGTAGAACAAATGAGACTTAGGCTTTAGGAATTTATTCCTTCTATAGAAAAAACCTTATAAAAATGGTTTCCATTTTCAATATGATAATTACCATGGTAAGAATTAGAAAGGCTAATGATGATTTTATCATTCTATACACACTTGGTATTATATTAGATTTCATATATATATATTATAATACTTTAAGTCTTGTGGTTCATAATAGGGCGATTTAGTTTTCATGGTCCTCCATATTTGGTGATTTCACCAAATCCAATTCTACTTGGATTGTAAAGTTTAGAATTACCACAGAACACTTTTGGTTAGGGTTTAAGATAATAAAGCAAACAAGGTTTTCATCTGTAAACACTCATCTGGTTTGTACTTATCTCTTAGACATTTCACTTGACTAAGAGATACTATCCATTGGCTGCCTAAAGATAGGAATTGTTTTAACTACTTTCTTTATTCAAGGATTTAAAAAAAATAGTTAGACATGATTCTAGTCCTATGTTGATATGATCTTGGTTAAGGCTTCTACATAATCCTTACCTTAATACCTCACAAAGGTTATCTTTAGATAAAAAGTCCTTTCCTAAAGATACTCCATATATCTTTCTTATCTTATTCACAAAGATTACATCTTCCTGAATAGGACAATCATCTGTCTCCACCATATCCATCATCATATGATGATATGGTCATGCCGCTTCAACATTACTCCGTTCTTACTCCTAGTATATAACTTCTCTTAATTAACTACCATTGATGCACCTATCAATGTAGCTACTGCTAACTCCATCTATTAACTTCCTTAACTTCATCTTGCAACTACTTCCAAGGTTTGCAAGACTACAATCCTTACTATACATACAAAGGATATCAATCCTTTGAAATAGGTATAGTACCACTCCCATAATACCAGCTATCCTTATATTAACATGGTTAAGCTACCATGACTCCAACTACTGCCTACAACTCATAAAATACTTCATCATACTCTAGCTTGAATTCTAATGATCAAGCTAGATGATTCAGCTTACTAGGACTTGCCTAACTTGGTATATTCATAACTCTTCTTCAACACCTAATCATCTCTTCTCAAGTCACTTGAGAATAATGACCACCATCCTTTGATCATACAAAGCATAGGCTTCTAATCGTTTGATCAAGATCTATACTCAACTAAGTGGTAAACTTGTATTAGTCTCTCTATAGACTTATCTTGTTAAGCAATCTTACTCTAAGTCTATATCTACTTGTCCTAACAAGATTGTTATCTAATGTACTAACACTACTAGCTTTCTCATAGCTCCCCAATTACTAGCTCAACCCTTGAGTTTTGGGTACTGCTTCTAGTTAACTCATGAGTGAGTTAACTCCTCCAACATCAAATAGTTTGATCTCCACTAAGGATCACATTCCATTGATGATGGTACACTCAACCATATCGAGTTCTTCCTTCGGATTAACTTACTTAAGGTCTTTCGAAGGTTTATATAATAGATCAAAGCTAAAGGTTAACAAGTGCTAGGTTAAGAATTAGTCACTTAGTAGTGATAATCCATTGACACTAGGACTTGGTTAAATAGGAATGTCACCTCTTAATATCATATGAAGGGTATGTGTTGAATGATCTTGGCTTGACTTCCTTTACTACTCATTTTGTAATAATAGTTAGTGTTTAGAACTACCATGCTTCTCATGGTAGGAATAACTATTGCAAGCAAGTATATCAAGGTTTAGTTATGGGGTTTCATTACTTAAGTTATATACTTAACTTGGTATTCAGGGTTTGTTGTAGATAATACCTTGATATCATCTTTAGAATATTAAGTATTCATCCTTGAGTTGTGGTATGGAATAGCATGTAATGATCTCTAGGAGATCAAGTACTCTTTATTAAGTAGTGTGTTGTGACTTAGTTTTATTACATTTGATCTACCCTTAGATCCAATTATTTTACCCAAAGATAAAGTTTTAACAAAGGTCATATTGAAACTTATCGCAGTCAACTTGATGATCTACTTCAGTTCCACCAAGTTAAGAGAAGCTTCAATCACTTTGACAAGTTTTATTTAAAAGCGCGAAAATTATCCGGATTTTCTATGCATGAATGCAATGCACACACCTGGTTCAGCTTATTTCTAAGCTCTAATGCTGGAGTGTTACAGACTTTCCCCCTTAAAATAAACTTCGTCCCCAAAGTTCGTACTCCCTTGCGTTTCGGAATGAGGAGTTGACTTGTATTGATCACACCATTTCTTAAATTCCATTGTGATCACCGTTGGGAATAATTGTGGTCTCCTGTATCCACATATTTTTCCTTGAATTCTTTTCATCCTTGCCAATATACATTACCACTACTAATTTATCCTATGGCTTCTTTTACTTTAATTTCTTGGATTACGTCCTTACAGTTCTATTTAAAATTGGTTGTGGACACATTTTGTCCATTCCAATCTGGTTTTTCTACTACATACACTAAACTTATTTTGGTAGGCTCTCCTCCTTCTTAAGGACAACTTACTAGCTGTTTCCCCTTTTAACTAGTCCACTAGGGTTAAGCAGTTATATCTCCTTCGATCTTTCATCCGGACATACTCTAGTGAGTACTCTTATATAGATGATTTCTTATAACCTTATGAGAATAAGGCTTAATCTCATCATAGTTTAGTACTTCTCCTCCAATCTTTAGTCACAAAGTTAGACAACACTCTTCAGTGTTTATTGTTTACTCTCCCCCTCGGGGTTTCCTATTGGTCTCTAATCTGTAAGTATAATATACATTAGCTCGATAGTAAAGATATTGGTTTTTTTGGTCTAGCTTAAACTTTATCTTTATAAGGCTTCACGAAAGAATTTACGGTACACCCACACAGTTGTGGATCTCCGAAATGAATCTTCCAACACTATTTGTCTTACTCTTAAGCTTCTGGACATTTTCGCTTTGGTAGACCCGATTTCACGTAGCGTCTCAAAAGCTGTTTCGCTTAAATTCTATACCCCTTAGGTCTAACTTAACTTAGGTCGGGTTTTATACTGTTTAAATTACACAAAGATGCTAATTAGCTAAACCGCACAGATACCAGCTACGGATACCAGCTGCAGATCCTCCTGTATGGATTATGCTACGGTTTTTTACTTCTTATTGGCATTCTCTCTAAATTGTCAGAGCTTGAATACCACTGTTGTTTCAAGACTTCTTCTTTGCACTAATTCATGATACTTCCATGAACCCGGTACAACTACTTCATTAGCTTCTTAGCAACATCACCTATCTTAAGTGAACTTAAGTTCATCCTTCATGTTGCTCTCCCCCTTTTTCTGCACTAATAATCCTTCTTATTGCCAGCTCATACTGAGTCGGGGTTGATCCATCCTTCAAAAAAGTGTTCATACTCTTTATATTTGGATTTACTCTTCATGCAAGTCTTCATCTTGATCTTCGGAACTTGTCACTCCCTTACACGAATTCCCTTTTCTATCTAGGTCCATAACATCAAGTAATAACTTGATAATGCAACATGCATTTGCACATCAAGTCAAACTTCATGCACAGATCTAGTCAATCAAGAAGATGCAATAAAAACCAAAAATCCAAATGTGGTACATATAACACACATCATTCTAAGCTCGGAATATAATAGTTGAGTATAATACCTCTAGAATTCAGGCTTAACTGTGTAGTATATGACACCTCCTATTATAGGTTTACACCATGATACTTAGCACTTAAGTGTTAAACTACTCTTTGTCTCATTATTTACCCAAACTGCCCAATTGCAACTGGATGATTTTGAGCAAGTGGTCTCACTTTGATTCTGACTAACCTCTTACCTTTCTTTCGGAACTACTAAAGACTCTAATTTTCCATTCTATCGTAAACTATCCTCACATGATCTCTCAAAACTACTAACAAAATTGTAGTTACTACCTTAATCCCAAAATTATTGTAATATTATGGCACCTATGACTTCTATCATAGACCTCCATTGTTCTATACTTACTGTTATTACCAGATTATTTACTATGTACTAATCCTAACTATTTGTAATAATAGTTAGTGTTTAGAACTACCATGCTTCTCATGGTAGGCATAACTATTGCAAGCAAGTATATCAAGATTTAGTTATGGGGTTTCATTACTTAAGTTATATACTTAACTTGGTATTCAGGGTTTGTTGTAGATAATACCTTGATATCATCTTAAGAATATTAAGTATTCATCCTTGAGTTGTGGTATGGAATACCATGTAATGATCTCTAGGAGATCAAGTACTCTTTATTAAGTAGTCTGTTGTGACTTAGTTTTATTACATTTGATCTACCCTTAGATCAAATTATATTACCCAAAGATAAAGTTTTAACAAAGGATATATTAAAACTTATCGCAGTCAACTTGATGATCTACTTCAGTTCGACCAAGTTAAGAGAAGCTTCAATCACTTTGACAAGTTTTATTTAAAAGCGCGAAAATTATCCAGATTTTCTATGCATGAATGCAATGCACACACCTGTGTTCAGCTTATTTCTAAGCTCTAATGCTGGAGTGTTACAGCGGTCTTCGGTTTGAGTGGTTGGGGCTTTCCATTCTTCAACATCCTTAATCTTGGCGGGATCGAAGGCAACTCCGCCTGCCGACAAGATATGGCCTAGGAATCCTACTTCCCTTAACTAGAACTCACATTTGCTAAACTTCCCATACAACTGATGCTCTCTAAGGGTTTCAAGGATGGTTCTTAGGTGCTGCTCATGGTCTTCTTCCGACTTGGAGTAGATTAGAATGTCATCGATAAAAACAATGACAAACTTCTCTAGGAAGTTCATAAAAATCTTATTCATGAGGTTCATGAAATAAGCGGGGGCATTGGTCAATCCAAAAGACATGACATTGTACTCATACAATCCATATCTGGTGGTGAAGGCGGTCTTTGGAATATTCGTTGCACGGATCTTCAATTGATGATAACTGGTTCTAAGATCAATCTTAGAAAACACTCTGGGACCAGTCAGTTGGTCAAACAAATCTTCTATCTCTGGCAGTGGGTACTTGTTCTTGATGGTGACATCATTCAGCTTCCGGTAATCCGTACACAAACGGTTGGCACCATCCTTCTTATCCATAAACAAACCATGTGATCTCCATGGCGATGCACTTGGTTGTATCAAACCTTTTCCCAACATATCATCAAGTTGCTTATTCAGCTCCACTAATTCAGATGGGTTCATACTATAAGGCCTCTGAGCTATGGGTCTAGTTCTAGGAACTAGTTCAATGATAAACTCGATATCCCAATATGGGGGCATACCGGGAAATTCATCTGGGAACACATCGGGGTATTCATAGACTACTCTGACTTGGTCTATGGTGGATTGAGCTAAACTCTTGTTGCACTTGAATTGATGGGGCAGCATCTCAGACACATGCTCTACTGATACTTTGGTGCTACTTGTCATGGTTATGGATTCCTTGGCACAGTCGATTAATCCTTGATGTTTAGACATCCAATCCATTCCTAGTACTACTTCCAAACCTTTGGTTCCAAGTACTATTAGATTGGCATAAAAATCAATTCCATGTATTCTGATAGGTACGGCCTTGCAAAATTTTCTAGCTTTGGTGGTTGAACCAAGTATTTGAACTATAATAACATGCTTCAAATTTGTTGGTTGAATCTTACTAGTGCATGCAAATTCTTCTGTAACAAACGAGTGCGATGCTCCAGAATCAAACAACACTCTTGCAAGTACTGAGTTAACAGAAAACATAACCAACATGACATCTATGCTTCTTGGGCTTCTTTAGCATTCATGCGGAATAGAGGGCCGGTACAGTTGTGCGGGTTTCCTGGGGCAAACCTCTTTCTAGGCTGGACACGGTGCTGTTGTTGGGCAGGTGCATGAACATTGGTTGCTGCGGCAAGCTTCTTGGGGCACTTGTTGGAGTAGTGACCTGTGACTCCACATTCAAAGCAAGTGATCATTGGCTTGTCTTTCCCTGCGACAGGCACATCATTGCTTCTAGTCCTTGGGGCAGTATTGTTGTTGTTATTGTTGCTGTTGTTGGACCTTGGCGGTGCACGGGTTAAATTTTTGGGGTTGCCGGGGTTGTTGTGGTTGTTGTGGCATCTGGGCCTCGGGTTTCCTCCGCCACGATTGGGATAGTTCGGACGGGTCATAGGGGGTCTGTTGTTTCTTGGTGCATATCCTGCAAACGGGTTGGGGCAATACTTCAGGGTCTGGTGGGGTCCAGGTTGGTGCATCATACGATGCGTGTGGTTCTCACTGGCTTGGTTGATCTTTCCTTCAATCTGGATAGCAGAATCCACTAGAGCTTCAAGGTCAGCAAAGGGAATGTTTACTAATAGTGTCTGCATCTCAACATGCAGGCCATTCAAGAATCTCTCTTTGTTCTTCGCTTCCGTGTCAATCTCACTAGGGGCATACCAAGCCAGAGACAAAAATTTGTCACAGTATTCTACCACAGTCATTCTTCCCTGCTTTAGCTCCCTAAATTCATCTCTCATCCTCTTGATCAAACCTGGGGGCACATGGGTCCTGCTGAACTTGAGTTTGAATTCTTCCCAAGTCATCATCTGACCTCCGTTCATGGTACGTGTGCTATTCCACCAAGATCTTGCATAGCCTGCCAAATAGTGGGTGGCAAACAGTACCTTCTCATTGGCATCTACTCCTGCCACTTCTAAGTTGTTTTCCATGGTTTGCAGTTAGTCATCAGCATCTAAGGGCTCTTCTGATTTGCTAAACATGGGCGGGTTGGTGTTTTGGAAGTTCTTGAGTTTGGATCCATGGTGATCTTGGTTTCCATGGCCTTGATTGTTATGTGCCATCTGGGCTATCTATTGAAGAGTGACTAGATTGGCTTGACGTTCAGCTCTACCGGCTTCACGGTTAGAAACTAACATCTGTAGAATCTGCAGCATTGGATCCTGGGATGAGATGCTTCCACAAGGGTTTCCATGAGTCATCTGAAGATTGAGATAGATCATAAGACAAGAGGGAAATTTTCTATGGTTTATTGGTATGGTTCAAAAGCTTTTAAAACTTTGAGTATGACTAAGGTTTGAACACTAACAACTCCTTCTCATTCATTCGTTCCAAGCACACCATACAAACACACACCACAACTACGAAAGCAGATGGTTTTAAGAACCATTCTGTGAAGCTACGATATAGTGGGACCGGCTACAACTCACACCTACGATGGTGCTCATGTGCGACTACTCATCATCAGGATTGTCGGGCTCCTCGTCATCAATGAAGTCTGCGTCATCCTCGTCAGTGTGGTCATCCATGGCAACATCCTCCAGGTAGTCATCATCACTGAGGTAAGAGTGAATATCACTACAGATATCTTCACCTTGCTCCTCCTTCTCCTCCAACTGGATCTCCTGGTCGTGGATAGTCTCCTCCAAGGTGGCTATCTTCTGACGAAGACGGGCGATGATGTGATCCTTCTTGTCGCGCTGGCGACGAAGTGATTTGCGCTCCTTGGCGAGAATGGCGAGGGTTTGCTTCCTCTTAGTGGCTTCAGCATGATTCTGGTTGGCGTAGGCACGGGCATTGTCCAACTCCTTCTGAGTCTCGTGCAGCATGAAGTCCATGTGGTTCACGTGATGCTTCATCTCTGGATGTGCCGGCATGGCCAAAGGCTGTCCCGTAGAGTCACGTCTTGCATAGTGGACAAAACGGGTGCTATTGATCTGGTTGATGTTTTGTGCACACAGATGAGCAAGTGCCTCCAGCATTGCCCTAGCTAGACCATCTAACCAGTTGTTCTCCCTAACGCTGAACTGAATCTTTTTGGAAAGAGGTGCTTCCATTTTGTCTCTCAGATCTGCAACTATCAACCACTATAGTTCCCCTCCTTGTTGGTCATTGAGTTGTGCTCTGAAGGACTCCGGGTGCGGGTGTCCAAGATACTCCGAGAGCTGATCCAAATCCCTCTCAAAGATGAGCTGTCCTCCGTTTCCCAACTGGTAAAACTTGCTATATTTGACCTCCATCTATAAGCAATTAAGATGAGTAAGTTAGTGGGGTGATCAAGTGTGTAAATTTTTATGTAGAATTGTAAGAGTTTTGAGGAACATGTGAACTCCTTTTTGAAAGAATCTCAAGGGTGAGAGTGAGAATAAGTTTTCATAAATACTCAATTACTTTGTTTTGAAACTAGGTTTTTTAGACGTCCATTCTAACTAGGGTCTCCTATGGTCAGGATGGCTCTGATACCAACTTATCAACACTCGGATTTTTAAGTCCAGATGCCTGTTAGGCCGTACATCGCAATCCTAGGATTACCATTTTTGCGAGACATAACAGAATTGGTACCACAGTACATCATCCATTACAAACCATAATAGTGTTACAAATAGTTGATCTCATGATCAAGTCTTAATACAAATCAGAGCAGCAGAAATATAACATAGTAGACTCCATCTTAATAGTCACAAGCAATGCTGACGATGGGAGATGATCCTAGTTATCATATACCTCCTGATTTCCATCTTCCGGGTAGTCCTCATAGTCTGGCCATGGGAATAGCCAGGGACAAAGCCATGAGTACTCTTTAAGTACTCGCAAACTAGCACTAGTGTAAGTAAGGTATAGCTAGTAGGAAACTTAATATCTAGGTTTTATTTTCAAAAAGCCAGGTTTATTTCAGAGTGACTTAAAGAGTAAAGACCTAATTTAATTCTCTAGATTACTTAAGTGGGAATCGAGTTTTCATGTTCACAACCCTGTTGTGTTCAAGTCAAAGTCATTGTTCAAGTCACAAGTATTTTTGGAAACATCTGATAACGGAACAGTATGGCCACTCCAACTGTCCTTAACCACGAACATGGCTATTCAAATAGTTTGACACTCTATAGAGGTGGTACACTTTCACCACAAGATTCGATACATCCGTCAGGTATAACCCTAAACCATCATACTTGGTATGTGGATAATCAATCCTAACCTTTCAATTACACACCCTAGTATAGGCACCTCCACTATGAGGTTGGCCTCCTAGCCATGGCCAACTGCCATCTCGGGAACTGCATAGGTGGACAATCATATTCATGAGGCATCCTAAGCTTCACCTCTTTCCGCAAGGGAACCCATACTAAGACATATAAACTTCTAGTTAAGCCCTACCGAACTCAGGTATTGTGGGTGTATGGTAAAATTGGAAAGATATCGCATCCGAACCCAACCATCAGTTTTTATCAAAGTCAAGGCTCATGCCTTTTCAGTTTCATCATCAAACCATTGTGTTTCATAACACATGTCAAAACATTTCAATAGAATGAACCCTCATTTCAAGGTTTTCACAATCCTTTTCTCCAAGTATTCCCGTCTAAAGTGATCAAGTTTTAGCTTAGCACTAGCCACTAGTATTGAGGGTATCACATTGAGGGTGCTACTCAAGTATAAGTATCCAAGACTAGTTCTATTATCTTGATGGTAAACATCCTATTTTCCACTAATCACAATTCATTAACTAAGTAAGAAACTTTAGTAAAAGGAAAAGTAAAGCTTGCAAGTAAAACTTGGGATTGGTATAATCAAAGTTGCATAACCAAGCATGCCTAGTGCATCTTGAATAGGTTAGCTTGCATTAGTTAGCTTGCACTGATAGCTTGCCTTGTTGAGTGCAGTCGTTGAAGTTCTCTTCTTCTTCCTCGAAGTACTCCTCCTCGTCATAGCCCGGCTCAGTACTAGCGTCTATAAATACATACGAGGTACATAATCACCAAACAACACTTCACTATTTATATTTGGCACCCAAAGGCTCACTCTAGATGATCTAGCATCATCTCAATCATCACATGAAATAATGACACATTCTTATTTATCTTATTTTTGGAAAAGTAATTTCTACTCATTGAAAAATACTTAAGATTTAATATTCTCCAATTAAAATATGGGATCATATTGACACATGTCATCACCACATATTCTAATACTTGGAAATGTGATTTAAACTGGTGGTCATATATTACAAGGTTTAATATTACTATTTAATAATATTAAAGTGACTAGAAATGCCTATATATCATTCTTTTACTAATCCATGTTTAATATCTGTGAAACCAAATCCTTTTACATATTCATGTAGAGCATGGCAAATGTGATTTTTGAGAGTTGGAATCAACTCAAAAGCATTTATGGTTGATTTTATAAAAATGTTTGAAATGGTAAAAGTCTTTGTCTTGTTATTTTCAGTATAGGTGATCTATAATTTCAAATGGTTTGAACCCAACGGGAGTGATTAGATATTTTCAATACCTTTCTAAAAAAATTGGAATCATGCAATTTGGTTCAGTACAACTCTTTGAATTCAATTTTGAATACAGCTATAGAATAGGGTTTTTAACTAAATGGCAAAATTCTATTTGAATTGTTGGGCTATGCACGGGAAAGAACTTGGGCCAGCCCAACTGCACAGTGCGCGCGCAGCGGGCTGCTGACAGGTTGGTCCCATGCGTCAATGGCTCTATATAAACGAAACGGTATCGGCTAATATCAGCGCTACGATTAGAGCAAGATCGATGGTTGAGGTTCATCTTCTACATCGCAAAGGTCTCGCAGGATTCTAAACCTAGCGGCACGGTGGGGGTCGTCGGAGGCTTACCACGACTCAGCTTGGTAGATGACGGTAAGTCGAACGGTGGTCACGGCGGCTCCTAGGGTGGTTCCAATCGACGGCGCCCTTCCTTCACTACAGCGGCAGGCTCTGACCAAATTCCAGTGACGTGGTGCTCACCTTGCTTCGGGGAAGGGTCTGGGATATTTTTGAGAGAGAGAGGAGTGGAATGGTGCGCCATTTGAGGTCTGGGGAGGGTCCTATTTATACACCGACGATGGAGGCAGGGCGGCATGGCTCGGGCTCATTGGCGACGCTGCTACATGTCACGATAGGCATGGCGGATGGCATGGGTTGACGCGGTGGACTGCGGCAATCGACACGCGCGTGATGGCGCGACAAGGCGCGGTCTCAGTCGGTTGGGAGAGGTTCGTGCTCTGTGCGGGTACAACGGTGTTCGTCATCGAGTACGGTGGTCACGGGGCATGCGTCAGCCAATGGTCGTGTCTGGGAGGTGGCTGGTGACGAGGCGAATGCGGGTACACGCAAAGAGAGCGAGGCGCGGTGTGGCTGCGCGAGGCGGCTTCGGCACTCTGGCGTGCTCTCAGCATGGCTACGAGTTAAATGGGCGCGGCTGCCCTGGCTTCTCCACTTCTCACCATTGGTCAAGGGGTGGACAGAGTGGTGCGGTGAGGTCACGCCTGTCTTCTCGTGGTCGTGGGAGAGGGCGGCACGGCGTGTGGCATCGTGTCCATGGTCGACTGTCATGGACCTCCTCAGGTACGGCATGGCACTAGTGCAACAATGAAGGAGAGCTTCTCAATTGCACGGCCAGGTACTAGGGTGATCGTGGGTGAGTTATTGAGGCTAATTGCAGTACAATTGGTGAGAAATTGAGTGATCACAAACAATAGATAGTTGGTAATCTGTACTCTGTCTGCTAGGTGTTCGACTAAATGGCCGCATGAGATAAAGATTCAAATTTTTGAGTGAATTTTGGTGGGTGTGTTGGTCACATGCTTGAGTATCTCTGGTTTCTAGGGATTTCCAAATGGTGTTGGTTTGAGTGATTTTTGCAAAATGGTGATCTATGCACCTATACTTGATTCAATTTTGAATTGCCTCTCAAATAGGTTTGAAATTGGTTTCTGTAGATTTGTAAAGTTTTGCTTGGGTTCATTTTTACTTGGTCTAGCAAAGGGTGAAAAGAAATAGAATTTTTTCTGTTGGAAATCTTTTACTAGAGATGCCCAAAGTGGGATAGTGGCTAATTTTGGCCAAAGTGACCATTTGATCATATGCTTCATATTTGATTTTATTTTTATTTGATTTTGTTTGGAATTGACCTAGATCATGTGGTATTCATCTTTAAACTAATCCTTATCATTTATAGCAATCAAACATGACAAAGGCAAGCATTCATGCATTAGTAGAAATCACACATGCACTCATATGGGTTTAAGAAATAAAGTTTTGTTAACCCTAATCTTGGGTGATTAGAACTTGATAAGGTTGTTTAATATTTTTAAGATGTTACATAGTGTCATACAAGGCCTAATTAATTAGGTTGTAGGAGTATCTCATATGGAACTTGGTTTCATTGGCTCGACTCCACCACATTCTATAGGATTCAAAGGATTTCCAAAGGAATTCCATAGGATTCGAATCCATAGTAATCTTTTCAATAGAATGTGTTTGTTTCAAAGGAATAAATACTACAAAACTCCTATGCATTGCTTCCCTACACTACAATCCTTTAGGATTTATAACAAGAGGTGAGACCTCTTGGAAAAATTTCTATGTGCCTACGACATGTACCTAAACCGTATAAAATTTCCTGTGTTTTTTCTGTGGTGCAATTAAACACCTTATCTTACCGATTCCTGCAATTTTCATTCTATAGGATTATAAGTGAGAACGAGGCAATAGCCTAGTGGTTGAGTCGCAGTTGGTGCATGCAAACGACCAGAGTTAGATCCATGTCAGGGACGAATTTCCAGAATTCTCACGCCGACCCGCTTTTACTATATCAAAAGTGTCTAGTTCCTCCTAACACTGTTTCATCTTTTTTATAAGTATCATGTCATTCTATTCCTGCACTTCTCATATTCCTATGTTTTACAAATCCCTTGAATCGAACGAACCCTAAATACAAGTATAGCCAACAACTTGATTGTACAATACACTAGCTACCTCTAAAGGTTTACTGTACTTAGACATGACTACTTTAGGTGTAAATGGCCCACCTCACATACTCACAAAGTGCCTAGGAGCAATATGGCCAACCATGTAGTAGGAACATACTACCTTGGTTGCCACAAGGAATGATAAACACGAGTTTTGGTAACTTCCGTAAAAAATCCTTCACAATATGGCCTAGTGGCCTACCATGTAGGAACATACCTTGGTTTGAAGGCAAACAACCAAGGTATGACCATATTTACATTGTAATTTATGATAAGGTCCCCTTATTCGATATATTGGCGTATCTTGGAATGGTAAACAATGTTTATTACAATTGTAATATTCCAATTTTTCTGACTAGCAAAATCATTTACAATTTTCCAAGTAACTTTTTTGTAAGCAAGCACACATGGAATAAGGCCCATATGACAACCCAATTTTTTCACACATAGTGCACACAATTTATGGTCATTTCCCACGTTACATGAATTTACGAGCTAGCTATTTTTTCCACTTAACTCCCTCTATCGATTCACTAAAATTATTTCAAACTTGAACTACGATCGTATGATAGGCTGCTCGCTCCTAAGATTTGCCTACAAAGTGATGGATCCAAATGGTGGCTAGGGAAAATAATGGACCATCTTAAGATTTCTAAATAGCCTATATATTATACTAAAAAATAAAAACATTATTAAATGAAAAATTGCCCTGTTGGACTGCCCTCACTTATTGAGCTGGATCCGCAAAATCGTTTGAAGGGGCCCAAGTTAATCAATACAATATCGACAAACAGTATGAGGTAGAATTTACATTTTGGCCGACCAATTCCGATGAGTTTTATAAAAATAAGAAAATAACAAAAAAACCATAGTACTTGGGCACGACATCCTCTTGCATGAATCTCCACCTGCCATGCAAAATAATGGAAAGATTTAGTTGGATAACTCTTGAGAGTATTTTTTTGCAATATGGCATACCATGTACGAACATGCTTGGGTTTCAAAACAAATGGCCATGCTTATGTGATAATAATGCCCGTTCGGTAAATGCGCATCTAGGCATGATATGGTAAACAATGTAGATTATTTAACAAAGTACACGACAAATAATTAAGGCTCATAAAGCTAGCTACTAGCCTTCTATTTTTACACAAAAGCGGACCATATTTTATGGGAAATTCTCCAATTACATGAACTTTTGACTTTTCTAGCTAATTTCAACCACTTAAAGTACTTGTTGATTTATCAAAATTATATCAAATTTTAACTATAACTGCATGATAGGTTGCTAGCTCTATTATTTCACGTAAAATCACTTTAAGGTACTAGAGTCTTCAATCTATAAAAAAACAACTAGAGGTTTGAAACCATCAATTTCTTTCAAAGAATTACACAACGGCTGACATGCTTGAACTAGTTATGATTTTTTCCAAGGAAAATAAAGAAAAATCAAAATAATGTATAACTTGTGCTTCGTGTTCTCTTGAGCGTACTAGTTGTGATAAGTATGAGTTTTGATTACTTTAAAAAACCTTTGTTCGCAATATGGCCTACCATGTTGTGAAGATGCTTAGCTTCCAAATCAAATGACTAGGGTCATGGCTATATCTACATGGCAGTAGACGAATATTGTGCCCATATTTAGTAGATGAGCGCATGTTGGTATGGGAGAATGTGCTTACAATCGTAGTTTCCAACTTCCACAAAAAAAATATTTTTCAATTTTGTAAGTGATATACAATGTTTATTTGTTAAGTTAGTATACAAAGAATAAGGCCTAGAATGGTAATACCCCATTATTCGCACATAGCAGACCATGTTTATGGGCTATTTTGAAGTAATAACATGAATTTCTAATCTGTCTAGTAGCTATTTTCTCTAATTAGAACTACTTCATGTCGATCTACCAAAATTATATATATCAAATTTGCACGACGAGTGCGTTATAGGTTACTGAATTGTTTAAGGTACCCAAGATTTGAATATATAAAAACCAGCATCAGGTTTGAAAAATTCAACTTCTTGCAATGTCTATTGACACAAAATTCATCACTATTCGTCCTTACAATCACTATAATTATGTCCTCGCTGCCAAACTTGAAGGTAAATCATCATTGATCCCTGCTCTTCGCTCTCTTCTCTACCCGTCCCCTCTTAGAAAGCTTCGCAGCACCCATCAGGTGCGCGTAGTGCTTACGCGCATGATTATAGTTCAATGAGTACTAGTCTAGCCGGTCTACTACATATGAAACCTAGCGGTAGAGAGAAAGCAGCCCCCCATAGTGTGAGCCATGTTTTTTCTACGAGATAAAATCTAGTACGATCCCAAAATTTATCTCCCAATCCTCATATTTGACTTTTATTCTCGAGTAAGATCACATTAAACATCACACGGACATTTAGTTTTTAGATGTGGAGCTGCATCAAATCTTACCGCATAACATTGAATATTAAACGTTGGATCAAGACTCGCAAATCTCAACATTGCTAACCGTTGGATATTCTTTTCTAGTCTAGGATCTAGAAGATTCTATTGATAGTGTTTAGCAGAATGACAATGTGCAAACCTGAAAACACACTTCTCGGTCATTCTAGAATCTCCTCCGTTATTTCTCTAGACCATGGTCCAAAAAATTTCAAGTATTAGGTAGCTAATAACGTTTATTTCTACATGATATAAAGTACAAGAACCAAACATTCACTGTTATTTTATAGATGTGGCTCTTTCATATTTTTTTGAGCTTTACCTATTATAGCCGAAACTTTTATGTAGTGATGATATGTCATACTTTATTATTATGTGAGTCTCACGTGCAAGGCACGTGCAACTTACTAATAAAAGGATGGTGCACAAATACAAAGAGGCCGCTAATCTTGTCCATCTAAACTAGGAATTTGTAGATAAGGCCTCAAAATATATAAAAAAGACCCTAGTACAGAAAGGAAAGGCGTAATCAGGTAGAGCTTCATTGATTATCAACGGTGGTATATAAAAGAAGGGCACGTTTCAAGGCCGGATCAGAGAGTACTCATATCCCCCCACCCAAATTGCAATTCTTGGGACGGTCGCTCTGAAGATGGAAGCCATCATTCACAACAGTTCCTCCTGCTCCCAGTCCCTCAAGCCTCGGCGGATCTACAAGGTCTCTCCATTTCTCCCTCACAAACCATTGATTTTTTTTGTCGGTTCGTTCATGCAACTATTTTATTTTTCGAACTTCCATTTCTATAGTATGTGGATATTCATCTAGTATGTCATTGATGCATCCGCAAGATCACCTCCTTCCAAAAGTGCGAGCACCCTAGCGGGGATTCATCCACGAGCACGCCATGGATGTCATCCTATCAGTGGCTAGGGTCGAGTGCGCCTACAAAGGCTGCAGTAGTTTGCTGCCCTACTACGAACTCCACGAGCACGAAATCACGTGTTAGTATGATCTTTGCACTTGCACGGAGATCAGATGTGACTTTGCCGCCTCGCCGGCAGCGCTCATCACCCACCTCGAAGCGGTCCACTCGATCCAAGTGCACAAGATCCTGTAGGCCACCACCAAAGCGTTCCAGGAGCTGGTGCCACTACCGGGCGAGGCGTCCCACCAGCTCATACTCGTCCGGGAGGAGGACGGCGCCGTGTTCGCCCTGACGATTGGCACGGTAGGCACGGTCCCCTTCGTGTCTGCGGTGTGTGTTAGGGCCACGATGTGCAACTTGCCGATGTATAGGGTGAGGATGTGGGTGGAATGCCCGCCGCTGCTCTCCCGGATGGACGACAGGAGGAGGACCGGCACAGTGATGGTGTAGCTCGATGCATCGAGCTCCGAAGCCAGGCAACATCGCATTTTTGGACCTTACGTCTTACCGGCGGTGCCGCTGCATTACCTGGTCGGTCCTGCTACATCAAAGTAGCTACGTTTCTTCTTCCACATCGAGTTTTAGTGGTGATGTAAGATGCCGTTAATTGGTTTAATTGCAGAAAGATCCTTTACATACCAGGAATGGTGGATATTGTAGTAGTACTCTATCTCCATCCCAAGAAATAATTCTCCCTTGTTTTTCTTGTTTTTTGTTTGACCAAGATTTACTCTAAATATATATAAAGAATATGGTACTGTAAAAAATTAGCATCATTGGAAACTCTGTTTCAATACAAATTCAGTGATACAAATTTAACACAATATAAGTAAATTTTAGTTGATCTATTTATTCGGTCAAACTTTACTTTGGAGTGCGTGTGCGCTTTATTCCTTGAAACAGAGGCAGATGAGTTTGGTGGATGTACTCTCCTGAGTATTTTTCATGAAGTCTTAACTTCTGATGGGTTGGGGATGTACTCTGCGGAGTAGTAAGCTGAATAGGATTATTAGGCTCTCTGTTTAGGATTATAAGGCCAGAGGGCCAATTCTCAATACTACCAAGTAGATGAATTATTCACTCTAATTAATTTATGCATGCACCACTAGTTTTATATGCATGAGATGCTAGATAAAAAATAGGGGACATGATGAGAGATGAAACAACATGGATTGGGAGACTGAGAGAAAAGAGATATCTAAATTAATGATTCACGGGAATTAAGACAATAAAGAAGATATGTCTTATAATTTCTAACAATTTCAGAAAGCTCTATGGCCTAATAATCCCAAAGAGAGGTAACAGTACTGCTCAACATACATTCAGGAGTACTAGTATGTAGTAGTAGTACAATAGTGGAGTACGGTAGTAGTAGTACTCCCCTCCGATTCATATTAATTGTAACTGGATTCGATGTACTCGTATCTAGCACTACAACATGTCTAGATCCATCCATTTTCCCGACAAGTAAATATAGCCATTTTTGGAGTAGTACTAGTTTGGTTGGAAGAAATCATATTCTTTCCGCAATAGGGATGGTTTTTTGCTAGTAGTAGTACTAGTACATACCAGGTAGTAGTACTATATATGTTTATATAGTACTACTCAACATACATTCGGGCAATCGACAAAAGTTCATCTTGCAGTTCTACTGCTACAATGCTACTAGCAGTTTTTGAGGTGCGCATTCACCCTATGTCTTTCAGCAGTACTCCGCCCTTCAGCAGTATAAATGGAAATACTCAAAGAAAGTCTCTACCACTATAAAATTATAAATACCCAGAAATGTAAAAGGTCATAACAGTAAATGGGTAGAATAGGAGCGGACCCTACGGGCTGTAGGAACAGAAACGGGCCGACAGCATGCCTTCACAGTGACTGACCTACTGGCGCATGCCCCTAACGACTGCATATTATTCTACCAAAGTGGGCCTTCTTTAGTCCGAAATAGTAACGGGCCTAAAATCGTACAGGTCGTGGATGGTTGCATTAATGGGCCCACATCAAATAGTACACGGTGAAACAATAAAGGGTTGTAATCTTATTGGGCTCTCCTCGTGGGCTGGCCCACTTAACAATTAGTAGGCCTTGGCAGGGCCAGACTTCTTCCACGGTTTCTGTGACCGTTAATGATGGTAACTAGGCATTAAGGGTGTTTGCCACGTGGCATTTTGCATGACATCAGCAGTCAACGTGACTGGCGAACAAATCTATGATGGAACAAGTTTTCATGGCTAAATGGTGCGATCCTCCATGGTCAGAAAAAACCGTGGTAGATTCTTTTGTGACAGGGCTTTTACCACGAAGGGAATCCGCCGTAGAAGACTTTTTAACCATAAAAAACGGGCCTTCAACCACGAAAATCGCCCGTTGTAAAAGCCAACTTTTCTTGTAGTGCTCCTCGCAACGAGGGTACCTGGGAGGAAACCCTAGAGAGGTCCGAGGCAGCACGGGTGCTCACCTTGGTCTTTCCCTGTCTAAGCGAAAGGGGCCAGGCGACATGGAGTGAAGAGGTGGTCCTAGAGATGGGGAACATCGATGGGTTCTGCGTCGGAAGAATCGTTGCGTGCAATTTCCCGAGACGGATGTCATGGTTCTCATCAGCGACGGAGGTTGGAGCGTGCCTAGATCCAAGAAAAAGGGGCGTGTTAGATAGATCTCGGCATGAGAGTGACATTCAAGCAGATAGAAGGGTCAATGAGTGATGGAGAAGACATCGTCTTGCTTGCAGGCCTGTAGCACCTAGGCAGTTCTCCTCTTCTCTAGGGTAGTAGAGAAGAAGAGATATCTGGTGCTCCGAGGAGAGGAGAAAGTGAAGCTGGAGGAGTAAAAAGAGGGAAACTTGGGTGGATGGGGTGGCCTGGGACCTTATCCCGGTTGGGGTAGCTCACAGTGGACTTTGTCCACTAGGGGAAAAGGGAGGGGTGTTGAGCGTGGGTTGGTCAAGGGAGGAGGTGGAGAGGGTGGTGTGGGGTTGGTGAACAGAGGAGAGGTGTTGGTTCTGCCTTAAAAGAGTCGGGGTGCTCTCCTCTCCAACTCGGGTGGATTTAAGAAAAGGTTAGGGAGAGTACCTAGGGCTAGGTATGGAGGTGGTTTAAGGATGCGAAGGGGTGGTGTGGGTCCTGGTTCATGGGCAGAGGAGTGGAGGAAGGGTGGTGGCTACTATGGTATTTAATATGTGCAAGATTTTTGAGACATGAGTGTCCCTCTCTCTCACTTTCCAAGCACAAGAGGTCAAAGGGGAGAGAGTGCTAAAGGTCTAGGATATAGTAGCATGACCAAAGAGTGGTGTGAGGGTGCTAGATCGATTATTGTCCAAGATTTGGGATGGTTTTGGGATTTTGCAAAGTATAGAAGAATAGGTAAATTCACTTTTCTCACTTCTTCTCAAATTATCTCAAGCACAAGGTCAACTTGAGGGGTGGTGAGGAGGGGCATGGTCAGGTGGTGAGTGGGGATTGAGTAAGGATCACTAGTTGAGGTTTGAGGAGAATTCAATTTGTGAAATTTCACCAAACTCAATCAAATTTCACAATTTGTGAAATTTGAAATTTGATTGAGTTTGGTGAAATTTGACATTGTGACATTGTGTAAGCATCACAATGTCATACCATCAAAAATATGCTAGATTATCAAGCTCAGAGCTCCCCTTGGACCATGGGGTAAATAGGTTGATAGACCACATGATGTAGATTATAATGATGCAATATTTGGTCCTTGGTTTATTATATATTAAAGGCCAAACTTAGTTGTTTTTATGGTTGTCAAAACAAACTATCTTCTTGCCTCCAAAACCATGTTGTTTTTAGGAGCTCAAAGATTTACTAGGGACAAGGAGTATATGGTGTGATATAGTAGGTTGGGTATATCAAAACCGTGCAAATAGTTGGCCAAGAAAGGGTGATATGGAGTTGGGAGCTTCTACCAAAGTTGGGATGTTGAAATAGTTGACAGAAACACATTATTATCTTTACTACAAAACAATCAAGGACTAGGGGTCCAAGAAGGATTTAGCCAAGGGCAAAAGTGTGGTTTGGAAGTACACATAATGGTTTGATTGCATTTATATAAGTGCCCATGGATTAATATAGATAGGGACTCGAAGGTGGGATCCTGATAATAGATTCAGACTTAGTCAAATTTTGACTATTTTAGGGTTTTTGACTAGGTATAAGATCTAAAGGTTTTGGTGGGATGCAAGGTTCCAAATTCATCACCAAGCTAATGAGGTTGAAGTGTAGATGGAGTATAAGGGATTCATACCTAGAATTGGTCTCCATTGATTTTGAAACTACTGAAACGACTTAACTCAAAACTGATCTTGTTAAGGAATTAGAGGGTTAATTTAATAACTAGAGATCAAGACAAGCTTGGGAATCTAGGTATGAGGGTTCCTTGATCAGATAAATTATGTATGATGGTAGAGTACATCACAAGTATGAGTATAGTGTAGTACATTGCCTAGGGATCAAGAGTAAGAGTTTTAGTTGGAGCTCAGAAAAGGGTGAGCCTGATAACCAGGGGAAGATGGGCTTCCCACAAGAATTTTGATAAACTCACCTCAAGAGGTTTAAAGGTATCAGTGTTTTTTTGGTTAAGTTACTACAGGGTGAGCTCCTAGAGTATCTCATACTAACTCCTAATCAAACAAGTTAGGACAAATCCTGCTTAAGATAGCAGATCAGGGTAATTCACACAACCATCTCAAGAGAAATACCAACACACACATGCATTAGGTCTAAGGAAGAGAGGCTTTGAAAGGTTTGTGTTTTGAAGAAGGTGAGATTCCTTTGGCACTTCTACCAAGAGTGTAAAATAATTCCTTTATAAAAGATTTTGGAAAGACTAGAGGTAAGGATATTTGGAAGGTTCTATCTTGAGAACATAAGGAGATGACATCATATAGATCTCCATAATTTTTTCAAGAGAAGCTAAGAAAACATTGGTTGTTGCATAGGAATCTTAGATCTTGTTTTGAAATGCCAGAACATTTGAGAATATGTAAAGTAAGCCAAGGCATTTTATTTTCTTAAATAGTTTTTGCAATTGATGGGGAGGTAGAGAAGTATCCTAACTACTACACAATCAAGAGGAATGAGCACAAGCAAGCAAACAACTATTTCACCACTAAGCAAGATTTTTTTTGTTCCCCCTGATTTTTGCACTCAGGACAACTAATCAAGGTTACGGAAAGTGGGGTGTTACAATATCAATTTGATTCAATATATATGCCAGCCGCAATTCACATATGCGTGATATCGAGCATAAACCATAAGCTATCTCTCTAATACCATGGTTGGGCCACACAGAGATAAAAAACCTTTTTCCCTACTCGGTACTCCCAAGATCTTGCTGAGGTACCAGGCCACAAGGATTACTGATACGTTGCAAACGTATCTACAATTTTAGATGTTCCATGCTTGTTTTATATCTACTTTCTTATGTTTTGTCCACACTTTGGAGTATTTTTATACACTTTCTAGGACTAACCTATTAACAAGATGCCACAGTGCCAGATGCTTGTTTTCTTCTGTTTTTGGTTCCAGCAAAGCTAGAAAATGAATATTCTCGGAATTGGACCGGACAAAAGCCAAAGTCGATATTTTACCGGAAGACTCACGGAGCCAGAAGACGAGACAGAGAGGGGCCAGGGGCTGGCCACACCATGTGGTGGCGCGGGTCCCCCTGGTCGTGCCTCCAGGTGGTGTGGACCCCTGGTCCATCCTCTGACATCGCCCTTTCGCCTATAAGAATCCTCCGATGCAGAAACCATAAATAATCCAGCCTCCATCTACGAAAAGTTCTGCAGCGCCGCCGCCACAGAAGGGGAGATTCGGGGGACATAAAGTCTCTGTTCCGGCACTCTGCCGGGACGGGGAATTACCCCCGGAGCCATCTCCATCGATCTCCACCACCAACTCCATCGTAGTTGCTGATTCCCGTGATGATGAGGGAGTAGTTCTTCCTCGAGGCTAAGGGCTCTACCGGTAGCTATGTGTTCATCTCTCTCTCTCTCTCTCTATGTGTGATCATATTGTGATCATGAGCTTTGTAATCAAGTAGATCTACCTTGCAACTCAAGTGCTTTAATAGATCTCTGCTCTCCCCACGTGTGTGAAGTTGACAGTTGATGCACTCGACGATCGACGTAGAGCTCGTTGGGAACCCCAAGAGGAAGGTATGATGAGCACAGCAGAAAGTTTTCCCTCAATTATGAAACCAAGGTTTAATCGAACCAGTAGGAGCAAGGAAACACCCCAAAGGTGTTACTAGCTGAGCTTTGGCAGGGCGCACTACCGGTGCTAGTAGCAAGGTGGAGACCTGCACAACACAACCACATAACTTTGTCCCCAACTTGCGATGAGGTTGTCAATCTCACCCTATTTTGCGGGAAACAAAGGATTAAACGTATCGAATGAAAAGAAATAAAAGTTTGCAGAAAGTAAACACAAAGAAGTAAAATATTATAGATTGTACGTAAAGTAAAAGGACCTGGATCCATAGTTCACTAGAGGTGGCTCTCCTTAGATAGATAACATGCTGGCTGAACAAATTACAGCGGGGCAATTGACAAACACCGAGAAAGCAATATATGCATATACTAATCATCTTGACTCCTTTGAGACTTGATTGGGCATTACAACATAATACATAGACCGCCATCCAACTGCATCTATGACTAATAATCCACCTTCAGGTTATCATCCGAACCCCCTCCAGTAATAAGTTGCAAGCAACAGATTATTGCTATACGAACTGCGTAAAGTAAACAATACAATTGTTCTATGAACAAATGATCGTTGTTTTCTCCCTAGTAGCAACAACACATTTAGTACCTTAGAGATTTCTGTCACTTCCCCAGATTACCAGAGGCATGAACCCACTATCGAGCATAAATACTAACTCTTGGAGTTGCTAGCATCTACTTGGCCAAGATAGCTACTAACAACGGAAATCATGCAAGATCTCAAATAACAAAGACATGATAGAATCAATAATCAATCTAAAATAGCATCTCAATATCCATCAGATCCCCGCAAACACAACATGTATGAATTACAAATAGATGATCTTGATCATGAACGGAGCTACTACATGGATCCGTAGTCTAAACATGAAAGCACAAAGGAGGAGAAACCAGCCATCTAGCTACTACATGGATCTATAGTCCAAGGATGAACTACTCACGCATCACACTGGAGGCTTGCATGGTGATGAAGAAGACCTCCAGGGTGAATTCCCCTCTCCGGCAGGGTGCCGGGAAGAGCTTCAGATCCCCCCGATCTAGGGACAGGGACAACGGCGAATACAGAATCTTTGGATTTTTGATCGGGTACTTAGGGTTTTCGTCCCGAGGGCAACTTATAGGCGGAAGGAGAGGCCGAGGGGGTGCTGGGGTCGGCCAGACCACCCCTTGGCACGGGCCAAGCCTGGCCGCGCGACCAGGTGGTGTGGCCGGCCCCTGGCCCCTCTCCGTCTCGTATTCTGGCACTTGATCCCTTCCGAAAATAGGCACTTTGGCTTTTGTCCCGTCCAATTCCGAGAATATTCATTTTCTGACTTTCCTGGAACCAAAACAACAGAAAACAGGCAGTTGGCACTATGGCTCTTGTTAATAGGTTAGTCCAATAAATCATATGAAAAGTACTCCAAAGTTGGAACAAAACACAAGAAAGTGGATAAAACTAAGCATGGAACATAAAAAATTATAGATACATTTGCAATGTATCAACATCCCCAAGCTTAACTCCTGCTCGTCCTCGAGTAGGTAAGTGATAAAAAGAAAGAATTTTTGAGGTGACATGCACCATCAAAGACTTGATCAAAGTATTTGCAAAACATTCATAGTTGGGATCATAGTACTTCAATCATAACATGAAAGACAAAGTTCTAGCAATAAGCAAAGAGACTTTGATGCAACATGAAAAGGTACAAACAAAAGATTCATAAATAACATGCTTTGCAAGACGTTTGTTTGTTTCACATAAAGAAAACATAGCATGAAAGTATTCAGCTTGTCCCTCAATAGAGTAGCAAATATAAATGCATAGGACACCTTCAAAGTTCATAAGAGTGACTACATACAATAGTTTAAAACAAGAAATAACAAGTTATGCATCAATCAACTAGTCTTGGGACAATGCACATAGAACTAAGAATGGCCACTATGCTCTCAAAGTAGTGCATAAAGATAGAAGGTGGAGACTCAATATAATGGTGGAAGAAAGGCCTTTTGTAAAAGGAAGTAGGGATTCAAGTCTCATAAAGAGCTTCCAAAAATTATGGTACTTATAGCTTTCAGCTCTCATTGCCCGTATCATAAGCATCTTTAAGGTGATTAAGGTTAAAGTGACACAACTAAGAGGATATGCTTGACAAGTTATAAACCAAAATCTCATGCCCCTTACTTACGAAGACCGATCCTCATGCTACTCAACTTTAGTCACGAGTAAGCTCTTGTCATTGTAAGTATATGTGTATCATTAAGAACCGCCAACGGGTACCCCTTGCACATGATACGGGAGCTTTCCCATAATCAAAATGACAAGGCAAGCAGACAATGAGCATCTCAGCGATCTTTTTATTTGCTATTTGCATAGGTTTTTGTTGAGCATGCTTCATAGAGTGCTCATTATGGTGATGCTGCAAGTTTCCACCATGATTAGGCATGGCTTAGCCTAGCGGCCCAGGCGTTTCTCTAACACACATACAAACTCCATGATCTTACAAGTTCCACTTTTATTTCACACCGCCGGGATCCGTAAGCAAAAGATCATAACATCAACGGGGTACAAAGTACAAGTGCAATGTTGAAAGCGTTCCCCATGAAACATGGTTCTGCTAATTTCAACTTATAAAGCGCAAGCATATACGCAACAAAGAAGGACCCAATGGTTCAAGTTTATTAGAGGCAATAAAGTAAAGTGTGCCATCAAGTTTGTGAGAGCTTTAATCACTAGTTTTCTCATAACAAGTGGAAGGTAAACAAAAGCATGAATATACTTGGAATAGCATAAGCTAGTAGGTAGGTATGGTGGACTCTTTGGAAAAACTTGGTTTAGGGATTTGGATGCATGAGTGGAACTCATACTTTGTTGTGGAGGCTAGCAAAAGACTGGGAGCGACAAACTAAGAGAGCAATAATGGCCATAATCATGCTGAGCGACAAAACATCATTGATCAAAGCATAAAGTGACACTACAAGTTGAAAACTAAAGGATCATAAAGGCTATGGTGACTTTGGATAGTCATAACATGGTGTGAGCATGTGCCAAGTCAACCCAAATAAAGCATCAAAGGAGAATACCACTATACTATGCTTTAATATGCTAAAACAACGCATGATTCATCCAAGGCACATTAAGCAATCTCAATTGTTTATAATAAGTCATGCTACAACAAAGAATACTAAGCATAACGCCAAAACAATATCAAGCATGGCATGACAAAGCATGGCCACAGTCAAAAACAAGATCTTTTTACCACATAAGCATGAACTTTCTGTAACTACCTCGGTGAATTACGCTCTTAGTTACATGCCTGGATGAACGAGAGTGGTTAAAATAGTACGGTGGGGCCCAGGGCCACTCACGGTAGACCTTTCGGCCGTCCTAACCACTTTCAGAACATCGGGACAAGAACGAGCGGCGTAATCGGCAGGCGAAGGGATCAACTACATACACAAATGAGTATGTATGCAAGCCAGATACAACAGTCCTTAGAGCCATTCCATCTAAAAAGAAATAGAAATATTGCAATGCCATACGGCAAGATTCAAATATCCTAGATAGAGATAATAATTTAGGATAGCTCCTCATACAACAAACATCAGAGTATCAGGCGGAAGCGGAAAACAAGATCCGAGTACGGATAAGAAGCAAATCGTCATAAGATGCCCCATAAATAAACACATCCCGCCCACAGATCTCACGGATCCCCGTTCCCGGAATCTCTACACCGAATGATCGTTGCCAACATCATCTGTCTCCTCCACCTAGTATCCTTCTTGCAAATACACCTGTTCATCTGAATCAAACAATTTATCGTGTGAGACCCTAGGGATACTCAGCAAGTCTTTATGCCACTAAAGGGGACACAACCTGGGGTGACGCAATTGCAGCAAAAAATAATATTTAACAAGTCTATAGATACTCGCTAACCATCCGCCTAACCAATGATAGACGGATGTCCGTGAATTAAGAACAACAGTTATAACAGTATAATTAACCGATCCATCCTCCTCCTCGCTTACAACGAGGAAGCGGACGAACAACCCCCATCATCCGTTGGCAGTGTTATTAACCATTCCATGAGTATTGCACTATTTACTAGTCAAGTACTTAGTCAATTTAAAAGCGGTACTTTAGTTATACTTGTCTATGATCAAGAAACTGTGCTCCAAGTCGTCCATAATCGCGGACACGGCTTTCAAAAAGATTTACCCTGCAGGGGTGCATGAATAGCAACACACACTCGATCAACCTCGGAAAAACCAAATCAAAACCCAACGAGGCATTCACGACAAAGCAATCACAGGATTTAGAAATATTTCAGGGGGCCACCCCATTAAGCTACCCGCGGCGAAGCTAGCTGACTCCGAGACGGACTCAAGGTTTGTGTGGACGGCGGTAAACTACTGGGAACCCGAAAATGTGACTGGGCTTGTCGATACAGTGAAAACGTGTCACGATCCAAAACAGTACAGGTGCTCCTCGCACAATCTTAAATAAAGTAGTAACATGGCATAAGTACATGATAGTAATAAAGCCCCAAACTAATTGTGGCCCCAAGAAATAAGAATGAATCAAGCTCTGGCTCAGGGGGTCCATAAGGCCTCCCAGATGTGGATAGTGCGAATAAACAAGGAACAGGAATCAAGTACTCGGGGTCCTACGGGACACAAATGAGCATGAAAAACCAAATAGCAGATATTGCTCACCGGTGCCGCTTTCATTAGTTATCCCATTACTACTCAGGTTATGTTGTTTAGATACCTCGTTATTCATCAGACACTCACATACCCTACACATGCTTTTCTACGACTCGCATGGCTCAAACAACTCCTGTAGTAATGGCTCATGGGATGGAGGAACAAGCTTCGGTGGGGTTTAAAAGTAAAGGCTATGCAGTACTTGGGATTCAATTTAATGCAATCTCGACTCAATGATGCAAGAATAATATAGAGGCAATAGGTACTATATGTATTAAAGCATGTGGTAGAGCTTGCCTGGCAGCTCAGTTGAAGCGAGAGATGGATCTGGGTAGAACTCCTGTGATTCCTGGAAATTCTCCTGCTGGGCGTCTATTCGAAGAAGAACCAAACAAACAAGGGCCAACATAAATAAAGTGTACAAGCATATGAATTAAAATGCGACAAGCAAACAAGCATGCCATGATGAATGATGCACAATTTACATGGCATTAAAGTAGCATGGCAAGGGTGAGGTGTGGGGTACAATAATAAAGCATTTCTTAGCCAAGTTTCATTGTCATAAACAGTTCATATTTTTAATAATGACATGATTCATGCTTCAATTCAGAACAAGGACTGCATAGATAGAACGGGCTCGTCACGCTGATCGATTTAGACATATTATTTGTTGAATTTGGAGTTATAGAATTAAAGTTATTAATTTATTAAGAAAAAGGGCATTTTATTGTAATTTCAAACATCTCGAAATTTAAAATATTCAAACAATATTTTGAATGGAATATTTGAATTCCTCACATTTTTCTGATTCAAAAACATATATTATTTGTATTATTTGGATTTATAACTTAAAAGTTATTTAAAATCTGATTTTAATTTGAATTTAAACAATTTTTGGAAAGTTTAATTAAAAACAGAAATTGGAAAATACTTTTTATACTCAGGCGAATTCAGCCCCAGTCACTGACGGTGGGGTCCGTGCTAACCCAGCAGCCGGTGGGGCGCAGCGGCTGGGTTGGCGTCTCTCACCCAGACATTGCCTAGCCGCAACCGCTGACAGGTGGGGTCGGGGGCAGCGGGGGCCACGCGCGCGCGTCACCCAGCGGGGATGCGACACGTGGGCGGTCCGGGGACTGCGCGGTGGTGTTTTCCCGGAACTGAGGTACTTTTTCGTGAAAGCGGCGGCCGACTGACAGGTGGGGCTCCTGGGACTGCGGGTTTAGGCGGGAAAAAGGGCAGGGGACTAAGTGGAAAAGGGCATCGGCTGCTGCTACGCGCTGACAGAAGGGGTTGTGCCGGCAGCGGATCTGGCTGTCTTCCGTCGACGGTAGCGACAAAACGGCGGCGAATCTCGCTAAGCCGCAAAAAGGAAAAATGTAGAGGGTTGTGCGGGCTACAACTTTCGTTCAGGTGGCGTTGCTGGAGGAGGTCTATGGCGCGCGGGGCACGGCGGGGAACAGTGGCGGACCAAGCGGTGGCGGTGACGCGAGCGGCAAGGTCAGGCGGCGTCTGCGCGCGCGCTGGCTGTTCGACGGATGGCGGCGGCGCTACGTGGCACCAGAGAGGAGGCGAGCAAGTCCGGCGAGTAGGGGGGCTCACTAGAGGCGCTCATGCGGAGGAGGCTTGCTGGAGAGGAGGGGATCGGTGGCAGCACTCGCGGCTCCGAGCTTCGGGAACATGGCGTCTACGGCGGCGCAGCAACATCTCCGGCGACCTTCCGACGGGGTTCGTGTACAGGCCAAAGAAGAGGAGGCCGAGGAGTCCCCTGGCGCCATGCACAGGCCCGGTGGCCATCATCTCGCGCCAGCTCAGGGGAAGACCGAGCTAGGGTTTTAGGTGGGAGGGATGGCCATGGCCTTCTGGTGGAGGAAGGAGGGAGGAAGGTGGGGTGTCTGGGGCTCCAGGTCTCGACCTGAGGTGTGCTGGGGAGGTTGGTGTGATAAGGGAGAGAGGAGAGAGGCACATGGGGTGGTTTCAACTTTTTGGCAAGGTAGAGAAAAAGGGCCTCGGGTGACTTCTTCTCCTCTCTCTCTTGTTGTTTTGCTACGAGAGGAAGAGAGGGGACCAGGGGAGGGGCATGCGATGGAGCTGGTGGGGCATGCTCAAAGGAGAGAGGGGTAGCCCGGATTTAGCTAGGGCATACTAGAGAGGGTGGCTCGGGTTAGGGCTTTAGGAGGGCATGGAGGGTAGCCTCGGCAAGAAAGAGAGAGAGAGAGAGAGCTAGTGGGGTGGGCCAGCATGGTAGAGAGATATGGAGAAAGAGAGAGAGAGAGAGAGGTGAGTGCTAGGGTAAAGTAGGTTTTAGACTAGAGCTAGGTTTAGAGAGAGAGATGTTAGAATAAGGGTTAGGGTTTAGTTTAATATTAGGGTTTTGGAAGAAGGGTGGAAGAAGAGGGTGGCATGGAGATTGAGAAGAGAGGAGAGGTAATGTAGGGTTTTGCATGATTAAAATCAAGCCTCACCAAGTGTGGATATGACATGGAGGTAGGGATGAGAGAAAAGGTGGTGAGGGAATGATCTCATATGTCCAAATATGGGTACATGCACTTGTGAGAGAAATGGAGGAAGGAGTCTTGATGCACATCACAAAGATATAACATCAAGGTGGAAAGGTTGAGAGAAGAGAGAGATCAAAAGAGATAAGGCACCCAAAAATTCAAATAAAATCCAAAAGACTAGAATGTGGTGGTGCTTGTATGGCCCATGAAAAATATTAAATGCCATGATTTAATCTTGTGAAAACAAAGTTAATGGTCATGGCATTTATATATATGCATTCCAATATATGGAGATAAAGCCATGCTAAAGGAAATAGAATTTAGATCCATCCCAACCCACATGAGCTAAATTAAATGGCAAGAATAAAGTAAAAGCCCATGGTTAAATGGAATGGTGGAATTATAGGGTGGTGACAAAGAAAAGTGGTGGAGTGAAATAAAAGATATGCCCCAACTCAACTTGGGCATTAAACAATATATCAATAATCCAAATACAATATCAAGAGGCAAATAAAATTAATAATTCATATGAGAGAAGAACCAAAGAAAAAGGGTTTTATATGATGCTCAAATGCAAGGTGGCATGATGACATGAGCATGATATAATTATGATGCATCAATTATATGTAGGAAGTAGCATATATATAGACTAGGCTAGTAGCATTGCAATTGTTAGACAATTGGGATGCCACACTTTCCTACTCTTTTCCAAACCAAACCAAACTATTTGCAAACCAAATGTATAAAAGAGGGGGTCCAACCAATTTATTCATAAAACTAAGCAAACCAAGGAAAACGAAAAGCAAAATGAAAACGAAAAATAAGACGCTCCAAGAAAAACACAACTATGCATGAAACAATAAAAATAAAGCGTTTGGAAGAAACCTGGATTTTTATTGATGAAGAAAGGGATGCCTTGGGCATCCCCAAGCTTTGACGCTTGTACTTCTTGGATGTTTCTTGGGGTGACACGCGTGGCATCCCCAAGCTTGAGCTTTAGTCCATCCTTCATCTCATTACTCATTCCTTCCATACACCTGAAATTTTTCCTTATACAAAACTTCACACAATCTCATTAGCAACATTACTGCACTTAAGATAAATAAGTCTCAAGGTTCAGTTCTAACACCAAATAAACTTCCATTAGAACACTAGCTACTGTAGCACTTCCCTCAAAAATCTTAATTCCCCAAAGGAACTCAAGAAGGAACTAACAAAAAGCAAATGCAGAAAATGTCAGAAATCTGTCAAAACAGACCAGCAGGTAAAAGACGAATTTGTTCGAAGACCTTATGTTGCTCAAATCAAAATGTGTTAAACTAACGAAAGTTAGATAATAACCTGGGGCATAATCACAAAACATTACAGCTCAATCCGACGTACATAGCTCTCTCAGGAATTTTTACGGTGAAGCACATAAATCTGTTTCGGGACAGCAACTTTCCCAATCATTTCTTCACTCTTATTAGAGGTTACTCTTGGCACAAAAAGCAAATAAAAAGGATTAGGAAAGGTTATTACAGAGGTAATAACTTCCAAGACTAATCTAAAACTCTTGGGTTATCTCCCAACAAGTACTTTTCTTTAACGCCTTTAAGTTAGGCATAAGAAGCAAAGAAAGAATCAAGTGTTCTCAAATGAAGAAGCATTAAGACCAAATTTCTTGCCCTTACCTCTCTTATTTTTATTCTTAACCTTTGGGAAAATGTGATTGTTTGGTGGAGAAGAAAGGTGCATGGTCCCCTTTCCCACATCTATTATTGCTCCAAGGAGTTCTAATAGGGATCTTCCAAGTGTAATTTGTCCTTTTCCTGCACATTCAATAACAAGATAATCAGTAGAAATCATTTTCCCAAGGATCTTTGTAAACACTCCTTCAGCTATTCCAATAGGAAATAAGGTAGCATTATTAGCAAGAGATATTTCGTTTCCTCCTTCAGTAAGCCCCCAAAGATTCAAAGATTCATAAATATCTCTGGGCATAAGACAAAATTCAGACATGATATCGCAGCGGGCTTGAAAAGTTTTAGTGTTTATCTCAATCTTTACTGTAGGGAGCCACTTTGATTGTTCAGAATTTATTGGAACATAATTGTGATGCTCCCTAAGCGTATTATAGCAACTTTCTAAGCTAGTAGTGCTAGCCTCAAGAGTGTTCAACCTAGCAAATATTTTTGCAAAAGAAATATCAGTTTGGCTAGGCATAGTGTAAGTGAGGATCAATTTCTTTATAGCATTAATGGCATGATACTCATTACATTGGAGGAAATCTCCTCCCACAATAGCATCTAACGCATATCTATAGCAAAGAGCAATCCCAAGGTAAAAACTACTAAGGAACAAGCCTTGAATCATTTTAGGCTCAGTCTTTTCATGTAGATAAGAGATTCTAGACCAAGCTTCCTTAAAACTTTCCTCAATTCCTTGTTTAAAAGTGAGAATCATTTCCTCGGGTGACATAGTGATTGGAGCAAGGCTAGACATAATGGCAACTCAAGATAGGAACTAATTTTTTTGTGTTTTTGAAGAACAAAACAAGCAAACAAAGCAAAAAGAAAACTAAGCAAAACAAAAACAACGAAGTAAAGAGATTGGTTATGAGGGACTCGCCTTGTGAAGATGTCCTTGGCCAGAAAAGATCTTGATGCACTCGACGATCGACGTAGAGCTCATTGGGAACCCCAAGAGGAAGGTATGATGAGCACAGCAGAAAGTTTTCCCTCAATTATGAAACCAAGGTTTAATTGAACCAGTAGGAGCAAGAAAACACCCCAAAGGTGTTACTAGCTGAGCTTTGGCAGGGCGCACTACCGGTGCTAGTAGCAAGGTGGAGACCTGCACAACACAACCACAGAACTTTGTCCCCAACTTGCGATGAGGTTGTCAATCTCACCGTGTTTTGCGGAAAACAAAGGATTAAACGTATCGAATGGAAAGAAATAAAAGTTTGCAGAAAGTAAACACAAAGAAGTAAAAGATTGTAGATTGTATGTAAAGTAAAAGGACCGGGATCCATAGTTCACTTGAGGTGGCTCTCCTTAGATAGATAACATGCTGGGTGAACAAATTACAGCGGGGCAATTGACAAACACCGAGAAAGCAATATATGCATATACTAATCATCTTGACTCCTTTGAGACTTGATTGGGCATTACAACATAATACATAGACCTCCATCGAACTGCATCTATGACTAATAATCCACCTTCAGGTTATCATCCGAACCCCCTCCAGTAATAAGTTGCAAGCAACAGATTATTGCTTTACGAACTGCCTGTAAAGTAAACAATACAATTGTTCTATGAACAAATGATCGTTGTTTTCTCCCTAGTAGCAACAACACATCTAGTACCTTAGAGATTTCTGTCACTTCCCCAGATTACCAGAGGCATGAACCCACTATCGAGCATAAATACTAACTCTTGGAGTTGCTAGCATCTACTTGGCCAAGATGGCTACTAACAACAGAAAGCATGCAAGATCTCAAATAACAAAGACATGATAGAATCAATAATCAATCTGAAATAGCATCTCAATATCCATCGGATCCCCGCAAACACAACATGTATGAATTACAAATAGATGATCTTGATCATGAACGGAGCTCACAAGATCTAAACATGAAAGCACAAAGGAGGAAAAACTAGCCATGTAGCTACTACATGGATCCGTAGTCCAAGGATGAACTACTCACACATCACACAGGAGGCTTGCATGGTGATGAAGAAGACCTCCAGGGTGAATTCCCCTCTCTGGCAGGGTGCCGGGAAGATCTTCTGATCCCCCCGATCTAGGGACAGAGACGACGGCGGCTACAGACTCTTTCGTGGATTTTTGATCGGGTACTTAGGGTTTTCGTCCCGAGGGCAACTTATAGGCGGAAGGAGAGGCCGAGGGGGTGCTGGGGTCGGCCAGACCACCCCCTGGCGCGGGCCAAGCCTGGCCGCGCGGACAGGTGGTGTGGCCGGCTCCTGGCCCCTCTTTGTCTTGTATTCTGGCACTTGATCCCTTCCGGAAAAATAGGCACTTTGGCTTTTGTCCCGTCCAATTCCGAGAATATTCATTTTCTGACTTTCCTGGAACCCAAAACAGCAGAAAACAGGCAGCTGGCACTGTGGCTCTTGTTAATAGGTTAGTCCAAGAAATCATATGAAAAGTACTCCAAAGTTGGAACAAAACACAAGAAAGTGGATAAAACTAAGCATGGAACATCAAAAATTATAGATACATTTGCAATGTATCAACCGTGTGCACACCGTGTGGCACTTAGGCTAGAGATTACAAATACTTGTTATGAGTTATATTTGGAGTTGGATATCTCTACGAAATTGTGGTGTTTGTTGGAACCATCTAGCGCTCAAGGTGACAGTGTGGGGTTATCTAGATGGGAAGGCAGACTTTGAGGAGTGCTGTTATAGCCCTACCATGGATTAGTGTCCAACAGGAGAGTAGTTCAGAGTAGTATCATGAAGAGAGGATATTTATATGAGAGTGTTCACTAGCGAAAGTATGATCCCTAGGCCCTGTTTCTAAACATTGAAACACCGTTTGCAACTAGATCTGTTACATGTTTGCTTGCTTCCATCTTTTTGCCTTTAGTCTTTTCCTCCCGTCAAGCTCTTTTCTGGCACCGTTGTCTTATATCCATACCACTTGCATTTCACTATCTCTTGGTCGAACTAGTGCACCTATACACCTGACAAGTGTATTGGGTGTGTTGGGGACACATGAGACTTCTTGTATCTTGATTGCAGGGTTGCTTGAGAGGGATACCTTTGACCACTTCCTCCCTGAGTTTGATAAACCTTGGGTAATCCACTTAAGGGAAACTGGTTGATGTTCTACAAACCTCTGCACTTGGAGGCCCAACAACTGTCTAGAAGAATAGAAGTGTGTAGACATCAAGCTATTTTCTGGAGCTGTTGCCGAGGAGGTAAGGTAAAAGGTACTCACATCCTCCGGTGTGAGTGCTCGAAGTTATTTCCTTTAGATTCTGCAATTTTGTCTTTTTGTTTCTTGTTTTTATTTTCACTAGTTAGGCTTAATGGAAAACAACAACAAAATTAGAGAACTTTATAGTATTTATCTGGAGTTAGGACATGAAGAGTTTGAAAAGAAAATTAAAAAACTTATGGAACTTTATTTTCATGTTAATAGCAATGTTATTAGTATGAATTCTTTGAACACCATTATTGCTAATGCTATGGAAAAGTCTAAGATTGGGGAAGCTTGTTTTGAGGAGCATGATATTTTTAGTCCCACAAGCACGAAGGAGAAAATTTACTTTGATGATACTATGCCTCTAATATATGATGATTACAATGATGAATATGATATTTTCAGTCCAACTTCTATTGAGGAGAAAATTAATTATGATTACAATAATATGCCTCCTATATTTGATGATTATGGTGATGAGAATAATAATGATAGCTATTTTGTTGAATTTGCTCCCACTGTGATTAATAAGAATGACTATGCTTGTAGGGAGACTAATAATTGTTTTATGCATATGGCTCATGATAAGAATGTTTTATGTGATAGTTATATTGTTAATTTTATTCATGATGCTACTAAAAGTTATTATGAGAGAGAGAAACATGGTTTTATGCATCTCAATAATATTAAGTTTCCCCTCTTTATGTTGAAAGTCTTAAAGTTGCACTTGTTTTGCTTTACTATGCTTGTTGCTTTGTGCTTTCATGACTTGTTTCTTTACAAGACTCCTATGCATAGGAAGTGGGTTAGACTGAAATGTGCTTTGAATTTGCTTCTTGATGCTCTCTTTTACTTCAATTCATACTTCTTATGTGAGCATCTTCCCAAACTATCATGCCTAACTTAAAGGAGTTAAAGAAAAGTATATCTTGGGATATAACCCAATAATTTTCTTGAGTCTTGGAAGTTATTACTTCTGTAATAACCTCTCCTTATCCTTTTTTATTTTGATTTTTGTGCCAAGAATAACCTCTAATTAGAGGGAAGTAAGATTTGGGGAAGTGCTGTCCCGAAACAGATTTTTGTGCTTCGCTATAAAAATGCTTGAATAATCTCTGTATATCTGATTGAGCTGTAATATTTTGTGCTTCTGCCCCAGGTTTTTATCCAACTTTCGTTAGTTCAACACTTTTCGATTTGAGCAACAGAAGGTCTTCGAAAAAATTGGTTTTCACTGATGGTCTGTTTTGACAGATTTCTGCCATTATTTGCATTTGCCTCTTTATCGATTTCTCTTTGAGTTCTCTTTGATCACTTGAGCTTTTAGAATGAATTGATACAGTATGCTGTATTTTAATGGAAGTTTTACTTGTGTTGAAACTAAAAGACTTATTATCTTGATTACACTAATGTTGCTAATAAAGATTGTGTGAAGTTTTGTATGAAGGAAAATTTTAAAGTGTAGGGAAGAGTAATGGAATAAGATGAAGTATGGACAAAAGCTCAAGCTTGGGGATGCCACCCGTGTCACCCGAAGAAATATTCAAGAAGTACAAGCGTCAAAGCTTGGGGATGCCCAAGGCATCCCCTTCTTGATCAATAAAAATCTCAGGTTTCTTCCAAACACTTCATATTTATTGTTTCATGCACAATTGTGTTGTTCTAGGAGCGTATTCGTTTTTGTTTTTGGTTTTCGTTTTCTTCGTTTGCTTCGTTTTCTTGAATAAATTGGTTGGACCCCCTCATTCATACATTAGTTTTCAAATAAGATTGGTTTGGATTGGAAAATAGTAAGAAAAGTTCATGCTTAAGTGGTATAAAAGGAGTTTGTTTTTAACTGTGACTTAGACTTTATCATGCCATGCTTGATATTGTTTTGGCTTTATTCTTAGTGATTTTTGCTATAGCATGACATGTTATAAACAATTGAGATTGCTTAGTGTGCCTTGAAAGAATCATGCGTTGTTTTAGCATATCAAAGCATAGTATTGTGGTATTCTCCTTTAATGCTTTATTTGGGTTGACTTGGCACATGCTCACACCATTTTAAGACTATACCAAGTCACCATAGCCTCTATGATCCTTTAGTTTTCGACTTGTAATATCACTTTATGCTTTAATTAATGATGTTTTGTCGTTTTGCATGATTATGGCCATTACTGCTCTCTTAGTTGGTCGCTCCTAGTCTTTTGCTAGCCTCCATACGAAGTATGAGTTCCACTCATGCATCCAACTGCAAATAAAACCAAGTTATTCCAAAGAGTCCACCATACCTACCTATTAGCATTTTCTATTCCAAGTATATTCATGTTTTTATCTACCTTCCGAATTAAACTTGTTATGTGCAAATTAGTGATTAAAGCTCTCACGAACTTGATGGCACACTTTACTTTTCTTGCCCCTAATAAACTTGAACCATTGTGTCATCTATGTTGTATGTGCTTGCACTTATATGTTGGGGATTAGTAGAACCATGTTGTCATGGGGAACGCTTTCAACATTGCACTTGTACATTGTACCCAGTTGATATCATGCTCTTTTGTTTACGGATGTCATTGGCGTGAAATGAAAGGGGAGCTTGTAAGTCCATGGAGTTATGTATGTGTGTTAGAGAAATTCCTAAGCGGCTAGTCTAATCCATGCCTAATCATGGTGGAAACCTGCAACATAACCATAATGAGCAATCTATGAAGCATTCTTCTTATAAAAAAGAGATAGAGATTGAGAAAAAAGAAAAAAAGATGAGAAAAGAGGAAAGAGAGAAAAAAGCACCATTTTCCCATGGTAAATAAGAAGATGCTGAGATGCTTATTGTCTGCTTGCCTTGTCATTTTGATATGGGGATTCTTCCGTATCATCGGTCAAGGGGTACCCCGTTGGCGGTTCTCTATGATACACATGTACTTACTATGACAAGAACTTACCGGTAACTAAACTTGAGTAGCATGATGAGCGACCCTCGTATTCAAGGGACATGAGATTGCCAACTTATACTTTGTCAAGCATATACTCCATAGTTTGTTCACTTTAACCTTAATCACTTCAAGATGCTTATGATAGGGGCAATGAGAGCTGAAAGATAATAAGTACCATAATGTTTGGAAGCTCTTGATGAGACTTGAATCCCAGCTTCCTTCTATGAAGGCCTTTCTTTTACTTTTATGTTGAGTCTCCATCTTCAATATTTATGCACCTATTAAGAGAGCATAGTGGCCATTCTTAGTTTAATGTGTATTGTCCCAAGACTTGTTGATTAATGCATAACTTTGATATTTCTTGCTCTTGAACTATTTGTATCTAGTTACCCTTACGAACTTTGAAGGTGTCCTATGCATTTATGTTTTGCTACACTATGAGGGACAAGCTGCATGCCACTATGCTATGTTTTCTATATGTGAAACAAACAAACATCTTTCAATGCATTGTTATTCATGATATTTGTTTGTATCCTTTCATGTTGCATGCATAGTTGCTATGTCTTATTGTTAGAACTTCATCTTTCATGCTCATGTTTAGAGTACTTTGATCCTAGCTTTAATGCTTGCAAATAGTTTGATATTGATTATGATGGTGCATGTCACCTCAAAAACTATTCTTTTTTATCACTTACCTACTCGAGGACGAGCAGGAGTTAAGCTTGGGGATGTTGATATGTTGCAAACGTATCTATAATTTTTGATGTTCCATGCTTGTTTTATATCTACTTTCTTATGTTTTGTCCACACTTTGGAGTATTTTATACACTTTCTGTGACTAACCTATTAACAAGATGTTACAGTGCCAGTTGCTTGTTTTATTCTGTTTTTGGTTCCAGGAAAGCCAGAAAATGAATATTCTCGGAATTGGACCGGACAAAAGCCAAAGTCGATATTTTACCGGAAGACTCACGGAGCCAGAAGACGAGACGGAGAGGGGCCAGGGGCTGGCCACACCATGTGGTGGCACGGGTCCCCCCTTGCGGCGCCACCAGGTGGTGTGGGCCCCTGGTCCACCCTCTGACTTCGCCCTTTCGCCTATAAGAAGCCTCCGATGCATAAACCCTAAATAATGCAGCCTCCAGCAAAGAAAAGTTTTGCAGCGCCACGGCCATCGAAGGGGAGATTCGGGGGACAAAAAGTCTCTGTTTCGGCACCCTGCCAGGACAGGGAATTGCCCTGGAGCCATCTCCATCGATCTCCACCACCATCTCCATCGTCATTGCTGATTCCCATGATGATGTGGGAGTAGTTCTTCCTCGAGGCTAAGGGCTCTACCGATAGCTATGTGTTCATCTCTCTCTATCTATGCGTGATCATATTATGATCATGAGCTTTGTAATCAAGTAGATCTACCTTGCTACTCAAGTGCTTTAATAGATCTCTGGTCTCTCCCCGCGTGTGTGAAGTTGACAGTGTGCACACCGTGTGGCACTTAGGCTAGAGATTACAAATACTAGTTATGAGTTATATTTGGAGTTGGATGTCTCTATGAAATTGTGGTGTTTGTTGGAACCATCTAGCACTCAAGGTGACAGTGTAGGGTTATCTAGATGGGGAAGGCGGACTTTGAGGAGTGCTGTTATAGCCCTACCCTAGATTAGAGTGTCCAACCGGAGAGTAGTTCAGAGTAGTATCATGAAGATAAGATATTTATATGAGAGTGGTCACTAGCGAATGTATGATCCTTAGGCCTTGTTTCTAAACATTGAAACACCGTTTGCAACTAGATATGTTACGTGTTTGCTTTCTTCCATCTTTTTGCCTTTAGTCTTTTCCTCCTGTCAAGCTCTTTTCTGGCACCGTTGTCTTATATCCATACCACTTGTATTTCACTATCTCTTCGCCGAACTAGTGCACATATATACCTGAAAAGTGTATTGGGTGTGTTGGGGACCCAAGAGACTTCTTGTATCTTGATTGCAGGGTTGCTTGAGAGGGATACCTTTGACCACTTCCTTCCTGGGTTTGATAAACCTTGGGTAATCCACTTAAGGGAAACTTACAACTATCTACAAGAATAGAAGTGCGTAGACATCAATTACCATTAGACATGTAGGTGCGGATTACTGATGAAGTGTGTCGGATCCAATACCCTAATCATTGAAGTGTTGAACATACAACACTCTGCCGATATCCACATGTGCAAGGAGGAGCTCTGATGGCAGACTTCTAGGTCCAGTGTGGCGGTTGGACAAAGTGGGTCTAGGGTTTCCAACACATGGAAGTGTCTAACCACTCCCTTTGGGCATCTTGTGCCCCTGTATATATATAGGGAGTGAAATTGGGCTACACAACATTTGTGGCCCAAACACTAAGGCCACATACAAGTCATCGTGAATCAAGACCTTATCTCAAGACCTTGTCTCAACTCACTAACCTAGTCCGTGTCAAGTCCAGGTCCAACCCGACCGACACACCTGCTCCCATTCTTAAGTGTGTGACCCACACCCTCATGGCGACTTGGACATGATTGGAGTCCAGCTCATAATCGATCAATTGGTAGCAGCTCCTAGCAGAACATGCCGACTCCCAAGTGCCATAGTGTCAAGATGACATACCTTTCAATTTGACTTAGGTCCGAGTCCCTTTTGACTCATGATATACCTTCTCAAGCTATGGGCAAAAAACCATCAACCCTTTAATATCTCAACTCTCTACTCAATCTGTGATATGTGTTTCATCTGACTAAACCTTTAGTTGATCGCCCTAGTTAACAATTAGACGAGTCGCGCATGGCCATGCTTCTGAATGATATCACACGAGAGGGCCTAGAGAAAAACTCTCTAGTCGGAGGGGCAAAAGCTCATCTTAGTTATCCACATCACGCAACTTGATTCTCAGTCGACCTAGACTCTGCATTTATAACTTCCCTATTACAGAACAACATTTGACAGAACCTAAGTTGGTTGATCCACAACTCGGATTGTTCGTCAAACTCAGGTGTAAGGATTACATTGATTGAGACATACAAATGATGACTTGCTCATTGTATCTCCATATGGGTATGTACGACTCGTCTAACTCTTTAGTTGAATCCATGTAAGTCGGAATAGAATCACCATGCCCATGACAAGTGGAACCTAGTCATCAGCCAACTTTCACATTAGTCTAAGTTTTGTGTCTAGCACAACCTCAATGACCAAGGACACCTAGTATGACAACATGAATATATTAGATGTTACATATTAGATGTTCATACTAGGACAACTTAATTGCTTTATGAATACATTGCAAATTACGTCATACATGATTTCCTCTAGGGCATATTCCCATAAAGAGAGACGTGGATTGACGAACGAGAGGCATGTCTTATGACTCCCACTTCCAAAGTTTTAAATGCTTATACTAGTTGATTGTATTGTTGAGATTTTATACTAGTGGGAGCAAGTCTAGATAGTTAGAGTAAACCTTTTGTTTGCATGAATAATTGGTTAAGTAAGATTTTACTCTAGTTCTTGTAGCTAACCGAGTCTTTCCTTGGAAATAATTTTGCTAAACAAATAGAATAATAAAAAGTCTCAAATCATGAATTGAGTGATGTTTAATTGTCTTAAGAGTTTAGCCTTGAAGATACTCAACTCCACATATATGATGATAGACTCGATGGTACTCTTAAAGGGATTTTGTTCGAAGGAATGAATGTTTAGTGGTGATCGAGATGTTCATCAAAGTAAGATACTGCTTTACGCATGTCTGACAAAATTGTCACACTCCTGGAATGCCACGACTCCGCTAGCCTACAAGTGATTCATATTTAGGAAACAATTGGATTTTGGCTACAAGTTTAATGAATATTCATTGCAGGTAACTGCTATAATGGTTAAAATTATAGCACTCCCATGGTCTGCATTGCAACAAAAAGATGAAAAACCCTTTTGTGTGGAATGATTACAGAAGTATATCATAGCCTACACAGTCCGGTTAAACTCACTAAGTTTTGGTATGGTCTCATTACTACTAAACTAAAGTTCTTGAAAGATAAAGAATGGAAAATAAGTATTTGATAGTCTTGATTTATTAATGTGGTTGTTATATAATGAAACACTCCAATGATTTGCTTCTTTTGACATGATCTCTCACTCTTAAATTTTTAATGCATCTTCCAGTGTTCCTTGAAAACCTGACAGTTAACTAGAGGAATTGGAATAAATGTTTTCTCATCTAGTTATTATTGCTTATGAATTGTTTTCTTTAATATTCTAGCGTTGATACCAGTTGCATAATATTTTTGGAACTACTATTTCTATCCTAAGCTTTCAGGTTGCATAAGTGGTTGGTGCATGAAGCTACCAATTCTAAGCGAACACACTTTTTTACCGATTTGGTTTAAATGCTAACGTCCTTATGATTTTTGTTTCTTTCTTGCCCGAGGGCGGTGAAGGTTTAATCTTGGGGATGTTGATGTCCATAAAAATAGCCATGTATCTCCGTGTTTGAATCACATATTTGTCGAGTGTTTGATAAAATATCTCTATGAAATTACTAATTATTAGAATGATGACTCCCCCTCTAGCGACTCCCGGGGCGACCCATGGAGATTCCATCTAGATCCTCGTGTGCATCATGGATCCCCAAGCCTTCCGATCCTCTCTTGACTTCTCCAATGGCCTGGCCTTCTCCAACAATATTTGATCATATTTCTCCACTCATGTTCACCTGCTTTCCTCTGATCATTCTTTCGACCTTGTTGTCTCTTTCGGTCGGGCCAACCTTTTCTTAGACTATGATCATGTCACCTTAGCCCTTGAATCGTTCCTAGGGGGCTATACGAACTTCCTCGATGTTTCCATTGTTTGGGACAGTCTTTTCAATTTTTCAGTATCATCCAAAGCGGTTGGTTTCATGATTTTCAACCTTAAATCATTCTATTGCCATGCTTTCATTTCTTTCTTTCATGTCTAGGGCTTTGGTGGTCCGAATTGACACAAGGAACACACATCATGGCTCTCAGAGAAATCTAATGAATGGACATATGTCATTCGAAACATACAATAGATGAAAGATTCCTTATATAGCATGAAGACCGTCCACAGAACATTGTTGTAGGAGGATGGAAACAGAATCCTAACAGTACAACGAATCCCAACCATGAGAAATCCTAGACTTGAAGAAAGGTAAGAGAGCATATTCAAAACATGCAAAGATAAGAAAGAGGAGAATAAGATAAATGTAGGGAGTAAAAGCATACCTAATCAGATCTATCCAACCGATTTTTCAAAAATAGTTTTGACACTCTACATCGTTCGTTAGCTAGGTTATCCTATAGGCTGGACTAGTGGGGTATCGAAAACCAAGGCTCTAATACCACTTGTAACACCCTCGAATCGGCCCGATGCAGATTCTAGCGATTCCCGCCAAATCTGCATAGAAATGATTCAAAGATGCCCACTAGGCAGTTGCGTGCAGGTGGAAAATGAAGTAATACCATTACACAATAGTTCACGATGGAACCCACAAGAACATATATATATATATCTAACAACGACTCAGCGAGTCAAGAATACAAATATACATTACAAAGATCCAAATCACATTGAATCAATGAAGAATAACCAATGGCGACCATAACCCTTCCTAGGCCAATCTAGAAGGGTAACCTTGCTAACATCATCGAACTCGTACCTATCAAAGCAAAATGGGTGCCAACAAAGGGCAAAGTAAAAAGGGAGTGGTCAGTACTGAGGCTAGTACATGGCGAGTTTTAGAATTCGGCTACTCTTGCCTTCATAGGTGTGGTGGAATTAGAGGAAGCTAAGCATGCACTAAACATCCTATAGAGACTTGATACAATTATAGGCTATCACAGAGGGATAAGAGAGACCTATTCAGATCTAACCTGATACTAACAACAACATAACCCATCTGGAGTTTCCCCCTCGAGACCAAACGAGGAACTCACATAGTTGGCAGTTTTATTCCAGCATTCCATTGAAGTTGCAATACTTACTAGTCAGATATAGACAACATATGACATTTCAATACCACCAGTTGTGGACACTTTTAATTAATCATTTCATTATAGTGGACCTGATTACTATTCATGCCAAAGTCAAATTTATATCACTACTTTAGTTTGAGTTGTGTATGGTTGAGACAATGTGCTGCAAGTAGTCCATAACCGCAGGCATGGTCTTTCGAAAAGATTTACCCTACAGGGGTGCACCAATAACAACACACACATGATCAACCTCGTGAAAAACCAAATGAAAAGCAACGAGGCATCACGACAAAGCATTCACATGATTCAAAAATGATTTCGGGGGGCACCCCACTAAGATACCCGCAACAAAGTCAGCCAGGCTTCAAGACGGACCCAGGGTTTGTGCCAATGGCGGTAAACAACTGGGAACCAGAAAGTGTGACTGGGCTTGTCAATACTATGAAAACATTCCACATTCATAAATAGTGTAGTAGTAAACCGCTATCCTCGAGCAACAATAGCAAATAAATAAGTGAAACATGGCATAAGTACATGATAGTAGGAAATCCTCGAACTTGTTTATGGCCCCCAAAAATAAGATGTAAATCAAGCTCATACCAAGGAGATCCATGGGCCCACATGTGGATCGTGCGATAGTCAAGGAACATGCATCAAGTACTCGAGTCCTAGGTGGACACAAGTGGGCGGGATAAAAGCCAGATCTCAACTATTGCCCTTGGGTGCCTCTTTATTAGTTTTATCTATTCCCAACATTTTAATTATCAAGTTGTAATCATAACCATGCTCATATCCACCATTAAGCATGTGCCAACCTCCAAAAACAACTATCGAACTCAATTACTCGATCAACACCTGATCAAGAAACTACGACTCGTAGGACCAACTATCTACCAAACAACGGGCAATAGGAAGTGACCAAGGCAATATAGGATGCCAGGGGATAAATGGGACGGAAACTAAAGCATCTCAACAAGTTTATCAATAGAGAGATGTACAGCCATAAAGCGAAAATAGGTAGCAAGGGGAGAATGCATGCCTAGGAACCATAGCCGAAGATACATCTGAAACACTTAATGAAGCTCGCATCGACTCAATGTCCTAATTCAGGAAAAAAAACCACTAGAAGGAACAACGAATGCAATATTTAATACTACGGCAGAAGATCCGGTGTGATCATGATATGATGCATGACATGACATATGCGGTCTAACTTAGGAATATTAAGCGGAATCTGAATCCCGGCAATTAATTAGGCGGTCCAAGTTGTTTAGCTACCCCACAATTTAAATGTTGAATTAACAAGGCAAAACATGGCATCGGTTTGCTACAAAAATTTAAATGGAATGGGAATAAGACAAATATATCATGCATACACACTCCATATTTAATTATTAGGTGGATCATTATTTAACCCGAAACCACATGATATGTATGCAAGCATGTATGATTTAATTCCAACAAGTTGTATATATCATTTATCAAAATAGGGACAGGTTTAGGTTGGGGTCAAACGTTTTGGTTCGAAGGTCTTGGATCCAATGAGTCTTCGGACTTCGAGATCGGTCGTCTACGTGATCCATGAAGGCGTTCTTCATTTTTTTCAATAGGGGACCTTGGAATCCATCATGAAGATCTTGGGTCATCGGCTTCGATGATCAATGATGAGCTTGAATGTAGGTGTCTCGGTGGGGAAAGATCTGTCCAACAATAGTTGAAAGGGTTCCATGAGAAAGCGGCTCGTATTGTACTTGGGCTATACCACCACCATTTGATCATGTTCAACACCATCTTGACATGCCATAGGCAAGATCCCGAAGAGGACAGCATGGTCACTACCTTCACCAGCACCACATCAACTTCTCACCAGCAACACATCAATGAGGAGCCCCATCGAGGAAACAAGCTCGAGCAGTAGTAGGGTCTCGCACAGGCAGACAAGAAACGTCACAAGTAGGAGAGGACGTCCTGGAAGGAGAGAACACTGTACAAGATGAGCACATGCATTGTGTAGTGTCAGCTGGAGCTTCTTGTGGCATTGGTCGTGTGAGAGTTGACCTAGAATAGCTCTGAGTCACCGGCGAGCAGGATGTGGCGGAAGGGAGGTGTTGTGGTGCTCGTGGCCGTGTTTGGAGAGCGAGGAAGAGGCCGATGAGGCAAGGAACCTGCAGGAGCAGCGACATTCGCTGGACACGGGAAACAGTGGCTGAGGCGAGGCCCTATAGATGAGCGGAGAGGGGCTCGGGGAAGCGGTCGAGTCAGAGGTCGACCGCATGGGGAGATATTGAGGAGAACCACCTGGAGGCGGAAGTCAAGGTGGCACTGGTGAGCTTGCTACAGAGAGGCAGCCGCGGAGTCAGGCAGGCATGGCGGCGCTGGACAGGAGGTCATGTGCTTCCGTGTAGCAGTGGGAAGGGCGAGGTCACCATGTCAATGATGATAGGGCACGTGGAGCCAAGATCCTGAGGGAGGAGGCAGCGCTCGGGCTTGATGGGGAGGAGGTCCCGGTGACATGACGCGATGGAGGAAGGCCACAGTTAGGTTGTGGTTGGTGGTGATGGAGCTCGTGGGAGGCGCATGGATGATGCCTGGTTAACTGTGGCGGGGTAGCAGCGAGGCGAGCAGGGGTCGAGACAGGCGGCTCCTGGGCACGAGGTTGGGACCACGAGCTTTGGCCCGACCACGGGCTCCTAGGAGCGTTGCAGATCACCGGAACGGCACAGGGCGAAGTAGAGCAGAGGCATCGGGGAACAAGGGAATGTGTTTGTTGGTGTAAAGGGACATCAAGGGAAGAGGCATTATGCGAGCGGGGAGAGAGGGGATCGTGACACGGCAGAAGGCGTATGATGCGTGCGGGGCGCATGTGTCGTGTTGCTTGCATGCAGTGTGTGAGTGTGTTGCGTCAGTTTGGGTGCGTGTGTGCTTGTGGTGTTGTGTGAGTTTGGGTGCCTGTGTTGTTGTGGTGTCCGACCGGCGTGTGGGTGCGTGACAGCGTGAGGCTGCGGGTCGTCATGTTTGTGTGCGCATCGTGTGTGGCGGCGGGATGGGTTGGTGTAGCTAGGGTTTGTGTGGGGTGTTTAGGATTGGGGTTTGGTTGCTCAACCGGCTAGGCCTTTTGGGCCTAGCCGTTTTAGGTCTAATATTTATATAATTAAAACCTTTTTTATAGATACATCTATAATTAGTTTAACACAATTGAAATATAAGAAATAATATGGTTTTGATTTGAATACAAGAGGGGGTGATTTAGCAAACAAAATAGGGGTTTAATAAAATACTTTTAGGGACAAAATCATGCGTGATGATGTAATAATGATGCGAAAAATAAAACAACATGTGATTTTCTAGTAGGGGAAATCCAGGGGTGCTACAATTCTAAACCACTAACAAGAGATCTCGTCCCGATATCCACCCCCTGGTACAAGGAAGAAAGGTGATGATCGGATTCTTCTTGCTTCGTGTATCCTTGCAACATCACTAACAAAGATTCTTGTTCCATTTTGAAATCTTCAACACCACCAACAAAAGGGTGTTGCTCATGTTCATCGAGAGAACACTCTAGAGAAACAAAAAGCAAAGGTAGAGGTCTTGATAGATAAGGCCACCTGTAACTTCCATAGAATGAGTAAAATTGTATTGATCCACCAATTCAATGTATAAGAGTGAATGATAATAATAGTGGTATGGTAGATACTCCATCCCGCACCCAAAACATTATTCTGAACATGAATAGTAGAATTGTGCAATCCAACTCACAGGATTCAGATTGAAGACCTTGACAAGCGATATTCGAGAGGCTTCAGAAAGCAAAGAAGTGATGCAGGATATTTATCAGATCTTATGTAGATGATGTCGTCGTGTTGGAAAACACTAGAAGGTGTAAAGAAAAAATTTAGTGAATTTTTTGTCAAAGGAAACATACAACATATGAATGATTCCTTATATAGCATGAAGACCGGGCGTAGAACACCATTGTAAGAGGAAGGAAACAGAATCCTAACGATACAACGAAACCCAACCACGAGAAATCATGGACTTGAAGAAAGGTAAGAGAGGAGATTCAAAACATGCAAAGATAAGAGGAGAATAAGATAGAGGTAAGGAGTAAAATCATACCTAATCAGATCTATCCAACCGATTTTTCAAAAATAGTTTTGACACTCTATATTGTCTGTTAGCTATGTTCTCCATAGGTTGGACTAGTGGGGTATAAAAACCAAGGTTCTGATACAACTTGTAACACCCTCGAATCGGCCATATGTAGATTTTAGCAATTCCCAACAAACCCACATAGAAACGATTCAAAGATGCCCACCAGGCACTTGCGTGCAGGTGGAAAATGAAGTAATACCATTACACCATATTTCACGGTTGGTTCATGATTTTCAACCTTAAATCATTCTTTTTCCATGCTTTCATTTCTTTCTTTCATTGTTGGGGCTTTGGTGGTCCAAATTGGTGCAAGGAATGCACATCATGGCTCTTAGAGCAATCTAATGAATGGACATATGTCATTCGAAACATACAATGGATGAAAGATTCCTTATATAGCATAAAGACCGACCGTAGAACACCGTTGCAGGATGATGGAAACGGAATCCTAATGGTACAACGAATCCCAACCACGATAAAACCTGTACTTGAAGAAATGTAAGAGAGCAGATTCAAAATATGCAAAGATAAGAAAGAAGAGAATAAGATAAAGGTAAGGAGTGAAAGCATACCTAATCAGATCTATCCAACCGTTTTTTCAAAAATAGTTTTGACACTCTACATCGTCCGTTAGCTAGGTTATCCTATGGGCTAGACTAGTGGGGTATCGAAAACCAAGGCTCTGATACCACTTGTAACACCCTCGAATCAGTTCTATGCAGATTTTAGTGATTCACGCAAACCGCATATAAATGATTTAAAGATGCCCACCTAGCACTTGCGTGCAGGTGGAAAACGAAGTAATACCATTACACAATAGTTCATGATGGAACCCACAAGAACATATATATATATATATAACAACGACTCAGTGAGTCAGGAATACAGATATACATTACAAAGATCCAAATAACATTGGAAACGATACAATATCTGAGTATAGATAAGATGCAAATTGGACTAAGAGTCCAGAAGAATAACCAATGGCATCCATAACCTTGCCCAGGCAAATCTATACGGGTAACCTTGCTAACATCGTCTAACTCAAACCTGTCAAATAAAAAGGGTTGCCGACAAAGAGCAAAGGAAAAAGGGAGCGGTCAGTACTAAGGCCAGTACACGCTGAGTCTTAGAAGTCGGCGGCTCTAGCCTACATTGGTATAGTTGACTTAGCGGGAGTAAAACATGCACTAAACATCCTATAGAGACTCAATACAACCATCTACTATTAGAGAGGGATAAGAGAGACCTATTTGGATCCACCTGATACTAATAACAACATAATCCATCCTAGAGTTTCCCCTCGAAACCAAACGATGAAGTCATTCCGAGGAACTCACACAGTTGGTAGTATTATTCCAGTATTCTATTGAAGTTGCAATACTTACTAGTCAGATATAGACAACATATGACATTTCTATACCACCAATTGTTGGCACTTCTAATTAATCATTTTATAGTAGTGGAGCTAATTACAAGTCATGCCAAAGTCAAATTTATAGCACTACTTTAGTTTGAGTTTTCTATGGTTGAGACACTGTTCTCAAAGTAGTCCATAACCATGGACACGGCTTTTTTGAAAAGATTTACCCTGCAGGGGTGCACAAATAGAAACACACACATGATCAACCTCAGGAAAAACCAAATGAAAAGCATTGAGGCATCACGATAAAGCATTCACATGATTCAAAACTAATTCCCGGGGCACCCCACTAAGCTACCCGCAATGAAGTAGGTCAGACTTTGAGATGAACCTAGGGTTTGTGCCGATGGCTGTAAATGATTGGGAACCCAAAAGTGTTTCTAGGCTTGTCGATACCGTGAAAACATTCCACATTCCTAAATAGTAAAGTATTAAACCACTCTCCTTGAGAAATACTAGTAAATAAACCAGTAAAACATGGCATAAGTACAGGATAGTAGTAAAACCCCAAACTGGTTTGTGGCCCGCAAAAATAAGATGTGAATCAAGCTCATACCAAGGGGCTCCATGGGCCCACATGTAGATAGTATGATAGTCAAGGATGAAGCATCAAGTACTCGGGTCTTTGGTGGACATAAGTGGGCAGGATAAAATCCAGATCTCAACTATTTCCCACTGGTGCCTCTTTATTAGTTATATCTATTCCCAACATTTTAATTATCAAGTTGTAATTATAACCATAATCATCTCCACCATTAAGCTTGTGCCAACCTCCAACAACTGTAGAACTCGATGACTCGATCAACACCTAAGCAAGCAACTATGACTTGCAAGACCAACTATGTACCAGACAATGGGAAATAGGAAGAAACCAAGGCAATATAGGCTGGAAGGGGATAAATGGTACAGAAACTAAAGCATCACAACATGGATAGTAATAAATAGAAGTAAAGCCATACACAAAAAATAGGTAGCAAGGGGGAGAATGCTCTCCTTGGAACCATAGACAAAGATACATCTAAAACACTTCATGAAGATCGCATCAACTCAACATCCTAATCCGAGAAGAAGCAAAGAACTAGAAGGAACACTGAATGCAATATTTAATACTATGACAGAAGATCAGGTGGGATCATGATATGATGCATGACATGACATGTGCGGTCTAACTTAGCAATATTACACAGAATCTGAATCCAGGAAATTAATTAGGAGGCCCAAGTTGTTTAGGTATCCCACAATTTAAATGTTGAATTAACAAGGCAATAATGGCAATGATTCACTACACAAATTTAAATGGAATCCGAATAAGACAAATATATCCCGCATAAACACTCCATACTTAATTATTAGGTGGATCATTATTTAACCCGAAACCACATGATATGTACGGAAGCATGTATGAATTAATTGCAACAAGTTGTATATAGCATTTATCAAAATATGGACAGGTTTATGTCGGGGTCACACGTTTTAGTTCAAAGTTCTTGGATACAAAGGGTCTTCGGTCTCCGGGATCGGGGGTCTACGCGATCCATGAAGGCGATCTTCGAGTTGCATGTAGGAGAGCTTCATTTTTCTTGTACATGACCTTGGAATCCGTGACAAAGACCTTGGGCCATCGACTTCAATGTTCAATGATGAACTTGAATGTACTGGTCTCTCGGCGCCAAAAGATCTGACCAACAACCGTGGGTAGGGTTCCATGAGCAAGTGGCTGGTTTTTTCTTGGGCTATACCAACACCATCTGATCATGTTCAACACCATCTTGACATGCCACATGAAGGATCGCGAAGAGGAGAGCAGGTCACTACCTTCACCAACACCACATCAACTTCTCACCAACAATGCATCAACAAGGAGCCGCATCAAGGAAACGAGCTTGAGCAGTAGCGGGCTCTCGCACAGGAAGAGAAGCAAACTCACAAGTAGGAGAGTACATTTAGGAAGGAGAGAACATTGTACAGAACAAGGATGGGCATCATGAGGCATCAATTAGAGCTTCTTGTGGCATTGGTCATGCGCGAGTTGACCTAGAATAGCTTTGAGTCACCGCCGAGCAGGATGTGGCAGAAGGGAAGTGTTATGGTGCTTGTGGTCGTGCTTGGAGAGGGAGGAAGAGGAAGGTGCGGCAAGGAACCTGTGGGAGCAGTGACATCCTCTAGACGCGGGAAGCGGTTGCGGAAGCGAGGCCCTGTAGATGAGTAGAGATGCGCTTGGGGAAGCGGTCGAGCCAGAGGTCGACCGCATGGGGCGAGATTGAGGAGAACCAGGGGAGGCAAAGGTCAAGGAGGCATTAGTGATCTTGCTATATAGAGGACGCCGCGGGCGTCAGGCAGTCGTGACGGCGTTGGATAGAAGGTTGTGTGCTTCCATGCAACAGCGGGGAAGGGCGAGGTCACCATGTTGATGATGACAGGGCACGCAGAGGCAAGCTTGCAGAGGGAGGAGGCGGTGCTCGGGCTTGACGGGGAGGAGATCCCGGCAACATGATGGAATGGAGGAAGGCCATGTTTAGGTCCCACGCAGGACAATGCCTGGTTAACGGTGGTGGGGTAGCAGCGAGGCGAGCGGGGGTCAAAGCGGGCGGCTCCTGTGGCACGAGATTGGGTGCTTTGGCCTGGCCACGGTCTTCTGGGGGCATTGCCGAGCACCAAAACAGCATAGGGCAGAGTAGAGTAGAGGCACCGGGGAACAAGGGGATGGGGTTTTTGGTGTACGGGACATTGTGGGAAGAGGCATTCTGCAAGTGGGGAGAGAGGGGATCACGACATGGCAGGAGGCGGACAATGCGTGTAGGGCAGGTGTGTCGCCTCGCTTGCCTATGGTGTGTGAGTGTGTACGGCGAGCGTGTGTGTTCATGTGGTGTTGCGTGAGTTTGGGTGCGTGTTTTGGTGTGGTGTCCGACCGGAGTGTGGGTGCGTGACAACTTGAGGCTGTGGGGTGTCGTGTGTGTGTGTCGTGTGTGGCGGTGGGGTGGCTCGGTGTAGCTATGGTTTTTGTGTGGGTGTTTAGGATTAGGGTTTGGTTGGTCAACTGGCTGGGCCTAAGCGGTTTAGGTCTAAGATTTATTTATTTAAAACACTTTTTGTAGATACATCTATAATTAGTTTAACACAATTGAAATATAAGAAATAATAGGTTTTGATTTGAATATAAGAGGGGATGATTTAGCAAACAAAATAGGGGTTTAATAAAATACTCTTAGGGACAAAACCATGCATGATGATGTAATGATGATGCGAAAAATAAAATAGCACGCGATTTTCTAGTAGGGTAATTCTTGGGGTGTTACACCTGCTGCTGCACATGGTGATGCTACACCTGCTGCAGAGGTGGAACCTGTTGTCAACACACCTTCACATGTTGATCCTCCCTAGACTTAGAAAGGCAACCTTGCCCATATGAGGGAGGCAGTAGACTCCTTTACTGTTGTTCATGATGTGCTTGTTAACCTGGTGAAAAATTCCCCTGCAATGATTAGCAATATGGACATGGATTCTATTACTGGGGCATGCATTCAGATTCTTGATGTTGAGACAGAATATGGTAAAGAGAGAAAATTTCTGATTAAAGTTTACTCTGAGCCTGAACCTAAGGTTGTTTCATCAATGGTGATCACTAAAGTTGTTGATGAGGTGGGGGCTACACCCATTACTGTTCATGCCAGCAGCTCTAATACTATCCCCACCCCCAAGAGGAAGATTGATACACCCAAAGATGTCATATTTGTGTGCGGGAGAAGAAGAATTGCAGGGTTATGTGCTGGCTACAAAGATCAAGAGGTAGCTGAGATGGTAGCCGCGAAGGATGCAGAAGGTAATAAATACACCATGGTGAACACCTTGGGAAAAGGAAAATAAAAAATATTGCCTAGAATTTGTCTCATGATTTTGATGTTGATATCATTGTTGAAGATGCTCCTCCCCCACCTGTTCTACCCATCAGCACCATCCAAGCCATTGGCATGCACTACTGCCAGATACCTCCTAGTGAGGTTACTGAAGACAAGCTCCATGCAACCAATGGCTAATAATGTGTAACCCACATATTATATATCCTCATACATTCCATTATGATGGGCCCATTCACTTTTGTTTTGATTATCAAGTCAGAAACATTTATATTTCATGTTGTCATGTAAGTACCTTTTTGGATCTAGACAAACTTATGCTAGTTATTTATGTTTGCTTTGTTACACTTCAAGTGTGCTATTATTCCTTCGCTTTCTGTTTAATGGGTTGTGACGTGACATGTAATTTTTTTGTTAATGCTTCTGAAACATGGAGGATGGACTATAGCCTAAATACTTTCACTCATCTGTTGATCATATCAATGACTCATTATAGCTACTTGATTAATCATGTAGCTACAAGATCATATAAACACATTTGTTATAATGATTAGGCACTGGAGTATACTTGACAGGAACTTAAGAGGGATTAACTCCTAGGAAAGGAATGATGATATTAGAGAGAAAGTGGATAGAAGTAATTGTAGTATTATGTGTTTTCAAGAAACCGAAAGAGCATTCTTTGATCACTCCTACCCTAGAAAAGTTTGTCCAAAGAGATTCAGTCACTTTACTTACACTCCATCAGTTGGCAGCTCTAGGGGATTAATTACTATATGGAATGGTAGTTTATTTAATGGAAATTTGATTAGTCAATCTAGATTCCATGTTACTATTCTATTTACATGCAATATGTCTGGCCTAATCTGGAATGTGACAAATGTGTATGGACTAGCAAACAATGAAGATAGAGCTGAATTTCTAGATTGGCTTGTCAATATTGATTCTCCCAATCTTCAATATTGGATAATCATGGGTGATTTTAACCTTATAAGAAGTCTTTATGATAGGAACATAGATAGTGGGGATTCAAATAATGTGATGTCTTTTAATAATGTCATTCAAGGAGATGATCTTGTTGAAATCCCATTGAAAGGAAGGTCTTACACCTTCAGTAGATTGAGAAATATGTAGGACAATCCACTGCTAGGCGACGGGGTCTTCACTTCAGTAGATTGGACAACTAAATTTCCTAACACCATGGCAATCCCACTAACTAAAATTGGATGTGATAATGTTCCAATTAATCTTGAGATTAGTACATCTATACCAAAGGCTTAGTTATTCAGATTTGAAAACTTTTGGTTTGAACTTGATGGATTTCATGATATTGTCAAGAACTTATGGGAAAATGCTTTTGGGAAACAATATGATGCTCTCTCTCTCTTAATTGTAAGGAAAAATATTTGAGAGCAGGTTTGAATAAATGGACCAAGAACCCATACAAACTGAATTCAGTCATATTAAACATTAATTATATTATTTCCCTCTTGGATGACCTTGAAGACCAGAGAAGCCTTGATACACATGAAAAAAACATGAAGATCCTATAGAATCATATTTAGAAACTTATGGAAGCCAAGAGGATTTATTAGAGAATAAAAGCTAATGGTAAATGGGCAAGGCTAGGAGATTAAAATACTAAAACAATTCATATTGTTGCCTCTCAAACTTATAGAATGAACAATATTACTTTTATCAAGATCAATAATGATGTTTGTATTTCTAGCCATGAACATAAAGCACTAGTCATATGGAATTCTTACAAAGAAATATTGGGTATATCTGAATACCTTGATATGAGTTATAATCTCAATGAAATTTTCTAGCAATATGATATGTCCCACTTGGATCATCCATTCAACCTGGAGGAAATTGAGATGGTAATTAAGGAAATTCCAATTGATAAATCTCCAAGTACAGATGGTTTCAATGGTCTCTTCCTTGAAAAATGCTGGCCAATTATTATAGATGATTCTATCAATCTAGTGAATTATTTCTACATTGGCAATATCAATATACTCCTTTGGTACATGCCATCAGTACGACCTTTATCACTTTGATCCCTAAGATCAATGAACTTGAAACCATGAATGGTTTCAGGCGTATCTCTTTGGTGAGCCCACCTCTGAAATTTATCACAAAATTAATGTCTAATAGATTGCAAAAATAAATTATACCTATTGTTCATGAAACCAATATGGATTTATCAAAGATGTCGCGTCTCGCCAACACGGACACTGGGGAAGTTGGGCACCCCGTATTTGTTAAATAGTGGACACAAAGGCGTTCCGGCCTTAATGCCGATGAAGGAACCTGCTAATACGAGCACACAACACACACATAGAGCACACACAGTAATTCTTTACCCAAGTTCAGGTCGCCCTTTGGCTAACAACCCTAAGTCCTGCTTTGGTGGATTATCTGGGGTGGATCGAGGTACAAGAAGATGATCTCTACGGTGCCGGGGAGCCGCTTTCTCTCTAGCTTCTACACCTCCTGGGCTTCCTCTTTCTTTCTTCTCTCACTTTTCTACCTCTCTTCCTTCTCTCTGGCACGGAGTAGGATATCACCTCTATGTCTCTCTATCTGCTCTTCACAAGCTCTCTTCTCCTCTCCCAACTCTCAAACCCTTTGATATCTTAGAACTCTCCCCCTTGGTCTCTCCCTAAAACTCTCCTCCAAACCTCTCTCCAAAAAACCTCTCCCAAGAACCACCTATTCCTAGGGCCAAGTGCCTCCTTTTATACTCCAAGGGGTCACTACAAGGGCCAACGTGGAGCACTGCCAAGGACATTCCCGGGATCAATCGCGGTGCGCATTGCAGTCTACAGGAATATAGGCGGTGCACGTGGCCAATGTATAGCCAAGGGCGGTGCACATGTGCACTTTATGGCTGAGTGACAGCTTAGGCTCCGAGTTTTCACTCCTGTCGGTGGCGCGCTGCAGCGGACTGTAGCGCCATGATGATGTCCAGCGGTGCTGGCGCGCCGCCAGTTCCCAAGGCCAGGCCTGACATGTCTTGTCAGGCTTAGTTGACTCCGGTTTCTGGGCTACGCCTGACCTAGGAGAAGTGTTCCAATGGTCTATCCGAGGTTCAGTCGAGGCTGCTCCTTGGCTTCGTTGTCCCCAATCGTGCATTTACTCTCCTTCTGGGGCATCTCCGAGAAGGAGGGGTCGGACCGCCTTGCGCACGTTGTTGTCTTTTCCTCCTTGTTCGTGCCCAGCTGGCGGATCGAGGCTCGTCGTGTAGCGTTTGTATCATCTATAGGCACCTACATCATAGCTGATACTTAGTCTTTATAGCTTCATCATGCCAAGACCATACCTGCTTGGAGCACACGGTGCTCGCATCCTTGCGACGCCCTTGTCGTCCAGGCCACACAGTCGCCGAGTCGCTGACCAGTGGGTCCTAGCCCACACACTATGGCACAATGCGAGGGACCCCCGATCTCATTACGCCGACAAAAGGAAAATCAATTCATGATTGCCTTGGTTGGAATTTTGAATATCTACACGTATGCCATTTATCTAAGAAACCAATTATTATCATGAAGATTGACTTTGAAAAGGATTTTGAAAAGTTTGAGTATAAGGCTATCATTGCTATGCTCCAGGATAAAGGATTTGGTCCTAAATGGATATCCCTCACTACTGCTATTTTAACCTCTGCATCCACATCAGTTTTGCTAAATGGTGTGCCTAGAAAGAAAATAATATGTAAAAGAGGAGTGAGATGGGGAGACCCTCTATCTATTTGTCAATATAGTTGATCTTCTTAATGTTGTGATAAACCATGCTTGGCAATCAGGGGAAATCAATCTTCTATTGGACCATGATTATGGCCAAAAATACCCTATTGTAGAATATGCTAATGATACACTTCTCATCATGCATGCTGATTTAGAATAGAATGAAGGATTCATTACTTCAGTTTTCTTAGGCAAATAGATTAAGAGTCAACTTTAACAAAACTTCACTAGTCCCCATTAATAGTCCTTCGTTAGTTGCTCAAGAACTAGTTGATAGATTTGACTGCATGGTGGAGAGCCTACCCTTCACGTACTCGGGGCTTCCTCTAGGTACTACCAGATCATCAGTGGATGATTTAATGCCTATTGTTTCAATATTAGATAGTATATTAAATGGACTTTCTGCTTTCCTATCATACACTAGCAGATTGACGCTCCTAAATTCTGTACTCAATTCACTACCTATGCATGAAATGTGCTCACATAAGGTCCCTATTACTATTTTTGTGCACTTTGAGAAGGGTGGTAGACAATTTCTATGGCATGGTAAAGACATTCAGAAACAGGGAAGATGTCTTGCAAGGTGGGAACTGGTCGGTAGACCAAAATAACAGCGAGGTCTTGGGGTACTTAACTTAAGAACACAAAACCAAACCATGGGTGAAATTATTATGCCAAGCTCATTACTATGGGAACAATGCTCCCCAGACATTGTGCCCCAAAGGGTCATTTTGGTGAAAAGACTGTACGACCACTATGATAACTATAGACATCTGGATGTGTCATATTGGTTCTAGAAAGAAATGTTATTATGGAAGGATACTTGGAATAATAATACAATGGAAATAAAATATCCACACATCCATTCATTTGCCAAGAATGCCAACATTAATATGGAAAGAGCAATACTGGCTTCTCACAATAACTTCTATGATCTCTTCCATCTCCCATTGTTAGTTATTGCTCATGATGAACTAAATAGCCTAAAGGAGGAACTTGTCCTAATACCTATCACTATGGATCAGGAAAAATGGGTTTTCCCTTGGGGGCAATCCTATCATACAAAAAAGGTTTACAAAGCAATTATGGGTGAACACTCTACACCCCAGCCCATCCGAGACATTTGGAAAACATGTAACCTTCCTAAACAGAAATTGTTTATGTGGCAGCTGCTCAATATGAGGTTAAACACAAAGGATCTGATGACTAGGAATTTTTTGTTGTTGAATTTCAAGATTGTATCCTATGTGAGACCTGCCCACAAGAGACTATGTTTTACCTATTGTTCGACTATAGTTTTAGTGAAATCTTCTTGTGGTCCTTGGGTATTGAATGGAACTCTGACATGAGCTTTCATCAAATGGTTCTAGATGCAAAAAGCACATACTCGCCCGACTTTATTATGGAGATATTCATTACTGGTTTCTAGAGCATATGGGATCAGAGATATTTTTATATATTCAAAGATCTTCTTCCATGTACTAGTATATGTCTTAGCTTTTTTAAGAATGATTTTAGCCTTATTATGCATAGAGCTAAGCCTAGTCTTAAGGAGGGTATGCAGTCATGGCTTGACACTATAGTCCCTATAAGGGTACATAATACCCTACACCATTGTACATTTTCCATCAAAAATTTATAAAATGACACAGTAGGAGTCTTCCCTAATGTTTTTCATCAAAAATGAATAATTATTGCATATATGTGAAAATATTCTTCTTGATCTTTCTCCTTGTAGAATTGGGCACTTCTACAAACAAATCTGGAGCAATTAATGGACTTACGTGTTTCCAATATTCCCAAGTCAATGGTGCTTCAGAGAATGCATCCAAATATTTTAACGAGCACCTGTACTGGAAAGTACCTCCCATATGGATCGCTCGTATGATGCGTCGGACTCTTCGCCAAGTCAACCCTAGCAACTTTTGTGAAGGAGACTATGTAAGAATCGGCTCACAACCAGCAAAATTCTAATTCTAGTTTGCAAAACACATCCGAGAGAATATCCTATTTCATCACCATATGTAGCCACAACTTCTCTCCCTCCTCCATCTACACTCCATAGACATAGTCATATACTTGTAATATTTATCTCATCACGTTTGGTGGCATTGTAAGACTATTTGTCATTTGTCTTAAGAATTTGCAATACAATGTTTATGATTGTTAATCTAATCATGTGTGAGTAGTCCACACGGGATGAGGGATAACGCATAGCCTCATAGCAATAATGTGAAAATTCTAACACCATGAGATATCGTGATTGAATGTTCGATTTATTCTTTTGTATTCATGTATTTTGCCTCGATCGAAGGACTTGTCAGGTACCCAAGGCCTTGAGAACATGTATTAAGGTGAGATGGGTTGTGATCATCTTCTAAGCGTGAAACCTAGTGATAGCAAGGGAACTACAATAATTTTCTAGAGATCCATTTGGGACTAGCGGTAACAATATTGATCATAATGCTCTGGTATGTTTTACTTAATAACTGCATAACCTCATACGACGGTGGTCTATTGGTTGGATAAAATTCTATAGTAAGCATTACTGATAATTCCTATAGTATTTATGGACGTACCACCTGTTATCTTCATCAATATTAGATCACAACCCATGAACGAGCCGATTAAGTTTATTTTTATCCTAGCATATGTGCACAGCTACAGGTGAACCCTTAGCTCTGTCCTATTTCCATATATTGATACAAAACCATAAAAACTAAATGTGAAGGGTCTGGTAAGCAAAAATACTACTCCCTCTATCTAGAAATAACTAACTTGGATTTGTCTAGACTCGAATGTATCAATACATTAAAATACTTCTAGATACATTCGAATCTAGACAAACCCAAGTCAGTTATTTCTAGACGAAGGGAGTACGATTTTTCGAGGTACTGTTTAAAGTAATCTTACACCAAGCAAACGCTTCCCTAGGATTCAATAATCCTTAGTCTACTAGGGAAAAATAAGCTATAGTACAATCCATAATATGGATCGAAGGTGTCAATCATCAATGTTCTTAATGATTTCGGGGATTTTCTAAACAATCCCCTCTATTTTGGTTCTAACTTTGTCTCCTTTTGGTAGTATTTTTGAGTTTTAAAGAGCTATAGAACTCCAAAAAGGGCAAGGTTAGAGATCATGCTTCAAAATTTTAGAGATAAACAAAATGAGCTAACATGGGCTACCAGGAGAGAAATAGGCTAGGAAAGAGGGTCCACCCCTGGAAGTGACATACATGCTCTTTCACACCTGGTTTGTTCGATGCCATCTCCACCACCGTCCTATTTATTTTCACCTAAAACCTTCTAAAAAAGGTTCCTCGATGCGATCTCAGAACATATAGAGGTGGAAAGCGAAAAACATGAAACAAAGAGTCTGTAGTCCTCCACCAGAGGAAGATTGTAGGGGCAAATGCTACCAAAATCTCCTTCGGTAGCCTCTACTCCTTCACCAACACCGTTTCGTCGCTCTCCACCATGAGAGGGGAGTAGTCCACCCCATTGGGCTATGGGTTTGTGGTGGTAAGTTGATCCAATATCTCCATGTATGATCATATTTTGTGCCTTGCATGATTATGGATCTATCTAGGTAATTCCTATGGAGGATATTGTGTTATGAGATAATACTTGTTATGCATTTACCATTGTGTTGAGACTTTATGGTTTGTCATACTATGGTAATACATCTATGATATGTGTGATGGTTTGATCTATACATAATGACTTGTTTACCCATGGCATGAGGTGCATGACAATATCCACCGTTAAATGGTAAGTGTAAGTAGATGGGAGAGATGCGAAAGCATAATTTATAAATAATTGCACTACTATTTAGAGTGTTTACCATTAATAAGTATGATGTATGTAGCGAGGCATGGACGAGTGACAAACGACACATGTGTCGAGTGATATCAATGATGCAGCCAAACATCCTTTATGTTTGGGTAAAAGGGGAAAGTATGATATGGTGGAGCGACAACAAACCACATGTCAGCTTTACGAGCATGGCATGGTAACACATATGGGTACTTCTTTCAACTATGTGTTGTATGACTTTTATCAACTATAACATGATCAACGCCATAGATGGAGTGAGAGGATTGAGTGAACCCATGAACCCGTTTCGATTGTTCCTATAAGAGAAAAACTTTGTCTAGTCCTCTTGCATTGAAGAGGATTGGGAGACTTTTACATTACTGTTTTGGAACACTTTACTTTCTTGTATTAAATCAACCTCCTTGTTCATTTAACTTGTTTACTTCGTAAACAACTAAAACTTGTGACACTTTAGTTGGAGAGAATAAATAGCTTTCCTTCTTGCTCATGTGGATCGATGTTAATCCCCAAGCGCATGGAATCACTTTAGTACAATTTAGTAAGTATTTTATTGTTGAACCCACGAGGAGCTGAAGGTAAACTATATAGTATCTAGAGTCCTATAACCCACTTATATGGCCTTTATGAAATTCAAAGAACTAGAGTGTGTAGGGTACTTTTTACTTATAACTAGAAAATGGTAAAGTGTTAAAAGTAATGAAAAGAAGTAAACTATTGAAAGTAAAGTAAAAGCAAGTAAAGTAATAGGTAACTCAAGGGATCAAGTGTTTAGGCAAATTGTTATTTCATTCATTTGGTTGTCACAATTAGTGAAACACATAGATAGTATTTTTATTGTTTATTCTAGAGAGGAGCCATAAATAAGTGTAGCCAACTTACTAAACAAATAAATCACTAATGATTCATCCTAAGGACATTTTCATGAGAAAACAAAGGATTCATTAAGACATAAAATCCAACCACAACATAAAGTTCCAAGGTCCCCATAACTTATCCCCCTGTTAGTTAACCATGAATTAACATAGCATGCATATTTAAGACTTGGGACATAGTTTTTGTCAATCTCTGGTCATCCCTCCTCTATCAACATGTTATTATAAAACCTTATGCATCCCCCAACATATGTGTGATCATCATAGAATATAACATATACTTGTATGCAACCAACAACGAACTATTTCACAATTGCCATACACGGATCACTTCAAACATAGTCATAGATATACAATAGATCATGGGAAAAAATAGATTGCATCACACATCATGTCTGCCATGATATTACAATAGAGGGGTGGAGAGGATCTAGTTGTATATGTTCATGATGACCATGCCCGTGGAGCTCCTGGATTAATCCTCCGAGAATCCCTATTATGCACACCACCACGATCCCATGATCAGTCAGTCGTGACACATAACCGAGAAGTATCAAAGTAAGCATCCAAACTTAAGAGGATACAAGTCATACCTTAATGCCTTTATGGCTACATCAATCAACAGTAGCAGATCTTCATCAAGCGTAGATCCCGAGCCATGCCTTAACCTATAGGCAACTGACGGGGAGAACATCCTAGCTCGCATAGTGATCAACTTCACCTTCTTCTCGATATCTGACCAAGTTAATAGTCATGGACAATGCCAGTGAGTACTTTTGAATGTACTCGCAAACCACCAAGATAAGGTAAACAATATAATGCAATTTTGGCTATGGAGAGATAGCTCTATCTATGCTTGTTTTTGGAAAAGCCTAGCTTTCTCTTGTAAATATGGCGTCTCTATATCTTTGTTGAAGAGGAGTTTTTGAAAACATGTCTCCATTTTGAAAATCAAGATATCTCCATATCCTTGTTGAAAACCTTTTTGAAAATAGTTTTAGAGAAAAACCCCTTTTTAAAACATCTTCGACCATCCATGGTCAAAACAAAACCTCATCCTCATGTTCTCTCGTGACCAAGTCACATCCCTTTTATTCTGCTCAAACCATCACTTGGATACTCCTGGCAATCACCTTAACCATCCATCATTTCCCCTTCCATACTCCCATAAACTGTATCATCTGTGGGAGCTCCATAGTTTCTGCGAACCTCCGAATAGACAATAGAACCTTTCGGGTATGACTATACCCTAAGTGGAAGGAAGCGGCTTCGGGGGCCTCGAACCCCTTTCTACATGTTATGGATTAGCCCATGCTAAGGAAAACAAACTACGAGCTAAGTCCCAACTCATGGGGTAATGTGGTTGCACGTATAAGTTGTTCTGGTAAAATACTAGAGCATCCTTTCTCACCTCAAATTCCTCATTATCATCCTTCCTCATCACTTTTCTTTCTTTAAAACATCCACTTGGAAGCGATGCCTCTTCCCAAGGGTTTTTACAAAACATTTTGAATCGTTTAGGGTGGGGTAATCCCCAAAACAGCTTTGTTCATCAAAACCAGGGTTTTCAACGAGATAAGATCCTAACCATCATAATCCTGGTCTAAGGGGTAAAGTATAGGTACACGCAAAGGTGGGTTTCCAATGTGACACCAAGTCATAACTTGGAGGAGCCAAGTTATTAGCGTGATAATAGTAAAACAAAACATGCCTGATAATAATGCAGTTTATAAAGGAGGTACAAAACATGTAATAAAAGGAGTAGGAAAATTATAAGAATTCAGTAATGGTGGCTTGCCTGGGATCAGCGAGATGTTCCTGGACTTCTTCTTAGAATACCATACCAACCAATAATAACCATCTCCTTCTAGTCTCCGATATAATTGCAACTATCGTCGTCAAGGATAATACATGCAAGAAAACAAAGCCACAATCAACACATTGCATTCAAGCCTCACTACAATACAACAAGCAAACATACAACACAACATTCATTTCAGTAGGTTTTGATGGATTGAGTTTGTTGCCGTTGGAAACATTGGAGTGACTTTGTGGAACTTAATTTCCAAATACCACCTCATGAAGGGGATTTGACTAAGGCTTGGGTTTGTGTGATATAAATGTGGTAAAATGATGTCATTAGGTTGATATTGACAAAAAAAGGCCACCAAAAGTGGTTTCATGATTTTATCAATTTTCTTTATTTAGTTATGAACATTTTAGGGGAAATAACCCTGGTTTAGGTGAATAAATCTCCAGAAAAGATCTGTAGCTCAAATAGGTTTTTCCTTAGTGGGTTTTGTGATATTTGAGAATTGGAATCACCTCAAAATAGTTACCATAATGCCCTTGGGAAATTCCCAAAGTCAATTCTGTAGTATATTTGTCTTTTTAACCAGATTTATTTTACAACTCCAAATGGGATGAGACTAATGACATTGGATAGGTATTGCAAAAACCTTCCAATAGAAATTGGAATCACTACTTTTGGAGTTGCTAAGCTGCTAAAATGATTTATCTATTGATAAAACCTCATACAGAAGTATTAATTCCTTAATAAAGGATCTATACCAAGTGATGTAGATCACCATCAATCAAGGAGTTGAGGTTTATCATGATTGAGTTCTCCAGGGATTGATGCTAAAAATTAAAATAATGGTGCCAAAACAGATTATCAAATAGCCTTCTAAACCATGTGGGTTTTAGAAGCACAAGGATCCCATTGGAACAAGTGAAGCAGGGATTGACAGACCTTTATGAGTAGAACACAAACATGCAAAGAGTTGGTCCAAAAAATATAGTATGGAGATGTGAGCTTCTGCCGAAGTAGGCTAGGTTATAAGAATTGTAGAAAATATTATTTTCTTACCTGCAAAACCATCAAGAACAAGTGTGTTGGAGGATGACCTAGCCAATGACAAGAGTAGGCATTGGTAGTCCTTATGATGGTCTATAAGATGGTTCAAGTGTATTGCCAGAAATGCACAAGGGTTGGAGATGAGAGGTACTCAAAGATGTGATACTGATAACCTTTTTCCAAACTTAGCCAAATTTGTCAGCTTTGGGGATTTTGACTAGAATACCATAGTTAATGTTTTGGATTGGTTGCACGGTTCCAAATCATCATCTAAGGGATGATGGTGAAGTGTAGATTGAGTAGAAATGATCAATGCTTGATATTGATCTTCATTGAATTGGAAGCTTCTAGAAGGGATTAACTCTAGGCTGATTTAGATAAGGGATTAGATAGTCACTTTAGTGAATAGGGATCAGATCCAGCTTTGTAGGCTTGGTTAAGGTTTGTATTTTTTTCTTGGCTGGGTCCTAGAGGATGAGCTTCTAGGGTAGCTCATACTACTTCCTAAACAAACAAGTCATACAGCATATCAAGGCAAATCATCAGACATCAAATCAACGCAATTCAAACTAATACTAGGGTTACCATCAAGCCTAGCTTGAGATAAGGATGGGCAGTTTGAAAGGGTTGGAGTTTGAATAAGGTAAGATCCTTAGTACTTCTACCAAGGATAGAATTTAAAAGCTTTGTAGAAAGGTTTTGGAAAACCTAGAGGTAAGAGTAGTTCAAAGTTCTGTCTTGAAAACATAAGGAGATTATATCTTATAGAGCTCCATAATTTTGTCAATAGAAGCGACTAAAATAGTTTGGTTTGCAAAGGAATCTTGACTCGGGTTTTGAAATGCCAGAACATTTGAGAATATGTAAAGTGGGCTAAGACAGTTTTGTTAAATGGCTTTTGTCAACTGATGGTGAGGTAAGGAGTATATGATATGCTATACATTCAGATGCATAAGCGCAAACAAACAACATGCAAGCACTGTATTACTAAACAAGAAAAAGTTTTTGTTCCCCTGGTTTTTGCATTCTGGACAACTAATCAGGGTTGCTGAAATTGGGATGTTACAACGCCGGAGGGGGATGGAGGCAACCAGAGGCGATTCTAGCAGAGGTTCCCCCTCTAATCTCTACCGACGGTGACCTGTAGACTCTCTATTTCATGTGTTTTTTATATCCACCTCCGTATGTTCAGAGGCACGTCGAGGACCCTTTTATAGAAGTTTTTAGGTCCATACATAGAGTTGTGGTGGAATCGACATCATCTGAGCAACAAGGCCCAAACGGAGGTTGGCGGTGCGGTCTCACTATGGGCCCACACCACTATGCCTCTTTATTGGCCCATGAGGACCATGGTGACCTCTTGGTTCTCCAACTGCTTCATTTCGCGAAAAATAACCCTCAAAAAATCCTTGGTCCTTTTGACTTTGTTTAGGTCCCTGAAAGATAAAAATACACAAAATAGGGTTTTCCTGTCCTAGAGAGTTAGAACCAAAGGAGAGGGTATTGTTTAGAAAATACCAAAAAATGAGTGTAAAACATGGATCTAACATTCTATAAGATGTAAATATATGGGAATATGTGTCCATAAACTACAAAGTTCATGTATGCATTTTACATTCAATCGATACCCTACTTGAACATTGACATGTATTAAACTGATCCCCTGCTCTTTAGGGTTATCACATGACTAATAATTAGTGCAACTGCTAACTGTGTGAGTGCCTCTAGTATTTCTCCGTTGTGGTTAAGCAATAGGGGTAATGATTTTGCCAGGTTATGTTTGGCGTTAGTGCTATGTTGGTTCCAAATAGGGCACTCTTATCCCTCTCTAATAGACATAAGTTGTATTGAGTCTCTATAGGTTATTTTAGTGTATGCTTTGCTGCCTATTAAGCCTACCATATACATGTAGGTGAGAGTGTCCGAATTCTAAGTATCTCTAAGTACTTTCCTCAGTACTTGCACTCATTTGCTTTTCCCCTTTTTTGGCAGTCGTTTGCCCGACTTTGACATGTATGAGATTAACAATGTTAGCAAGGTTACCCTTCTATCTTGGCCTAGGAAGGGTTATGGACTCCACTAGTTATTCTTCGGGACTCTTAGTCCCATTTGTATTCTTATTCATAATAGGACAATGCATCGCTTACAGTGTGATTTGGATCTTTGTAATGTAAATATTTGAATTCTTGACTCGTTGAGTCATTGCTATATATATTTCTTGTAGGTTCCATCATGAACTATTTTGTAATGGTATTACTTCGTTTTCCACCCACACCTAAGTGCTTGGTGGGTGTCATCAGATCTTTTCTATGCGGGTTAGGTGGGAATATTTAAAATCTTCATAGGGCTTATTCGAAGGCGCTACATGACCCATATGTCTTCTTCTACCTTAGGGGACGTCTTTTCGGGGGCAAGAAGTGGCGCTTTCAGTCATCCAAGGGAGCTCTCCAGCTCCTATCTAAGCCCGGGAGGCACACCCGACTCGTTTGTTGGACTGGGACCGTTAGCGATGACCCCTGGGTTAACTTCTTCCATGGAGATAAACTCGGCAGGACTGGGAAGAGCTGCTTCCAGACATCCAGGGGTGTTCTCCATCTCCTCACTAAGCTCCAAATACGTGCATGGCGCAGTCGTAGGACCGGGGCCATCAGCGATGAACTTTGTGTCATCTTCTTCCCTTATCACGACAAACACTACGCTAACCACCTGGGTCGTGGCGGCAATGTAGAGAAAGAGAGGCTCCCCTGAGTTGGGAGACACAAGCTAGGCGGGATAGACATGTAATGCTTCAGGTCTTGGAAGGCATCTTCCTCTTCTAGTGTCTAGTTAATGGGGCTCGTTTTCTTCAAGAGTTTGAAGAAAGGCATAGATCATTCTCCTAGCAGGATATGAAGTGTCCAGGGGCCGTGATATAACCGTTGGGATGGTGCACATCCTTGATCTACCTAGGATATTCCAATGTTTCGATGGCCTTGATATTATAGGGGGCCTCAATTCTCTAGTGAGATACTAGGAAACCGAGAAGCTTGCCTGATGGAACCCTAAGAACACATTTTTATGGTTCGGCATGAGGTTGAACTTGCACAAGTTACTGAACGTCTCGTTCAGTTCTTGAAGCAAGGATTCCTAGTTCTTGGTCTTGACCAAGATATCATCGATGTAGGCCTACACATAGCCAGATCAGCATGGCGTGCTGGAATGTGGCTCTAACATTATTTAATCCTAGGGGAATGCAACTATTGCAAAATCACCCTTCTAGAGTGATGAAGGCCATCATATCTTCATCTTCTTTCGCCATATTGATTTGGTGATATCTATAACAGGAGTCGAGGAAGCACAGAAAGTCACAACTAGCCATGGAGTTGGCTATCTAGTCTACACGGGGCAACAAGAATGGGTCGTTCGGATATGCCTTGTTTAAGTCTGTGAAGTGGATGCACAACCGCTTGTTTATGTTGTAAGGTTTGGCACCACGAAGGGGATGGAAACCCACGTCAGATTTAGGAGTTCCCGGATAACATTGGCCTTCTGCAGCTTCCTAAACTCTAAGATGATGAAGCCTTGTTTTTCATGTGATTGGCATCGGACCTTCTACTTCACTTGGTGAGCTTCAGGGCATACTGCTAGATGGTGTAACCACCTCCCATGGTATCCAGAGAAGTCCGGATGGGTCCCAAGAAAACACGTTTGATTTATCCCAAAGGATTGCGACATGTTTACCTTGTGTTTTTTCATTAGTAGTTGTAGGATTTTGGTATTTCGCTGCGCTCGCGTGAACCTTTTATGCTTGTTTCACCAGGATCCTAGAATTAAAGGATTTGGTAGACAAATCAATTGAAGCATTCATTTTTTGGCGTAAATATGACAATTGGAAGTTTTAAATACCTTCCAAACATTAACCCACACACCTTGGAAGAAAGGCCAACTCGCAGAGGGAAGCCTGGCGCATTAACGAGCATCGGTACGGGAGCAGCCCGCCCGTACCGAGTACCCATACCATGCAACATCGAAGCTACCTGGTCAAATAGTTTCACCCCGTGCAGAAAGATCTGAGATCCGACATTTAGAGACACCATAGTTCGCATAAACCTCAACTCCGGAAGCGATCTAGATGAGGAACTAGCATAGGGACTTTGATCCTCACCTCTATGAAGATCCTTGGAGGCCTAGGCATCATCTTCTTCATCAACCTCTACCACTCCATCATCATCACCAATCCTTCATCTCCATTACATTCATCTTGTTTTATTTCCTGAACTATTTTTTGTGGAATTACACAAGTATTCATCCATCTATTTATACTCCATGCATATTTATATAATGATATTGATTGCCTCCATTTGTGAGTAGTTTACCTTATTCTTGGTGAGATGGAGAAACCCTAACAACATTATGAATTTAAATAAAGATGATCTAAAACTTTGTTCATGTATATTTATTAATTTTCTTCATTGATGTTATGTGAATGTCGAACACATAACATTTCCTTCGGGATAAGGGAGGAAACTAATCTTGAGTATGTGATGGTGTGAAGGTGCTAAGTGACATATTACATTGGATCATTATTCATGTATTCAAGGGGGATAAGAGCGAGGACTCACAAATCATAATCCATGACCATGGGGTTAAACTTTAATTGTTTGGGACGGGGTGGATGACATATGATCACAACTATATGGGAGATGAAATATAAGATGACTGGTCTTTGAGAATTTAACATGGAGCTATACTAATGATGATTAACGCAATTGCTACTGGTGGATCCAATACTCCCTGAGAACGCTTTAGCCCTATTGCGGTTCCCATTACTTTACATCGCGAACTCATTTCTCTATTTACTTGCATTAGTTTAGTATTGTTTTGTTCACACACATACATTCCCAAAACACCTCTACTTGAAATCAAAGACAACTCACAAACACTCTTTGGTAAATAAACTAGACGAGGGGCATTAAGACCTTTACAAATATCTCTTGTGGTTCGATACTCTTATTTCACTACAAACGATATATGCACTTGCAGTCATCACTCGTGCGACTAGCCCCAATCATGAAAGGATTGCCACCATCTTCGAGAAGCGATACCTTCTTGGTTAGGTCGTTGTCCTGGACCAGACGCCTCTTTCGCGTGGGTGATGAGTCCGACTCCTTTGGTCCCCATGATCCCTCGAGCACCGCCGCTGCGGTTTCTCGGTAGAGCTACTCCACGAAAAAGAAGACGTCCCGAGAATCAGCGGTGATGGTGATGACGCCCCGCTTGGCTGGAAACTTCGTGGCATTGTACCCATGGTGCGTCACATCCATGAACATAGACAGAGAGGGTCGCTCGAGAATGTCCTTGTACGGAGGTGAATTTCCAATATGTCGAAGGTGATGCTCTCCATGTAGAAGTTGTCCAGGATTCCGAAGGTGATGGGTAGCATGACCTACTCGAGTAGATGCGTGGCCCCGATTTTAATCCCCAGGAACGCAACCGTGGGGAGTAGTTGGCCCATCGGGATCTGTAGCTGCCTCAGGAATTGGGTGGACAAGAGTTTCAGGCCTGCACCTCCGTCCATGAGCATCTTGGTCACCTTGATGTTGTTGATAATCGACGAGAGTATCAACGTCGGGATTCCCTCACCCGAGCTGCAGTCGGGGTGGTCCTAGGCTTCGAAGGTGACCAGAATGCCTAACCATTTGAAAGGGCGATGTGCTTCCTTGCTAGGATGCATGACGCAAACCTCTCAATTCAGTCACTTAAACGGTAATGGGAGGGGAAAGGCGTCCCCCTAGATGCTTAGCAAATCACGAATTCCGAAGTGGTACCAAACTCCGCCACTAAAGCACCTCAGCTTGACGTCATTATGTCCATCGACTGGTCTTAAAAATGACACTAATAAATCATTGAACAAGGGGACATAATAAACCTCGGCAAAAAAACCCGGCCCGATAGGTCCGACCCGACCCGGCCCAAAGAATCCTGGCAGGGCCGGGCCAAAGTTTGTTGTCGGACCGGGCTTGGGCCAGAGGTTTTGACCCTAACGACCGGGCCAGGCTCGGTCCTAGCATATCGGCTATTTAAAGCGCGAGCAGGCCAGATCATCGGACCAGCACGAAACTTTCAAGTTTTTTAGGTGTCAGGCCAGGCTTAGGTCCAAATATTTGGTCGTCACGCTACTTTGGCCCGGCCCGGCCTGAGAAGTGCCCAGCTAAAAAGACAGAACAGTCCAAGAAAGGACTCAAGGGAACTCACCCTCGTCCAGTGTAAAGGGATAGCGAATCAAGGGTCGCCAAGGAGGCCACGCAGCTCCCACACTGCCCGCAGTTCCTCACTAGCAACCTCAACCCCTCGTGCACACCCCACCGGCCGGACAGCAAAAAGAGAAGAGCAACACTCCCAAGCACCAAGCATCTACTCTTATCCCCTCTATTCTTCATCCCACTCCGTCCCCACCCCTCGTGCGGTGCTGCTAGCCTGCGTGGACTTCATCGGTCATCGCTCTCGGTCGGTTCGGTTCTCGGGTGATCGATCGTGCGCTGAATTCTTGCTTCTTGCACGAGCCAGGCCAAGCTAGGCGCAAGGAAGAATTAACCTGAGAGAGAATTCCAGCAATGGCACTTCAGCTCCAGGCCCCGTCGCTGCTGCCCGCGCCGGCGGGCAGGCCCGCACTCCGGTCGTCGTCCTGCGAGCGGCCGTTCTCAGTGCGGATTCCGGCGCCGGGAAGGGCAACGTCGGCACGGATCACTGTGCGGTTCGGCGGCGTCGCGTCGAAGCAAGCCTACATCTGCCGGGACTGCGGGTAAGCCCGCTACACGCGCCTGAATCTGGATATGGTAAAGCGAACTCATTAATCCTTGGTTTTGTATCACTCCGCTCATACGATCTCGTGTGTCCCCGTGCATTTCGCGTATGTTGCAGGTACATATACAAAGATAGGACACCGTTTGAGAAGCTGTCCGATGACTACTTCTGCCCCGGTGAGAATAATTAACCTACCTAGTACTAGCTCACAAGCCGGGATTGTTTAGCATGGTAACCTTTGTCATAGATATATATATTGTATCAAACCTAATTATATAATCGGCTTAATACATAGCTAAACAAATACTTCCTCCGATCCAGAAATAAGTGACTTTCATTTTTCAAAATTCACATGTATCTAAACACATTTTAGTGTATAAATACATATGAATCTAAACAAACCAAAGTCACTTATTTCCGGACGGAGGGAGTAGTGAAAAGTTTACAACTCCATCAGTAACATAGTGAAAACTGTAAACGTTCTGAAGATACTTGATACTTGACAATACATCAGTAACATGTAGTGCTACTTAACTAGAGGTTCAAACGTCGTTAACCATTTTTCAGACTTGACGTTTTCTCTGTTAGTACATGTACGTACGTGGGGAGCTTGTATTCATATTTTGGATAGGAAGGGATCTAGAACAAGCAATAGGAAAAAAATCAAATTGACCATTTTGTGAATGCTTGTGCTCATATAGGCGCCGTTGGTTGGTTATTTATAAGAGCAAGTACAGCAGGACGCTGATAGCCCACCCGATAGAAAGTATAGGGGAGAGAGAGTGAAAAACAAAACTCAAACAGCTCGCCTACACACGTCCCCAATGAATCGTGCCCTCAACCCACCCCTCCTTCTTCCCTATGTATTGGGGGAGTGGAGGTCTCCCCTATACGTGGGGTCTACATGGATGATGGATGAGTGGGTTGTTGGGTGAAAAAAAACAGATAAAATGGGTTCTCCTTTATTAAAATATATGTTGTAATGATATATGGGGGATAATTTAGGATAGCTGCTGGAGATAAACAACATTTAGCGAAGAATCTTTTTATGGGAGGCCCCTACATACACACATAGGGGAGAAATGTAGGGGTGTTACTCGACTTGCTCTAAGTGGCCATTAGAAGATGGCGTTAATTCCAACCACTGATCTCCTTTGCTTATGCAGTCTGTGCCGCTCCCAAAAGAAGATTCAGGCCGTACGAACCACCGGTTGCAAAGAACGCTAATGCCACCGATGCCCGGAAGGCGAGGAAGGAGCAGTTGAAGAAGGACGAGAGTGTGGGGTAAGGAACTATGACTCTACATGAAGATAAAAAGGAATCAATTAAGTTGAGTTTTTCATTCACACGCATTAAGTCAGTGCTGTGGTAGATTGATGATGAGCTTCGCCAAAAATATTTTGCTCCCCTGCAGGAATGCTTTGCCTATTGGTATCGCGATCGGGATCGTTGCACTTGCCGGCCTGTTCTTCTACCTGAACAGTGTATACTAGATGAAGACAAGCAGGAAAGAGGAAAAAATACTACTGTAGAACGGTTCATGTCAAGAACTAAAGCAGTTTAATACGGGTCGTTTTGTACGTATGTGCATGTTCATATAGAGCAGAGCATGTTTGGTTGGTCCAAAACTAGACATACTAAAATATTGAATGAGGTACTATTGTGATATTTTGACTCTTGTTAATTTGGTGATAAATTGATCATCGTGCCTTGAAATCTGCATTTTTTTTTCAAAAGGGGAGCAAAGCCCTGGCCTATGCATCAATCGCACATAGTCCGATTTATTTCAATAGTTCAGAAAATTTGATACAATCATGGATCACATAAGGTTGAGATATGAATCAACCATCTAAAGATACAAATCAGGAAGAGACTAAACATCTAGTCTGCAATAAAGACACTAGACAAGCAAAGATAGAGACTAAACATCAAGCCTCCTAAAACGTTGCCAGCCAGCCTGGGTATAGAAGTCCTGAGCGACCGTCAGGAGACAATTGCATCCAGTAGCCATCGATTCCCGTTGATCCGACGGGAGGAGGCAGGACCACAGTTGAATCTAGTGAACCACCAAGCGAATAACCTGCAAAAAGTTAGAATCCTTTGAACGGTTAAAAATAATATCATTTCGACAATTCCAAATCGACCAACATATTGCGGATACACCAATACGAATTTTGTTTTTGTCGGTCTTTTCAACACCATTTAGCCAATTCCCAAACATATTGGTAATATTGGATGGAGGTGGAATGTTATAGGTAAAATATATCATGCGCCAAACAATTTGAGCAAACGGACATGCAAGAAATAGGTGTTCAATTGACTCCCTGGAATCACAAAAACAACATTTCTGGCAACCCTTCCAATTTTGTTTTGCTAGGTTGTCATTAGTTAACAACACTTTATTACTAAGGAACCACATGAAAATTTTAATCTTTAAAGGGGTTTTAACCTTCCAAAGATAGGATTTGAGGTACCTAGTGTGTCCATTTATAAAATCAATACATAGACTTAACAGTAAAGACTCCCGATTCCATAAGATTCCATTTGAATTTCGGACTCATTTGATAGTCTTATGTTCATTAGGCGCTCACAAAGTTGTATCCACTCATTTTGTTTAATCCCTGTCAAGTTTCTTCTAAAGCAATTTTAAGAGAAGTTTGAGAAATAACATCTGCCACAAGAACATTTTTCCTTTAGACGATGTTGTAAAGGTTAGGATAATGGTTAGCCAGTGCCCTTTCACCTAGCCATCTATCTTCCCAGAATCGGACTGTGGTGCCATTGCCTACCAAAAATGACCATGTTGGAAGAAATCACTTTTGACTCCCTTAAGCCATTTCCAGAATTGAGAATCGGAAGGCTTGGCTTCTACTTGTGAAAGAGTTTTTAATGTAAGTATTTATTTTTTAGAAGTTCCTGCCAAACATCCTCTTCATGCAACAATCTAAATAACCATTTATTGAGAAGACATCTATTTTTGATTCCAAGGACTTCGATGCCGAGACCCCCTGGTCCTTAGGACGATAGAGTATATTCCATTTTGAAAGGCGGTATTTCTTTTTATTTTCATCGCACTGCCAGAAAAACCGAGACCTATAGAAATCCAAACGCTTTCTTACCCCAATAGGAAATTCAAGAAAGAAAAGCATAAACATCGGTAAGCTCGACAATACCGAGTTTATTAGGACAAGTCTATCCCCATAAGATAATAACTTACCCTGCCATCATCTCAATTTACCAGCGAAACGATTTTCTATCGCATTCCACTCTGTATTTGTTAGCTTTCTATAATGAATTGGAATCCCAAGATAACGTAAAGGAAGAGATCCCGATTCACAACCCATGATCTGTTTATATAAGTGCTCATCCTCTTTTGCTTTCCCAAAACAGAAGATTTCGCTCTTGTGAAAATTTATCTTTAACCCAGACAATTGTTCAAAAATACACAAGATGAGTTTCATGTTAACCGCCTTGTCTAAATCGTGTTCCATGAAGAGAATAGTATCATCCGCACAACCAGATCAGGGATGAGGCCACCAATTTGACCATTCTCTTTGGCTCTAGCAATCATAATTGCGAGCATATCGCCAATAATATTAAAGAGCATTGGTGATAACGGATCCCCTTGCCTTAGACCTTTCCTAGTTTGACAGGCCAATATCATCATTCACCTTGTGCCCACACTACCCCTTCAACAAAATCTTTGATCCAGCCACACCATTTTGGATCAAAGCCCTTCATACGCAGTGACTGTTGTAAGAAGGACCATTTAACTTTATCATAGCGAAATCAATTTTTAGAAGGACACCATTAAGCTTTTTCCTGTGAAGTTCGTGGATTGTCCTGTGAAGAATGACGACTCCTTCAAAGAATATGGCGTCCCGGCATAAAAGCCGTTTGGGAAGGTCGTATAATTTTCTGTGCAAGCTCAGTATTCGATTCGTTGTGACCTTTGTAAAAAAATTAAAACTCACATTTAGTAAACATATTGGTTTGTACTGTTGGTTTTGCACAACATTATCTTTTTTGGGGAAAAGAGTAATAACACCGAAGTTCAATTTGAATAGAGGAAGATCTCTAGAATGAAGTTGGCGAAACAGAGCCATAATATCTCCTTTCATTGTTTCCCAGAAACGTTGGTAAAACTCCGCTAGGAACCCATCTGGTCCCGAGGCCTTGTTATGCTCCATATCTGAGATCGCCTCCCACGCTTCCTTCTCAGTGAAGTCAGCAGTAAGAATAGCATTTTCTTCATGTGATAACCGAGGGATATCACTAGTGCGATCTTCCATCATTGAAATAGAATTCGGCACCGAAGAACCAAACAAAATTTTATAATAATCAGTGATGTAAAGTTTTAGATTATCATCCCCAACAATCGTACCCTCTTCTTGTTCTAACTGAAAAAATTTCTTCCTTCGATGTTTTCTGTTAGCGATCGGATGAAAGTATTTAGTGTTATTTCCTCTCTCCTGGGCGTGCTTAACTTTATCCCTTTGAGCCCATTTGGTCTCTTCGTCTCTTCGAAGCTTGTTAATACCTTCATTAGCTTTTCTCAATGCCTCTCTCTCATCAGAAGAAAGAGTTGTTAATTCAGCCTTAATATCGAGGTCATCTATAATCGCCAAAAACCTTTCTTTCTCTTTTTTATATTTACCACTCATGCACTTAGCCCAACCTCTCAAAAAACGTCTCAAGTGACGAATTTTGTTTTGCCATTTTTCCATAGGCGATGTGCCCTTGGTTACGGAATTCCACTCTTTAATCACCATTTCGTCAAAACCCTCCTAAACCAGGATAATTCAAAAGAAAAGTGAGCCTTATTCCCTAAATGCGATTGGATGCCTGAATCGATCAAAAGGGGAGTATGATCGGACCCAGCATGGGTCAGAGCATGCACCAAAACCAAAGGAAACTTCTGCTCCCAATCCACGCTTGCAAGCACGCGATCAAGTTTTTCAAAGGTTGGTATCTCCCTCCGGTTAGCCCAAGTAAATTGCCTCCCAGAAAGTGCAATCTCACGAAGGTCTAAGTGATCGATAATGGCATTGAATATGGACGTCTAGCGAGGATTAAAATTATCATTGCTTTTATCTTCGGGTCGACGCATGATATTGAAATCCCCTCCCAGCAACTTTGGAAGAGATTCAGCATCGCATATACGAACTAGTTCTGACAAAAATTCAGGTTTAAAGGCATCCTGGGCAGCTCCATACACCGGAATCAGAACCCATTCAAATCCATCAACCTTAGAACGCATATGAATTTTAACACTAAAATCTCCAGCCGTAACCCTATTGACTTGCAAGGTAAGATTGTTTATACCGACCAATATTCCGCCTGACCGCCCACGTGGCGGTAAACAAAACCAAGAGAAATCTCGGCCTCCGGTTAAATGATTAAGGAATTGAACTGTAAAATTTGATCGCCCAGACTCAAGCAACGCGATAAAGTCTAATTGATATTCCCTAATCGATTCCTGAATGAAATTATGCTTCACGGTATCCCTCAAACCATGACTATTCCAAATCATTCCTCTAAGACCTTGCATTTTTCTTAGACTTTTTGGTGCTAATACGTGCACTTTTACGCACATTTAAATTATCATACACTTTCTTAGCTCTGGATCTTTTTTGGGACACAGCTGGAACCATTGTTCCTTCCAAATCCCCAACCTCGTGTTCCCCTTCTACGACAAGATCTTCACAAAGAGTAGACAATCTAGAAACAATAAGACTATGAGCTTCATCAATTGGAACTTCAGACACTGAATCAATCTTTTTGAGAATTGTTAACGTTCTTTGGATTTCGTTATCTTTAATTATCTTAGATGACTCAGTCTTTTCAGATTCCGAATTTCCCAAAGAAACACCTATTTTCTCCGCTCTATCAATTATCTCGTCATTGGAAAAATGCATGACATAAAATTTAGGAAGCAAATTGGTACCTTGGCCTTGGAGATCATCACGACGTTGAGTAAGCAACATTGCCCGCTCCATCTGCGTCGCATCGGCATTAGGCTGCGCACATAGCCGCCCACTCGATCTAAGCCCAACATCAGCAAACGCCGGGATACCACCGAAGGCCACAACCTTCTCCTTTGACATCGGCATCGCCATACCCAACTGTCCTGCCTCCTCAGGACCAACGCATCGCTAGGGCGGCGTCGGAGAGTGACGCAGTGGGGAGGCAGAACGCAGCACCGGGGATGGAGGGCCGTCCATCTTGCTCAGAGGCATCGAGGGGAGCCCCAGCCCAACACGCCCAGGCGATCTGCCAGAAACCGCCGTAGGGCCGAGCTCAACTTGCTCCTTCAGAAATGGCTTCACCTGGCCCGACTTGCCGCCGGTCGGGGAGCGCGGTGAAACACGCACACTAGGCAGGCCCGGTCCTGAGATTTCAGGGGCCCGGAACGAAACTACAATTTGGGGCCCTTACTATAATTTATTTTAGTAATATCATGTTAAATATTATGAAGAAAAATTTAAGGTCCATCCAAAAAACAATAATTTGTAGGAGATGAATTAAAGTGTTCTCAATTAACATTAGCATGTTCCTCTACAACAAGTATCACCATTTCATTTGGAATTTTTGAAGTGCTCTGTATAGTCTTGCTATGTCTTGCTCATTTGGAATTTTTGAAGTATCACCAGTAGTAATTTTTCGAAAGGTCGTTGAGATACTTGTTCATTTGGAATATTTGAAGTATCACCAGTAGTAATTTTTTTCTAGGCTTATGTCTTGCTCTGTATAGTCGGACATGCCTCTAAACGTGATTACCTAATGGACCTACGACTAAGCCTGTATGTCCGGAGGGCCCCTAATTTTTTCGGGCCCGGGACGGCCGCCCCGCCAGCCCTGCCCCAGGACCGGCCCTGACACTAGGATGCATCTGCTCTGCGGGCAGCTCTAGGACAACAGAGATGTTGCATGGGATGCGCGGCGTAACGGCATCCGTTGCGGACGCATCCGATACAAAAGACCTAGTTGGCCCACTGAACAAAGAAAGTGAACAAAGAAAGAGAAGCAATAGGTTTGAAAAAACAAGAATTGCCGTTGAACTTTGAGCAGACATTGTTTTTAGCATTTATGTTTATAGGTTCTAACCTTGCTGGTGCTGAGAGGCTGCACTCCTCTTCTTCCACCATTTGAGCCCAAGATTTTTTTACCGGAGAAAAACGCAGGCCAGGATCAATAGAACCAAACTGAACCTTCTGAATATGATTGTTATTCACAGCTGGAGTAACCATCTTCTCTTCTACTTGAGCAGATTTTTTTGCTTTAGAATTCTTACCTGAACCATCAGCCTCTCCGTCATTCTTAGGCTTCTCATTTGCATCATCATCCTTATGATTTGCGTCCACCATAGTAACCTCATTATTTTCAGCCGGAGGTATCCTACCCTCCACTTCAAATCTCAACTTGTAGAATTCCCCTTTGATCTAAATATCCATCTTGTTGCAAATGAGTGAGGGATCAAGGCAAGTAATAAATATTCTCAAGATATCATGTTGCCCGGTAAAGGCCATATCAACATCCAGTGTCTTGCCAAAAAGCTCTCCAAGTGCCCATAGCCCAAGGAAATCATCTAGAACAACATTAGGAAGATCATGCATTCTCACCCATATATTTTCAGCCTCCCAACAAGGCTTAATATCTCTCTTCCAGAAATCAAACTTCAAAGAAATTTTAGTTTCTGGATTAGTGTAGGAACCAAAGTGTTGGGCTCGGACCAGATCCAATTTGCTTGGGAAATTTACCCTATACACATTTTCCTCCACCAAACGTACATCCCATTGATATTGATCATCAGGAACAATCCATTGAAGCTGAGTAATAATCTGAGGAATAGTCATTTTACCATTAGAAACCGTCACTTTACCCATCCTTGTATTCTCCAACCTTGGCCTACATGCTCCAGAAAGTGGAAATTCCCACCAAGGTCTTCATGGGCCAGACCATGGGCAACCATGGCAGGCTTAGGAGCATGAATCAGGTGACAATCCCTCGTTTTGTGGCCGACCTTATTGCAACAATCACAAAGAATAGTAGTGCAAGACAATGGCGAGGATCACCACACCGAAAACATTTTGGGATTTTTTTCAGATTTCTGGCCGCCATTGTGTGAGAATCTTCATCCCCCTGAACCTCCATCGGGGTAACATCAGTATTCTTATGCATCGCGAGTATCCCAGCCACTGCGAGAAAAGCCTGCTCCGGAGTTCTGCCCGTCGCGGTCTGCCGCGGCACACAAACAGACTGTTGCGGCAGCGCATCCTGCCGCGGCACAGACTTCCGTGGCTCTTGGATCGGCTCGCCTGCCTGCCGCGTCACCTCGGATGACTGACTAGCGCCAAATTCCTTCCGTGGCCGGGCCTCCCCCTGTCGCTGAGTACCGGGAGCTGGCTGAAGCCCTGCTGCCATCTGCTGAGGGGCCTGCACTGATGGGCGTTGTACCTCCTCCACCCTGGGGACCAAGGCCGGCACGACTGGTTCCGCGGGTGGTGATTTGGGAAGCTCGGCCAGCTGCTTGACGAAGGCCACGGCTGCCTCCCGCACAAATTTTTGCTGTACATCAGTCAGTTCAGATTCAGGATTAACACGACGGTACTTGCTGCTGCCCTTATAATTGTTGTTGTACCTCCTCTGATACCCACCTCGCCGATTTCCATCATCATACCGGCGGTAATTATAATTTTGCCCCTGATATTGACTGCGTCCATTATCGCGCTGCTGGCCATCTTCACGTTGCTGACCATTGTCAGCATTACCATTGAAGGGCCTCTCAGCCTCAAAACGAAAATTACCATTACGAGGCTGACCACCACGTGCCGCCCCGTCTTGGCCAATATTCTACACATCAAAATATCCTTGGCGTCGATCAACATCCCCCGCGGTGCCGCTCGATCCTCCCTCCACAAAGTTTGGACCTCCATGGCCACCATCGGGATCACCGAAGTTGTTGGCAAAACCTCTTCCTCCACCACCCCCATAGCCCCGCCCACCACCGCGGTAGCCACCTCCACGGTTTGCCATGGCGGCGGCAAGGACACTAGTCGAGCTTAGATCGGTAGGCCAGATGGACGGCGCCGGCTCGAGAACTTTTTTAGATGATCGTATCCCTAGTCGACGACATTCATGACTAATAGGGTTACCGATAGATAATGTAAGAGGAGAAAAGCGGCCCATTTGACCTTCTCCATCCGCAGTTTGCACGGGCCGCATCTCTGCCCTTGGGCCCATTTGACCCAAGTTTACAGGAGCAAAACTTGAACAAGGAAACATCCTGAAACTACGGGCACTCACCGACGATGGTTGATGTCCTCTTCTCCGACGAGCCATTTGCCGCACGCCCTTGGATCTGGCAAGAGACTTGTGGCGATGAACTTTGATCCATTCCCGGGCATCAAAGTTGTCGAGGGTGAAAGTTGATGGCGATAGCACCGGCACCGGAAACTCTCCCGCGATGATTCTCTTTCCTGCACAAACACGAGAAGAAAGAATAGACGACGGACTTACAGATGAATGAATCTCCTTGTTCAGCTCCTCTGCGAATGCCACCGCCTCCAACCTCTGCCTTTGCATTTTCTTCTAAATCTAGAGCTGTGTATAGCATCAATTAACCATACATGCACACTCCATAATTTTTAATTGAGGATCAAAGTGAGTGAATATACTCACTTGTAAGATAATCTTCCAAGTATACCCACCACATGCTACTGATTAGCTAGCCAAAATTTGATGTCAGTACAATTGCAACATGTTAGGATACGTACACAACTAGAGACACACTAGGACTTTAGAGATCATTTTGTACTCCAAGTCTACCCTTTGTAACTCTATGTATACCTCCACGAGGGTCAAATCAATACACAACAAAATATTAGGAATTCTATATTTTCTATATGATATCAGAGCGGTTAGGCTCATGGCGTCGATCCTAGTACGTCCACCACTTCCGCATCGAGCGCCGTCCCGGTGAGATCAATCTCTTCTCCTTAGGGGCGCGGCACCCGGTCTCGATCAAATATCGGATCAGTTCTTTAGACTAGATCCAAATTTCGAAATTCTCTTAGTATAGATTAGATCATAGATCCGGTTACTTTTTCCAATTCTATAGATTAGATCATACAATAAATTCCTACGCATGATCTTACTCCGGCGCAGATCAGTGCAAAAATTCGCTTCAACTCCATCTACTAATGGCGGCACACTGCAAGCTAGCTACCCGACTTCAACGTGCGCGCGCGAGCCGCCACGCTACATCCAGGAGGCAGCGAACCGGAGCATGCAACAACATCGAACGGCAATCAATACTAGCAGGCCACGCACGAGTGCATGACCATGTACTATACCAGGTGTGTATCAATCAAATTTGATTTGGCTAGCTTCACTTCATTGTTGAGGTGCAGCAGCGTGCCGTCTCTGCTCACGATCGACTCCAAATCCTGCCCCGACTCCACGACGCCAGCGACTTGCACAATGGGAGATCGGGAGGGCCCTGGGTCAACGTGCTCGGACGCGATCTACGTCAAACCGAGTACATCGACTACACCATGCTTCGGACTATAACGCCTCACGACCTCAACTACATCGCCAAACTAAAATGCAAGATTTCCGTCGAGCACATCCATGGAGAAGCGACATCAACATCATCCACACGCTAGGACGTTGTGGAACACGACTTCGCCGACTTCTCCGGCAACACGGCATCGACACCATCGTCACCACAAGGGCGCCTTCAAGCGACGATCTTTTTTTCTATGTCGTCACGCCTGCTATAACATGACCACCAAATTATCGCCAAGGTCTACATCATTGTGGTCTTCATCAACATCTTTGTCGACACACACCGCCGCCGTCGCTACATCGTCCACACGATAGACATACAACCATGACGCCCTCTGACAGTACACGTACTGCAAGGCACGCCGACGGCATGGCTGTGTCCACGATCCCGACGACGGCATCAACCGCGTCCACGACACCAACGACTGCATCAACAAACCGGCGTCACAATTGTGATGCTCCAACGACCGCGCATACGATTCTGGAAAAACCGTGTGTGCTCGGTGACTTCCTCCAGTTCTGGAGAAACTGGTGGTCTCACCTATGACCACGTTCGCAAGAGACGTCCCCGGCGGTACCTCTACAAGGTGCAAAACGTCAACAACTACAGCTCCGCCAACAACAACAACAAAAAAAAAACGCGCAATTCTTTGGGCCTCCGGCAATGGCGGCCACACAACATACGACGACTACGACATCGACCACACCCACCTCGACCACGGCTACATCACGATCGACTACCTCGACACCAACATCAAGAACAACATCTACAGCAACTCAAGAACTCGAGTCAACAGCGTCCGCGTCGTCACTTGCGTCCACGCCGCTCCCGCTGTGACTGCGGGAGAGAAGAGAGGCACCAGAAGGGGACGCAGTCACCGCCCCTAGGTGCTAGCCATGATTATGCCCACGCAGGTGATGATGACAAGGAGGTGAAGATGACGAAAGCGCAAGACTTCAAATCCAGTAGCAAGCGTCCGCTTCACTCCCGCTACAACGGAGGTGGAATGTTAGGATACGTACACAACTAGAGATAGACTAGGACTTTAGAGATCATCTTGTAATCCAAGTCTACCTACCCCTTGTAACTCTATATATACCCCCACGAGGGTCAAATCAATACACAACAAAATATTAGGGATTCCATATTTTCTACACAATATGCTTATTCTCGATCTCTGTTCAATAGGAAAAACTGGAGATCACCTAGTTGCCACACACAAACTAGTGTTTTTGCATTTATGCGACAAGGTACCGCTAGCTTTTGCCCCTCATCAGGACCTCGCAAATAAGTACTTGTTTCTTCTTTTGGTCTTCAAATCCTCGGATCTGGGGTCTTGGTGTTCCAATTCGGTGTCGGGCTTCAGGTATCATGGGTTCTCGGTGTGGTTCCCTCGGGTGCAAGCGCCGGTGGCCTTGTCAACGAGAATATCTTGTCGCACCGAACTTAGCCTCGCCCGAAACATGGCTCCTCGTCTCGATCTTGGACATCACCATCTCTAGACCATCACATCTGCACACATCCACCCCAAAGCCTCACCTTATTGGACCAGCAGTATCACAACATCACATACACCACTTCTAGCTGGGACATCTAGTTAGAGCATCCTTTGGCTTTGGAGTTTGAGTCCATGGTCGCTCCAGGGACGTACGCACGGTTGCATACGTCCAACATGTGCGCACGAGGGACTCAGGGTATGCAGCACGCTACGTGGGGCGCGGTAGAACTCGAGCTGGCAGGGGCGACCACGCGCGGTGCGCGGCAGCACTGCGGGGTGGCGGTGCGACGATTGACGTGGGGCAGCAGACAAGGATGAGGCACAGGGCTCTAGGACGACCTGTCGACGTTGGAGGAGGGGAGGCAACGGTGCTTCTCGCGGCCAGAAGGAGACGCTCGGCACCGACGATGGCCAGGAACATCGGCTGTGCAGGGTGGTAAGGGGGCAACATGACCAAAGCTTGCGGGCTCAAGGAAGGCGGCGGGGTGCCGGAGGTTGCCGGAGACAGCGGTGTAGGAGGCCGGCGGGGCTCACACGGCGGTGTTGTGCTGGGGCATAGCAGGGCCGGTAGCGCTGCTCACGGTAGGGAGAGGTGGCGGCGCGCAGCGGGGTCGAGCTAGAGGAGAGGGCTCGGGGAGAGAGGCGGCGGGCAGAGGGAACCCTGGCGGCGACGGTTATGGTGGAGCTATGACGTGGCTTGGAACGCTCGCGTGACACTTGTAGGGAACCCCAATAGCAAGAATTTCCCCTACGGTCTTTCCCTCGAGAGGCTCACGTGGCGGCTCGTGAGGGTATGCTCCTCCAGTAGCTACAGTTCATGCTAGACCTAAAGTCTCCTCCCTGGAGGGGGCTAACAGGATAAGAATTTTCCCTACGTTTTTTCCCTTAGGAGTCTCATGGGGTGGCTCGTGAGGTTATGCACCTCTAGTGGCTTCACTTCATGCTAGACCTATGGTCTCCTCCATGGAGGGGTCTAACAGGATAAGCATTTTCCCTACGGTCTTCCCTCGGGAGGCTCACAGGGCGGCTCGTCAGGGTATGCCCCTCCATCGGCCACAGTTCATGCTAGACCTACAGTCTACTCCCTAGAGGAGGCTAACAGGACAAGCATTTGTCCTACAGTCTTCCCCTCGGGAGTCTCACAGGGTGACTCGGGAGGGTACTACCCACCAGCGACCAAACTCGGTTCTATGCCTATGGACTCCTCCGAGTGACCAATGGGCTGAGCTTGTGCCTCGGTGATCGCCTCGTGATTGACCCACGAGGCGACCCCTGAAGACTAGCCCTGACAGTGGGTCACCTCGACATGTGATCGCCTTACAGTCCCCCCTCGAGAGACCCTCAGCACGTCTCGTTGGAGTACCTCCCCCAATGAACACAGCTGTGGTCCCTCCTCAAGGTCTCAATGGCATTGACATCCCCCTACAGGTTGCCGTGGGAGAATCCATGCGGCGACCCACAGGGGGAGCGATTAGCAAAGAAACTGTATCTATGAGGAGACCTCCGAGGGCACGACCGGGCACGCGAACCTTGGCCGTCGAGCCATTGTTGCGAAGACACCCCTCGCAAGGCTCCCTGAGGCAATACTGGACCGGTGCCAAGAGTCCTCGTTGGAGGAAACGCCTTGTCAGACGAGGCGAGCAGCATTTCCACCATGAGCGCAAGGAAGGGAAGTAGTAAGCGTTACGACGCCCATAAGCGAGTTTGACTCCGGGTTCCCTGATAGTGCCACCATCAAGCTGAACCTGGGCAGAGCAATGCTGACTCATGTATTAACGAGTTCGTTGGGGAACCCCAAGAGGAAGGTATGATGAGCACAGCAATAAGTTTTCCCTCAGTTATGAAACCAAGGTTATCAATCCAGTAGGAGCAAGGAAACACTACAAAGGTGTAGCTAGCTGAACTTTGGCAGGGCACACTACCGGTGCCAGCAGCATTGTGGAGACCTGCACAACACAACCACAAAACTCTGTCCCCAACTTGCGATGAGGTTGTCAATCTCACCGGTTTTGCTGAAAACAAAGGATTAAACGTATCGAGTGGAAGAAAGTAATAGTTTCAGAAAGTAAACACAAAGCAGTAAACAGTTGATTATAGATTGATTGTAAAAGAAAGGACCTGGGTCCATAGTTCACTAGAGGTGGCTCTCCTTAAGATAGATAACATGTTGGGTGAACAAATTACAGCGGGGCAATTGACAAACATCGAGAAAGCATACAAGCATATACTACTCATCTTGACTCCTTTGAGACTTGATTGGGCATTACAACATTATACATAGACCGCCATCCAACTGCATCTATGACTAATAATCCACCTTCATGTTATCATCCGAACCCCCTCCAGTATTAAGTTCCAAGCAACGGATAATTGCATTATGAATTTTGTGTAAAGTAAACAATACGATTGTTCTATGAACAAAGGATTGTTGTTTTCTGCCTAGTAGCAATAGCACATCTAGTACCTTAGAGATTTCTGTCACTTTCCCAGATTACCAGAGGCATGAACCCACTATCGAGCATAATACTAACTCTTGGAGTTGCTAGCATCTACTTGGCAAAGATAGCTACTAACAACGGAAAGCATGCAAGATCACAAATAACAAAGATATGATAGAATCAATAATCAGTCTAAAATAGCATCTCAATAACCATCGGATCCCTGCAGACACAACATGTAGGAATTACAAATAGATGATCTTGATCATGAACGGAGCTCGCAAGATCTAAGCATGATAGCACAAAGGAGGAGAACCAGCCATCTAGCTACTACATGGACCCGTAGTCTAGACATGAACTACTCACGCATCATATCGGAGGCTTGCATGATGATGAAGAAGACCTCCGGGGTGAATTCCCCTCTCCGGCAGGGTGCCGGGAAGAGCTTCATATCCCTCCCGATCTAGGGATGGAGATGACGGCGGCTACAGACTCTTTCGTTTAATTTTGATCGGGTACTTAGGGTTTCTGTATCGGAGGCAACTTATAGGCGGAAGGAGAGGCCAAGGGGGTGCCTGGGGCGGCCAAACCACCCCCTGGCGCGGGCCAGGCCTGGCCACGCGGCCAGGTGGTGTGGCCGGGCCCCAGCCCCTCTCCATCTCGTATTCTGGCTCCAAGTGTCCCTCGGTGAAAAACTGACTTTGGCTTTTTGTCCCGTGCAATTCCAAGAATATTCATTTTCTGACTTTCCTGGAACCAAAAATAGCAAAAAACAGGCAACTGGCACTATGGCTCTTGTTAATAGGTTAGTCCAAGAAATCATATGAAAAGTACTCCAAAGTGTGGACAAAACATAAAAAAGTAGATAAAACCAAGCATGCAACATCAAAAATTATGGATACTTTAGCAACGTATCAACATCCCCAAGCTTAAATCCTGCTCGTCCTCGAGTAGGTAAGTGATAAAAAGAAAGAATAATATTTGAGGTGACATGCACCATCATAAACTTGATCAAAGTATTTGTAAAACATTCAAAGGTCGGATCATAGTACTTCAATCATAACATGAAAGACAAAGTTCTAGCAATAAGACAAAGAAACAATGTTGCAACATGAAAAGGCATAACCAAAAGATTCATGAATAACAATGCTTTGCAATACGTTTGTTTGTTTCACATAAAGAAAACATTGCATAGTGGCATTCAGCTTGTCCCTCATAGAGTAGCAAACATAAATGCATAGGTCACCTTCAAAGTTTCTAAGAGTGACTAGATACAAATAGTTTAAGAACAAGCAATATCAAAATTATGCATTAATCAACAAGTCTTGGGATAATGCACATATAACTAACAATGGCCACTATGCTCTCAAAGTAGGTGCATGAAGGTAGAAGGTGGAGACTCAACAAAAAAGTAAAAGAAAGGCCTTCATAGAAGGAAGTAGAGATTCAAGTCTCATAAAGAGCTTCCAAAAATTATGGTACTTATTAGCTTTCAGCTCTCATTTCCCCTATCATAAGCATCTTGAAGGTGATTAAGGTTAAAGTGACACAACTAAGAGGATATGCTTGACAAGTTATAAGCCAAAATCTCATGCCCCTTACTTACGAAGACCGAACCTCATGCTACTCAACTTTAGTCACAAGTAATCTCTTGTCATTGTAAGTACATATGTATCATAGAGAACCGCCAACGGGGTACCCCTTGCACATGATACAGGAGCTATCCCATAATCAAAATGACAAGGCAAGCAGACAATGAGCATCTCAGCAATCTTTTTATTTTCTATTTGCATAGGTTTTTATTGAGGATGCTTCATAGAGTGCTCATTATGGTTATGCTGCAAGTTTCCACCATGATTAGGCATGGCTTAGGCTAGCGGCCCAGGCATTTCTCTAACACAAATACAAACTCCATGATCTTACAAGTTCCCCTTTTATTTCACACCGCCGGGATCCATAAGCAAAAGAACATGATATTAACGGGGTACAAAGTAGAGGTGCAATGTTGAAAGCGTTCCCCATGATACATGGTTATGCTAACTTCAACTTATAAAGAGCAAGCATATACGCAACAATAGATGGACGCAATGGATCAAGTTTATTAAATGCAAGAAAGTAAAGTGTGCCATCAAGTTCGTGAGAGCTTTAATCACTAGTTTTCTCATAACAAGTTTAATTCGGAAGGTAGACAAAAACATGAACATACTTGGAATAGCATATGCTAGTAGGTAGGTATGGTGGACTCTTTGGAATAACTTGCTTTAAGGAGTTGGATGCATGAGTGGAACTCATACTTGGTTGTGGAGGCTAGCAAAAGACTGGGAGCGACAAACTAAGAGAGCAATAATGGCCTTAATCATGCAGAGCGACAAAACATCATTGATCAAAGCATAAAGTGATACTACAAGTTGAAAACTAAAGGATCATAAAGTCTATGGTGACTTGGGATAGTCATAACATGGTGTGAGCATGCGCCAAGTCAACCCAAATAAAGCATCAAAGGATAATGCCACAATACTATGCTTTAATATGCTAAAACAACACATGATCCTTCCAAGGCACATTAAGCAATCTCAATTGTTTATAACAAGTCATGCTACAACAAAAAATACTAAGCATAAAGGCAAAACAATATCGAGCATGGCATGACAAAGCATAGGCCACAGTCAAAAACAACCTCTCTTTACCACTTAAGCATGAACTTTCCTACTCTTTTTCCAATCCAAACCAAACTATTTGAAAACCAATGCATGAAAGAGGGGGTCCAACAAATTTATTCATCAAACTAAGAAAACCAAGCAAACGAAAAACGAAAACGAAAACGAAGAAGAAGACGCTCCAAGAACAAGACAACTGTGCATGAAACAATAAAAATGAAGCGTTTGGAAGAAACCTGGAATTTTTATTGATGAAGAAGGGGATGCCTTGGGAATCCCCAAGCTTTGACGCTTGTACTTCTTGGATATTTCTTGGGGTGAAACGTGTGGCATCCCCAAGCTTGAGCTTTAGTCCATCCTTCATCTCTATAACACCCTAGAATCGGCCCTATGCAAGTTTTAGCGATTTTTGCCAAACCCGCATAGAAACGATTCAAAGATGCCCACCAGGCACTTGCGTGCGGGTAGAAAACGAAGTAATAACATTACACAATAGTCCATGATGGAACCCGCAGAAACATATCTATACAACAACGACTCCATGAGTCAAAAATACAGATATACAATACAAAGATCCAAATCACCTTGAAACAATACAGCATCCGAGTACGGACAATATGCAAATGGGGCTAAGAGCCCTGGACAATAACCAATGACGTCCATAAACCTGCCCAGGCCAAGCCAGAAGGGTAACCCTGCTAACGACGTCGAACTTATACCTGTTAAACAAAAGGGGTGCCGACAAAGGGCGAAGGAAAAAGGGAGCGGTCAGTACTGAGGCCAGTACATGGCTGATGTCTACACACTACTATTCTTGTAGATAGTTGTTGGGCCTCCAAGTGTAGAGGTTTGTAGAACAGCAGCAAGTTTTCCCTTAAGTGGATCATCCAAGGTTTATCAAACTCAGGGAGGAAGTGGTCAAAGGTATCCCCTCTCAAGCAACCCTGCAATCAAGATACAAGAAGTCTCTTGTGTCCCCAACACACCCAATACACTTGTCAGGTGTATAGGTGCACTAGTTCGGCGAAGAGATAGTGAAATACAAGTGGTATGAATATAAGACAACGGTGCCAGAAAATAGCTTGTTGGCGTGTAGTTGACGTGGGAAAAGACTAAAGGCAAACTGAAATAAAGATGGAAGCAAGCAAACATGTAACAGATCTAGTAGCAAACGAAGTATATATGCTTAGAAACAAGGCCTAGGGATCATACTTTCACTAGTGAACACTCTCATATAAATATATTATCTTCATGATACTACTCTTAACTACTCTCCGGTTGAACACTCTAATCGATGGTAGGGCTATAACAGCACACCTCAAAGTAAGCCTTTCCCATCTAGAAAACCCACACTATCACCTTGAGCACTAGATGAGTCCAACAAACACCACAATTTCATAAAGACATCCAACTCCAAATATAACTCATAACAAGTATTTGTAATCTCTAGCCTAAGTGCCACCATGGTGAGCACGCTATCACTTTCACACACATGGGGAGAGCAGAGATTCATTAAAGCACTTGAGTAGCAAGGTAGATCTATAGATTACAAGCTCATGATCACAATATGATCATGCATAGAGAGAGAGATGAATACATAGCTACCGATAGAACCCTTAGCCTCGAGAGAGAACTACTCCCTCCTCATCATGGGAATCAGCAATGGCGATGGAGATGGCGGTGGAGATCGATGGAGATGGCTCCGGGGGCACTTCCTCGTCCCGGTAGGGTGCTGGAACAGAGACTTTCTGTCCCCCGAATCTCCCCTTCGGTGGTGGCGGCGCTGCGGAACTTTTCGTGGCTGGAGGCTTGACTCTTTAGGGTTTATGCATCGGGAGGCTTCTTATAGGCGAAGAGGCAAGGTCGGTGGGCGGCCAGGGGGCCCACACCACCTGGTGGCGTGGCCAGGGCTAGCCCGCGCCACCACATGGTGTGGCCGCCCTGTGGCCCCTCTCCGACTCTCCTTCTGGCTCCGTGAGTTTTCCGGGAAAATATCAACTTTGGCTTTTGTCCCGTCCAATTCTGAGAATATTCATTTTTGACTTCCTAGAACCAAAAACAGCAGAAAACAGGCAACTGGCACTGTGGCATCTTGTTAATAGGTTAGTCCAAGAAATCATATGAAAAGTACTCCAAAGTGTCGACAAAACATAAGAAAGTAGATAAAACCAAGCATGTAACATCAAAAATTATAGATACATTTGCAATGTATCAACATCCCCAAGCTTAACTCCTGCTCGTCCTCGAGTAGGTAAGTGATAAAAAGAAAGAATAATTTTTGAGGTGACATGCACCATCAAAGACTTGATCAAAGTATTTGTAAAACATTCAAAGCTAGGATCATAGTACTTCAATCATAACATGAAAGACAAAGTTCTAGCAATAAGACATAGAAACTATGTTGTAACATGAAAGGATACAAACAAAAGATTCATGAATAACAATGCTTTGCAAGACGTTTGTTTGTTTCACATAAAGAAAACATAGCATAGTAGCATTCAGCTTGTCCCTCCTAGAGTAGCAAATATGAATGCATAGGTCACCTTCAAATTTCATAAGAGTGACTAGATACAATAGTTTAAAACAAGCAATAACAAGTTATGCATCAATCAACTAGTCTTGGGACAATGCACATAGAACTAAGAATGGCCACTATGCTCTCAAAGTAGGTGCATAAAGGTAGAAGGTGGAGACTCAATATATAAGTGGAAGAAAGGCCTTTATAAAAGAAAGTAGGGATTCAAGTCTCATAAAGAGCTTCCAAAAATTATGCTACTTGTAGTTTTCAGCTCTCATTGCCCCTATCATAAGCATCTTGAAGGTGATTAAGGTTAAAGTGACACAACTAAGAGGATATGCTTGACAAGTTATAAACTGAAATCTCATGCCCCTTACTTACGAAGACCGATCCTGATGCTACTCAACTTCAGTCACGAGTAAGCTCTTGTCATTGTAAGTATGTGTGTATCATTAAGAACCGCCAACGGGGTACCCCTTGCACATGATACAGGAGCTTTCCCATAATCAAAATAACAAGGCAAGCACACAATGAGCATCTCAGCGATCTTTTTATTTGCTATTTTCATAGGTTTTTATTGAGGATGCTTCATAGAGTGCTCATTATGGTGATGCTTCAAGTTTCCACCATGATTAAGCATGGCTTAGGCTAGCGGCCCAGGCGTTTCTCTAAAACACATACAAACTCCATGATCTTACAAGTTCCACTTTTATTTCACACCGTCGGGATCCATAAGCAAAAGATCATGATATCAACGGGGTTCAAAGTACAAGTGCAATGTTGAAAGCGTTCCCCATGATACATGGTTCTGCTAATTTCAACTTATAAAGCGCAAGCATATACGCAACAAAGAAGTACCCAATTGTTCAAGTTTATTAGATGCAAAAAAGTAAAGTGTGCCATCAAGTTCGTGAGAGCTTTAATCACTAGTTTTCTCATAACAAGTTTAATTTGGAAGATATACAAAAGCATGAATATACTTGGAATAGCATAAGCTAATAGGTAGGTATGGTGGACTCTTTGGAATAACTTGGTTTAGGGAGTTGGATGCATGAGTGGAACTCATACTTGGTTGTGGAGGCTAGCAAAAGACTAGGAGCGACCAACTAAGAGAGCAATAATGGCCATAATCATGTAGAGCGACAAAACATCATTGATCAAAGCATAAAGTGATACTACAAGTTGAAAACTAAAGGATCATAAAGACTATGGTTACTTGAGATAGTCATAACATGGTGTGAGCATGCGCCAAGTCAACCCAAATAAAGCATGAAAGGAGAATACCACTATACTATGCTTTAATATGCTAAACAACGCATGATTCATCCAAGGCACATTAAGCAATCTCAATTGTTTATAACGAGTCATGCTACAGCAAAGAATACTAAGTATAAAGCCAAAACAATATCAAGCATGGCATGCCAAAGCATAGGCCACAGTCAAAAACGAGCTCTTTTTACCACAAAAGTATGAACTTTCCTACTCTTTTCCAAACCAAACCAAACTATTTGCAAACCAACGTATGAAAGAGGGGGTCCAACCAATTTATTCAGAAAACTAAGCAAAAAAAAGAAAACAAAAAACCAAAACTAAAAAGAAAAAGAAAAAGAAGACGCTCCAAGAACAACACAACTGTGCATTAAACAATAAAAATGAAGCGTTTGGAAGAAACCTGGGATTTTTATTGATGAAGAGGGGATGCCTTGGGCATCCCCAAGCTTTGACGCTTGTACTTCTTGGATATTTCTTGGGGTGACACGCGTGGCATCCCCAAGCTTGAGCTTTAGTCCATCCTTCATCTCATTACTCATTCCTTCCATACACCTGAAATTTTTCCTTCATACAAAACTTCACACAATCTTTATTAGCAACATTAGTGCATTAAGATAATAAGTCTTAAGGTTCAGTTATAACACCAAATAAACTTCCATTATAACACTAGCTACTGTAGCACTTCCCTCAAAAATCTCAATTCCCCAAAAAGCTCAAAAAGGAACCAACAAGAAGCAAATGCAGAAAATGGCAGAAATCTGTCGAAACAGACCAGCAGGTAAAGACGAATTTTTTCGAAGACCTTCTGTTGCTCAAATCAAAAAGTGTTGAACTAATGGAAGTTAGATAACAACCTGGGGCAGAAGCACAAAAATTCGCACCTCAAAAGGACGTATAGAGATTTTACACGAATATTTACGGTGAAGGACAGAAATCTGTTTCGGGACAGCAACTTTCCCAATCATTACTTCTCTCTCATTAGAGGTTATTCTTGGCACAAAAAGAAAATAAAAAGGATAAGGAGCGGTTACTACAAAGGTAATAACTTCCAAGACTCATCTAAAACTTTTGGGTTATCTCCCAATAAGTACTTTTCTTTAACGCCTTTAAGTTAGGCATGATAGTTTGCGAAGATGCTCATATAAGAAATATGAATTGAAGTAAAAGAGAGCATCAAGAAGCAAATTCAAAACACATTTAAGTCTAACCCACTTCCTATGTATAGGAATATTGTAAAGAAACAAGTCATGAAAGCACAAAGCAACAAGCATAGGAAAGCAAAACAAGTGCAACTTCAAGACTTTCAACATAAAGAGGGGAAACTTAATATTATTTAGATACATAAGACCATATTTCCTTCTCTCATAATAACTTTCAGTAGCATCATGAATAAAATTAAAAATGTAACTATCACATAAAACATTCTTATCATGAGCCACATGCATATAATAATTATTACTCTCCACATAAGCATAGTCATTCTTATTAATTGTGGTGGGAGCAAATTCAACAAAATAGCTATCATTATTATTCTCATCACCATAATCATCAAATATAGGAGGAATATTGTAATCATAATTACTTTCCTCCTCAATAGTAGGTGGACTGAAAATATCATATTCATCATTGAAATCATCATATATTGGAGGTGTAGTATCATCATAAGCAATAGAATAGCTATCTTCCAAAGATGGGCAACTAAAAAGATCATTTTCATAAAAACTAGCTTCCCCAAGCTTAGCCTTTTCCATAGCATTAGCAATAATGGTGTCCAAAGAGTTCATACTAACAACATTGCTATTAGCATGCAAATAAAGTTCCATAGGTTTTTTAATTTTCTCTTCAAACACTTCATGTCCTAACTCAAGATAAATACTATAAAGCTCTCTAATTTTGTTGGTGTTTTCCATTAAGCCTAACTAGTGAAAACAAGAAACAAAAAGACAAAATTACAGAATCTAAATGAAATAACTTCGAGCACTCACACCGGAGGATGTGAGTACCTTTTACCTTACCTCCCCGGCAACGGCGCCGGAAAATAGGCGTTTGCCATGGGAGGTTCTTCTTCTTTAATCCTCCAGTGTGAATACCTTTTACCTTACCTCCCCGGCAACGGCGCTAGTACATGGCTGATGTCTACGCAGTTCTATTCTTGTACACAGTTGTTGGGCCTCCAAGTGCAGAGGTTTGTAGAACAACAGCAAGTTTCCCCTTTTAAGTGGATCACCCAAGGTTAATCGAACTCAGGGAGGAAGTGGTCAAAGGTAACCCCTCTCAAGCAACCCTGCAATCAAGATACAAGAAGTCTCTTGTGTCCCCAACACGCCCAATACACTTGTCAGGTGTATAGGTGCACTAGTTCGGTAAAGAGATAGTGAAATACAAGTGGTATGAATATAAGACAACGGTGCCAGAAAATAGCTTGCTGGCGTGTAGTTGACGTGGGAAAAGACTAAAGGCAAACTAAAATAAAGATGGAAGCAAGCAAACATGTAACAGATCTAGTAGAAAACGAAGTATCAATGCTTAGAAACAAGGCCTAGGGATCATACTTTCACTAGTGAACACTCTCATATAAATATATTATCTTCATGATACTACTCTTAACTACTCTCCGGTTGAACACTCTAATCGATGGTAGGGCTATAACAGGACACCTCAAATTAAGCCTTTCCCATCTAGAAAACCCCACACTGTCACCTTGAGCACTAGATGAGTCCAACAAACACCACAATTTCATAAAGACATCCAACTCCAAATATAACTCATAACAAGTATTTGTAATCTCTAGCCTAAGTGCCACCATGGTGAGCACGCTGTCACTTTCACACACATGGGGAGAGCAGAGATTCATTAAAGCACTTGAGTAGCAAGGTAGATCTATAGATTACAAGCTCATGATCACAATATGATCACGCATAGAGAGAGATGAACACATAGCTACCAATAGAACCCTTAGCCTCGAGAGAGAACTACTCCCTCCTCATCATGGGAATCAGCAATGGTGATGGAGATGGCGGTGGAGATCGATGGAGATGGCTCAGGGGGCACTTCCCCGTCCCGGCAGGGTGCCCGAATAGAGACTTTCTGTCCCCCGAATCTCCCCTTCGGTGGCAGTGGCACTGCGGAACTTTTCGTGGCTGGAGGCTTGACTCTTTAGGGTTTATGCATCGGGAGGTTTCTGATAGGTGAAGAGGCAAGGTCGGTGGGTGGCTAGGGGGCCCACACCACCTGGTGGCGTGGCCAGGGCTAGCCCGCGCCACCACATGGTGTGGCCGCCCTGTGGCCCCTCTCCGACTCTCCTTCTGGCTCCGTGAGTCTTCCTGGAAAATATCAACTTTGGCTTTTGTCCCGTCAAATTCCGAGAATATTCATTTTCTGACTTCCTGGAACCAAAAACAGCAGAAAACATTCAACTGGCACTGTGGCATCTTGTTAATAGGTTAGTCCAAGAAATCATATGAAAAGTACTCCAAAGTGTGGACAAAACATAAGAAAGTAGATAAAACCAAGCATGCAACATCAAACATTATAGATACATTGGCAATGTATCAATGGCGAGGCTAGAATTCGGCGGCTCTCGCCTACATAGGTGTGGTGGTCTGAAGCGGCAACGCATCATGCACTAAACAACCTATAGAGACTCGATAAACTGTCGGCTATTAGAGAAAGATAAGAAAGACCTATTCGGAACCAACCTTGTACTAACACCAATCATACCCATTCTGGTATTCCCCCTCGAGACCAAACGAGGAAGTCAAACCGAGGAACTCACACAGTTGGACATTTTATTCATTCTATTATAGTTGCAGCACTTACTAGTCAGATACAATTAGCATGTGACAGCCCAAATCCAGCAGTTGTTGGCACTTTTATTTCATTCCATTGGAGTTGCGATACTTACTAGGCAGGTATAACATGACACGATACCCCCTAGTTCCACCAGTTGTTGGCACTTTTATTATCCATTCCATTGTAGTGAAGCTGATTACTAGTCACATATTAAGTCAAATTTATAGCGCTACTTTACTTATGCTTGTCTACGATTGAGATACTATGCTCCAAGTCGTCCATAACCGCGGACACGGCTTTCAGAAAGATTTAACCTGTAGGGGTGCACAAATAGCAACACACACACGATCAACCTCGGAAAAACCAAATCAAAACCCAACGAGGCTTTCACGACAAAGCAATCACATGATTCATAAATTATTTTAGGGGGCCACCCCAGTAATCTACCCGCAACGAAGTTGGCCAGCTTCGAGACGGACCCAAGGTTTGCGTCAATGGCTGTAAATGACTGGGAACCCTAAAGTTTGATTGGGCTTGTCGATACCATGAAAACACTCCGCAATTCCTAAATAGAACAGGTGCTCCACGCACAATCGGAAATCAAGCAGTAAAGCATGGCATAAGTACATGATAATGATAAAGCCCCAAACTAGTTTGTGGCCCCAAGAAATAAGAAATGAATCAAGCTCTGGCTAAGGGGGATCCATAGGGTCTCCCGGATGTGGATAGTGCGAATAATCAAGGAACTGGTATCAAGCACTCGGAGCCTATGGGACACAAGTGGACATGAAAAACCAAATAGCATATATAGCCTACCGGTGCCTCTTTCATTAGTTATCCCAGCAATTTAATAGTTGTATTTAAAGTCATGATCCTCTCTACCATTAAACATGTCTACCAACCTTTCAACAACAGTGGAACGACAACAACACGAAGCAGCACCTGAGCAAGCAACTACGACTCGCAAGACCAACTGACTATCAAACAACAGGCTATAGGATGTGTCCAAGGCTATATAGAGGCTGTAAGGAATATAAATGGTACAGGAACTAAAGCATCGCAACACGGATAGCAATAGATCAACATGAGGAAGTAAATATAAAGACAAAATATGTAGAAAAGGGGAGATTGCTTGCCTGGAAAACACTACCGAAGATACATTATCCGAAGAACTTGTCGATACTCGCATCAACTCAACGGCCTAATCCGCGAAGAACCAAAGCACTAAAAGAAACACCCGATGCACTATTAAATACTACGGCAGAAGATCGGGCATGATACATGTATGATGCATGACATGGCAAATATGCGATGCGACTAGGCAATATTAAGCGAAACCGGGGTTCCGACAATTAAATAGAAGGTTCAAGTTGTTTAGATACCCCATAAATTAAATGTTGTATTAACAAGGCAAAACATGGCATCGGTTCGCTACACAAATTTAAATGGAGGCAATATAAGACTAGAAAGTCCCGCATATGGATTCCATATTTAATTTAGGTGAATCATCTAAATACCGGCAAACATCCACAATATGCATGCGAGAATGGACAATTAATATGCAACAAGTTTATATGGCATTTATAAAATAAGGATAGATAGGGGTCACACATCGGGGTCGAAGATCTTGGGGTTCAAGGGTCGGGGTCTTCGAGTTAGTCTTTGGATCCGTGTATAAGATCTTGGTGATCCAAGGGGTGTGGGGTCCGGGAGAACTTAGTTCGACATCAGTTGTCGGTGCTAGACTTGGGTCGACGTTGGTGGCGGCACCATGTACATCTTCGATCGCCAGAGCGGAAGTAGTCGAGGTGTGTCATCGGTGGACTTTGGTACTAGTCCACTTGGAAATCCTTGGCATCCGTAAAACACCATTAGCACCTCATCAAGGCCTTCCTATCAACTCAACACTGGGTCATTTAAACAACAGTACCACATCTTGGGTAGCACCCCAAAATGAAAGGATCCCTTCCTCTTTACCTTCTTCATTTGAACGTAGGGACTCTCTAATGGGAGTATTCCCTGGTCTGGTCCTGGAGTGGAGACAACAGGGCGACGAGAGCACGTAGAGGGGCGATGCGGTCGCGGTCGGGGCGTCCGAAGCAGCGCGGGCCGGTGCTCGAGGTGGGGGACGGCAAGGAGGAGCTGGTGGCGGCTCCACGGTGAGGCTAGGGAGGAAGCCCCCCACGATGAGGACAGAGGACGGCAGGGCAAGAGGAGCTCGGCCGGCGGTAGGGCTCCATGGCAAAGAGGAGGCGAGGTCAACGGCGGCGGCCTGCTGGGGCGGAGAGGCGGCGGTGGCCGGAAAGAGTGGCCAATATGTGGACATCATGGATGGAGGCGGCGATGGCGTGGTGGGACGGAGCGGTCGGGGAGGAGCTCCATGTTGAGGGGCGCTGGCGGCAGGCGACCGGGGTCCTAGCGAAGAGGGAGGGCGACACGACACTGATAGAGGGCGTCCACGGTGGAGAGCGAGGAGGCGTTCGAGTGGTGATGAAGGAGAGGAGGCCGAGGACGAGCGGCCGGGAAGAGGGAGGCGCGGCCAGCAGGGGAAGCCCGGGACGACGGCGACGCTCGGTTGAGGAAGGCGACACGCGGGGTCAGGACGGTGAGGCCAGGGTCGGGGTGAGCCAGACGGCGGGGTGGTTGCAGAGGAAGATGAGGGAGGGCCGCGAGGTGAGAGGGGATCGGGGTAGGGAGGAAAGGGCGAGGCAGATCGGTCGAGGTGGGGCCGGGTCGCGATGGAGCGTAGCGTGAGAGGGCGGGGCTGGTGTGGGTTGTACGCGTGAGGAGGTGGGACCAGGTTAGCGGCAGGGTGATTGAGGGCGACGTGTGCTGCACGGGATTGCGGGGGCCCGCGCGATGGAGTGGTGGACGTGCCGATGGCTGCGTGCGGGCGTTGTGTTGCTTGTGCGGCGACGGCAGGGGTGGGACTAGGTGTAGGTCTAGGGTTTGGAAAGGGTAGGATTAGGGTTTGGGTCTAGATGGGTTGGACCGGGTGGTAGGTGGTCCGGCTGGTTGGGCCTTTGGCCCAATCGGCTGGACTGCCTCCCCAAAAACATTGTTTTATTTTAAAAGACCTTTATAAATAGTTTTTAGACAAAAAAAAATATCCAGAAGACTAGGTTTTATGATTTGAAATAAAAGGGGGGTTGAGGTGGAAAACAAACGAGGGCTTTTAGCAAACTAGTTTTAGAAAAACAGAGATATTCAGAAACACGGTAATTTTAATATTTGAAACAAAGAGGGGGACAAATAGAAAACAAAGATAGGCTTTTAGAAAATTAGTTTTTGGCAAAAAGATGCATGATGACATGATGACATGACGATGCTCAAATGCAATGTGGCATGATGACATGAGCATGTAGTCACGATGATGCATAAAATAAAAACAACACGTGATTTTCTAGTAGTGGTTTTATCGGGGTGCTACAATTTGACACCACTAACAATGGATCTCGCCCTCGAGATCCGCCTCATGGTACGGGGAAGAAGGCTGATGATCGGACTCTTCTCGCTTCGTGTAGATCCTCACGACACCACTAACAATGATTATGGCTCCATCTTGAAATCGGCGACACGACCAACAAGAGGTCGTTGTTCACGTTCATCAAGAGAACACTCCGGAGAAACAAAGACGAAGGTAAAGGTCTCAAAAGGTAAGGCCATCTTTAAATTTCATGGAAAGAGTAAAATCACATTGATCCACCATTCAACGTACAAAAGCGAATGATAAGAGTAGTGGTATGGTAGCTACTCCATCCCACACTCAAAGCATTACTCTATACATGAACAAAAGAATCGTGCAATCAACTCTCAGAGTTCAGACTGAAGATCTCGATAAGCGATGTCCGGAGAACAAAGGAATAATGCAGGCTCTTCATCGGATCTGACGTCGGTGATGACGTCGCATTGGGGACCACCGGAAGATACAAAAGAAAGATTTCAGTGGATTTTGATCCACCAAAAGGTACAACAGATGAAGGGTTACTCAGATAACACGAAGACCAGATGCGGAAACACCATTGCAAGAGGAAGGAATCGAAACCCTGAAGGTACAACAGAAAGCCAACCACGAGATATCCTAGACTTGACGAAAAGATAAGAGTAGATTCAAAACACGAAGAGGTAAGAGAAGATTGGCATAGGGATAAGGAGTAAAAAGAGACCTAATCAGATCTATCCAACCGATTTTCTAAAAATAGTTTTGACACTCTACATCGGTGGTTAGCTAGGTTATCCTACATGCTAGAATAGTGGGGTATCGTAACTGCTGAGCTCTGATACCACTTTGTAACACCCTAGAATCGGCCCTATGCAAGTTTTAGTGATTTCCGCCAAACCTGCATAGAAACGATTCAAAGATGCCCACCAGACACTTGCGTGCGGGTGGAAAATGAAGTAATAACATTACACAATAGTCCACGATGGAACCCACAGAAACATATCTATACAACAACGACTCCATGAGTCAAAAATACAGATATACAATACAAAGATCCAAATCACCTTGAAACAATACAGCATCCGAGTACGGACAATATGCAAATGGGGCTAAGAGCCCTGGACAATAACCAATGACGTCCATAAACCTGCCCAGGCCAAGCCAGAAGGGTAACCCTGCTAACGACGTCGAACTTATACCTGTTAAACAAAAGGGGTGCCGACAAAGGGCGAAGGAAAAAGGGAGCGGTCAGTACTGAGGCCAGTACATGGCTGATATCTAGGCAGGTATAACATGACACGATACCCCCTAGTTCCACCAGTTGTTGGCACTTTTATTATCCATTCCATTGTAGTGAAGCTGATTACTAGTCACATATTAAGTCAAATTTATAGCGCTACTTTAGTTATGCTTGTCTATGATCGAGATACTATGCTCCAAGTCGTCCATAACCGCGGACACGACTTTCACAAAGATTTACCCTACAAGGGTGCACAAATAGCAACACACACACACGATCAACCTCGAAAAATCCAAATCAAAACCCAACGAGGCTTTCACGATAAAGCAATCACAGGATTCATAAATTATTTCAAGGGGCCACCCCATTAAGCTACCCGCAACAAAGTTGGCCGGCTTCGAGATGGCCCCAAGGTTTGCGCCAATGGCTGTAAACGACTGGGAACCCTAAAGTGTGACTGGGCTTGTCGATACCGCGAAAACACTCCACAATTCCTAAACAGTACAGGTGCTCCACGCACAATCGTAAATCAATCAGTAAAGCATGGCATAACTACAAGATAGTAATAAAGCCCCAAACTAGTTTGTGGCCCTAAGAAATAAGAAATGAATCAAGCACTGACTAAGGGGGATCCATAGGGTCTCCCGGATGTGGATAGTGCGAATAATCAAGGAACGGGTATCAAGCACTCAGAGTCTATGGGACACAAGTGGACATGAAAAACCAAATAGCATATATAGCCCACCGGTGCCTATTTCATTAGTTATCCCAGCAATTTAATAGTTGTATTTAAAGTCATGATCCTCTCCACCATTAAACATGTCTACCAATCTTTCAACAACGGTGGAACGACAACAACGCGAAGCAGCACCTGAGCAAGCAACTACGACTCGCAAGACCAACTGACTATCAAACAACAGGCTATAGGATGTGTGTAAGGCTATATAGAGGCTGCAAGGAATATAAATGGTACGGGAAATAAAGCATCGCAACACAAATAGCAATAGATCAACAGGAGGAAGTAAAAATTATAAAGACAAAATAGGTAGAAAGGGGGAGATTGCTCGGCTGGAAAACACTACCGAAGATACATTATCCGAAGAACTTGTCGATACTCGCATCAACTCAATGGCCTAATCCGCGAAGAACCAAAGCACTAAAAGAAACACCAGATGGACTATTTAATACTACGGCAGAAGATCGGGCATGATACATGTATGATGCATGACATGGCAAATATGCGATGCGACTAGGCAATATTAAGCTGAACCGGGGTTCCGACAATTTAATAGAAGGTTCAAGTTATTTAGATACCCCGTAATTTAAATGTTGTATTAACAAGGCAAAACATGGCATCGGTTCGCTACGCAAATTTAAATGGAGGCAATATAAGACTAGAAAGGCCTGCATATGGACTCCATATTTAATTTAGCTGAATCATCTAAATACCCCCAAACATCCACAATATGCATGCGAGAATGGACAATTAATATGCAACAAGTTTATATGGCATTTATAAAATAAGGATAGATAGGGGTCACACATCGGGGTCGAATATCTTTGGGTTCGAGGGTCGGGGTCTTCGAGTTGGTCTTTGGATCCGTGTATAAGATCTTGGTGATCCAAGGGGTGTGGGGTTCAGGAGAACTTAGTTCGACATCGGTTGTCGGTGCTAGACTTGGGTCACCGTCGGTGGCGGCACCATGTACATCTTCGATCGCCAGAGCGGAAGTAGTCGAGGTGTGTCATCGATGGACTTTGGTACTAGTCCACATGGAAATCCTGGGCATCCGTAAAAAACCATCAGCACCTCATCAACGCCTTCCTATCAACTCAACACTGGGTCATTTAAACAACAATACCACATCTTGGGTAGCACCCCAAAATGAAAGGATGCCTTCCTATTTACCTTCTTCATTTGAATGTAGGGACTCTCTAATGGGAGTATTCCCTGGTCCGGTCCTGGAGTGGAGACATCAGGGCGACGAGAACACGTAGAGGGTCGATGCTGTCGCGGTCGGGGCGTCCGGAGCGGCGCGGGCTGGTGCTCGAGGTGGGGGCCCGCGAGGAGGAGCTGGTGGCGGCTCCACGGCGAGGCTAGGGAGGAAGCCCCCCACGATGAGGACAGAGGACAGCAGGGCAAGAGGAGCTCGGCTGGCGGTAGGGCTCCACGGCAAAGAGGAGGCGAGGTCAACGGCGGCGGCCTGCTGGGATGGAGAGGCAGCGGTGGCCGGAGAGAGTGGCCAATACGCGCGCATCATGGATGGAGGCGGAGCTCGCGTGGTGGGACTGAGCGTTCGGGGAGGAGCTCCGTGTCGAGGGGCGCTGGCGGTAGGCGACCGGGGTCTCGGCAAGGAGGAAGGGCGACACGGCAGCGATAGAGGGCGTCTACGGCGGAGAGCGAGGAGGCGCTCGAGCGGTGATGAAGGAGAGGAGGCCGAGGACGAGCAACCGGGGAGAGGGAGGCGTGGCCAGCAGGGGAAGCCCGGGACGACAACGATGCTCAGTCGAGGAAGGCGACGCGCTGGGTCTGGACGGTGAGGCTAGGGTCAGGGCGAGCCAGACGACGGGGTGGTTGTAGAGGAAGACGAGGGAGGGACGTGAGGTGAGAGGGGAGCGGGGTAGGGAGGAAAGGGCAAGGCAAATCGGTATGGGTGGGGCCGGGTCGCGATGGAGCGTAGCGTGAGAGGGCGGGGCTGGCGTGGGTTGTACGCATGAGGAGGTGGGGCTAGGGGAGCGACAGGGTGAGCAAGGGCGACGTGCGCTGCACGGGATTGCGGGGGCCTGCGCGATGGAGTGGTGGACGTGCCGATGGCTGCGTGCGGGCGTTGTGTTGCTTGTGCGGTGGCGGCAGGGGTGGGACTAGGCGTATGTCTAGGGTTTGGAAAGGGTAGGATTAGGGTTTGGGTCTAGATGGGTTGGACCGGGTGGTAGGTTGGCCGGCTGGTTGGGCCTCTGGCCCAATCAGCTGGACTGCCTCCCTAAAACATTGTTTTATTTTAAAAGACCTTTATAAATAGTTTTTAGGCAAAACAAAATATCCAGAAGGCTAGGTTTTATGATTTGAAATAAAAGGGGGATTGATGTGGAAAACAAACGAGGGCTTTTAGCAAACTAGTTTTAGACAAACAGAGATATTCCGAAACAACAGAATTTTAACATTTGAAACAAAGAGGGGGACAAATAGAAAACAAAGATAGGCTTTTAGAAAATTAGTTTTTGGCAAAAAGATGCATGATGACATGATGATGCTCAAATGCAATGTGGCATGATGACATGAGCATGCGGTCACGATGATGCATAAAATAAAAACAACACGTGATTTTATAGTAGTGGTTTTATCGGGGTGCTACAATCTCATTACTCATTCCTTCCATACACCTGAAAATTTTCCTTCATACAAAACTTCACACAATCTTTATTAGCAACATTAGTGCACTTAAGATAATAAGTCTTTAGGTTCAGTTCTAACACCAATAAAACTTCCATTAAAACACTAGATACTGTAGCACTTCCCTTAAAAAGCTCAATTCCCCAAAAGAACTCAAAAAGGAACCAACAAGAAGCAAATGCAGAAAATGACAGAAATTTGTCAAAACAGACAGCAGGTAAAGAAGAATTGTTTCGAAGACCTTCTATTGCTCAAATCGAAAAGTGTTGAACTAACGAAAGTTAGATAACAACCTGGGGCAGAAGCACAAAAATGCACGCCTCAAAAGTACGTATAGAGATTTTACATGAATTTGTACAGTGAAGCATAGAAATTTGTTTCGGGAGAACAACTTTCCCAATCATTACTTCTCTCTCATTAGAGGTTACTCTTGGCACAAAAAGCAAATAAAAAGGATAAGGAGCGGTTACTACTGAAGTAATAACTTCCAAGACTCATCTAAAACTTTTGGGTTATCTCCCAATAAGTACTTTTCTTTAATGCCTTTAAGTTAGGCATAAGAAGCAAAAAAAAGGATCAAGTGTTCTCAAATGAAGAAGCATTAAGAGCAATTTTTTTTAATAGGAGATGCAAAAGAAATCTTCTCTCTCTTCTTAGGGAAGTGTTCTATACCTTTCTTGAGTGGGAGTTGATATTTAATGGTGCCTTCTTTCATATCAATAATGGCACCAACAGTTCTAAGAAAAGGTCTTTCCAAAGTAATAGGACAAGAAGCATTGCATTCAACATCCAAAACATAGAAATCAACGGGGATATATGCATTGTTAACCATAATAATAACATCATTAATACTCACCATGAGTTTCTTTTTAGCATTATCATCAAGTGGGACATTCAAATAACAATCTTCAAGTGGTGGCAAGTCAAGCATATCATAAATCCTTCTAGGCATAATGGAAACACTACTATCAAGATCACATAAAGCCTTGAAATCAAAATCATTCACTTTCATATTAATGATGGGTTCCCAACCATCTTCTTGTTTTATAGGAATGGAAGCTTTATGTTTCATCTTTTCTTCTTTAATCTTTATGAGAGCATCAGTAATGTGTTTTGTAAAGGCCATGTTCATAGCACTAGCATTAGAACTTTTAGCAAGTTTTTGTAGGAACTTAATAACTTCAGAGATATTGCCACCATCAAGATCAAAATCATAATTATCATCTAAAGCAGTAAAGCTATTACTAGCCTCAACACTAGTGGTAGTGATAATAGAAACACTAATGTTTCTAGCAATTTCATCTTCTCTTTCCCACTTAGCATGCAATTCATCTAGTAGTCTAACATTTTCATCAATTCTTACTTGTATGGCATTAGTAGCTGCAAAGGGATTATCAATAGTTTCAGGTTTAGCAGCCATTTTATTCAAAGAAGATTGAGCTTCATCCAATGATGCTATATTTCTTTCAGCATTAGAGAGTTTTTCCTCAATAGTTTTATTGAAAGCAGTTTGTTTACTAATAAAATCTTTAAGCATAACTTCAAGTTCAGAGGGAGCACTCCTATTGTTGTTGTAGGAATTTCCATAAGCATTACCATTGTTGGGAGGATATGGCTTATAATTGTTGTTAGTAAATTATTCCTGTAGGCATTGTTGCTAAAATTGTTATTTCTTATAAAGTTCACATAAACTTGCTCTTCTTGAGCAACCAAAGAGGCTAAGGGAACATTATTTGGATCAATATGGGCTTTCCCATTAACAAGCATAGACATAATAACATCAATCTTATCACTCAAGGAGGAGGTTTCCTCAATAGAATTTACCTTCTTACCTTATGGAGCTCTTTCAGTATGCCATTCAGAATAGTTAACCATCATATTATCCAGAAGCTTTGTTGCAGCACCCAAAGTAATGGTCATAAAGGTACCTCTAGCAGCAGAATCCAATAGATTTTTTGAAGAATAGTTCAATCCTCCATAAAAGGTTTGGATAATCATCCAAGCAGTCAGTCCATGAGTGGGACAATTCTTTACCAAAGATTTCATTCTTTCCCAAGCTTGAGCAACATGTTCATTATGAGATTGTTTAAACTTCATTATTTCACTTCTCATAGATATAATCTTAGCAGGAGGATAATATTTTCCAATAAAAGCATCTTTGCATTTAGTCCAAGAATCAATACTATTCCTAGTTAGGGAATATAACCATTCTTTAGCTTTTCCTCTCAAAGAGAAAGGAAACAATTTAATCTTAATAATATCTCCATCTATATCCTTATGCTTTTGCATCTCACAAAGTTCAACAACGTTATTTAGATGAGTAGCAGCATCTTCATTACCAATACCAGAATTTTTTTTCTCATAACAAGATTGAGTAAAGCAGGTTGTATTTCAAAGAAAGTAGCTTCAGGAACAGGTGGAGCAATAGGTGTGCTCATAAAATCATTGTTGTTGGTGCTAGTGAAGTCACACAACTTAGTGTTTTCAAGAGTAGTCATTTTTTTATGTTTTTAATAAAGAAAGCAAACTAGTAAAACTATTTTTTTTGTGTGTTTTTGATAAAGAAACAACCAAACAAGGCAAAAGTAAACTAAGAAAAACAAAAATAACAAAGTAAAGAGATTGGTTATGAGGGACTACCCTTGTGAAGATGTCCTTGACTCCCCGACAACGACACTAGAAAAAGTACTTGCTGAATCGTGTATTAACGAGCTCGTTGGGGAACCCCAAGAGGAAGGTATGATGAGCACAGCAATAAGTTTTTCCTCACTTATGAAACCAAGGTTATCAATCCAATAGGAGCAAGGAAACACCCCAAAGGTGTAGCTAGCTGAACTTTGGCAGGGTGCACTACCGGTGCCAGCAGCAATGTGGAGACCTGCACAACACAATCACAGAACTCTGTCCCCAACTTGCGATGAGGTTGTCAATCTCACCAGTTTTGCTGAAAACAAAGGATTAAACGTATCGAGTGGAAGAAGGTAATAGTTTGCAGAAAGTAAACACAAAGCAATAAATAATTGATTGTAGATTGATAGTAAAAGAAAGGACTAGGGTCCATAGTTCACTAGAGGTGGCTCTCCTTAAGATAGATACTATATTGGGTGAACAAATTACAACGGGGCAATTGACAAACATCGAGAAAGCATACAAGCATATACTACTTATCTTGACTCCTTTGAGACTTGATTGGGCATTACAACATTATACATAGACCGCCATCCAACTGCATCTATGACTAATAATCCACCTTCAGGTTATCATTCGAACCCCCTCCAGTATTAAGTTGCAAGCAACGGATAATTGCATGACGAATTGCATGTAAAGTAAACAATACGATTGTTCTATGAACAAAGGATTGTTGTTCTCTCCCTAGTAGCAACAACACATCTAGTAGCTTAGAGATTTCTATCACTTCTCAAGATTACCAGAGGCATGAACCCACTATCGAGCATAAATATTAACTCTTGGAGTTGCTAGTATCTACTTGGCCAAGATAGCTACTAACAACGGAAAGCATGCAAGATCACAAATAACTAAGACATGATAGAATCAATAATCAATCTGAAATAGCATCCCAATATCCATCGGATCCCCGCAAACACAACATGTAGGAATTACAAATAGATGATCTTGATCATGAACGAAGCTCGCACGATCTAAACATGATAGCACAAAGGAGGAGAACCATCCATCTAGCTACTACATGGACCCGTAGTCCAGAGATGAACTACTCACGCATCACACCGGAGGCTTGCATGATGAGGAAGAAGGCCTACAGGGTGAATTCCCCTCTCTAGTCAGGTGCCGGGAAGAGCTTCAGATCCCTCCTGATCTAGGGATGGAGATGATGGAGGCTACAGAATCTTTCGTGGAATTTTGATCGGGTACTTAGGGTTTCTTTATTGGAGGCAACTTATAGGCGGAAGGAGAGGCCGAGGGGGTGTCTGGGGCGGCCAGACCACCCCCTGGCACGGGCCAGGCCTGGCCGCGCGGCCAGGTGGTGTGGCCGGGCCCCAGCCCCTCTCGGTCTCGTATTCTGGCTCCAGGTGTCCCTCGGTGAAAAACTGACTTTGGCTTTTGTCCCGTCCAATTCCGAGAATATTCATTTTCTGACTTTCCTGGAACCAAAAGCAGCAGAAAACAGGCAGCTGGCACTGTGGCTCTTGTTAATAGGTTAGTCCAGGAAATCATATGAAAAGTACTCCAAAGTGTGGACAAAACATAAGAAAGTAGATAAAACCAAGCATGGAACATCAAAAATTATGGATACGTTAGCAACGTATCAAGCAACCATACGAGCAAGTTCAACACATACATGCTTTACACGACAAAAGACCGAAAAGGCGCTATGACGTGACGATGAAGGCAGGGTAGCCCCATACCGCAACTGTAGCGGAACCCTGGCTCAGACCCTCTAGAGGTGGCACGGGAAATCGACACGGCACATCAGGGGGTCGAACACTATCACGGAGAAACCCCCTTCGCTGTCATAACGGAATCGCAACATGGAGCCTTGCTGGATGAGGTGGTTGCGGACGAACTTAGCCCAACTGACGGTGAGGTACATCTCGCTCGGCGCGGGAATCTCGATGTTCACGCTCCACCGGTCGCCACCACCAGAATTCTTCAGCAGCATGCCTCAAGCGATGTCGCCCGAAAGCCCAAGAGATTAGCTCCGGGTAAGCTTCACCCAGGTGGACCAGTCCGTGTCCCAGAGGATAAGGACGAAGTCAATGACCCGCTCTGGCTCGGGGTCGTCCTTGAGCTTGATCACGTCTACTGCAGGCGGGGGAGCGGGGAGTGCCATGGTCTTCGCACCAATGCCGCACCCACCTTCGAATCCACCGCGTAGTCCCCGGCTGCTGTCGTGAGGGCGGCCAAGACTATGCCACTCTAGCATCTCTCTGTCGACGACCGTTGTAGCCCTGCAAGTTCAGGCGCCGGGCGTGCCGGCGCGGCGACCACCGTGCCTCCTGTGCCCACTCCCGCATGGCCATCCGCGCCCTCACCTCACCAACGTCTCTCCTTCGATGGCCACAACAAGCTCGAGATCCAGGGTGCCAGCCGGGCTAGCACGGTGACCACCACGCCTCACGCGTCGGCTACCGTGGGACCGCCCACGCCCGCGCTTCCCAGGCGGGGTCTCCACCTCGTCCATCGCCAAGGCTCCTTTGTCGCCCGCGAAGAGTCTCTCGGGCTCCATGGAAGAAATGGGGCTTTCAATGCTCTAAAACGGGGGAGAAGGGTCGGGGAGTCAGGAAGGATGGCGTTGAAGAGGAGGCGTTGAATCCAGGCCCCGATTTAACAAGGTGAAGGGGCGCGTCATTGTGTCGGACGCGTGGAAAGAGTTGCAGGCCCCCTCAGTGAACCGTCACGTCATGGGAGAGGTTCCTAAGGCAGCGTAGATGCCTCCTCTCCGACAGTTCCTGAACCCCGACGATTCGAATGCATGGTGGGGATATGCCCAGGGGCTAGGTGCCGTATCAGCCATGCCCAAGGTGGGGCCCGCCGACCTTTGGGGCCCTTGCCCCTTCGCGCCTGCAAGAAGGCACGTGTGCGGCTATCTTGCGGGGGCTACTGTCGAAGTCCTGGCACCTGGGGTACCACGATCCTACAGACGAAGGGCTAACCAACATGCTACAGTAGATGTCCGTCTTGCCCTACTCCATGGATATGCCTTGGGAGAGTCCGGGTCTGTCTCGAGACATGCCAGTAATCCTACCACAACGAGAGAGAAGAACAAAAAGCCCTGTAGGGGAGAATAGGCCCGGGCGGATCGCCGCAGTAAAGAAATGTCGGACCAACCACCATCTAATGTAAAGACGCCGAGGACATCGTCGGGGCCAAAGCAGCTGTCCCTTACCACTTTTTCGTGCTAAGGGGACAAGGTTGATGTCAGACAGCTAAGGACGACGCCAGAAGTACCAGCTTTGTGAAGAATTAACGTGCGACCACGACAAGCGGACCGAGTCCACCAAAAGTAGTCTTGTAGACCAAGTCCTCACGGGACAACAGTTTGGTGACCCTTCCCCCCAACATTTGGGGGGGAGGGGGGGAGAGGCCCGACCGCCCTATAAAAGGAGGCCTTCCCCTACCTTGGAAAGGTTGATTCCAATAGTCTATAATCGTAGACATCGTATCTCCACCACACCCTCGTGAGGCACTGTGAGAAATACAACCAAGTAGGAGTAGGGGCTTTACCTCCTCACGAGGGTCCTAAACCTAGGTAAAGACCCTGTGTCAACCTCTCTGTCATGTCCGCCTTCTTTGTCGTCGCCGATAAGATCGGAACACGTGATTCAGCCCCCTTTCGAACTCAGGGCTTGTTGGACCCCTAGTTCCCATGTGGGACTCTTTCTCCGACAATAGCTCTTGTAGGACATTTAGATCTGCGTAGGCTTGGCTCATACACTCCTCCACCTTGCGCTGGGAGGCCTCCATCTTGGACTTTTTCTCTAGAAATTGCTGCTCCTGTGTAACGGCCTTCTGCAGGTACTCCTCTCGAAGAACTTCGCGCCACTGCTCAAATTCCTTGTTGATGGATGCCTCCATCTCTCTCCGCTCATTGGTCAGTTTGGCATTATAGCAGACTATGCGGGCATTGATCTTGGCGCTATGGTGCACAATGTGGAGCTCGCGTTCCTCGAGCTTCCCGCGTGTTGCACCCAGCTCGGCCTCCAATGCCTCCAGTTGCTCCCTCTCCAAGAGAGTCTAGTCCTTTCGAAGCCGAAAAGTTTCCTCTTGCTGTGACACTTCTTGATCCTGGACGGTGACCCAGCGGCAATCTTCCTCAACCCTCCTCTCGAAAAAGGTGAGCGCGTGATCACGAACAGAAAGATCGTGCAGCCGGGCATCAAGGTCCCTGGAGGAGGAGGGCCTGTCCCCCTGGAGGATAGGGATGGCCCCAGGTCGAGAGACAAGATCCTTAATGTCCCAAGACACACGTCTCCAGGGACCCCCACGGCTCGGGGGCTCGGGGCACCGTGACGCTGCTCCCACAGCTCCAGAACCGCATCAAGGATATCACGTTCTTGATGAAGGAGGCGCCACACCCGCCAAGTTGGTAGTCTTATGTGGCCACATCAAAGAGAAATTGGTTGAGCCCGGAGTGTGTGGCCCTTGTGACAACACAAAGACGCCTCACTCGCCTAGGGAAAGCAGGTCGGCCGTCCTCCAGGGAGGCATGCTCGGCCCCACGGTTCCATCAGCGACAAGGCTCCCCACGCGAAGGTCCTCCTTGGCGATAGGATGGGGATGGGGTAGCCTCCTGAGCACCCACGGGGTTTAGTAGCGGTGTAGCACGCATCGTCGACGACCACAGATCGGGTCGGCGGGTTCCCGAGCAAAGACACCACCACCATTCTATGCCAACCAGGAAGGGCGGAGAGGTGAGGTGCGTGGGACTCTCCGCACGTGCCTCGCCCTCGCGGTGAGTGTAAGCGCGACCTCTAGCCCAGGCCCAGGGGCTTCCCAAGTGCAGAGGGATCAAGCTGCGATCTATGAGGCAAGCATGTCACCCCCAATAGTGTGCACCAAGAGACGCTCCACGAGGGAACCCAGGGGAGAGGCGGCCACATCAGACCCTCTGACGCCCGGTGACGACGAGCCCAGTGTCCCCAACAACTTCTTCTTTTTGTTCTTCTTCTTCTTCTTCTCGTGCATGCGTCCAAAAGGAGCGGACCCATTAGACATCAGGAGGAGTAGACAGCAGTTGAGCGGAGTCCTTGAGAGAATGACTCACCGCTCCCCTGAACAGACGGCACAGGACCAACTACCCTCTTCAAGCCAGGAGGAACAAAGGCCACCCATTCACCGAACGCAAAGGGCCGAGCAACGGAGTGCCCCGCTCACACGGCACCATCCGCCCTGGTCGTGGGATGTGTCGTTCGACTACCGCTCAGTGCCTTGACCTCGACGACCGGCCGGGACAAGGGACCCTGCACCTAGCATGGAGTGGAGGGCGCCTCGTACGGCTCCCGCACCTGAGCGACCTCTCCCCACTGGTCGAAGGAAGGAAGTCCCGAGCGGATGAAGCGGGTGCTACTCGACGAGTACAGGGGACCAGCCCCCGGGGGAATCTCGGGCATGGCCCCCTCGCCGAGCAGAAGCCGTTTCAGGACGACCACCGTGTCTTTAGTGTGCAACTCCGGGGACAACCTGATTGCATCTTGGGGGAAGGCTAGGTCCCAAATGCCCTTGCGGTGCTCTTGGAGAGGCATGACCTACAAGCGGAGAAACTTCCTCACCACCATCTTGCTCATCAGCCCTTGGGTCTACAGGTCCACCACATGAATTGTGAGGGGCCCGGAGCTCATCCAGGAGGTGGCTGCTCGGGCCCAACCAGGGTTCTCCATCCCCACCCCCGTTGGACCGCGGAGTGGAGGAAGCATCCGACCGGCGTTCACAAGAACCTAGTCCTAACGGAAGTCGGACGCCACCCCTAGGATGGAAAGAGAAAGAAAACCCTCACTGTCGCCAGCGAAGAAGATGACGCCCCCGAGGCGGTCCTCCAACGATAGGACGCGTAAGCAAAAGAAGTGTCGGAAGAGCGCCAGGGAGGGTATCACGCCCATGCAGGCGTCACACCAGTACGCGAAGGCAGCCAAGAGGGTCACACTCCATGGATGAAGGTGGAGCAATTAGATGAAGTAATTCTCTAGGACAGCAAGGAGGAAAGGTGAGAATGGGGGACGAGACCGGTGGCGATAGATTGCGTGAAGATCAGGAACAGGGCGGTGGGATACTCGTCGCCACTGACCCCGACTCATCATGCCTAGGAGGCACCCCACTTGTTTGTGGCAGAGGCCATCAGGCGCCCGACCTTCTCCAAGCCCTCCTCATTGGAAATCGATGGCGTCGGTAAGAACCGAATTGCAGCGGAGAAGCTCGCAGCGCGTGGAGGGTCGCGCACTTTCTTGGGTGCTATCTCGGAAGCTCAGGAGGTCGGGAGTGTGGCAGCAGGGAAGGATCGGAGGAAGGACATCTGTGAGAAGGCGAAGAGGCAAAAACCCTTCCGGGTCCGGGCCTTTATGGGAAACCTGTTTCCTAAGGAGCAGTGGAGGCGACGGATCGTGCGCCCAATAAACACCGCCTCATGTTATGGACGCATGGAAAACGTGGGCTGGCACACGGAGTGTCGGCATAATGAGATCGGGGGTCCTCGCATTGTGCCGTATCGCATGGGCCAAGATCCACCGGTCAGCGACTAAGCGAATGCGTGGCCTAGCCGACAAGGGCGTCGGGAGGATGCGAGCACCATGTGCTCCAAGTAGGTATGGACTTGGCATGATGAACCTATAAAGACTAATTATCAGATATGATGTAGATGCCTATGGCTGAGACGAATGCTACACGACGAGCCTCAATCTTCCAGTGGAGTGCGGACAAGGAGGAAAAGACAACGACACGCGTGAGGCGGTCCGATCCCTCCTTCTGGGGGCTGCCCCGGAAGGAGGGCAAGGGCACAGTTGGGGACCGCGAAGCTAGGGAGAGGCCTCGACTGAGCCATGTAAGGACCATGGGAACGCTTCTCCTGGGCCAGGCACGGCCTGGGAACCGGAGTCATCTGAGCTTGACTAGACGTGTCAGGCTCGACCTTGGGAACTAGCGATGCACCAGCGCTGCTGGCCATCATCATGGCACCACCAACAGGAGTGAATGCTCGGAGCCTGAGCTGTCACTCAGCCATCAAGTGCGCCTGTGCACTTCCCTTGAACATCCCTTGGCCAAAGGCACCACCCATCTTCCTGAAGACCGCATGGCACACCGCGATTGAGCCCAGGAACACCCTTGGCGGTGCTCCACACCGGCCCTTGTAGTGACCCCTTGGAGTATAAAAGGAGGCACTTGGTCGTAGGAATAGGGGGTTCTTTGGGGGGAGATTTTTTTTGGAGAGGTTCGGAGGAGAGATTAAGGAGAGACCAAAGGGCATTGGAGTTCTGAGAGATCAAAGGGTTTGAGAGTTGGGGGAGGAGAAGAGAGACCATGAAGAGAAGATAGAGAGGGACATAGTTGATATCCTCCTCCATGACCGAGAGAAGGAAGAGAGGTAGAAACTTGAGAGAAGAAAGAAAGAGGAAGCCCGCAAAGTGTAGAAGCTAGAGATCATCTTCTTGTTCCTCGATCCACCCCAGATAATCCATCAAAGCAGGACGCAGGGTTGTTAGCCAAAGGGCGGCCCGAACCTGGCTAAAAATGAATGTGTGTTCTCTTTGTGTGATGTGTGCTCGTATTAGCAGGTTCCTTCATCGACGTTGAGGCCGGAACACCTTCGTGCCCACTACCAAACAAATAGGGGGTGTCCAACATCCCCGATGTCAGTGTAGGTGAGATGTGACATATGGCGTGCTATGTAGGGGGCACTCACATTTCTGGCTTCGCCAATCAGGTTCATCGTTAACGGATTCGTGAGCTCCACCATCGTCATCGACATCGACTGCATTGTCGCCACCCATGGCGGAAGGAAAAGCTCCTGGTATCAGAACTAGATATGTCATGATGAACGTGACCGCTGCGCGGGCTCGCTCTCATGGGCCTCCCATGACTAGGGGCTTGGGGATCAGGCCTCGTGCATGGTGCGTGGGCACCGCCATGGATGCTGATTCATGTCTAGATCCTAGCGTCGCTGCTTCACCATAGCCCCGACCGCACCCCACGGCTCGGGAAGGCGAGCCCTCCGGCGATGCCGCGACCGCTCATGCAACCCCACCACCAGGTGACGTAGGAGGTGTTGCTGGCGGAGGACTGGGGAAAAGAACACCGACATGGCCGCACCCCCAGGAAGCGGATGCTTAAGGACGAGCCTCAACTTATTAAGAAACTGTCGCTGGGTGATGAGGTGGCTCACTTCATTACCACCGGGAACCAGTTATCTCCCGAGAAGGAGGCTAGGATCGTCTCTTTACTGCGGGAAAACGCTGATGTCTTTGCCTAGGATCCCTCGGATCTTCCCAGAGTTCCGAGGGAGGTCATCGAGCATCACCAAACGGTGTTCCCTGGGGCCCGACCTGTCCGACAGAAGGTTAGGCGCCAGGCTCAAGATCGCCAGGACGTCATCATAGATGACATGCGCAAGATAGTTAAGGTCGGTACTGTGTAGAAGGTCCTCCATCCTACTTGCACGACCAATCCTGTTGTGGTGCCTAAGCTGAATCTAAAGATGAGGTTGTGGATCGATTTCAGCAACCTAAACTAGGTTTTCCCGAAAGATCCTTTTCTGCTCATGTGAATCGACTAGGTGGTGGACTCCACCGCTGGGTGTGACCTTCTCTGTTTCCTTGACGCGTTCTCAGGCTAGCATCAAATCCGAATGGCCATTGAGGACGAGGAAAATACAATGTTCATAACCCCGATGGGGTGCTACTTCTATACCTATATGCCCTTTGGTCTCAAGAATGTTGGGGCCACATGTAGCATCCCAATTGTCTAACAATTGTATTGCTACTTGCCTAGTCTATATATTTCTACTTCCTACATGTCATTTATTGCATCATCATTATATCATGCTCATGTCACCATGCCACCTCGCATTTGAGCATCATATAAAACCCTTATCATTTGGTTCTTAGCTCATATGCATTTATATAACTTGGTTTTACCTCTTGATGAATTGTGGTTGGTTCTTGATATATTGCTTCATGCCCAAGTTGAGTTTTGGGAATATCTTTTACAACTCCACCACCGTTCTTTGTCATCATCTTATTACTCCACCATCCAAACTATATATGAGCCCATGCATTTCTTATGGTATTTAAATCTAGTTCATAAACAATTTGGGTGGTTCCTATGTTGTTATCCTTGCCCCATATATGATCTATATTGTTCTCACAATAATTGATATGGGTTCTACATGGATCATTCTTGGATGCTATGGAGGTAGAAGCCACTCTACCCCATTCATGGGGTTACTTTAAATAAGTGAGTTATTTGACTTGATTTGTGTCATGGTGGTGTCACGACATATGCCTGGGGTAGGCTAAAGTTGGGGCCGATGGACACTGGAGGAATCCGGGGAGGGATGATGAAGTGAAGACCTCATACAGAATAAAAGTGAGACACACGATGTACCCAGGTTCGAGGCTCTCCTAGTGAGATAACACCTCTACTCCTGCATTTAGATATCATATAATTTGGCCATACATGGTGCTCCTTGAGCTGTGTTCTTATCCCTCTAATGGAGAGAGCAGAGGAGGAAGAACATGTGCTCCTATCGAGAAGAGAGGAGAGGAGCCCTTTGGGGCCTTTCCTTGGAACGACCCCCCTGGTGCTCCTTATAAAGGGGAGCCCAGGGGACAAGGCTTGTTCCATACGCTTGGGCCTGGTCAGGCTGTTAATTGTCTCGTAGTACTTATTGTTGGCATCTTGAGTCATTGGTCTTATCCCTTGGGCATATTCCCTAGCGTCTCTCTGAGATGCCCAGCATATTGCCTAGCTTCTCAAGGGATGCCAAGGGCATATTCCATATGGCATGTGCCAGTCTGAGCCAGGGGCGTCCCAAGACTGGCACACGACTTGTGGGGCTTGACCTGGCTTGAAAGTATGCCGACGTAGAGGTTGATCTTATAGAAGCAACAGTGCAGGAATTCATTGGAGCAAGTGGAAACTCAATTAGGAGGGCTGAAATCCAGCTTGGGGAGGAAGTAACTCGGCCTGGGGGAGATAAGAGGCCCAAGCGGAGTAGGGATGGACCAGCCGGGTCACTCCCCGAGTCGGCCCAGGTGGGGCAGCAGCCCAATGGACCAGCCAGGTTAAGCCTCTCCCAAGCCGGGTCAATGGGATAGCCTAACCAGGTTAAGCGTTACCTGGCCCAGGAGGATCAAGCACTGCTCAGCCTAGGGAGCTGGCATCGCTGGCAGAGTCCCGTGGTGGGCCAGATTACTCCTCCGCCGGCCCACTAGGGAGACGAGGTAAGGGAGATGGATGGCGTCGGTGCGGGAGATTTCTCGTACAGGGCCAAATCCGGTCTACCCGGGGAAAGCTGGCGAGGAAGCGAGGAAGTTCAGCGGGAGCACTAGTGATTCTAGAACTGGCGAGGGTGGAGCCGGGTTGACCTAGCGAGGTGAGAAGGTCGGCCCACAGTGGTACGGGTTAGAGTGAATCCGGCCCACCCGAGGAAGGTGACAGAGAAAGTGGTGGGAGCTATGGGCCGAGTTAAGCTGATTCGGCCCAGATGACTGAAATGACCTGGCCAGGCTGAAAGTAAACTGGCCCAGCCGGGTTTGTATTACCTTCCGCCCCATTCGGCCCAGGAGAGCATCCTCCGGGCTGAGTTTATTGTTACTCGGCCCAAATGAGTTTTATTTTCCTTTAATTTATCTGATTCTTCTTAGATCTCTTTTCTTCTCTCCAATATATCTTTTCTCTATGTAGATCTTTTACTAAATTGTTTATTCCTCTATTGAGGCTCTTCATACCTCAACTCTGTGGTACCCGCGGTCATATCCCCGACATTAGTCCCCGAGGCTATGTGGGACTCGTAGAGTCGCACATAGGCTTTATATAAAAATAACCCCAGAGTGGTTTATTGACATATACTATTTTTCCTCTATTGTGATAGATAAATATCATGAATTACCATGGTATCATTCATCTGCCTGAATTGGCGTATTTGACATATGGTCTATACTCTTATCTGAGTCATATGACTCATAATCCAAGTTATGCGCCGTAAATCCGAGTCATTTGATCTTTAATTCGAGTCATGTGATTCAAATCCAAGTAATGTGATTCAAATCCAAGTCATGTGACCCAAATCTAAGTCATCTGACTCAAATCCGAGGTATATGATCCAAATACGAGTCATTTGAGTCTAATCCGAATTACATGCTCCAAAGTCGGGTCATTGGACATATAGCCTTCATTTGGCACGTTTTAACATCTGGCCTTCATGGGCAATGGTCATATAACCTCTTTGGGAAAGCTTTGACACCTAGCCTTCATGGGCAATGGTCATATAACCTCTTTGGGCAAGTTTAGACATCTGTCCTTCATTGATCTATTCATATAACCCTTTTTGGGTTAGTCTTGACATCTGGCCTTCATGGGCTCTGGTCATATAACCTCTTTGGGTAAGTCTTGACATCTAGCCTTCATAGGCTCTGGTCATATAACCCTTTTGGGTAAGTCTTAACATCTGGCCTTCATGGGCTCTGGTCATATAACCCTTTTTGGGTAAGTTTAGATATCTGGCCTTCACTGGTTCTGATCATATAACCCTTTTTTGGTAAGTCTTGACATCTGGCCTTCATGGGCTCTGTTCATATAACCTCTTTGGGTAAGTTTTGACATCTGGCCTTCATTGGCTCTGGTCGTTTAAACTCTTTTGGTATGTTTTGACATCTGGACTTTATGGGATCTGGTCATTTAAGTTCCAACCCGAGTTTCATAATTTAAATCTAACATATGTCTCAAATTCGAGTTATCTAACTCAAAATCTGAGTTATATGACCCAAATCCGAGTTTCATGAATCAAATCTAACATATGTCTCAAATGCGAGTTATCCCATCCGAGTTTCATGACTCAAGTCAGACGTATGTCTCAAATCCGAGTTATCTAACTCAAAATCTGAGTTATATGACTCAAATCCGAGTTATCGCCTCCGAGTTTCATGACTCAAATCTGACATATGTCTCAAATTAGAGCTAGCCCATCTGAGTTTATTGACTCAAATTTGACATATGTCTCAAATCCGAGTTATCTAACTCAAAATCTGAGTTATATGACACAAATCTGACATATGTCTCAAATCCGAGTTATCCCATACGAGTTACAGTTTTTGAGATATAATATGACCTTATGATATGCTGGCAAACTGCCATAAATATGGATCTGAGATATAGATCTGAGATGTAATATCAAGATATGATATGACTTCACGATATGCTGGCAAACTTCCATAAGTATGGATCCGAGATATAGATTTGAGATATAATTTTAAGATATGATATGACTTTATGATATGCTGGAAAACTTCCATGAATTTGGTCCGAGATATGAATCCAAGATTGAGTATGAAGAGTCTAAGATATGCTAGAAAATCACCATCCGAGATATGAAATAACCTGGCAAAGTGATTCAAATATTAATCCGAGGTATAAGATAACCTGCCACGCTGAATTAAATACCAATACGAGTTAAGTATAACCTGGCAAACTGAATTAAATCCAATTCGAGTTAAGGATAACCTGACAAGCTGAACTAAATACCAATCCGAGTTAAGGATAACCTAGCAAGCTGGATTACCAATCCGATTTAAGGATAACCTGGCAAGCTAAATTAAATACCAATCTGAGTTAAGGATAACTTGACAAACTGAATTAAATAACAATTCGAGTTAAGGATAACCTGGCAAGATGAATTAAATACCAATCTGAGTTAAGGATACCCTGAAAAGCTGAATTAAATACCTATCCGAGTTAAGGATAACCTGGAAAGCTGAATTACATACCAATCCGAGTTAATGATAACCTGGCAAGATGAATTAAATACCAAACCAGGTTAAGGAATAACTAGGCAAGTTGAGTTAAACAGCAATCCGGGTTACAAAATAAGTATGCAGGCCGAGTTAAATAGTAATCCGAGTTACAAAATAACCAGGCAAGCCGAGTTAAATAGTAATCTGAGTTACAAAATAACCAGGCAAGCTGAGTTAAACAGTAATCCGAGTTACAAAATAACCGGGCAAACTGAGTTAAACAGTAATCCGAGTTACGAAATAACCAGGCAGGCTGAGTTAAACAGTAATCCGAGTTACAAAATAACCAGTCAAGCTAAGTTAAACAGTAATCCGAGTTACAAATAATCACGCAAGATGAGTTAAATAGTAACTCGAGTTAAGAGATAACCAAGAAAGTTGAGTTAAACAGTAATCCGAGTTATAAGATAACTAGGCAAGCTGAAGCAAATACCAATCCGAGTTATAACGAGTTGTGATGACTTGGTAAGTTTCCTTATCAATTGACATCTGAAAATGACATAGCTAGTCAATAGGTACATATAATAGATGATGATCTGTAGAAATAGAAGGCATAGCTAAAAGACATATAGCGGTTTACATATGTGATATCATGGCATATCATATGTCTACTTTGAGTTACAATCTATGAATGGGAACACCGAGTCAAGTAATGAACCAAGTTCGAGATACTTTTTCCATCTATGGGTGATTCTATCGATATACTGGCTAGCCCCCGGGCTGAGTCATCTCCTTCCCAGGGTGAGTGACTAAGTGATCGAGGGTGACAGTCCCCGAGTGACATTTGTGGTTGTCTCATGTGCGTGTTGGCGACTGAGTCAATTAATACTTACTGTATGCTTGGTGAGGAGGTTGAGTCATGCTAGTTGAGTCAATTGATACTTACAGTACCCTTGGTGAAGAGGTTGAGGTTGAATCATGCTTGCTGATTCAACTAGGGAGGCTCGTATGCTAACTTCCCTGCTCTCTATACATTGGGGAAGAGGATGTAGAAGTTCTTGCTCGATGATTAAGTAGATGTTGATGAAGACATTACCATTCGGATGGAAACCCAACCATTGCCTCTAATCAGCCCCACGATGGGTGCCAAATGTAGTGGTGGTGTCATGGAATATGGCTGGGGTCGGCTAAAGTTGGGACCGATAGACACTAGAGGAATCCGGGGAGGGATGATGAAGTGAAGACCTCATACAGAAGAATAGTATGAGACCCAATGTACCCAGGTTCGAGGCTCTCCTTGTGAGATAACACCTCTACTCCTGCATCTAGATCTCATATAATCTGGCTATACATGGTGGCTACCATGGTGCTCCTTGAGCTGTGTTCCTATCGCTCTAATGGAGAGAGAAGAGAAGGAAGAACATGTGCTCCTATCGAGCATTGAGGAGAGGAGCCCTTTGGGGCCTCTCCTTGGAACGATCCCCCTAGTGCTCCTTATAAAGGGGAGCCCAGGGGACAAGACTTGTTCCATACGCTTGGGCCTGGTCAGGCTATCAGTTGTCTCTTAGTACTTACCATTGGCATCTTGAGTCATCGGTCTTATCCCTTGGGAATATTCCCTAGCATCTCTTTGAGATGCCCATCATATTCCCTAGCATCTCAGGAAATGCCAAGGGCATATTCCATATGGCATGTGCTAGTGTGAGGAAGTGGCGTCCCAAGACTAGCACACAACTTGTGGGGCTTGACCTGGCTTGAAGGTATGTTGACGTAGAGGTTGATCTTGTAGAAGCAGCAGTGCATGAAGTCATTGGAGCAGGTGGAAACTCAGTCGGGAGGGCTGAAATCCAGCCTGGGGAGGTAGTAACTCAGCCTGGGGGAGAGAAGAGGCCTAGGCGAAGAAGGTATGGCTAACCGAGTCACACCCTGAGTTGTCCTAGGCGGGGCAGCAACCCAATGCCCCAGCCGTGTTAAGCCTCTCCCAAGCCGGGTCAAGGGGAGAGCCTAGCCGGGTTAAGCGCCACCTGGCCCAGGCGGATCAAGGCCTGCTCGGCCTGGGGAGCTGGCATCGCTGGCAGAGTCCAGCGGTAGGCCGGATTACTCCTCTGCCGGCCCACCCGAGAGACGAGGTAAGGGAGCTAGATGGTGTCAGTGCGGGATATTCCCCGTGGTGGGCCGAATCTGGCCCACCCGGGGAAGCTTGCGAGGAAGCGAGGAAGTTTGGCAGGAGGCACTGTTGCACGAGAGCACTGGTGAAGCAGAAACTGGCGAGGGAGGAGCCAGGTTGACCTAGCGGGGTGAGAAGGTCGGCCCGTGGTGGGCCGGGTTAGATTGAATCTGGCCCACGCGGGGAAGGTGACGGAGGCAGTGGTGGGATATATGGGCCGAGTTAAGCTGATTTGTCCTAGATAACTGAAATGACCTGACCAGGCTGAGAATAAACTGGCCTAGCCGGGTTTGTATTACCATCCGCCCTGATTCGGCCTAGGAGAGCATCCTCTAGGCCGAGTTTATTGTAGCTCGGCCCAAATGAGTCTTATTTCCCTTTTTCTTAATCCTATTCTTGTTAGATCTCTTTTGTTCTCTCTAATATATCTTTTCTCTACATAGATCTTTTACTAAATTGTTTATTCCTCTATTGAGTCTTTTCATACCTTAAATTTGGGGTACTCAGGGTCATATCCCCGACAATTTGGCCATATTAAAACATAGTGGATTATACACACTATATTGGATTATCATTCAAATAAACTTTTATTTAGATGAACTCTTGCTATGGCTTGATTGGTTCCCATCATAGCATAATTCACATGATTCAAAGTGTAGTTGTTCTACACCTACATCATGCATGCCCCATGCAATATAAACTCCCCACTCTAGTCACATAAAAATAACAAGCCCCCTATGTGACATATCTCCTCACTTGAATTCTATTTGAGTTTGTGTTTTATTTGAATTTGTTCAAACCCATCGAAAGCATCACTTTAGGGTGTCTATGTGGTTACCACATATATTCATAGTTTTTCCCATCTTTCAAAACCTTTTGCTTGTGACCATATACATATACCACATCTAGTGATACATGTATTATGGCCTATTTCTTTCCTATTCTAAATCGACCTAAATCTACTCTTTTAGGCACCATGGGTATATCATGTTTTGTGCAAAATCCTATCAACACTCCACCTTTCAAGCTTGTCCTGGTTAATCTAGCTAGCTAAGAAAATACTCCTTCTCTTATCTATTTGCCTCTTTATTATTGCCGAATCCATTTGTTAACCCTAAAACCTCTCTTTATCTCCCTCTCTTCTAAACTAGCTTCAAACCCTAAGATAAACCCTAAACAACCTAGAAACTAGCTGGACTAGACCTCCTAGATAAACCCAAACCAAGCTAGCTCCTAGAACTCCATTGATCAAGCTCGGCCGCACCCTCCCTGGCCCAGCTCGACCTGAACCTGACCCCTTCCCTCTGCTGGTCCGACTCGACCGCCCACAACCTCACCGACTGGCGCTCCCCACCCTAGCGACTTCATCTTCCTCTGCACCTGGGTTCCAAATCATCCATCGACACCCCACGATGCTTTCCTTCCTTGTCTTGTTTCTCAAGAAGGAGACTCCACGCTGAAGCCACCCTCCCCCTAGTCCCCTATCTACTTGTGCTTAAATCAGAACCACGAGAGACCCATCCTCCCCAGCCAATCCACCCACCAGGGAATCGAGATCTCGATCTGCTCTGTCCACCCATCTCCCACCCACACCATGCCGGCCATGCCCTAGCTAGCCATCGTAGTCTACCGTTTGTTGCCAACAACCTGCTGCCAGCGTCGCCGAGCCACCTAATCCAGGAGTTGTGTTTGATGCTGCCGGTGCTGCTCAGACCCCTGGGCATAGAGAAGGAACCACAGAAGCTCGACGTCATCACCGTGAGCTGTTCCCGTAGAGCTCCACGCCGGCCATGTCTTCCCCAACCTTTTTCTCTTCACCTAGTGCACGCAAGGTGAGCATTCCGTTCGACTCCTCCCCTCCTCTCCTTGCTCGGGATCCTCGCCGGCGTATCCGTCCTACCTTGCTGCCCGCTCCATCACAGCAGCCCCACGCTCGTTGTGTCGCTCTGTTGCTGCACGCCACGCTCACCACACGATAGCAGCCACAACAACTGCAGTTTTCCGCTGCCCTATTCTTCGCGCACTAGATCCCTCTGAGGTTCTCCCCTTCGTTTTAGAACCTTTGTTGTAGAAGGTTGTTCCGCCTTCCCATCGAGCTAAACCACGCACCAACTAATCGGTAAATCACACACAATCATCCGGAAAAGATCTACCCAAAAACTGTTTCTGAAAACGTTTTGGAAATATAACTGAAATCGGCATGTTCGTCGATGATTATCGGCAGTTGCAGCCCTCCTGTGTAGAATCTCCCTAAATGAAACTTGTACATCTTCATCTCCTCTACAACTTTGGTTTTTGCGGCATGGCTAAATTCCCAACCTTGTTCGCCTTGTCCTTCGAAAATCAATCCAGCTAGCTACATCGCGCTGCGAATTTCAGTTCGACAGTTAACGACAGCACCCCTAGTAAACTTTTGCACAAAACCCCCTGCTTTTTTGTGTCCATCAAGCACCAATCCTTGGCTGGTTGTGCATACGTGTGGACCCATAGGCCCGCAGGCCTACCTGTCTATCGATGTGTGTAACGTAGGACCGAGTAACAAAAGTTTCTAGGTTTTTCAAAAATCAAAAATAAAACCAGAAATGAATATATATCTAAATTAAATCATATCTATTAATCTGTTTGGAATTTGCAAAAACTTTGAAAATGAAATATTAATCAAATTCAAATATGTATCTAACCATATTTTAAAATTTGCCAGATTTTACTCTATCTAGTCAAACCTCTGACTTTTGACTCCATTTTAATTGTTTGCATTTGAATATTGTTTTAAATTCATAAATTCAAATAAAATATATAATATATGTTTTTTGATCAGAAAAATGCCAGGAATTCAAATATGCCATTAAAAATATTTTTTGAGAAATTTAAAATATCAAAATTATTTAAATGCCAATAAATGCCTTTTCTTAATAAATTCATAACTTTAAACCTGTAATTCCAAATTCGACAAATAATAGAATGCATCATATAAATATTAAGAAAACAACAAGGTTTATGGGAGCAAAATATGACTAAACAACTAATAAAATGCATTATTCTTGTACCCCACACCTCACCCATGCCATGCTATGTTATACCATGCAATTGCGCATCATTCAATCATGGAATACCTTATTTGCTTGTTGCATATATTCATATGATTGTGGACTTTATTTTTTATGGTCTTTTGTGTGTTTGGTTTTTATTCCGGACAGACGCCGAACAAGGGAACTAAAAGGAGAACCAATAGTACTACCCGGATCTCGGTTACCCTACTGCTGATCTGACAAGTAAGAAATTCACCGTGCTTGGATACGTATAGTACCTATGACTCTATCTTATTCTTGCATCATTGAGTCACGATTGCATTAAATTGGAATCCCAAGTATTGCATAGCCTTTACCTTTAAACCTCACCGAAGCTTGTATCCTCAATCGTATGAGATATTACTACATGAGTTGTTTGAGCCATGCGAGTCGTAGAATTACATGTGTAGGGTTTGTGCGAGTCTCTAGATAATGGGGTACCTAAAAAACTTAAACTATGTAGTAATGGGATAACTAAAGAAAGAGGCACTGGTGTGAAATAACTGTTATTTGGTTCTTCAACGCTCACTTGTGTCCCATAGGACCCCGAGTAGTTGATTCCTGTTCCTTGAATATTTTCACTATCCACATGCGGGAGAATCTATGGACCCCCCCTTCGCCTGAGCATGATTCGTACTTTATTTCTTAGGGAAACATACTAGTTTGGGGCTTTATTACTATCCTGTACTTATGCCATTCTTTACTGCTTTATTTACGATGGCGCGTGGAGCGCCTGTACTTTTGCTGTATCGACAAGACCAATCACACTTTCGGGTCCCGATTCATTTACAGCCACCGGCACAAACCTTGGATCCATCTCGGAGCCGGCCAACTTTGTTGAGGGTAGCTTAATGCGGTGGCCCCCTGAAATAATTTGTGAATCCTGTGAATGCATTGTCGTGAGGCCTCGTTGATTTTTATTTGGTTCTTCCCGAGGTTGATCGTGCATGTGTTGCTATTTGTGCACCCCTGTACGATACATATTTTTGAAATCCATGTCCGTGGTTATGGACGACTTGGAGCATAGTTTCTCGATCATAGACAAACATAACTAAAGTACCGCCTTTAATCTGACTAAGACATGGCTAGTAAATAGTGCAACACTCATGGAATGGTTAATAACAATGCCAACAGATGGGATGTTCTTCCGCCTTCTCGTCAGTAAGTGAGAAGGAGGGCGAGCGATGTTTATTTATGTTGCTTAAATAATTGTTGTTTCTAATTAACGAGCAACCATCCATATCTGGTTCGGCGGATGTTGTAGCGTGTCTCTATAGAACTATTTAGCTATTATCTTTCGCTGCAATTGCGTCACCCCAGGTTGTTCCCTTTAGATGCATTAAGACTTGCTAAGTACCCCTAGGGTCTCACACGATAAATATTTGGTTCAGATGGACATGTATACTCTCAAGAAGGTTACTGGGTCGAAGAGACTGATGATGGTGGCAACGACTATCAGGTGTAGAGATTCTGGGGATGGAGATCCGTGAGATTTGTGGGAGGGATGTGCTTATTTTTAGGAAATCTTATGCCAATTTGCTTCTTGTCCATACTCGTATCTTGTTTTCTGCTTCCGCTTGATACTCTAATGTGTGATGTATGAGCATGTATCCTAAACTATTATCTATATCTAGGATATTTGGATCTTGCCGTATGGCATTGAATATTTCTATTTCTATTGTTTTACATGGTGTGGTTCTAATGTACTATTGTATGTCGCTGACATACATACTCATTTGTGTATGTTTTTGATTTCTTTACCTGTCGACTACGCCGCTCGCTCTTGTCCCGATGTTCTTGAAAGTGGGTAGGGTGGTTGGCCTGTACCGTGCCCTGCTCTGCTTCTACGGGCCTACATGTGGGTGGCCTTCGGCCTCTATGGTAGAATCCCTTATCCACTTTTGGGTTCATCTAGGCATGTTCTTAGAGTGTAGGGTCCGAGGTATTACATCACCTTCTAGAGGTCCATGTGTCTCTGCTTGGGCCCCTAGCTGGGGGCCCAATGTGGAGGCCTACATCGACAACATCATGGTTAAGTATCATGATAAAGCCACCCTGATTGAAGACCAGCGGGAAACCTTCGATAACCTTTGAAGGGTGAACATGCGCCTTAACCTTGAAAAGTGCGTCTTTGGCATCCCTTCCGAGAAGCTCCTTAGGTTCCTGGTTTCGCACCAGGGAATCGTCGCAAATCCGGACAAGTTCAAGGCCATAGAGGACATGCGGCCTTCCTGGATGATAAAAGACGCGCAACGCCTTAATGGGTGTGTCACGGCATTGGGGCGCTTCATTTCCCGCTTGGGCAAATGCGCCCTCCCAATTTTGATGCTCCTAAAGAAGAGGGGGGCCTTTGAGTGGACTCCGGAGGCAGAGCAGGCATTCCTTGATCTCAAGAAATACCTGTCCTCTCCCCCATCTTCGTCCATCCGTGGCCTAGATTGCTGCTACCACTTAGGTGGTGGAGCATACGAAGGGCCCTAGAATGGACGAACCTGTTAACAAGACAAATATCCTGATCTCCTCTTTACAGGGGGAAGGAGAGTCTTTGTCCGAGCCCGAAGGTTCGAAAAAACCAAAGGAGGTATGGTTGGAACAACGCCCTGTCTACTTTGTCAGTACGGTGTTACGTGATTCCCGGGAAAGGTATCCCCTGGATAAAAATATGCTACTCGGAGTCCTAATCACTTCCCGGAAGTTGCATCACTACTTCCAGGCTCACCGCATCGCAGTTGTCAGTGACTATAGACTAGAGAGTGTGTTGCGTAACTGGGAAGTGACGGGGCAAATCGCAGAGTGGGCAACTGAGCTCTCCGAGTTTGAGTTGCACTTTTCCCTTACCAAGGCCATCAAAAGAAAATCCCTTGTTGATTTCATCAACGAGTGGACTCCTAGACCCTGCGAGGAAGTGGGGGAATACTCCAGCCTCCTGGGAAATGAAGACCAAGGAAGATGGATCATGTACTATTGGAGGGATACCCCTAGGTAGGGTCACTCCGGGGTATAGAGGTCGAGTTAGCCGAGGTACGGCAAGGTCAAAGCGTAAGCTGGCTAGGTTACCTCAAGGCAGGCCGACTTACGGAGTAACCCGGACCGGAGGATGTCCACCTGACTATGTCCCGGCCAACATATATTATATGCCGGCGGGCTATTTGTAATTTGTATGCAGGTACCCACGGGGCCAGATCATACCAGGCTTGCAAGAGAAGGAAGGTATCTCGCTAGTCAAAAGGTGACCTCTGTGCGCAGAAGCGTGAGCAAAGCAAACAGAGGGAGGGACCAGCAAGGCGTGGCCAACAAAGGTGATGGACCCTATGTCGGATGACGCTGGCGCCGCAGAGGCTTACGCTGCCTCTGCATGGCTTACGATGGCAAAAGGAGACCCGGTCAGTTTGCAATTTTGGGAAGAGGCATATTCCCTGGAATATGCCTCCACGTATGCCCTAACTAGTGGCCTGGCCTCCCCTTTATAAGGAGCGCCAGGACCTCAATAGAGGGGGATCGCGGGTTGGTGGCCTACGCGTGAGTAGTTGGTTCATTGAGGTAGTGGTGAGAGTAAGAGAGCTTCTTCTTCTTCCTCTCCCCAATACAGCTCAAGGAGCATCTGTAACCTTATGAACTTGGAGAATACAAAGCATCTGTGTGTGGAATCACCACACTATCCCTCCCTGGATTCCTCTAGTGCATATTGGGCCCACCTTTAGCCTATCCATGGCATCTGCCGTGACACCACCACGACAGTTGGCGCCCACCGTGGGGCTAGTGGCGCTAGCAGGAGTGAAGATCCAGACGGGAAGCATCATCGACAACGGCGAGCGCATCGTCTCTGGGATCGTTCAGCGCTTTGGAGCGCTGGACTACGTCAGCGACAATGCTGGCTGCTTCGGCAAGCAACCTCCACCGCGCAATGGCATCTTCGTCAAGCTTGGCACCCACATGATCTATGTCGGTGTCGATGTGTCTTGTGTTCACCCGCGGCACGTCGTCGAGGGAGGCGAGCCACCCCTTAGCGTGGCTCACGGTACACGTATCACTCGCTCCCCTGACCGTGCTGAGGTGATGATGACAACGCCAGGCGCAGGCGCGAGCAAAGACCCGGCACCAGATCCGGAGGGTAACACCCAAGGCGCACAGGAAAAGTAGAGGTCCACCGCTAGAGAGGCCAGAAAACGTGCTGCATCAGTCGATAGATAGCTTGGAGAGCCCCATAGCACTTGCGGTAGATCCGGCTCGGGCACAGGCCGAGTTAGAGGAAACTAGGCAGAAAATACTAGGAGGTGCGAAAAAGATAGCCGCGGCGCAGCACTCGTTGAACATGACGCTGCGCGAGTACGCAAGAGCAAATAAGGTAGATGCCGTAAAAGTAAAAGGGAGAAACCTCATTAGTGAAATGAACAAAGAGGATGATACTAGAGTTGAGGAATCAGAGAACATTTTGTCCATGGGGCTGCCGAAGTACATCACCCCGACAAAGAACCTCAGAGCAACGAATGCAGCTGCATCCGAGTTAGAGGGTTTGACGGGTGAAGCCCGGCAAAAACAGCAGGAGAGGGTCAATGAGTTAGTTCAGATCGCTAATAGACAAAATGAAGAGTTGCTCAGGGCTAACCCGGCAAGAGCTGGGGTTTCCAAGGTCGTTTATTCGGCAGTGGGTAACCCGGAGAAATCTGCTGGAGCTGCATCATCCACTCATGATGGCCCTAGAAGAGAGGAAGTGGTAACCTCGGTGAGGAGAAACAAATAGATAGTCCCATATGACCCGGCAAGGGCAGGGAAAGGAAAAGCAGTGCAGGGAAATGAGGATCGACGGAGTGTCAGCCAAGGTGAAGCTGGCCGAGGTAACCGCGACCAAGGCAATGCCGGTCAGGGAAACGCTGTAAACGGCAATACCGGATAGCGTAACTCGGCGGGTGCAGGGCAACAACAGCAGCGGAATATACCACGACAAGAGCGAAGTGCCGACCAAGGTATGCAACAGAGATGCGCTCCACAAGAGCAAGACAGATACAATGATGGTGATTCGGAAATGGTGAATGCAGGATACCATAGGCCGGATCATCATGTGATAGGATCAAGGTTGGGAAGCAAGAACTTGAAGCCTGATGACGCTAGATTAAAGCTAGACCAGCTCTATAGGTCGGAGCTAATTGAGGGGCAAGGTCCTCTAGGTCCGGCGTGCTTTGGGCCCTGGATCATGAAAGAGCCTCCATTACCTAACTTCTAGTTACCCAGAGGCACGAAAACATATGACGGTAGCACCAAGCCAGAGGATTGGTTAATCAACTACGTGACAATAGTGAAAATTGCTACAGGCAACTTGAGATGGGCTGTGAGATATGTACCTTAGATGCTGGAAGGGCCAGCGAGGGTATGGCTAAACAATTTACCACCCGGTAGTATCAACTGTTGGATCGATTTTGAGGAAATGTTTGTTAGTAACTTCTTGAGAACGTATCAGAGGCCGAATAGGCCACAGACCCAAGCAATGTGCAAGCAGATACCAAATGAGACAGACCGTGAGTTCCTAACTCGCTGGTGAAATGTGCGCAACTCATGCGAGTGCGTGATTGAGTCACAGGCCATAGCTTGGTTTGCGCAAGGGTGTAGATATGCAAGCATGCTGTGGCAAAGGTTACAAAGGGATATGCCAACTACGCTAGAAGAGACAATCCTGATTGCTGATTCATATGCCTTAGGTGATCCGACTCAACCCCGGCTCGTGTCAAACGAGTCAAATGAGGAGTACTACCAGCGAGATGGAGCCAGATCGTCCTGGTGAAATGATTACCGGGGTAAGAGAAGAGATGATAAACCAGATTACAGGTATAGTTCACAGCAAGTTGCTGCTGTAAATCAAGATCAACCCGGAGCAGGGAGTAATCAGCATCAGAAAACTAGAGGGCAACAATGGACTCCGAGAAATGATGGCAAGAAAACTTGGACGCCCGAGCAAAAGAGACAGTGGCAAGAAAAGAAAGACCGGCCGAGGTATACGTATGAGGCAATGCTGGACCAGCCGTGTAAATTTCACACGCCAAATCCGAGTAACCCGGCGGGTCATACAACCCTGCAATGTGAGTGGATGAGGAAGATAGAACAAAGTGGCTCAGGTAATGCTCAGGCACCTCGGAACGATCAACCTCGGCAGGAGTTACCTCGGCAGCAGTTGCTCTCCGGAGAAAATACGCAACAGTTATTGTTACCACCACCTCCGCCGAGGTATGAGAATCATGAAAGAAGGGATGCAGTGCATTAGGTGGCAAACCAACATTAGCCAGATCAAAGGTATCCTGGCAATGAAGGGAGAAATGAATACAGAGAGCATCGCCAGAGTTATTGTGTGTTTACAACAAAGGAAAGAGATAGAAAGAGCTTGCAACGCCGACATATGGAAGTGAATGCGGTTATGCCGGTGGTGACGAGGTATATGCCTTGGTCAGGTCAAGAAATTACCTGGGGTATCAAGGACCATCCCAAGCTCATGCCGAGCCCTGGTTCGTATGCATTGGTACTATGCATTGGTACTGGATCCTACGTTCATCGGGCCAAATATCAATGTGAGGTTCTCTAAGGTGGTGATTCACAATGGCAGCAGCATCATTATTATGTACGTGGATACAATGCGCAAGTTGGGTATCTCAGAGAACATGCTCCAAGCTACAAGGACAACTTTCCATGGCATTGTGCCTGGTATCTCCTGTGAACCCATTGGCAAGGTCTGGGTTTACGTGTTATTCGGCACAAGAGATAACTGCCGAACTGAGAATTTGGATTTTGAGGTTGTGAGCTTAGAAAGCGCATATCACGCATTACTTGGCAGGCCAGCCTTGAACAAATTCATGGCAAGTACTCACATCAGTTACTTGAAGATGAAGTTGCCTGGGCCAAATGGAGTAATTACCATAGCTGGGGATTTCCGCCGTTCCATTGAGTGTGCGTCAGCCAGGTCTAACCTGGCCAAGTCACTCATGATTGCACTAGAAAAGAAAAAGATCCAGGAAGTAGCAGCATTGGCTTAGTCCGCGCAACAGTATATGCCGGCGCTGAGTAACCCGCATGGAAGTGTCTCATTTCAGGCGACAAAGGATACAAAGGAAGTGCCTGTTGATGATCTGTTCCTAGAGCGCACCGTAACAATTGGTGTCAGGTTAAATGAGAAATAGGAAAGCGAGCTCGTCAACTTCCTTCGTGAGAATCAGGATATTTTTTCCTGGTCCACACAGGACTTGGAAGGTGTTTCGAGGGAGTTGGCCGAGCACTCTTTGAATGTGAGACCCAGAGCAAAGCCGGTGAAGCAACCTCTCTGCCGCTGCGCCGAAGATAGGAGAAATGTCATTGGAGATGAGATAGCTCGGCTCCTAGCAGCTGGGTTCATCATGGAAGTGCTATACCCGGATTGGCTATCTAATCCGGTGCTGGTGGAAAAGAAGAAAGATGATCCAAATGTGGCAGTGGTTTGGCGTATGTGCATTGATTACACGAACCTGAATAAGGCTTGCCCAAAATACCCATTCCCACTGCCAAGGATAGATCAGGTCATAGATTCTACTGCTGGGTGTGAACTGTTGTCATTCCTAGACGCATATTCTGGTTTCCACCAGATACCTCTGAACCCGAATGATCAAATAAAAACTGCGTTTATTACCCCGTACAGGGCTTATTGCTATCGCACCATGCCTTTTGGTTTAAATAATGCAGGGGCAACGTACCAAAGATGTATGCAAAAATGTTTACACGACCAAATTGGCCGAAATGTGCAAGTATATGTGGATGATGTGGTTATAAAAACAAAGGAAAGCAAAGCACTCCTTGATGATATCATGCAAACGTTCGCGAACCTAAGGAGGTGCCGAATGAAGCTTAACCCGGAGAAGTGTACCTTCAGCGTCCTGGCTGGAAAATTAATCGGATTTCTTGTCTCCAGCCGAGGAATCAAAGCTAACCCAACTAAAATCCGGGCCATAGAGCGAATGGAATTGCCGAAGTGTCTTAACTATGTCCAGAAGTTCACTGGTTGTCTGGCATCCTTAAGTCGGTTTGTATGTCAGATGGGAGAAAAGGCATTGCCTCTCTATCAACTAATGAAAAAGTCGGACAAGTTCGTATGGACGCCGCAGGCCAATGAAGCCTTCATCCAGTTGAAGAAAATGTTAGCCACAGCACCAGTGTTAGCCTCTCCACTATCAAAAGAGCCAATCTTGCTCTATATAGCCGCAACCAACCGAGTTGTAAGCGCAGTAGTAGTTGTAGAGGGCGAAGAAGAGGGTAAGTCAGTGCAAAGGCCAGTCTATTACCTGAGCAAGGTATTATCAGCATCAAAGCAAAAGTATTCTCACTATCAGAAGATGGCATATGGTGTCTATATGGCAACACAGAAGCTGAAACAGTATTTTGAAGAACACCCCATCAAAGTGATATGTGAAGCCCCCATATCTGAGATAATGATCAACAAGGATGCAAGCAGCCGGATCGCAAAGTGGGAAATTGAGCTAGCCCCTTGTGCTCCACACTACGACAGGAGAGATGCGATCAAGTCTCAGGCTGTGGCCGACTTTTTCGTAGATTGGGCTGAGATGCAGTACGAGCCACCGTTGCCATATCTGAACTACAGGAGAATGCATTTTGACGGATCAAAGACGAAAACCGGGTTAGGCGCCAGAGTTGTGCTTACCTCACCCAAGAAAGACCAGCTGAAGTATGTGCTGCAGATCCACTTCGCAACATCAAACAATGTTGTAGAATATGAAGCACTTGTGCATGGGCTCAAAGTGGCAAAAGAAATTGGAATACGTCGGATCCAGTGTTTCGGTGACTCAGATTTGGTAGTTCAGCAAGTTTCAGGGCAATGGGATGCTTTGGATGCAAACATGGCATTGTATATATTTCATGTGCAAAAGATATCATGATACTTCGAGGGATGCGAGTTTCACCATGTACCTCGGCTAGAAAATGAGGCTGCCGATGTACTGTCGAAGCTCGGATCAACCCGACAAGCGATTCCACCGGGTGTAGCACTAGAGCACCTCAGAAAGCCATCTATCTGGCCATCTCCAGAATCCGAGGCAATCTATATCCCGGAAAATCTGGAGTCGGAAGCTGCGCCCATGGACATTGATGTGGGAAGTGGTCCAGGAAACCCGGGGACTGCTTCGCAAAACCCGGGGACTGCGCAGCGTGATCCGGCCGAGGTTATGTCGGTGGATCAAATGTCAATTGACGAGGATGTGTTTCTGGTGCAAGCAATTCTATCTTGGGCACTGCCCATATTCCAATTCCTAAAGGATGGAACTTTGCCCAATGAAGAAGTGCTTTCCAGGCAAATTCAGAGGCGCGCAAAGGCATACACGATTATCAATGCCGAACTATACAAGAGGAGTGTCACGAATGTCCTCCAATGATGTGTTGACCCGGAAGAAGGGCTTGACATCCTCCGAGATATACATCAAGGGGAATGTGGGCATCACGCCTCATCTAGAGCTTTAGTGGCAAAAGCTTTCCGGCATGGGTTCTCCTGGCCAAGTGCCTTGGAACAAGCAGAAGATATAGTAAGAAAATGCAATGGTTGTCAGAGGTGTGCAACCAAGACACACATGCTAATGTCGGAGCTCAAGACCATACCAATTACCTGGCCATTTGTCGTATGGTGTTTGGATATGGTTGGCCCATTTAAGCCAGCGAGAGGAAACATGACCCATATCTTGGTTATGGTTGACAAGTTTACAAAGTGGATTGAAGTAAAGACGATAAAAAAATGTGATGGAGCTACTGCCGTGACATTCCTCAAAGATATCATTCTGAGATATGGCTATCCTCACAGTATCATAACAGATAACGACACCAATTTCACTGAAGGAGCATTTGCGCGATTCTGCCAGGATAAAAAGATCCGGCTAGACGTCGCTTCAGTAGCCCACCCCGCATCGAACGGACAAGTGGAAAGATCCAACGGGTTAGTTTTATCCGGGATAAAACCCCGGCTCATTGAGCCGCTGCAAAGATCAGCGGAGTGCTGGATAGAAGAACTACCAACGGTACTGTGGAGTTTAAGAACAACTCCAAATCGGTTAACAGGCTATACGCCATTTTTTCTGGTATATGGAGCAGAAGCTGTATTACCAGCTGACATAGAGCATGATTTGCCTAGGGTCACCCAATACACAGAAGCCGAAGTGCGAGAAGCCCGGCAAAATGATGTTGATTTGCTGGAAGAAGCGAGAGAATTGGCATTGTCCAGATCCGCCATATATCAGCAAAATCTCCGATGCTATCATAGCCGGAAAGTAAAACCCCGAGTCTTCCGGGAAGGTGATCTAGTACTCCGGCATGTACAACGTACTGCTAGCATGCATAAGTTATCCCCCCATGGGAAGGGCCATTCATTGTGAGCAAAGCATTCGACAATGACTCTTATTATCTCATCGATGCAAAACCACAGGAGAAGAACAAGGCGGACAGGTCCGGCGAGGAATCTAAGCGTCCATGGAATGTAGCTCTACTTCGACCATTCTACACTTAACGAAGAAGTGTGTGTATCCAAGTCTCTCATATGTCGGTATATATGGCGACAATGAGTTTATCAATGAAATCTTGGCACCACGAGCAGTAACTCGGGACTGCCTTAGTAATATTTGTTGTTTTCTATGTTTGTTATTTATTTTTATGTCGGCTGGCTTAAGTTGCTTCTACCTAAGCCGGATTAGTAGTGTGTGAGCACCAAAAACTCAACTCTTCGACTTGCTGCTGTCCAACAAGAATTGACTTCATGGAAAGCAAGAGAACAAGTTTGGAATTGCGTAGCACACGAAAAACGACTAAGGAAAAGAATATAATCGAGCCGACGTTTTTATTCGGACTGACCTTATGTTTACTTTATTTTTGCTACGCTGGGTTATTTTGAGCTAATCCTAAAGTTTCCAAGTATTGTTAAGTCAATTTTTTAAACTCGGACTCGTAAGTCACAAAACCGAATCAAGGTAGACGCGAGCGGAGCCATGAAATTGAAGGAACAAGAAAATGAAACCCGGGGACTACGCCCAAGTTAATCCGACATGAACAACTTAGTAGAAAAACATAATCGACGTGCTTAATACATCTGCACCTGGCATACCGGGGATCTGACAAATTTCAAAGCATTTTTCATGCTCAAGGAGCAGCAGCAGCAGGAGGTAACTCGGCGCTAGCAGGTGGAACTCCGGCTTCAGCCTCATCGTCATCTTCATTTTCTTCAAGATCCGAGGCTTCGTCCTCTTCCTCGTCATCCGAACCATCTTCAACTTATTCGTCGTCAACGGCACTGAGGAAGCTTGGTCCTTCGTTCCATTCATGAATAGGGGCAAACTGGATAAGGTTATGGGCACAAGCTTTGCGCCGAGCTATCCAATCCGGATCATTCGACCACCTGGACCTGGTGCGCAAGCGCTTGAGAACCTTTAGATCTAGCTTTTCATACCATGTGAGAACAAAGTGGAGGACAGTATCAGCTCCAGCACGAGCAGCGGATTCCCTCCAGAGGTCGAGGTGAGTCTCGCAATCCATTAATTTGTTGATGAGGGCTGTGGATCCCTCCGGAGCATCCTCACTAGGCCAAAGTGGACGGAAGATCTGGACGGCTGAATCCAGGAGACCCGAACCATAGTTCTTCACAATCTCAATGCGAGAGGATATGCTGACCAGCAAGTCCTCCATATCATAGGGAATGTTTTCAGAGCCAGGACCAGCTGGGGTACCCCTCTGCTGGCAGAACCTGGTAACCGCAACAACCACAATGGCATCGCCCTCTGGGAATTTGCCTGAAAACAAAACAAGTGAAATAAGTAAAAGAGTTTAACCCGGAGAAATACATGTCGGCTGAAGGAAGGAACTTACGGGAGATATGACTATGGATCCGAGTCAGCTCTATGGTGCAATCAGCACGCCTCTTCCGGAGCTTCTCAAGTTCAACATTTGCCGAGTCAAGCTTGACGTCGGCCTCAGTCAGCAGCTCTTGATCTTTTGCAAGTTGAAGGTTGAGACGTTCTTGCTCCTCGGTGAAGTCTTGGCCAACCTTGTCCATCTGAGTCTTGTGGAGCTCTTTGAGTTTTTTCATCTCTACCTTGAGCTTGGCAATTTCATCATCCTTGGCCTGGAGTTTGGCAAGCTCGTCATCCTTCTTCTTGAGCTTGGCCTGGTGTTGCCCTGCTTGTTCGAGAAAATGCAGCATCATATCAGGCATGGGCACACTATCTTCAAGGGAGGCTGCAACGGTGTGTTAAACCCGGCAGAGCCGAGGCATAAATATCTGCTGAGCCAAGAAGAAAGGAGAAAGAGCGCAGAAGAGGGTTGACCAAACTGAATTACCTTTTATCTCATCTAAGTTTTTCCTCATGATAATGTTTTCTGCCTCCACTCTGGCTATGCAATCCGAATGACAGATTATTTTGGCAGGAAAAGACAAAAAAAGAAAGAGATGAGGGGAAACAGTCAAAGAGAAAACATACCCCTTTTCTCGAACTCAGCGAGAAGCATGGCATGTTTCGAGCGCAGCACCTTGTGTGAGTCCAGGAGGCGTTGAAACTCAGTAGTCCAATGATTGGTAGTGATCTGAAAAGAGCAAGGTTGGCTCAGTTATATGCATATTCGACGTGTACAAAATCTGGGCCAAGTGGAACCTAACCCAGCTCTAGATGTGTGCATATTCGAAGTGTACAAAACCCGGGCCAAGTGGAACTTAACTCGGCTCTAGGTGTGTGCATATTCGAAGTGTACAAAATCCGGGCCAAGTGGAACTTAACCCGGCTCTAGGTGTGTGCATATTCGAAGTGTACAAGATCCGGGCCTAGTGGAACCTAACCCGGCTCTAGGTGTGTGCATATTCGAAGCTACTAAGGAGCTACACTAATTCGCTAAGGAGCATTCGACCGAGTAACAAGTTACTCCCCCGGAGGCTCGGGGACTAATGGATATGTCTCTAGGCACTTATGCGTATTAAGTAAAATACAAAGTAGCGTACCTCCATCATCCGGCCAGCAAGGTTGATTGCCTTGGCTGCTATGTTCATTTGTGCGCTAAATTCGGCAGGCCCAAACTTCTTTGGGAGATCATTGTCAGGATTGATGAACTCCGCTTTGTTCCAATTGTTTACATATTCAATCAAGGCTGGAGGATAGCCCTCTCCACTAAGCATGTGAGGCACCACCAAACCTTTGGCATGGGCCTCCCTCCTCGCAACTTGGGCAGCAGCAGGGCTGGTATGCAGTGCGAGTTGCTTGCTAGCTGACCCGGAGGGGGAATCTTTCTTCGACAGCATGGACGCGAGCGTGCGCTGTCTAGCTTCGATGGATGTTGCCTTGGTGGCCCTAGAACCTTTCTTGGCCTTGGGTTGCTGTTGGGAGGCTGAAGCTTGAGCTGCTGATTTGGACTTGCGTGCAGCTTGGTGCTAGCGGGATCATCTCGCCGGGTCTTGGAGGACTCAGACGAGGCAGAAGGAGTAGGTGCTTGTGCTGGTGCTTGTGCTGCTGCTAGTGTTGCTGTTGGTGCTGGCGCTAGTGCTTGTGCTGGTGTTGGTGGTGGTGGTGCTGCTGCTGGTACCTCAGAGGCAACGGGTTGCGGCTAAGTCGATGAAGAGCTAGGAGCATCCGCTACCTCGGCCGTGCCACTTCCTCCTGCTCTGAGGTTGACCTCCTCTAGACGAGGTGAGCTGGGACCCGGAGCACCCACTGAACCCTCCTGAATTGGCCTCAGTGGGCGTGTATTGTCACCACGAGGGGGGAGATGGAGTGCACCGGAGGGGCGAAGGGCTGCTGGAGCCGCTCTGGGGAACCTCCATCGCAGCCCTGTCGAATCAGACAAAAAATAACAGGTTATAACAAGAAGAAAGGCATAAAGACAGAGAAGCATGAAGCAGAGAACTGGACCAAAGGAAAAAGTGACTTACTCGTCAGAAGTCAAAGGCTCCTTGGGCTTCCGAGCTCTCTGAGTTATGGCCTTAGTAGAAGGCTTGGTGGCGGCCTTGTCAGCAGACTTCTTCCGCCTTTTGGTTGCTTGTGAAGGCTTGGAAGAAGCAGTAGAAGTAGCGGCCCGTTTCTTAGATGCGGCAGGAACCGGCTCACCCATAGCGAGAGGGGGATCTTCATGGATCTGCCCAGCCGGGTTAGCTGAAGCCAGAAATGCGTAAGAAATGGGTACAACGTCAAATATCTCCACCACCTCAATGTCGGAATCATCTTCATTGTCAGGCCAATTCCTTAAGGAAGAGAAGTTACCAGAGGGTCGCTTGGTTTTGTCCGGGATAGGCAGGAACATTTCCTGATCCGGCTCCTCCTCATCTGAGACAAGTCAATCCTTCCCCCATTTGAGGGAAGGCTCGGTGCCATTTTCAAGGGTCTACTGAAGAAACAACTAAAAGGAAAATGCAAAGGGATCAAATAAACAACATGCTCCGACATAGGATGTAACTCGGAAAAGGATTGGGAAACGATATTTACCCCAGGAGGAGGCTTATCCCAACAATAATGCTCCAACCCCCACTCCCAATCAGCGGAGAAGTCCTTGTCGGTCGTGAAGAGGGCCTTGACCTGGCAGAATATCTCGGTATTGTTCAATTCGAAGGAGGAAGTTCGGTTGGGGTCAAGTCGCTAGCTCATGTGGCAAAGTTTGTGGGTGCGCTTCTGGAGAGGGGAGATTTAGCTGCGGACGAATGTGATCATTACGTCCTCGTTGCGCAGCCCTAGATCCTTCAGCTCCTGGAACTGCTTATTGACTTGATTCGCCAAGACAGTTGGTTTCTTGGAAACCCGGTCCCACAGATCCGGATTAGGAGGACCCATTGCAAAGGGGCGCAGCCGGATCAAATCCTCATCTGTGCCATTCCTCACATAGAAGAAGGTCCGGGCCCTGCCCTTGCAAGATTAAAGCCCTGTGACCCAGGGAAAGACAGATTGCTTCCGGGGTGAGATGGAGGCCGCACCACATTGGCTCAGATGCTTGTCCTCCAGGGCACGCAGCTTATTCGGAATCACGTTCCTCCGCAGACCAAAGAACCGGACCCAGAGCTCTTTGGTGGGCCACAAGCCGATGTATCCCTCTATGGCGGATACGAAGGAAGAGAGGGATGTGATGGCATTCGCTGGAAGATGGTGAGGTTGGAGTTCGTAGATGTTGATGAAGTCATGGAAGAAATCACTCACTGGCAGGCCGAAGCCACGCTGGAAGTGGGATAGGAAGACCACAAACTCACCCAGATTGGGTGAGGGAGCGAGCTCCTCGGAGGCAAGGCGAGCAATCATGCCCTCGAGGATGCGGCGGGTGCGGTAGAGCCAATCCAGGTCATCCTAGCACACCCAGGAACCGGACCAGCCACCGCGCCCCAGATTTTCGCCCTCCTCCTCCATCTCTTCTTCTCCAACGACGGCGAGCTCCTCCTCAGTCATTTCTAGGTCACTGTCCTCACCGTCCAGTTCGGAGGTAGGGGGCAGAGGCTTGGATTGGCACGGACCCGTGATGTTGAAGCAACGCGGGAGCGGCAGCGAGGCTAGTGCGAAAAAGGCACGGTGCGGCGGCGGCGCTGCAGAGAAGATGCGGCAGCGGCGACGCTGTTGCAAGGAAGAAGAAGATGCAGGTGGGCAGAGGGGCGCGAGAAGTGGGAAAACCACCAAGGGACGCGCCCCCTCCCCTATTTAACCATGCCCCGGCAGTGGCTAGTGGGATGGCGTTGTGCATCGAGGCCACACGGTGTGGCTGTGTATCAGCCGGATGAGCTAATCAGAGGCAAGCCACAGGAAGGGCCATAGGAAACAGGGGATCCCACGACGCGACGTGGTGATACAGTTAGCGAGGAGGCAGTCGCGACGTGACGTTTGCAGCAGTAACCCCTGACAATAAGTGTAGTTACTGGTGCATGCCCTTAAAATGAGGCAAGATAATGATTACCCTCCACGTGGGACGTGGGGAAGTGTACGAGAGAAGGAAGGATAACCCGGAAAACCGAAGGGTAGCCCGGCCAGCGAGTGATGACTCGGAATGTGCCAAGGGAATTCTACGCCACGAAATCCGAGCTAAGTGGTAACTCAGAAAAGGGAGCACAAAGCTCAATAGATTGAACCTGTCATGGCCTTAGCAGCTAAGGTTGCTAAGACCGCACCAGCTTCGGGGACTAATGTTGGGGGGATACCCTCGGGTAGGGTCACTCCGGGGTATAGAGGCCGAGCCGAGGTACGGCAAGGTTAAAGCGTAAGCTGGCCGGGTTACCTCAAGGCAGGACGACTTACGGAGTAACCCGGACAGGACGATGTCCACCTGACTATGTCCCGACCAACATATGTTGTATGCCGACGGGCTATTTGTAATTTGTATGCAGGTACCCATGGGGCCGGATCATACCAGGCTTGCAAGAGAAGGAAGGTATCTCACTGGTCAAAAGGTGACCTCTATGCCTAGAAGCGTGAACGAAGCAAACAGAGGGAGGGACCAACAAGGCGAGGCCGACAAAGGTGACGCACCCTATGTCAGATGACGCTGGCGCCGCAGAGGCTTACGTTGCCTCTACATGGCTTACAATGGAAAAAGGAGACCCGGTCAGTTTGCTATTTTGGGAAGAGGCATATTCCCTGGAATATTCCTCCACGTATGCCCTAACTAGTGTCCTGGCCTCCCCTTTATAAGGAGCGCCATGACCTCAATAGAGGGGGATCGCGGGTTGGTGGCCTGCGCGTGAGTAGTTGGTTCATTGAGGTAGTGGTGAGAGTAAGAGAGCTTCTTCTTCCTCCTCTCCCCAATACAGATCAAGGAGCATCTGTAACCTTGTGAACTTGGAGAATACAAACATCTGTGTGTGGAATCACCACACTATCCCTCCCTGGATTCCTCTAGTGCATATTGGCCCCACCTTTAGCCTATCCATTGCATATGCCGTGACACCACCATGATATGTGCTTCGACGACTCCTTCGTCTACCACGGGGCCGAAGCGGGATTTGTCATTGTGTATCCTTCCAGGGAGGAACTCAAGTACGCGGCCCACCTTGACTTCAAGGATGAAGAGAAAAGCTCCAAAAATGTGGCAGAATATGAAGCCCTTCTTGCGGGGCTATGAGCTGCTACCGGCCTTGGCATAAAACGGATGGTGGTGCGAGGTGACTCGCAACTGGTGGTCAACCAAGTCATCAAGGAATACGACTGCCCGCAAATGTGGGCCTATGTTGACGAAGTGAGGTGGTTAGAGTGTTGCTTCTGTGGGCTACAGCTAGAGCACATTCCACAAGGGGACAACTTTGTTGCGGATGAGATTTCCAAGCTCATTGCGCAAGGAGGGCCAGTTCCTCCCGGGGTCTTCCTTGAGAGGTTGACAAAACCTTATGTGTCTGTTTCACCCGGGAACGGAGCCCTTCTTGTCAACCCCGCAAGGACCGATGGGAAAGGGAAGCCTCGAAAGGGTCAGGCCGTGATGCTGTAATGCCCTAGTTTTAGTTAATCTTTAATTAGGATTGTTTGTGCATTTATGAGCATAATTCTTCAAAAATGCATGCAAGAAAGAAGAACTAATCCAAAATCCTAACCCTAGCTATTTTCCCCCTCGCTAAAACGAATTCAAAATGGTTTTGAATTTTGAAAACCACCAAAAGTGTGGCGCCCAAATGGTTTCAAGGGCCCCTACAAAATTTTCCATATTTTACAAATCCTCTGGTATTTTCAAACAGCTCCAAAACAGAAAGAATTTGAAAATACAAAAGAGAAAATAGGAAACAGAAAAAGAAAAAGAAAAAGATTTTGTTTAAAAAAAATACGCAGCAGAGCTCCCTGGGCCGCGACCCATCTCCCCTCTTCCCTATCTGGCTCCCATCGTGTAGCAGCCAGCAGCCCACCCGGCCCAAGTGCAGCCCGTCCCTGCCCCGTACCGGTTTGGCCTCCTCACCCCGTCGTCGTCTTCGTCCCCGACAGGGAAGCTCCTCGCTGTCGATGCGCCCGCCGTCCGCCGCCGCTGCGATGCGTGCCCTGCATCGAGATGCCTGCCACCGCCCCGGAGTGGAGATAAGACTGCCCTGGCGTGCCCTTTTTCCCTTGTTCCTCTCTTTCCCCCGAGTGCTTGCTCTCCCGCAAATTCCCCTCTGGCCAAAACCCTAGCTCCGGCCAGAGCTCACCTTTGCCATCGTTCCACACCTTCCCGTGCCCTGCAGACAACGCCAAAAGATCCGCCTCGCCGTGGGGATCCTCCTCGCCAACAGAATTGGCCACGGGCACCCGAAATCGAGCTCACCGTCCTCGGCGTCCCAATTCCGGCCGCCGCTCTCCGACACTAATTCAGGCGCCCTCCGACCTCGCATTCTCTTCTCGACCCCTGCTTTGCAATCCAGGTGAGCTCACCGTACGAAAGGACCTCTCCACCGTCTTCCTTCCCCTCTGTGCCGCCATCACGCCGTGCGCCTGGAGCCGCTGCCGCTTGGCCTCCTCGCCGACCAAGCTCCGGTGACCGAAATCCAGCGGCGCCATTATGTTTAGGCTCCCTGCCGCTTTAGGGTTACATTTCAACTCTAAATAACTTGTCATATCATCATCCTTGCTTGAGCATTGCATCGATGCCCTCTGTTGATTGTTGTTTCCCCCTTTCTTTTTGTTGTTTGCTTCTTCCCGATTGAATACGATATCGAGATCAAGACCGAAGACCGAGATCAACACCATTGAAGACCGACGAACAATACTTGACCAACTATAATCAAGTCAAGCACAAGGCATCCAAAGATCTATATCTTGGTATCAACAAACAAGGAAAGCATAGCCCCACACATGATATAATCCCATGCTTTCAAAGTATTTTATTCTTGCCATGTGCATACGATTCCACTGTGGTCTTTTATCGATAGATAGAGTATCCTATCTATTGCATTACTCCCTTTGAGATTATATTACCCAATCCACTACTCCTAGCATAACTAGGTTTGGCTTGTGTGCACTGCTAGAGCTTTTATCTGTGTCTTTCTTAGCCATGCATAGCTATCAATGATGGTTCATCCAGATGGTGTACCAAATGCAGAGAATCTAGTATGGTAGGAGAATGAGGTATACTGATAAGGTAGGATCAGTGGTAAAGGTTAAACATGCTAAGGCTTGTATGGGAGGCCATGGTGGGATGTGGTTTTTATAGTCCCATGCTCGCCACCACTAGGAACCGAGTTCTTGCCTTTGGACCAAGACGAGCGTATAGCCACCCAGGGCTTGGGCACCCCTCCGCTGATTAAATTTCCTAGTAGATTCCATGAGTCACATAGTTCGGGCTTTCCATTTGGCATACGCATCGAAAATGTTTTCGAAAGAGGAGGTGAAGGAGGTGCATCATAACAGGTAGGTAAGCGCGGTCGAGGTTGCTTGGGGTGGATGGAGTCCCTGGTAAACCAACCTTGCCCACATCTCTAGGGACCGACTTTGGGATTTGACCTGTTAAGGCGGAACCATCCTTAGGGCGTGACTCGTGGTCTCGGCGAAAGAAAGGTAAAGGTCGTGGCCAACCACTGTCTACCGACCTACCAAGTAAGAGGGCTAATGATCTGGCATTAAGAGTTGGTTGGTACGTGTGGGTAAAGTTGTGCACCCCTGCAGGGTTAAATATTTTCGAAAAGCCGTGTTCATGGTTATGAACGCTTGGTGACCGAATTCTAAGATCATCGAGAACATTAACCAAATCGTAAAACTTGGAGGTTTCAACCTGTGCTTAAGGATGATTCCTCTTGGGTACGAGGGGGTGATCCTAGTTGTGAGATGAGGACTACTTTGGTGGATATCAGGATGATGATCAATTGTTTGTAGATGTCGCTCTCTTATCCCCTTTTAAAATATTCTAATTAGACGAGCTTCTTCTCTCTCTTGTTTTATAAACAAAGATGGATTTATGCAAAATAACCCCACCAGCCATAAGTCTTGCGGAGTACACCTTGTACTCACCCATGCTTTGTTGATACTTTTGTAGCAGAGTAAGTGTTCCTTGAAGACGAGTTTCGTACGACATCGACACTGATGAGTAGCTTGGGGTTCCCGGCTGGCAGCCTGGAATCTATGGGCTGGGACGTTATCGTTATGCTTTAGGCCTCTTAGGCCATTTATTAAGTTTGCTATACTTAATAGCATAATTTGCCTTCCGTTGTTTGATGTTTGTGGTAAGTGACCTCTGCTTTTAATATTTTCGTCCTTCGCTCAGTTATGAGCTTGCTGTAATAATTTTTGTGTCGCAGGGTTACTGTTGTGTTACCGATTTCTCACTGGATATCCTCGAGCTCTAGGTTAAGCTTATGTCAGGCTAAGGTCTGGGATTTGTTTAACCCTGATCCCAGGGGTGTCATAGATGCCCGTCAGGGACTCGATCCAGGAGAAGCATGTGGTGGCGGTGGTCAAAGTCGCCTCTCCATCCTGGGTGGCTGAGATCCTTCGCTACCTCAAAAACCTGGACTTACCTGAGGAGGACAAGCAGGACGATCGCATTGTCTGATAGGCCACCATGTACTATCTCATTGATAATAAGCTGTACCACAAGAGGGAATGTGGGGTCATACTCCGCTACATTTCAAGAGAACAAGGGCAAGCACTATTGGCCGACATCCATGAGGGAACCTTTGCAAACCACGTTGCCTCACAAGCACTGGGTGGAAAGGCCTTCCAGCAAGGCTTTTAATAGCCTACGTCTCTGGCCGACGCGGAGCACTTGGTTCGCTCATGCAATGACTGCCAATTTCATGCCAAGAACATCTAGTAGCCCACACAAGCTTTGAAAACGATCCCAGCCTCATGGCCGTTCGTGACTTGGGGGTTGGACATTGTCGGGAAGTTTCCCAGTGTAGTCGGAGGGTATGAATATTTGATGGTGGCAGTTGACAAGTTCACCAAGTGGGTGGAAGTGGAGCCGGTATGGACAATAACTGCGCTGGCAGACATAAAGTTCATCAGAGGAATTGTTTGCTGTTTCGGGGTGCCTCACAATATCATTACCGATCATGGCACGCACTCCACCAGTAAGTCCTTCAAGGCGTACTGTGAGGAGATAAGCACCAAGATTTGCTATGCCTTTGTCGCCCATCCAAGGGGCAACAGACAGGTGGAGCTCGCAAATGCGGAGGTACTTCAGGGGCTTTGAACTAGAACGTTTGGCCGTTTCAAGATGAGCAGAAAGAACTGGATTGAAGAACTCCCAACTATCATGTGGGCCCTGCGGACGACACCCAACTAGGAAACCGGAGAGACGCCCTTCTCCCTTATCTACGGGGCGGACGTTGTGCTGCCAACAGAGCTCAGATATGGATCCTAGCAGGTTCACGCATACGACGACGCCATCCAGCATACAGAAAGGATCGACATTGTCAACTGGCTGGAAGAGGTACATCACCGAGCAGCAGTGCGACAAGCCCGTTACCAACAAATTTTACGTCGGTATCACAACCGACGGGTTTGCCTTCGTGAACTGGAGCCTGGGGACCTAGTCCTTAGGAGAAGGCTATATACCAAGGGAATGAACAAACTTTTTCCTAAGTGGGAGGGGTCTTTCCAGGTAGCACACATAACCAGACCCAATGCACTCCGACTGGAATATGAGGATGACCAGCCCATGCCGAATTCCTAGAATATCGAGCACCTGGGTAAGTACCACCTCCGCAAATTCTACCCCTAAAACAACTAACCATCTGAACCACTGTTCTGTTCACGACCTTTTTTTAAAAGCCTGGGAACAGGAGTTTTCCTCGAAACATCAGTGAATTACGTGAGCACGACAGCTAGGCCCAAAGAAGGTGCCGTGGTGGTCATATAAGCCGTCGTAGACAGCCTGGGAAGAGGAGTTTTATCGACAAAATTGGTGTATTACGTGCGCACGACAACCAGGCCCATAGAAGGTGTCCTGGTGGTCATATAAGCCGCCATTGAAAGCCCGATAACAAGAGTTTTCTCGGCAAATGCGATAGTACGGTGTTATGGGGTCTGGCCAACCCAGTGTAAACCGCTGTAACCTAGAGGCAATGCCTCGCTCCTATAAATAACAAGAATCCACAGTCAGAACCTCCTAGAGCTGGAACATCTGAGAACCTTCTCATTTAATACCTTGCAACGGTGCAGGGAGTAATTTAAGTTGAGTGTGCACACATGGCTGGGTGCGGGGCACGCCTCGATACACCCCGCTTGTTGTGCCCCCACTCAACTCCAACCTTCCTGTTTCCACTGAGGGAGTTGTCTTATCAAGGATCGAGATGCATCCTAGTGGCACGTGACACACTTCTTTATTTTAAAGAAGAAGGAAGGAAAGAAGGGAGAAAATGAAACTTTCTTGGCGTAATAAGAGGTAAAAAGGTAAAAAAATCATTATTACAGACTGATGGCACAACAAGGGTGTCCGTTTTAGGGAAATTAAGGAGAAAAAGGGGAAGCACGCACTAAAAATCACGTGTCACGCTTCATCCTAGCTACTATGGCGGGGCAACAACTTTCTCTGCCCGAAACTACCCCAACCCGTTGTCAAAGGGCTCCATTAGCTCTAAGAAGGGGAAGCTTGGTGCCAAAGTGTACATGTGAGGGAGGATGAGCTTGGCAGTGTCTGCTGCAACGTGTCCACCATCCACCTGAAGCACCTCATCCACCCTCGGGGACAGGGACTAGAGCTCTGTCACCAGGCGATCGAAGAACAGAATGAGGGTCGAGACATCCATCCCATCCAAGACTGCTGGCTGCATGTCCATCATGTGCATTGGGATCAAAGCAATGTGTGTGACACCGGCCAGTGCACCAGTCTCAGCATGGTAGAGCGACAAAAGCTTGTTTAGCCCACTGGCACGGTTGAGGCGCTCGACCTAGGCATCATCCCGCGCCTTGCGAAGGTATGCAATCTGGTGGCCGCCACGTGATGCGCTCATCAGAGTGCCTGGTGGACTCAAGAATCTCATCAAGACGCTTCTGGAGAAACGCCTCCCGAGCGGTGGCTTGCTGCTCAGGATCTTTTGGCACAAAGTTTCCTGCCGCTCCGCCGCACTGATGGCCGCGCTAGTATAGCAGCGCCTTATCTCTTGAAGTTGAGATGAGGTGTCGTGGTATTGCCGATGAGTACGCCATGGAGGGGTCCTCACAATGTGTGTTTAGAGATGTGGGGTAAGGTGGAGAGTTGGCGGGTACGAGGTAATGTAGCTTATCCAGGTTCAAGTCCAACAAAGGTGGCAGAACTCTACTCTAGCTATAAATCACAATAATGGAAATACACCGAGTTACAGAGATAGGTTCGCTGTGCGAGGTGTTGCTCGTTGTATGTAGAAATGTAAGAGGTTGTGCCCTAAAGGCTCCCACAGGTCTGGCTTATAAAGGCACCAGAACCTAGGGTTTACAGGGAAAGGTCCTTGCTGGACAAGGTAAAGAGTCCTGCACTAATATGAACTAGTCTTTCGTGTCTTGCACTGCAAGGATTCGAGTATGTCGGTGACTCCTGCGTAGCCTTCCTTTATCCGGCATGGGCCTCCCTTCTAGATCCGTCTAACTGGGCCGCCCAGCAGGCCATAGGCCTTGCTAGCAACTATGGGCCACCCGGGTTAGCCGGATTGGTGACATGCTATGAGGATACCCATTTAGCATATCCCCAACAGTAGCCCCCGGAGGACTTTGAAATCTTGCGTTGTCTTGCCCATTGATCTTTGAATACTCTGTTTAGGTGATGCCGGTAATTCGTCAAATAATATCTCAAAGGTCTCCCAAAGAACCCTGGAATCCTCTTCATCTTTGCAATGTAGCCAGAGATTCCTTGAGTCTTTGTTTCTAGAGCCGGATATTCTCCACCTTCGATGGAATCTTCAGATGTGACACTTCATTGCAACTATCAGGAGAATGACGTAGGGTGCAGCCTACGCAACCTCGACAGTCACAGAGAACAGAGAATTAATCATCAACTATTTTCACGTGCCCGAAATCCGAAATGGCGAAGCGGAAATAATGGAGGACATGGCGAAATTACTGCACACGTTCGCCTCCATATCTACAACGCTCCATCCATTAGATCCCTTAGCGTGAATCTTGACGTGGGGTCTATATATTTTCACCACGGTCAGTTTATTTTCTTTTTACCCACATTCGCTTCCTCGTCTTCGTCTTCCTCTAGTCGTGCACCCATTTGAGGTCCTCTTCGAAAACCCTAGACAGAGCCCTCTTCTTCTCCTACTTCTCCCTCATAACAATGGCCTCCAGCAGATCCATTCCTTCAATAGCGATGACCCCTGAGGCTATTCCAGAGCCATCCCAAGGAGTAACTGTCTCGTCAGATGGGGTGGTTGTCCCTGTCATCACCATGGTGGAAACCACCGACAATGACCAAGAAAGAGGGGCGCTAGAAGCTGCTAAAGAAGACAACGACTCCCACAAGGGGTGTGGAGGGGCTCTGACCTCACTGCTAAAGATCTGTAAGAACTGGTCACCGAGGGGTATCTCCCCGCGGCAAAGGAGTTGGTCTGGTGGGCGGCGCTGGCCGGCGAGGTGGTTCCTTCGCCCTAAGCCGGAGAGAAGGTGTACCTCAAGGCCCAACTGGTATGAGGCGTAAGCCTGCCAGTCTTGGACTTCTTCCTGGACGTTCTCCGACACTTCCGGGCACTTCCCCACAATCTCTCTCCCAACAGCATATTAGTCCTTAACAACTTCGTAGATCCGTGCGAAGGATTCCTAGGCATCAAACCTAGGTTAGATCTATTCGTTTACTTTTTACCGTCAAGAGAGAGTCCGTAGAGTCCAAGGACGAATTGCGCATTTGTGTAACCATTAGCTTCAAGATCTGGCCTAGCCATCGCTTCCCCGACATCGTAGGGTATGAGTCATGCAAGAACTGGCAGCACACGTATTTCTACAGCCCAGATATTCCCCTGCCTAACCGCCTTGAGATTTATCCCGACTTTGTCGATGGAGCTGCCGCTGAGGTGCCCGCATGGCGGACTCCAGCCTCCCTTCCCTGGACGACGAGGCCAACCGCGCCGTAAGGCAGATTGAATGGCTCATGGATGGAGGTTTGACCAGCTTGGACCTAGCCATGTGCTGGTTTGTTAGGCAAATCCAACCTCTGCAGCATCACGCAGAGTTGATGTGTAAGTACACTCAAGATAGGAGGGATCCCATGCGAATTTCGCGGGATAACTTCTCCACTGACTCCGTCAAACTCCTGCTTAAGGACATCGTCAAGGTGAAGGACAGGAAGCACGACTTCAGGATCACCTATGACATGTTCGATTGTGACACATGCCTAGAGGTAACTTTTGTTTCCTTTGTTGCTCGTTATATAATCTAAGGTTTTTCCGACTTGAAGTTGACAATCTAACACTCCTCTATATCCCAGATGGCGACCTTGGCGGCGGATCAGATGGCCACCCACGTCTATGATCCCAAGCTAAAGGATATCCAAGTGGTGTCCGACGACGACACCCCCAAGGATCAGCTAGCTCCGGTAGCACGAAAGCAGAAGAGCTCCACCTCTAACACTGCTGCCGAGGCCAAGAAGATGAAGAGATCGGAGAGTGGAGTCTCCAGATGATCCACCACCACCTTAGAGGTGGAGAATAAGAAGTCCACCGGCATTCCCCTCGCCAAGGCTCCTACCGTGAAGTAAGTGTTTTCATTCTCCGGCTTGTACTTTTCAGCTCATACCTTTTTTCAACTCTTGTACTTATACTTTGTATGTTTCAGGAGGAAAGCCGATGTTAATTTGGAGAGATCCTCCAGAGATGCTGGAGGGTCAAAAAATATTTGTGACAAGCTGACCAGATATGTGGCCTCCAAGCCCTCTCCCACTACTGCTCCCCCTAATCCTGCTGCCAAGCCTTCTGCTGGCCCCGGTTGGCCTTCGTCCCATGTCATCCCTGAGATCTCCACCATGGAGACAGATGTTAATCCAATCCTTGATATCTCAGGCTCCATCGAGGCAGACGTTGTTCCCAGCGGCCAAGCGACGCAGGAGAGCACTTCCTCCAAAGTGGATGAAGCTCTGGCTAAGGATCCCACTGAGAAAAGGAAGCAGGTGGTGGAAGAGGCAGAGGAGGAAGCAACGGTCAAGGCAGGAGCCTCTAAGCCATCATCTGTTCTGAAGACACAACAGGCGGCTACGGCATCATCCATGCCTCTGGCTTCAACATGTCCTTTGGCTGCAACACCTCCGACATTGTGCCTAGATGACCTCATTGCGCAGGCAGTTGCCATGTATAACAGTGCCGGCATCTTCCACACCACATATGCCAATCTGGCCAACAATCTCAAGCTTATTGCCATTATAAGTCTTTTGAACTTCACTTCTTTTATTTTACATAGTATATCCCTCTGTAGCCCCCCGAGCTCTTAGGTGGATAAACAAAGGTTATTGGCCTGAGTGCTCCAAAGAACTTTAAGAGTAGAACTTGATAGTGTAGCCCCCAAGCGTCTAGGTGGAAACTTAGAAGAGTTTCGGCTAGATGCTCTAAGAGTAGCATACTTGCTGATTAAAATCTTGTGCTGTAGACCCCGAGCGTGTAGTTGAAACCATATAGTTCCGACTAGATGCTCTAGAGAAACTAAGCATGCTTGTTCATTACAGAATGAGAATAGGTGGAGGATCACATCCAATGAGAGGTTTGCTGCTTTGCGGAAGGAGCTGGACCTTGAACAGGGGTAAAACAGCCTTCTTGGAGGAACATATCAAAAATAGCCAGAGTCTGTTTCTTGTAACAACTCCTTGCTTTCCCTCATGGATTCAATTCTGCCGTCTTCTCATAGTACTTTCTAATTTCTGTCTTACAGAAGCCATTGCCAAGGCCAAGAGCATCGTCGAGCAATCCAAGCATATCTAGGAGCTCGATGATGAGAACAAAATTTTGAAGAAAGACCTGGCCGACGCCGTCAAGGGCCATGAGGAGGCGATGAAGGTGTTGCAAGAATCAACTGACACGGAGATGCAGCGCCTGAGTGAAAAAATTGCACAATTCAAGGAGAAGAACCAAGCTACCAAAGAACAGAATGTGAGGAACCTTGAGGTGTATAAGACAATCCAGAAGGAGCGGGATGTCTTGGCAAAGACATGCAAGTAAGCAAATATGAGCATCTTCTATAACCTTTCTCCATCTTGGTCAATTCCGTACTTTGGATAACCATTTGATTTGTTTGTACTCTTGGTCCTTGTATCTTGTGCAAACCATAACTCCCATTGGCTTGGCCAACTTGGGTGAAGGTTCTCCAGATCCCAAGGCACGCATGATTATTGCTGGCAACTTCGTTAGCACTGCCATTGCCGAGGCCAAGGAGATAGCCTAGCCTGTAGGGATTAACACCAAGGCGGCAGACTCAGTGGCCAAGTACGTGGAAATCCTGTGCTCGAGCTCCCGAGAAAGTCATGGACTGGAAGGCCTCTTGCAACCGGGCTGGTGTTAGGATGACCCTGTCCTTGGTCAAGGCACATTACGACAATGCCGACATCGACCTGGTGACCTCTAGCTTTCCCAAGCTAGATGAGGAAGGGAAGGAAATCGATAGTGATGCTATTTGGAATTCCCTCTCTGGCTTCGACACCAGGATTGCCAGAATGGCCAATGCATATGACTTTGTGCCTGCCGAGATCCTTGATGAAGACATGGCCTCGTCTAAGTCTAGCCCATCTCCCTCCGAGTTTGACGAGCTCTCCCGGCCTGGCTCTCCTGATGATGCCACCATGAAGCACCCTGTAGCAGAGCCATGAAAAACAATGTTTGTATTCAATGTATCTCTGCAAAGTGTATGCAGAAAAACTTATGTGTTGCTAAGGGGGAAAAACTTGTACTCAAGTTTCCTGCTACTTATCTATTTCCTGCATGTGTATATATTTTTTAAGCAAGTGCTGGCTTATCCATTATTCTGGTTCGTATGCTTGACCTTTTGTGAGACGAAAGACTAGCAGCACAGAACTATGCCCTTAGGTGATGATGCTTAATAGCACCATCAAGAACCTAAGAGCAAAATCGCCAGCTTTGAGTGCCGAGAAGTCACTACTCCAGAATCCACATAAAAACTTCAGAAAATGTATAGACCAGAAAACTTAAGCTAACGCCTGTAGGCAGAATTTTCACAAGTGCAAATGCAAATTTGCACATAAAGGGTTTATATGATCCAAAAATGAACAACTAAAGGAAGTAAAAGACTCATATAATATGAACCAAATGCTTTATTTCATTGATCATATACGAAACTTATTACATGATGTAAATGTGCTAAGTGTAAAAGGGACGTAGTTGTGCTATGTTCCATGACCGATCTGTCTCCGCTTAATCACCATCAGAGTCACGTTGCTTGCGCTTGCGATTTTTGGCCTATCCTTCAACTCGCAAATATCGACGAGGTAATAGAAACCATTTAGCAATGCTTTGCTTATGACGAACGGTCCATCCCAAGGTGGGGATAGTTTGTGTGATTTCTCCTGCTTGAGCCTAAGCACCAGATCCTCTTCTTTAAACGAGCGATGCTTTACACGGAAACTATGGTAGCCATGCAGCTTCTGCTGTTAGATGGCAGATCTCTGGCATGCCAGCGCGTTCTATTCTTCAAGTAAGTCCAAAGATAGGCGTCTGGATTCTTTAGCGCCATCCTCCTTATAGGTAGCAACTCTTGGTGCATCATGGAGGATGTTGGATGGAAGGACGGCTTTCTGCTCAATAAACCATGAAGAAACGAGTCAAGCCGGTGGATCTGTTGGGTGTTGTTCGTAAACTCCACAAGACAGATGGTAATTCCTCCTCCCACGCTCTAGCTGCTCTATGTAGCGGTGCCTCTAAGCATGGTTTGATTCCTTACAGAATTAGTCCATTGGCCATTTCAACTTGCCCATTGGACTGTGGGTGTGCCACAGATGCTAGGTCAAGGCGGATGCCTTTTTCATGACGGTACTCCTCAACTTCTCCGAGAGACAAATTTCTTCCATTGTCGGTGATGATGCTATGTGGCAGACCAAATCTCACCACTATATCCCGGACAAATTTTAGGGTTGTTGCCCCATCAAGCTTTCTAATGGGTTTAGCTTCAATACATTTTGTGAATTTATCCACTACTACAAGCAAGTGTGTAAATCAACAGGGTGCTGTATGCAAAGGTCCCACCATGTCCATGCCCCAGACTGCAAATGTCCAAGTTATTGGTATTGTTTGCAATTCTTCAGCTGGGACACTTGGTTGGCTTGCATAGAAATGACACCCAAGGCATGTTTGTACCAACTTGTCAGCGTCCTCCTTGGCAGTTAGCCAGTAGAATCCTTGACGGAAGGCCTTGTCCACTAACGATCGGGGAGTAGCGTGATTCCCAAAATCTCCAAGATGTATTTCTCTAAGGATTTCAATACCTTGTTGCTGGGAGACGCATCGAAGGAAAACTCCCGTGGTACTTCTTTTGTCTAGCTAGCCATCAATGATGTCGTAGCCTTTTGCTCTGCGTATTATTTATCGGCTTTCAACTTCGTCGGCAGGCAAAGTTCCGTCTTGTAGATAGTCCACGAACGGTTTCATCCAAGCCGGAGAGGTCACTATTACTATATTAACAAATGAATCCACTCTATCCGGGTTGTCGTGGTCCGCTCCCTTCACGGATGGGGTCCATAAATGCTCCAAGAAAATGCCAGGCGGAATTGGTAGACGAGGCGATCCAAGCTTTCACAGCAGATTTGTCGCCACATTTTCGTCCCTTTTGACATACTTGACTTCGTAGTCGTCGAAGCACTTGGCTATTTCGTCTACTTCGTCTTGATATGCCGCCATCATAGGGTTCCGCACGTTCCAGGTGCCAGCTACTTGCTGGGCACCCAAGTCGGAATCTCCACAGCAAACTATGCGCTTGATGCCAATATCTTTAGCCACGCGTAGTCCGTGAATGAGGGCATCATACTCCACCATGTTATTGGTAGCATTGAAGTGAATCTGCAGGACATATTGCAATTTTTCTCCTGTTGGTGATTGCAATAATACACCAGCCCCCGAGCCGTTGAGTAGATTTGATCCGTCAAAGTGCATGACCCAATATTCTATCTCTAGCATAGAAGTGTCTTCTGGCAGTTCTATCCAATCTGGAATAAAATCCACTAATGCTTGTGATTTGATAGCGTCAGTCTCTTGTAGGTGATTTCAAAGGTGGCAAGTTCAATGCCCCACTTTGCCACTCTTCCTGTAGCGTCGCTGTTGTTGATGATGTCGGACAGTGGAGCTTTGCTTACCACTGTGATAGGGTGCTCCTGGAAATAATGCCTTAGCTTGCGCGAAGCAAGGAAAACTCCATAAGCTATCTTTTGGTAGTGCGGGTAATGCTGTTTGGATTCCGTTAAGACCTCACTTACATAGTAAACGGGTCGCTGAACTCCGTATTCGTGCATTGGTTCCTTGCGTTCCACCACGATGATGATGCTGATTACTCGGTTGGTTGCCGCCATGTATACTAACATAGGCTCCCTTGACACCGGTGCTGCAAGTATTGGTGGGAAGAGAGTATTCTCTTCAACTCCTGAAGTGTTACATCAGCCTTGTCCGTCGATGTGAATTTGTCCGCCTTCTTGAGAAACTTGTAGAGCGGCATAGCCTTCTCACCAAGTTAGCTGATGAACCGGCTTACTGCTACTACGTAGCCTGTGAGCCTTTGTATGTCCTTCAGGCATGTCAGGTGTTTGATGTCGAGGATGGCCTTGATTTTCTCCGGGTTCACCTCAATTCCGCGATGCAAAACGATGAAACCCAACAATTTTCCGGAAGGAACCCCGAAGACGCACTTCTTGGGGTTCAGCATCATGTTGTATTTCCGGAGATTGTCAAAGGTTTCCTACAAGCCAGCGATAAGATCATTTGACATTACCGTGATGTCATCGATGTAAGCGTGTACGCTGCGACCTATTTGGTCATGCATGCAACATTGCATTGTCTGCTGGTAAGTAGCAACAACGATTTTCAACCCAAAGGGCATCATGATGTAGCAATACGTGTTGTACGGTTTGGTGAAAAAGTGGCCAGTTGGTCTGACTTTCGCATCCGTATTTGGTGGTAACCTGAGTAAGCATCGAGAAAACATAGAAGTTCCGAGCCAGTCGTCGTATCAATGACTTGGTCAATGCGAGGAAAAGCAAACGGATCCTTCGGACACACTTTGTTCAAGCCGGTGTAATCAACACACATTCTTAATTCATTGGTTCCTTTTTTGGGGAAAAGTACATGATTTGCTACCCATCGGGTGTGAATAGTTTCTCAGATAAAGCCATCCTTAAGTAACCTAGCTATTTCTTTGCCTATAGCCTTTTGTATTTCATCACCAAAGCATCGTAGAGTTTGCTTCACCGGTTGGCATTGGGATCAATCTTCAAGTTGTGCTCGACAAGTTCCCTAGGTACACCTTTCATGTCGGCAGGTTGCCAGGCGAAGATGTGCGTATTCTCACGGAGGAACTTGACGAGTGTGCTTTCCTATTTGGGATCTATGTCCGTGCCAATGGCGGTGCTCTTGGAGGACTCCCCTTCAACAAGCTCCACCTGATGGCGGCCTTGAATGCGGGTTCGACATCAGTGATCTGCTTCTTCGAAGCTGGCATTGATATGTTGCTAACGTATCCATAATTTTTGATGTTCCATGCTTGGTTTTATCTACTTTCTTATATTTTGTTCCAACTTTGGAGTACTTTCTATACACTTTCTTGGACTAACCTATTAACAAGATGGCACAGTGCTAGTTTCCTGTTTTCTGCTGTTTTTGGTTCCAGGAAAGTCAGAAAATTAATATTCTCGGAATTGGACCAGACAAAAGCCAAAGTCGTTATTTTCTCGGAAGACTCACGGAGCCAGAAGATGAGACGGAGAGGGTGTCAACACCTGGATTTTTAATCCCAGATGCCCGTTATGCCATACCTCGCAATCCCAGGATTATCATTTTTGCGAGACATAACAAATTGGATATCACAGTACATCATCCATTACAAACCATACATAAGGTTCTTACACAAATAAGGATCTCATGATCCAGTCTTAATACAACAAGCAGCGGAAATAAAAGATAGCGTAGTAGTGGGGTCCATCTTCAGGGGCACATGCAATGCTGACGAAGGCAGATAGTCCTAGTTATCATAGTCGTCCTGCTGACGATCCTCTTGATAGTATCCTTCATAGTCTGGCCATGATAATAGCCAGGGACAAAAGCCATGAGTACTCTTTAAGTACTCGCACACTACCACTAACAAGTATTATAAATCTAAGTTAAAATGCTAACTCTATGTTTAACTACCAAGTTAAGTTTGAAACCTAAGCTAAGTTCTGAAGCAAAGAAAGATAAAGTAAAGTCCAAAAATCACTTAAGTTGGGAAGCTATTGTCATAAACACAACCCTGTTGTGGTCAAGTCAAGATTCATCATTCTTTTCCAAGTATTTAGAAAACATCTGACAACGAAACAGTATGGCCATTCCAACTGTCCATAACGGCGGACGCGGCTATTCGAATAGTTTGACACTCTGCAGAGGTGGTACACTTTCACCACAAGATTCGATACATCTGTCAGGGATAACCCTGAATCATCATACTTAGTATGCAGATAATCAAACATAACCTTCCCTTTACACACCCTAGTATAAGCACCTCTCCTATGAGCATGGCCTCCCAACCATGACCATCAATCATCTTGGGCACTGCATAGGTGCACAACATTGAGAGGTAGCCTCAGCTCAAACCTCTCCCGTGAGGGAACTAATACTAATGCGTATAAATTTCCAGCTAAGCCTTACCCAATTCAGGTAATGTGGTTGTACGCTAAATTTGGAATGGTATCGCATCCGAATCCAACCATCAGTTTTATAAAAGGGTTAAGGCTCATGCCTCAACATTTTCATCAACATCAATCCTTTGTGTTTATCAACACATGTCAAAACATCTCAATATAATGACTCATCATTCCAAGGTTTTCATAATTCATTTTCACCAAGTGTTCCCATCTAAAGTGACTCAAGTTTTTGATCTACTCTAACTACTAAGTTAAGAGTGTTCACTAAGGTGAAAAAGATGGGTTCAATCTCATGCCATAGAATGACATCTAAAGGGTCCTAAATAGGTCAAGTTTTATACTTTTTATGCTACCTTCAAAACAAGTAAAGAACTTGGTGTAAACTAAGGGAGTAAATCTTGTAACTAAGACTTGGAGTACTAATAGCCAAAAGGGAGTGTGATCAAAGCATGCTTAAGGCATCTTTGCTAAACCATCTAGTTTGATCCTAGCTTGTAAACACTAAACTTGCCAGTGCTAGCTTGCATTGCTAAAGGTGGCTGGCACTTAGATAGTGCTAGCTTGCTAATAGTAGCTTGCCTTGGTTGGTGCAGTGGTTGAAGTTTTCTTCTTCTTCTTGGTAGAACTCATCCTCCTCGAGAGCTTGGTCGGTACTATCGTCTATAAATTCATAGGGAGTGCACAATCACCAAACAATACTTAACTAGGATAAGTAGCATTCTAGGACACACATTTGATGATCTATTATCATCACAAGTATCACAAGTTTAATTCCATAGTTTAATTCTTTTTATTTTAGAAAAGTAATTTCTACTCATTGAAAAGTTAACTAAGATTTAATATTCAGCACTTAAGATATGGGATAATGTGGACACATGTCATCACCACACATCTTAACACATGGGAATGAGGATTAAAGGTTGGATCAATATTACTTTGGTTTAAGTTCATTATTTAATGATTTAAAGTGACTAGAAATGCCTATATAGCATTATTTTGGTACTAGTCCAAAGTCACTGCATGTAAACCTTAATATTATTACATATTTGGATAGATATGGTGAAATGTGATTTTTGAGAGTTGGAATCAACTCAAAAGCTAACTTGATTGATTTTATAAAAATGTTGCAAGTTGCAAAAGCTTATGTCTTCTTATTTTTATTGGGAGAGATCTATAACTCTAAATGAATTAAATCCAATCGGCTTGGGTAGATTACTTCCATACCTTTTAGGAAAAATTAGTTTCATGCAATTTGGATTTGTCAAACTCATAGAATTAAATTTTGAAATAGTGGACAGAAACTAGATTTAACTAACAAGAAAAATCCAGATTTGAATGTGTGGGCTAGCGCGGGAAAGGGAATGGGCCGGCCCAGTGGCGCTCCGCGGCGCGGGGCTCAGCTGACAGGAGGGTCCCGCTTGTCAGCGGAACTTAACACGCGAAACGGTACGCGCGCTGTGGACCGTAGGATTAGAAGCTAGATCTATGGCTGAGGGTCGTCGTCGACGACGAACAGGTCGCCGGCGAGCTCGAACCCTAGCGGCTCGGTGGGGGTCTGCTGGGGACGTACCAGGGCTCCAGCAGGGTCGGCGAGGCGGGCAAACGACGTGGAAGACGACGGCGAGGCGAGGCGTGGTCGCGGCAGAGCTTGGGGTGGTCGCAATCAACGGCGCCCTTCTCCTCCTGCCGCCGCTGCTCCGGCTCCAATTCTGGTGAGGCAGAGCTCGCCTTGCTCCGGCTAGAGGTGGGGGAGGTTCAGAGAGGTGAGGGGAGTGGAATGGTGTGGAGTGGAGAGGCTAGGGAGGGCTCCTTTTATAGGCCCGACGGTGAGACCGAGCGGGATGGGCGGTCGACGGTGGCGACATGGCTACAGCGACGTAGAGGCATGGCTGGGGGTGGCGATCGATGGGCGGTTCCCTGGCGGTGCTCTAGAACTTAAATGCGGCCGTAGGGGCGGTGGCACGCGGTCGGGGCGAGGTGGCGCTCTACGCGATAGAAGCGGTGGTGTCCACGGCGAGCGGTGGCTGTGAGGATTTGGGCGGTGAACGGGGATGTCTGGGGTGTTCTCCACGTCGAGGCGGAGCAGTGGGCGCGGGCTGGTGCCAAAGGGTGGTCTGTGCGAGCGGGGACAGGGCATGCTCTGGGGGTGGCGTCGGTATGCTCGACCTGCTCCGGGCGCGGCGGTTCCTGGCCGCTCTGCCCTCTGTCTCTATCCTGGGGCTGGTTGGGCGGTGGAGGTGGAACACAAGCAAGTTTCTAGACATGAGGAGAGAGGCTGGAGAGGGTTGCTGCTGCGAGTGCACTGTCGGCCGGCGAGGTGGTGCTCGGCATGGCATGGCAGTGCAGCTAGGGGGTAGGGGAGATGCTGGTTAGGCTCTGGTTAGATCAAGAGGGGACAAGGGGATTAAATGGGGATCAATTGGGGCCAAAACCCTGTAGTAAACAGTGAGCTAGGATTAGAGGAGAGATTATGCATGCCAAGTGTTTGATGAAATGGCTGCATGAAAGAAAGTTTTGAATTTTGGTTTCAAAATTTTTGAGTGATCTCCACTAGTGCTAGGTAGTCTCTGGTTGCAAGGGTTTTGAAAGTTGAGCTCAAAAAGATGGGTTTTGAAATAGGGGTGATCTATGCATATGCATTAGATTCAATTTTAAATTGTCATTTAAAACAGTTTACAGAATGTTTTTAGTAGATCAAAAGGTGGGCCTTGGTACCTCATTATGTGTACTAGCAAGGGGTGCAAAGATCAAGAATTGTTTCTGTTAAGTTTTGAGTACTAGGACTAGCCAAAGTAGGCATGAGATTTAAATTTGCCAAAATGACCATTCCTCCTTTTTAATTCTTTTTGGATTGATTTTCTTTAGGCAAAGTTTGGGAATGATGTAGATGATGTTTAAATCACCTAAGAAACATTTTACAAGCATTGGATCACTAAATCATGGCAATTCAAACAACTCCTATTTCAAATGCACACATATATGAATGCTTTTGTTTTAACTTTGAAAAAGTTTTTGTTAACCCCATTTTTGATTGATTTAATCTATGATAAACTTGGATTGAAGTTTTGGGATGTTACCATGTGGTGGCGCGGGCTAGCCTTGGCCATGCCACCAGGTGGTGTGGACCTGCTGGCCTCCCACCGACCTTGCCTCTTCGCCTATAAGTAGCCTCAAGATGCGAAAACCCTAAATCGTCAAGCCTCCAGCCACAAAAACTTCCGCAGCACCGCCGCCACCGAAGGGGAGATTCAGGGGACAAAAAGTCTCTGTTCTAGCACCCTGTCGGGACGGGGAAGTGCCCCCGGAGTCATCTCCATCGATCTCCACCGCCATCTCCATCGCCATTGCTGATTCCCATGATGAGGAGGGAGTAGTTCTTCCTCGAGGCTAAGTGTTCTACCGATAGCTATGTGTTCATCTCTCTCTCTATGAGTGATCATATTGTGATCATGAGCTTTGTAATCTATAGATCTACCTTGCTACTCAAGTGCTTTAATAGATCTCTGCTCTCCCCATGTGTGTGAAGTTGACAGTGTGCGCACCATGGTGGCACTTAGGCTAGAGATTACAATTACTTGTTACGAGTTATATTTGGAGTTCAATGTCTCTATGAAATTGTGGTGTTTGTTGGAACCATCTAGTGCTCAAGATGACATTGTGGGTTTATCTAGATGGGGAAAGCGAACTTTGAGGTGTGTTGTTATAGCCCTACCATGGATTAGAGTGTCCAACCGGAGAGTAGTTCAGAGTAGTATCATAAATAGAAGATATTTATATGAGAGTGTTCACTAGTGAAAGTATGATCCCTTGGCCTTTTTTGTAAGCATTGAAACACCATTTGCAATTTGATCTGTTACATGTTTGCTTGCTTCCATCTTTATTTCAGTTTGCCTTTAGTCTCTTCCACGCCAGCAAGCTATTTGCTGGCACCGTTACCACTTATAATTATCCATACCATTTGTATTTCACTATCTCTTCACTGATCTAGTGCACATATACACCTGACAAGTGTATTGGGTGTGTTGGGGACACAAGAGACTTCTTGTATCTTGATTGCTGGGTTGCTGGAGAGGGAATACCTTTGACCACTTCCTCCTTGAGTTCGATAAACCTTGGGTGATCCACTTAAGGGAAAACTTGCTACTGTTCTACAAACCTCTACACTTGGAGGCCCAACAACTGTCTATAAGAATATAAGTGCGTAGACATTAAGCTATTTTCTGGCGCCGTTGCCGGGAGGTAAGGTAAAAGGTACTCACATCCTCCGATGTGAGTGCTCAAAGTTATTTCCTTTAGATTCTACAATTTTGTCTTTTTGTTTCTTGTTTTCACTAGTTAGGCTTAATGGAAAACAACAACAAAGTTAGAGAGCTTTATAGTATTTATCTTGAGTTAGGACATGAAGTGTTTGAAGAGAAAATTAAAAAACCTATGGAACTTTATTTGTATGCTAATAGCAATGTTGTTAGTATGAATTCTTTGGACACCATTATTGCTAATTCTATGGAAAAGTCTATGTTTGGGGAAGCTAGTCTTTATGAAAATGATCTTTTTAGTTCCCCAGCTTTGGAAGATAGCTATTCTATTGCTTATGATGATACCAAACCTCCAATATATGATGATTACAATGATGAGTATGATAATTTCAGTCCACCTACTATTGATTAGAAAATTAATTATGACTACAATATGCCTCCTATATTTGATGATTATGGTGATGAGAATAATAATGATAGCTATTTTGTTTAGTTTGCTCCCACTACAATTTATAAGAATGACTATGTTTATGTGGAGAGTATTAATTCTTTTATGCATGTGGCTCATGATAAGAATGTTTTATGTGATAGTTATATTGTTAATTTTATTCATGATGCTACTGAAAGTTATTATGAGAGAGGTAAACATGGTTTTATGTATCTTGATAATATTAAGTTTCCCCTCTTTATGTTGAAATTTTTGAAGTTTCCTCATTTTTCTTTCCTATGCTTGTTTCTTTGTTCTTTCATGACTTGTTTCTTTACAAGATTCCTATGCATAGGAAGTGGGTTGGACTTAAATGTGCTTTGAATTTTCTTCTTGATGCTCTCTTTTACTTCAATTCATATTTCTTATGTGAGCTTCTTCTCAAACTATCATGCCTAACTTAAAGGTGTTAAAGAAAAGTACTTATTGGAAGATAACCCAAAAGTTTTAGATGAGTCTTGGGAGTTATTACGTCTATAATAACCGCTCTTTATCCTTTTTATTTGATTTTTGTGCCAAGAGTAACCTCTAATGAGAGAGAAGTAATGCTTGGGAAAGTTGATGTCCTAAAACAGATTTCTGTGCTTCACCGTAAAAATTCGTGTACAATCTCTGTACGTCCTTTTGAGGCATGAATTTTTGTGCTTCTGCCCCGGTTGTTATTTAACTTTGGTTAGTTCAACACTTTTTGATTTGAGCAACAGAAGGTCTTCTAAAAAATTCATCTTTACCTGCTGGTCTGTTTTGACAGATTTCTGCCTTTATTTGCATTTGCTTCTTGTTGGTTCCTTTTTGAGTTCTTTTGGGGAATTGAGCTTTTTGAGGGAAGTGCTACAGTAGCTTGTGTTTTAATGGAGGTTTTATTGGTGTTGGAACTTGACCTAAAGACCTATTATCTTGAGTGCACTAATGTTGCTAATAAAGATTGTGTGAAGTTTTGTATGAAGGAAAAATTTCAGGTGTATGGAAGGAATGAGTAATGAGATGAAGGATGGACTAAAGCTCAAGCTTGGGGATGCCACGCGTGTCACCCCAAGAAATATTTAAGAAGTACAAGCGGCAAAGCTTGGGGATGCCCAAGGCATTCCCTTCTTCATCAATAAAAATCCCAGGTTTCTTCCAAACACTTCATTTTTATTGTTTCATGCACAGTTGTGTTGTTCTCGGAGCGTCTTATTTTTCGTTTTCATTTTGGTTTTTCGTTTGCTTGGTTTTCTTAGTTTGCTGAATAAATTGGTTGGACCCCCTCTTTCATACATTGGTTTTCAAATAGTTTGGTTTGGATTGGAAAATAGTAGGAAAGTTCATGCTTAAGTGGTAAAAGGAGCTTGTTTTTGACTGTGGCCCATTCTTTGTCATGCCATGCTTGATATTGTTTTGGCTTTATGCTTAGTATTCTTTGCTTTAGCATGACTTGTTATAAACAATTGAGATTTCTTAATGTGCCTTTGAAGAATCATGCGTTGTTTTAGCATATTAAAGCATATTATTGTGGTATTCTCCTTTGATGCTTTATTTGGGTTGACTTGGCGCATGCTCACACCATGTTATGACTATCCCAAGTCACATAGACTTTATTATCCTTTAGTTTTCAACTTGTAGTATCACTTTATGCTTTGATTAATGATATTTTGTCGCTATGCATGATTATGGCCATTATTGCTCTCTTAGTTTGTCGCCCCCATTCTTTTGCTAGCCTCCATAACCAAGTATGAGTTCCACTCATGCATCCAACTTCTAAAACCAAGTTATTCCAAAGAGTACACCATACCTACCTATTAGCATATGCTATTCCAAGTATATTCATGTTTTTATCTACCTTCTAAATTAAACTTGTTATGAGAAAACTAGTGATTAAAGCTCTCACGAACTTGATGGCACACTTTACTTTTCTTGCCCTTAATAAACTTGAACCATTGTCGTCTATGTTGTATATGCTTGCACTTATTTGTTGGGGATTAGCAGAACCATGTTGTCATGGGGAACGCTTTCAACATTGCACTTGTACTTTGTACCTAGTTGATATCATGTTCTTTTGTCTATGGATGTCGTCAGTGTGAAATGAAAGGGGAGCTTGTAAGTCCATGGAGTTATGTATGTGTGTTAGAGAAACGCCTAGGCCACTTGTCTAATCCATGTTGTCATGGTGGAAACCTGCAGTGTAACCATAATGAGCTGTCTATGAAGCATTCTTCTTATAAAAAAAGAGTTAGATATTGAGAAAAAAGAGAAAAAGAAAAAAAGATATGAGAAAAGAGGAAAGAGAGAAAAAAGCACCATTTTCCCATGGTAAATAAGAAGATTGCTGAGATGCTTGTTGTCTGCTTGCCTTGTCATTTTGATATGTGGATTCTTTTGGATCATCGGGCAAGGGGTACCCCATTGGCGGTTCTCTATGATACACATGTACTGACGATGACAAGAACTTACTAGTGACCAAACTTGAGTAGCATGAGGAGCGGCCCTCGTATTCAAGGGACATGAGATTTCCAACTTATACTTCGTCAAGTATATACACCATAGTTTGTTCACTTTAACCTTAATCACTTCAAGATGCTTATGATAGGGGCAATGAGAGCTGAAAGCTAATAAGTACCATAATTTTTGGAAGCTCTTTATGAAACTTGAATCTCTGCTTCCTTCTATGACGGCCTTTCTTTTACTTTTATGTTGAGTCTCCACCTTCTATCTTTATGCACCTATTGAGAGAGCATAGTGTCCATTCTTAGTTTAATGTGCATTTTCCCAAGACTTGTTGATTGATGCATAACTTTGATATTGCTTGTTCTTAAATTATTTTTATCTAGTCACTCTTATAAACTTTGAAGGTGTCCTATGCATCTATGTTTGCTACTCTATGAGGGACAAGATGAATGCCACTATGCTATGTTTTCTTTATGTGAAACAAACAAACGTCTTGCAAAGCATTGTTGTTCATTAATATTTTGTTTGTACCTTTTCATGTTGCAACATAGTTGCTTTGTCTTATTGCTAGAACTTTATCTTTCATGTTATGATTGAAGTACTATGATCCCAGCTTTGAATGTTTTACAATTACTTTGATCAAGTTTATGATGGTGCATGTCACCTCAAAAATTATTTTTTCTTTTTATCACTTACCTACTCGAGGACGAGCGAGAGTTAATCTTGGAGATGTTGATATGTTCTAACGTATCCATAATTTTTGATGTTCCATGCTTGGTTTTATATACTTTCTTATGTTTTTTCCAAATTTGGAGTACTTTCTATACACTTTCTTGGACTAACCTATTAACAAGATGCCACAGTGCCAGTTGCCTGTTTTTTGCTGTTTTTGGTTCTAGGAAAGTCAGAAAATGAATATTCTCGGAATTGGACCGGACAAAAGCCAAAGTCGTTATTTTCCCGGAAGACTCACGGAGCCAGAAGACGAGACGGAGAGGGGCCATAGGGCGGCCACACCATGTGGTGGCGTGGGCTAGCCCTGGCCGCGCCACCAGGTGGTGTGGGCCACCTGGCCGCCCACCGACCTTGCCTCTTCGCCTATAAGAAGCCTCCCGATGCGAAAACCCTAAATCGTCAAGCCTCCACCCACGAAAAGTTCCCCAACGCCGCCACCACCGAAGGGGAGATTCGGGGGACAGAAAGTCTCTGTTCCAGCACCCTACCGGGACGGGGAAGTGCCCCTGGATCCATCTCCATCAATGTCCACCGCCATCTCCATCGCCATTGCTGATTCCCATGGTGAGGAGGGAGTAGTTCTTCCTCGAGGCTAAGGGTTCTACCGGTAGCTATGTGTTCATCTCTCTCTCTATGCGTGATCATATTGTGATCATGAGCTTTGTAATCTATAGATCTACCTTGCTACTCAAGTGCTTTAATAGATCTCTGCTCTCCCCATGTGTGTGAAGTTGATAGTGTGCGCACCATGGTGGCACTTAGGCTAGAGATTACAATTACTTGTTATGAGTTATATTTGGAGTTGGATGTCTCTATGAAATTGTGGTGTTTGTTGGAACCATCTAGTGCTCAAGGTGACAGTGTGGGGTTATCTAGATGGGGAAAGTGAACTTTGAGGTGTGCTGTTATAGCCCTACCATGGATTAGAGTGTTCAACCGGAGAGTAGTTCAGAGTAGTATCATAAAGAGAAGATATTTATATGAGAGTGTTCACTAGTGAAAGTATGATCCCTAGGACTTGTTTCTAAGCATTGAAACACTGTTTGCAACTAGATCTATTACATGTTTGCTTGCTTCCATCTTTATTTCAGTTTGCCTTTAGTCTCTTCCATGCCAGCAAGCTATGTGTTGGCACCGTTACCACTTATAATTATCCATACCACTTGTATTTCACTATTTCTTCGCCGAACTAGTGCACCTATACACCTGACAAGTGTATTGGGTGTGTTGGGGACACAAGAGACTTTTTGTATCTTGATTGCAGGGTTGCTGGAGAGGGAATACCTTTGACCACTTCCTCCCTGAGTTCGATAAACCTTGGGTGATCCACTTAAGGGAAAACTTGCTGCTGTTCTACAAACCTCTGCACTTGGAGGCCCAACAACTGTCTACAAGAATAGAAGTGTGTAGACATCAGCATCTCCGAGGCGTCGACCTAGTTCTGGATCTCCTTGAACTCCTCACCATAGAGAACTGCTTTGGCAAAGGCGACGTCATTGAGCTCGCACTCCCGTTCCTTGGTGAAGCTTCCATCAACGATGATGATGTCGTTTGGTCCTGGAATCTTGAGCTCTTTGTAGACAAAGCATGGCCTTGCGAGGAAGGAGTGGAAGATGTCACGTCCAAAAATGACGTGGTACACGCTCTTGAAAGGCACCACTTCAAAGGTCATGCGTTCTTGGCGGTAATTGTTAACATCACCAAAAGCGACCGGAAGGGTGATTTATCCCAGGGAATTTGCTTGTCGGCCGGGGACAACCCCATGGAACACGATGTTGCTCTTCCTTAGACGGGTCTCCATCAAGTTCATGTTGTGCAGTGTATCTAGGTACATGATGTTGATGTTGGTTCCACTGTCCACGAGGCACTTGGTGAACTTTGTGTCGTCAATCAAAGGGTGAAGACCATGCCATACTGGTTCTCTATTGGGATAAGGTCTGGGTGATCCTTCCTATCCCAAGTAATTGGAATTTCCGACTACCTGACATACTAGGGAACCGGAGGGAGGGTGGCCATCAGTATCCTCAAAGAGATTTTCTAGGCCCGGACGGTGGGAGTGCCAAGGAAGGTATGGTAACATGGAGCCTTCTTTTTGAAGGGATTTTTTCTGTTTACCCTCTCCCTTGTCGGAAGATTTGGGTTCCACGTCTTCATCCATATCGCTTGACTCCTTGGGCTCCTCCTCCTTCTTCTTCCCTTTGCCCTTTCCACGGGGTCTGTGTTTCTGACTTTGCTTGTAGTCGGACTCAGGGTCTTCCTTGAGGTCATTGACAATTTTGCATTGGCGGTTGGTGTGGGTGGCTTTTCCGTTTGTGTCAAGGTGGACTAAACACAACATATCATGATACTCCTCGTACGTTTGCGTCAAGGTGTCCGCCTTCGCCTCTGCTAGTGAACGTTGCGGTGACCATGTCGACTGCTTGCTTTTCTTCAGGCGGATTCTTCCGCTTGTTATTGTTGTTTTTTCTGGCCTGGGTAGGGATTGCTATTGCCGGCAACAATCCGCGTGCGTCGTCATCAGCAGCGGTGAACTTTCTAGCCATGGCAATAATTGCATTGAGGTTGAGCTCATTGTTGTCTGGCTTGCGCTTCAACGTATGCCGGAGCAAAGTTCCCTTTTCCAGACCGTCGATGAAGGTGGCCATAGCGTTCTATTCATGCACCCCTGCACATGAATTTTCCATATCTAGCTAGCGAGAGAGGTGGGCACGAGATGTTTCATCCTTTTCTTGCACACACCACTGTAGGTCTCCGACAGTGCAGGGACGTTTGTACGTACCCTCGAAATTCTTGGTGAATGCTTCATCCATGTCCAACCAATTGCATATTGATTTCTCCGGCAAGTCATCGATCCATTGTCGGGCGGTGCCGGTCAGCATGAGTGGGAGGTACTTGACAGCGATATTGGGGTTTCCCCCTACGATGTGAATCGCTTCACTATAGTCCTGCAACCATGTTGCTGGCCTGGCGGTGCCGTCATAGGGCTTGATTGTCTGGTCTATTCGGAGACCCTTGGGGAAGGTTGTGGCCCGTATTACTGGTCCAAAACAACGTGGCCCAAGGTATGGCAGCTCCCGAGCTTCTTGGATGTTGTCCAGCCATGTACCTGCGTCATACGGCTCTAGCTGCTTCCCTTTTCCATCATAGGGAGGGGAGTTATTGCATGATCTATGAGATCCACCATGCCTTCCGCCATGATGGCTGCTAGGTGGTGACGGTAGCGGTGGAGGCGGTGGGTTAGTCTTCTTGCTGTTTCCCTCCTAGGATTCCTTACACCTGTCGTGGTTGCTTATCGGACATGGCGGCTCCTTATGGGATCTGCTCCTATGTCCTTCAATGCCGCTGCGCTCTCCGGCATGCTAGGGCTTCTCACCTTGGTCGTGTATAACGATGTCGGCCTGGGGATGCCTTGGTGGTGGCATGCTTGTACGGTGGCGCGGTTGTGGTTCCTCGTGACGTCGAGATAGTGGTGGAGGTGGTGACCGACGGGGATGAGCCTTTTCTCCGTGATTGGAGGATATGGGGATGGTGTCAGTCCTGTTGTGTGCCTCCCTCCGTCTTCGCTCTGTGGAGCCCGTATGTGATCCCTCGTCGCTGGGAGATTTTGGCCTTCTGTGGTTGTTCATGGTTGACTGGCAAAGCTCCGGGTTGGACTCAAGCCTCTGTGAGTTAGCCTTTTCCTGTTGCTTGCATGCCTTAGCGACGAGGTCGTACACCTGAGCAACTGCTTCTGGCGACCTATCCTATTCTAGGAGGGTCTTGGCGACAACAATGTTGAGGGCGAGAGTTGGCATGACCTGCCTCCCCTCTGAATCAATGTATGGGGTGGCTTTTGTCGGCTTAGATCCGTCATATCCCAACCTGCGCCGAACGCCGGGATCTTCAACGATGTGAGCTGGCACTTTCTTTGCCTTTTGCTTCAACAACAATTGCTTGTACTCATCCTCCATAGCTCTTGCCGCCTTAATGGATTGTTGCGCATTAGCCATGTCTTCGTATAGCTTAGCACCCGGCTCCGCAATGCACTTGGCCTCCGCTAGGATTTCCGCACGCTTCTCATCAAGCTCTGTAACGCTCTGCACATGGGCGACGATGATAGGCTCAACGAGGAGTGTGCTGTTGATTGCCTTGTCGGCGGGAGTAACCAATGGGTTGCCAGCTGCAGACGTTGATTATGGCATTGGCGGCTGATTTGACTATCTGGCAGTACTGGGGGCTGTGGTGAGTTCCTGCACTGGTTGCAGCCGGATAATCGGAGAAGGCAAGGCCTTGTATGGAGCTGGAGGGTCGGCAGCTTTCTTGGCTGCTACTGCTCTCGTAACCGCTAGCATGGGCAGAGCTCTCTCACGTTCCGATTCCTGTCCGTCTTCTTCCATCTTGCTCCCAATGGCGACCGGCACCTGGTGGGAAGTGTTGTTCATCTAGGTGCGCTCCTCCTTCTCGATCTCCCTCATAACAACATCGTATTCCTCCGAGTTAGCGTTCGACGCGCCGCCATCCATATTGATTGCGTACATCGCGTCAAGGACGGAGTTAGAGTTGGCATCGGTGTTCACAATGGCGGATGTTGAGGGTGATGGAGGCGGACTGTTGTTGTTTCCTCTAGCTTTCGGGCCAGGAATAGCTTGGGTGTTTTCCTCAGCGTCCACGTATTCATTAACGATTGCGACCATGTCACCAAGTATGAGAGGACCCGCGTCCTGCCGCCTTCGAAGGGTATGCTGGAGGAGTGTTCCGGGTGTGAGCCTTTCCACAAAGTGGTACACGAGCTCGTCGGCGTGGTCGCCCTCTAGGGTTTCCCTCACCCTCATCCATCTGGTGAGGTATTAGCAGGGAGGTTCTTGGTCCATTTGAACATTTCTAGCCAGATCAAAGATGGTGACTATGCCGACAAAGTGTGACCTGCGCATCTCTAATGCTCGGGGAAGCCAAGCGGATTTGCGGGGTCCTTCCACCTTTATATCCTGTACATGGGTGGTTTGGATGGGCCTTGAATTTTCTTGATCTGAGCCACCATACTCCAAGGAGAGATATGTCCCAGATCCTTCCGCGAACGTGTCCTGCTCATAGGCGGTCCGTGCGGGGCTTGATGAGTTTCCGACTTCTTGGGAGCTAGGACCCGAGTCGATTTCGCTGATGAAGATGTGGATGTCTCCGAAGGGGATGACGGAGCAGCACGTAGGGTTCGTCTTCGCTGGCACCCAGAACTCATCTAGAGGGACGATTGGGAATTCGAAGGAGAAGAGAACACGTCCGATGGCTACGGTGTTGCCGATTTCCGTGAAGAGATTGGACCTCGCCCGGTGTAGAGTTCGAAGCGCCTCTTGCCCCATGGTGGGCGCCAACTATCATGGTATTGTCGACAAGTACGCCATGGAGGGGTCCTCACAATGCGTGTTTAGAGACGTGGGGTAAGGCGGAGAGTGGGCGGGTACGAGGTAACACAGCTTACCTAGGTTCAAGTCCCACAACGGTGGCGGAACTCTACTCCTGCTCTAAATCACTATAATGGCAATACGCTGAGTTACAGAGATAGGTTCGCTGTGCGAGGTGTTGCATGTTGTACGTAGCAATCTAAGAGGTTGTTCCCTAAAGGCTCCCACATGTCCGGCTTATAATGGCACCAGAACCTAGGGTTTATAGGGAAAGGTCCTTGCCGAACAAGGTAAAGAGTCCTACACTAATACGAACTAGTCTTTCGTGTCTTGCACTCCAAGGCTCCGAGTATGTCAATGACTCCTGTGTAGCCTTCCTTTATCTGGCATGGGCCTCCCTTCTGGATCCATCTAACTGGGCCACCCAGCAGGCCATAGGCCTCGCTACCAACTATGGGCCACCCGGTTTAGCCATATTGGTGAGGATACCCATTTAGCATATCCACAACATGAGGACATTTCTTATGAGGCTCGCAAGGTCTCTTCGCACTCACAAATCTAACCCTGAATGGCCCACACAATGGAGAAATGCTCCGCTTTGTGGGAATTCCTTTCCTCCATTGCGCGTGTCAGCTCACGCTCGTAAAAGCGCTTCTGATCTTCCATGTGCCGCTGCAACGCTAGAACGGAGGGAGTGGCGCCCGCTTGGAGATCTCTCCTACCCTTCAGCACCTCGAGTTGGACGCATTCGAGCTTACCCTTCTCCTGGGAGGCTGAGTTTTCCTCCGCGTGAAGGCGAGCTCGCTCGCAGGAAATGTCCTGACATAGCTCATCTAGCTTGCGGTGCTGTTGGGCCAGGACCTCCTCGGTCCTTTTCTACCTCTCCTCCGTGCGCACCGCATGGAATGCAAACTACCACTGCTAGGATTCTAGCCTGGGGAGAGCCTGGCGTGCTTCTTCGAAGACTGATGGGTCAAGGGATAGCCTTGGGGCGTGGGCATACCTATGAGTGATAATGTCCATATGGGGAGGAGCCATCCTATACTTGATGAACATCTAGGGAAGATCGTCACCGGTTCAGTGTGCCACTGAGGATCAACTCGGCCAACGGTCAAGAGGAAGGTTAACGTTGGCACCCGTTTCCGCTGGCGAGGGGCGACTAGGGTCCCAATGGGCTCCACCGTTGCTGGCTTTTGAATCGTAAGCCTCCATCACTTAGTCCTCCGCCATGGCAGCCTTGGCGGGGAGCTTGGTACCTGAAGAACAATGCCAGATGTGAGGTGGTGGCTGCTTGAAACTCCAATCATGATTGAGTTTGAGGAGGCCGAGAAGGTCTTACCATACTCGGAGGATCCACCGTTGCGGTGGACACAACTTCAGGAGCGGCAAGCTTGGCCAGATCCGGCGAGGAAGCCGGGGGCTGAGGAGTTGAGGATTTCCCCTAGCCATCTCCTCCAGCAAGGTAGGTGCCTCGTCCATAAGTTCGGCAAATAGATTTCGTTTTATCTTGGTAGAAGGCGAGGGACACATTGACATGACGTCACCGCCTCATTTTCCTGTGGCCGCCTTCTCCAGCGCCCTAGGAAGCAGGCAGAGAAAGGTGATTGGAACAAGGCAACAAAGAGAAGATCACCCCATAAGGAGACTGCAGAGTCAAGCGGCTTATCTATCCCGGTTGTGGCGGAAGATCCAGCTGCAACTAAGGAGAGCGCTCCTATCAGACCCTAATGTGGGTCCTGAAGGGGAGGTGGCGCCAACTCTCCGTGAGCCGGCGGCACGACGCGATGAAGCTCCTTCGAGAAAGAAACGCGCCCATTGCCGGGCAGAGCCTAATTTGAATGCTTGGCTGAGCGGGTTCGGTGGGCAACTGTGCCTCCAGTGGGGATGTCATCCTCGATGGTGGACGAAGAGGCGGCGCCCTGGGAAGCTGATCCCGGTATAAGGTCACTGGTCGACGGAGGAACACCCCTCCAGTGACCCGGGAGGCATCTTCGTTGTCCAGGGGCAGCAGAGCCAGGAGGTTGGGTGAGGCACTGGTAGCCCCCTACAGATGCCCCTTGTGTGCAACAAACTTCGACAAGGAATGCCATACGCGTTGAAAACCGAACTCGTTGCGCTGAGGCATTGACGACAGGATAGATTCAATGCTCTCCTTGTTAAGGTAAAAGCGAACAATGAAAGAGGGGAGCGGCATTGGGCCTGCCTTACCCCCAAGCAGCCAGTTGCCTTCACGATAGAAGTTTCGATATCGAAGGAGGAACCAATGAAGAGACGAGTATGGTCCGAGGGGTCACTATGAGAGCACTCCTAAAGAGGAGCGATGCAGCGGGAGATATACTCCTGAATGACGTGACATCCGGTGAGGCCACCTTTTGACAGGTCCAAGATCCGCGCGAATACCAGCGCGAGTTCCTCATCGCCCCCCTCTTGGTCACCCCATCCCGGGGGACGAGAAGGGGGAGTCGAGGGATCGGCAAGGACATCGTCCCAGGCGGGGAAGGGAACGAAGCACCAATAGCCACACCACGCATCCCACCTCTTCTTCTCCACCGGGATGTAGGCTTCAGTAAGCCTATCTCGGAAGCGGAAGGTAAATCCCCCAAGATGGCATCCCCAAACTCAATGCGAGGGACGAAGTAATGGTGGAATAGGGGAATAGAGGGCAAAGTCCTCGTAGAGGAATTGGAAGATGGCCAACGCTATGACAATGTTGGGTACAGCTGAGCCAGTTGCAGGCAGTAAGAAATAAGAATCCCCCTCGAGAAAGGTGAGAGTGGAGGGTTAACACCTGTAACTACCTCGGTGAATTACGCTCTTAGTTAATGCCTGGATGAACGAAAGTGGTTAAAATAGTACGGTGGGGCCCAGGGCCGCTCACGGTAGACCTTTCGGCCGTCCTAACCACTTTCAGACAACGGGACAAGAACGAGCGGCGTAATCGGCAGGCGAAGGGATCAACTACATACACAAATGAGTATGTATGCAAGCCACATACAACAGTCCTCAGAGCCATTCCATCTAAAATAAATAGAAATATTGCAATGCCATACGGCAAGATCCAAATGTCCTAGATAGATATAATAATTTAGGAGAGCTCCTCATACATCACACATCAGAGTATCAGGCGGAAACGGAAAACAAGATCCGAGTACGGATAAGAAGCGAATTGGCATAAGATGCCCCATAAATAAACACATCCCACCCACAGATCTCACGGATCCCCGTTCCCGGAATCTCTACACCGAATGATCGTTGCCAACATCATCTGTCTCTTCCACCCAGTATCCATCTTGTGGGTACACCTGTTCATCTGAATCAAACAATTTATCATGTGAGACCCTAGGGGTACTCAGCAAGTCTTTATGCTGCTAAAGGGGACACAACCTGGGGTGACGCAATTGCAGCAAAAGATAATACCTAACAATTCTACAGATACTCGCTAACCTTCCGCCTAACCAATGATAGACGGAAGTCCGTGAATTAAGAACAACAGTTATAACAGTATAATTAACATATCCATCCTCCTCCTCGCTTACCAACGAGGAAGCGGACGAACAACCCCATCATCCGTTGGCAGTTTTATTAACCATTCCATGAGTATTGCACTATTTACTAGTCAAGTACTTAGTCAATTTAAAAGCGGTACTTCAGTTATACTTGTCTATGATCGAGAAACTGTGCTCCAAGTAGTCCATAACCGCGGACACGGCTTTCAGAAAGATTTACCCTGCAGGGGTGCACGAATAGCAACACACACTCGATCAACCTCGGAAAAACCAAATCAAAACCCAACGAGGCTTTCACGACAAAGCAATCACAGGATTCAGAAATATTTCAGGGGGCCACCCCATTAAGCTACCCGCAACGAAGTTGGCCGGCTCCGAGACGGACCCAAGTTTTGTGCCAATGGTTGTAAACGACTGGGAACCCGAAAATGTGACTGGGCTTGTTGATACCGCGAAAACACTCCGCCATTCTTAAACAGTACAGGTGCTCCTCGCACAATCTTAATAAAACAGTAACATGGCATAAGTACAGGATAGTAATAAAGCCCCAAACTACTTTGTGGCCCCAAGAAATAAGAATGAATCAAGCTCTGGCTCAGCGGGGTCCATAAGGCCTCCCGGATGTGGATAGTGCGAATAGTCAAGGAACAGGAATCAAGTACTCGGGGTCCTTCGGGACACAAGTGAGCATGAAAAAACAAATAACAGATATAGCTCACCGGTGCCTCTTTCATTAGTTATCCCATTACTACTCAGGTTATGTTATTTAGGTACCTTGTTATTCATCAGACACTCACATACCCTACACATTCTTTTCTACGACTCGCATGGCTCAAACAACTCCTGAAGTAATGGCTCATGGGATGGAGGAACAAGCTTCGGTGGGGTTTAAAAGTAAAAGCTATGCGGTACTTGGGATTCAATTTGATGCAATCGCGACTCAATGATGCAAGAATAAGATAGAGGCAATAGGTACTGTATGTATGCAAGCATGTGGTAGTGCTTTCCTGGCAGCTCAGTTGAAGCGAGAGATGGATCTGGGTAGTACTCCTGTGATTCCTGATAATTCTGCTGATGGGCGTCTATTCGAAGAAGAACCAAACAAACAAGGGCCAACATAAATAAAGTGCACACGCATATGAATTAAAATGCGACAAGCAAACAAGCATGCCATGATGAATGATGCACAATTTACATGGCATAAAAGTAGCATGGCAAAGGTGAGGTTGAATACAAGAAATAAAGTATTTTGGCATTTATTTACCCAAGTTTTATTATCATAAACAGTTCAGATTTTTAATAACAACATGATGCATGTTTCAATTCAGAACAAGGACTGCATAAATAGAACGGGATCGTCGCGCTGATCGATTTAGACATATTATTTGTCTAATTTGGAATTATAAAACAAAAGTTATTAATTAATTAAGGAAAAGGGCATTTTAATGTAATTTTAATCATCTCGAAAATTTAAAATGTTCAAAACATATTTTGAAGGGCATATTTGAATTCCTCACATTTTTCTGATTCCAAATCATATATTATTTGTATTATTTGGATTTGTATTTTAAAAATTATTTGAATCTGAATTGAATTTGAATTAAATCAATTTGAAAAAGGTTTAATTAAAAACTGACAGCCAAGAAAACTTTTCTTACCCAGTCAGATCCAGCCACAGCCACTGACGGGTGGGCCTTGCGCTGACTGGGGCCACGCGTGGGGAAAACTTTTGCCACCGCGGCTCTGTCTAGCCCGTGCGACTGCGGGGTGGGGCCAACTGGCGCAGGCCCACATGACAGCGGTGAGGATGGCTGAGGCTGACAGGTGGGGACTCGCTGGACCACGGGTTACGGCACGAGGAAAGCGGAGGGGCTTTCTGCAAGACTGCCAAGGCGGCTGACTAGTGGGGTCTCTAGGAGCGCGGGTTAAGAGCGAAATAAAAAGGGGGGCTTAATGTAAATCTACCACGACCTGGTACTGTTCTTCTTCTCCTCGGTCTGACGAGAAATCGGCGCGCGGCGCGGGGCGGGGGATCGAACCCAGGTCGCGGACGTGCGCGCTGAGGGGGCTAACCAGTGCGGTAGGGCGAGGGGAGTTGACAGGTGAGGGGCTGGGGCCTAGTTAGGGTTCTGCGCGGCGCGGGGAGGTTGCAGACGCCGGCGAGCCTGGCGCACGGAGAGCGTTCGACGAAACAAACGGCGGCGCTAAACGTCGACGGCGAGGCGGAGCATGTCAGGGAGGTCGAGGGACTCACCGCGGGTGGGCTGGTGTGGTCGGATCAGGGAGAAGCGCGGCGGATCATCGACGACACAGACGCTCTGGCGGGCTAGGGTTTCGTCGAGGCGGTGTGGTACTGGCGCATCTGGGGCTTCTCCTTCGCGACGACGTGTGCAGGGTGACGTAGAGGAGCGTTCTCGGGTTTCCTGGCCACCTCCACGTCGCGATGACTGGCTGGAACGACGGGGGCGAGTGGTGCTGGCGGCGACCGGCGGCAGGTGTTGTTGTCGGAGAGGAAGAAGGAGAAGAAGAGGGGCGGCTCGGGGTGGATCTGGCGATGCAGGAGAGCCGTGTGGGCGAGGGAAAAGTGAGAGGGAGAGAGAGGAAGGCAGGCGTGGCAGGGGTAGATAAAGTGGCCTCGGTTGCCACTTTTTCCTCCTCCTCACATGGCGAGCTGGGGCTTGTCCTGGAGCTGGGCAGCGCAGAGGGGAGGCTGCAGGTGTACCAGGGACGGCGTGGAGGCTGGTGGGGCTGGCTCGGCCGGTAGAGAAAGAAAGAGAGGGGAGGGGGTTAGCTCGGGCTAGGGTAGATGGGGCTCGGGTTAGGGCTTAGCTAGGGTTAGGGAGAGTGTTAGGGTTAGCTGAGGTGGGCCAGGGAGAGAGGGGGTCAGGTGGTGCTCATGGGAGAGAGAGAGATAGAGAGAGAGAGGAGAGATCCATGTTAGGGTTTAGTAGAATTAGGGTTAGGAGAAAATTAGAGAGAGGAGCTAGGTTTAGGTTTTATTAGGTATTTAGATTTTAATTTTGGTTTATGAGGCCATACCAAGAAGGAACATGGAGCTTGATCTAGCTTGAACTAATGTGGAAAAGAAACAAGAAAGAAAGAGGAAGAAAAGAAATAGGTGGAAAGAGTCTCATATGATCATGCATGTAGAAAAATAAACTAAAAGAAAGGGATGCGGGTGAGGATATGGGAATGGTGGAATGGAAGGAGATGGTTCACAAAGAAATAACCACTAAAGGCAAAGGCAAAAACCCATGGGATAAAAGGTGGTGGTACTTTTGCATGGCCCATGCAAAATAATAATGCCATGATTTATTTTGTGAAAACAATAATAATATTATGGCATTATTCTTATGCATTTCCATGAAGTGGAGAGAAATCCAAGCACAAGAATTTAGAGGATTTAATCCACCCCAAAATACATGAGCTAGAATAACATCAAAAGAAAAAGAATTGCAAGCTCATGGACTAGTAGGATGGTGGAATTATAAAGTGGTGAAAAGAAAAGATAATGAGGGTGAATAAAAGATATGCCCCCAACTCAACTTGGGCATTTGAACAATATATCAATAACCAAATACAATATCAAGAGGCAAATACAATTAATAATGCATATGAGAGAAAAACCAAAAGAAAGAGGGTTTTATATGATGCTCAGATGCAAGGTGGCATGATGACATGAGCATGATATAATTATGATACAACAATAATATATATGAAGTAGCCAATATCTTACTAGGACAAGTAGCATTACAATTGTTAGAAAATTGGGATGCTACAACACCCGCCACCAGGAAGCAGGAGAAAATCCTCACATCACGAGGAAGGTGACTCTCGCTGGGAGATCCGACATACAGGAGACGAGTCCCACCGTGTTCATTCCGAGGTGTGGCAGCGATGTCGTCTAACTTTACTATGCCCTACTCGCTCGGTCCTTCTGGGAAGAAGGGGACCGATGACCACCATTCGGCCTCGTACTGCTCTCGCTTGTTAAGATGGGCCGGCTCGCCCTTCCCTCCAGACGGGGCGACGAAACTCTTCTTGCCTACTGGCACAAGAGTGGTTCTCTTCTTCTTGGGTGCCATGGAACTGAAGGCAAGGGAGAATGGGTAGGAAGGAATGAGGATTGAGGAAGTGGGGATGGTGACTCTGCCTGCTGATCTACGAGAAGTCACATATGGCGGAGAGGAGAGATCGCTCCCCCCACTTAACTGCAGCACACCCCACTTAGCTGAGAGGCCCAAGGCGATTGCGCGCTCCCCTTTAATTTTTGTAGCAATCTAGGATGGCGCTATCAAAGTGCTGGACTGCCAAGGTCAGACCTTAGAACGGATTCGCGGATGCGTAATTACGCACACCCGCATGCCAGCTCGACATGGGTTGTCACTTCGCATGCCGTGCAACACTTGGGGGCCCCGCGCTATTGTAGGGCAAAGCCTGGCGATGGCCTCTTCATCACGTCATGACAAGCTACAATTTGAGGCAACATCAAACAATTCACCGGCCCTTGCCCGGGGGCTTTTGTTAGTGTTGATATGGGGTCCCTCGCATTGCACCGTAGCGCGTGGACCAGGACCCACTGGTTAGAGACTTAGTGAATGCATGGACTGGCCGACAAGAGCGTCGCGAGGATGCGAGCACCTTTTTCTCCAAGTAGGCATGGACTTCGCATGATGAAACTATAAATACTAAGTATCAGCTATGGTGTAGGTGACTATGGATGAGACAAACGCTACACGACGAGCTTCGATCCGCACCAGGGGGCGGATATGGAGGAAAAGACAATGACACACGCGAGGTAGTCTGATCCCTCCTTCTAGGGGCTCCCTCAAAAGGAGGGCAAGGGCACGGTTGGGGACTGCAAAGCCATGGAGCAGCCTCCGGAAGGACCATGGGAATGCTTCTCCTAGGCTAGGCGTGACCCGAGAAACCGAGTCAACTGAGCCTGGCAAGACATGTCAGGCCTGGCCTTGGGAACTAGCAACACGCTAGCGCCACTAGAAATCATCATGGCGCTGCAGTCTGTTGTAGCACGCCGCCGAGAGGAGTGACCGCTTGGAGCTTGACCAGTCACTCAGCCATCAAGTGCGCATGTGCACCGCCCTTGACCATCCATTGGCCATAGGCACCGCCCATCTGCCTGAAGACCATGTGGCACACCGCGATCGAGCTCGAGAACACCCTTGGGGTGCTCCACGCCAGTCATTGTAGTGACCCCTTGGAGGCACTTGACCATAGGAATAGGGGTTTCTTTCGAGGGAGGTTTTATGTGGAGAGGTTCAGAGGAGAGTTTAAGGAGAGACCAAAGGGGGTTAGAGTTCTGAGAGATCAAAGGGTTCGAGAGTTGGCAGAGGAGAAGAGAGCTCAAGAAGAGTAGATAGAGAGGGGAAAAGTTGATATCCTCCTCCATGCCAGAGAGAAGGAAGAGAGGTAGAAAAGTGAGAGAAGAAAGAAAGAAGCCCGGGAATTATAGAAGCTAGAGATAAAGCAGCTCCCCGGCACCATAGAGATCATCTTATTGTACCTCGGTCCCTCCCAGATAATCCACAAAAGCAGTACGTAGCATTGTTAGCCAAAGGGCATCCCGAACCTGGGTAAAAAGTGGTTGTGTGCTATGTTTGTGGTGTGTGCTCATATCAGCAGGTTCCTTCGTCGATGTTGAGGCTGGAACGCCTTCATGCCCAGTACCAAACAAATAGGGGTGTCCAACATTCCCGATGCCAGCGTAGGCAAGACACGACATAGAGGGATATGTGCTGACATGGTCAGGCATGGGCCTGGCACCGGGTGGTCGCTTAACTTCCCGCCCCTTCACCGGTAGCGTGCCTGACAAGCGAACGGGGGATATTGTCGGACTATTGGGACCGGGGGTACCACGTCCCGTCAAACTGCCAGACGACCGCTACCCACCCTCGAGAGGGGCGACACTCACCGAGTCGCAGGATGAGTGATGCCAGGGCAGAAGGACACCGAGGGAGGTCCCCTCCAGAGTCCCCGCCCCTTAGCGAGGCATTTGCCTGGGTACCACGGTGAAGTACCTGAGTCCCATATCACGACGGGTGGGACTGTCAGTCCAAGATGATGTTGGACCGCCTGAGGAAAGTGGTATTCTACCTGGTTGCTTTAGTGTTAAAAGTAGGAAGACTACACGGGAGCTACGTAGAGGACCAACAATGCCAATTTGGTGCAAGGAGACCGAGATAACGTGATAAGGCAGACGGCGTATCGTTAGTGACCTCATCAGCAAGCCACTACCTCCATTGGGACCAGTTCATGGAAAGAGAGCAAAGGGAGGAATCCAAACACTCCCCGGTGGCGGGAATGTGATGACCCTTCCCACCCAATATTTGGCGAAAGAGACCCGGCCTCCCTATATAAGGAGACTTCCATCTACATTAGAATATGTCAATTCTAGAAATCTGTAACCCTAGACATTGGCTCACCACAATACCCTCGCGAGGCACCATGAGCAATACAACCAAGAAGGAGTAGGAGCTTTACCTCCTCACGAGGGTCCCGAACCTGGGTAAAAAAACCCTATGTCAACCTCTTTGTCATGTTCATGCGCCACCACCTTCACCATCGCTGATAAGATCGGAGGGCGTGGTTCAGCCCCTTCTCAAACTCAGGGCTTGTTGGACCCCTAGTTCCCACACGAAACTCTTTCTCCAATAGCAAGGAGGAGCATGGGGCCGGAGCTGAGGTGGTCCTAGGATCGAGAAGTTCACTAGAGCCAGATGAGATGAGTGGAATGTACGGCACCACCGTGATGCACTTCCTCAGCTTCCACACACCTACACATCGAGAGGTACAGACTATTGCATTTGACCATAGCCAGACCTTGGGGTGGCATGCTGGAGACCTCGCTAGAGCAGAAAAGTTTTTGTTTTCGGCCTGGCTTTGCGCTTCGCCCAACAATGGTATAGGAGCATCGACTCTAGGTTTTCAGCCTAGTTTTTGTGCATGAGATGCGCTAGTAGGAAAGATTGGATCTTTCTTGCTGTTTTCATTTTGCCTTTTTGATCTGTTTTGATCTAGGGTAGTGGCCAAATATGGTTTTTCTTTGCCAAGAAGTTGGTCAAACCTGGTCCAGATATGAGTGGGAGGTCATGTGGCTAACATCCATGATCAACCACTAAAGTTTCTTTCTTGTTGGACAAGAAAAAGATAGCTATACCCTGTCAAAAGTTATAACTAATAGTTAGCTGGTGTGAGTCGGAAAGGTTCCGACTTGCAAGTTTTATTTGCTTCTTTTTCCACAAAAAGGTCTAGTCTGATTACCCCGCCATTTTCTACAAAATTACAAGTCGGACATTTTTGGTTAGTGGGCTCATATTGTTGGGGCACCTACCAATTCTCTTTGATAAAGTGTGAGAGATTTAGATGCTCTCAAGCAGGGCACTTGGTAGCTAGACGTAGCTATCACAATAGTTCTGGGATTCAGGCTAAGGAGTGTTATCGGACAATCCAACAAGAATCAGATAGAGATATGATTGGCAAGGTGTTGCCTACTCGGGAGGTTCTCCGACTAGTAGTGATGCAAAAAGGCTCACTAGTCGGATAACTAACTGGGATCCTGAATTACTATCGACTATCAGAGGGATATCAGTCTTAGTGGGAGTGTGCACAATTAAAGAGTTTAATTTGCCTTCTCCTATTATAGATACATTGTCTTAAGTATTTTCGATCTTTCTTTTGTAGATGGAACCAACTAACACCGTTCATATTTCCAGTTTTGCGTTGTGCACGATCCTTGAGAAGGACAATATGAATGGAACAAACTTTACCAACTGGCATCGTAACTTGAGAATCATTCTCAAGAAAGAAAATAGGGAACATGTCCTAGACAATCTGATTCCAGATGAGCCAGACACTGATGATCCTACCACTGTAAGAACCACCTTTCACTGGGCTTAGGACGAGTCGACGGAAGTCAGCTTCCTAATGCTAGCTCACATAGAGCCAGAACTGCAGTAGCAGTTCATGAATGTTGAGGCGTACGATATGATCATTGCCCTCAAGAGCATGTTTCAAACACATGCTAGGACAGAGAGGTACAATGTCTCGAGAGCCTTGCTCGGGTGCAAGCTGAAAATGGAGAACCACTGGGAGCACACATGATCAAGATGGTCATATATGTGCAGTCCTTGGATCATCTGGGTTTTCATTGAGCGAAGATTTCACTACCACATTATCCTGAATTCTCTTCCTAGTGCTTATGGTTCGTTCATTTCGAACTACCATATGCATGGTATGGATAAGAAACTGGCAAAACTTCAAGGGATGATCAAGACAACAAAGGCCGACATCAAGATAGGTGACACTAATCAAGTGTTGATGGTGTAGAACGCTTCTAGGATCAAGAAGAAATCTTGGTCTAAGAAATCCAAGCCAAAGGGAGACGGCACGCTAGATCCAAGTCCCAGCACCGACTAAGTGATTGGCAAGCCGGCAAAACCTCCGGGTACAGTATGCTTTTACTATAAGGAAGAGGGTCACTAGAAGAGGAACTGCGACAAGTACAAGGCGGATAAAGCCAGGTGTGGAAGTATGACTTCCAATAGAGGTACACTTGTTGTGAATGTTATAGACATTTATCTTGCCGATACTCCTAACAGTACCTTGGTATACGATACCGGATCGGTTGTTCATGTGTGCAACTCGATGCAGGGACTGGTAAGGCATAGGAGCGTGGCGAGATGGGAGATTGACTTTGGAGTCGGAAACAAATCAAGAGTTGCTGCGATAGCCATAGAGACGATTCAACTCCAATTACCTTCAGATTTCATACTAGAACTAAATAAATGTTATTATGTTCTTGTACTAAGGCGAAACATCATTTTTGCCTAATGTTTGATGGAGCAAGGTTATGAATTAAGTATTATGAACAAGGTTGTTCCTTTTATTTGAAGAATGTGTTTCATGGCTATACATCTGTCCAATCTAGACTTTTTGTACTTGTTCTTGAATGTAAAACAGTCTATAACTTGAATGCTAAAAGGTTAAAGCCTAATGATCTAAGTTCTAATTATTTGTGGCATTGTCACCTTGATAATATCATCTAGAAACACATGCAAAAGCTCCATAGTGATGGACCCCTGGATTCGTCCAGCTTGGAGCTGTTCGAAACATGCGAATCCTGCTTGATAGGGAAGATGACTAAGACACCTTTCGCAAAGAGTTGCAAGAGGGCGTCCGACTAGCTAGAACTGATACATAGTGATGTATGTGGTCGAATGAGAACGACAACCAGAGGTGGTCATGAGTATTTTGTCACGCTCATGGATGATGTCAGTTGATATGGTCATGTCTACTTGATGAAATCCATGTCGGAGACCATTGAAAAGTTCAAAGAGTTTCAGAGTGAAGTACAAAACCAACTCGGCAAGAATATTAAGTTTCTGTGATCAGATCGCGGAGGCGAATATATGAGCCATGATTTGATGACCATCTCAAGAGTTGTGGAATAGCTCCACAACACACCCTGCCGGGAAGAACTCAGAGAAATGGTGTGTCGGAAAGGAAGAACCGAACCTTGTTAGACATGGTGAGGTCGATGATGAGTAAGATGGATATACCTTTATCATTCTAGGGTTTTTTGTCTATAAACAGTAGCGATAACACTAAACAAAGTACCATCGAAATCAGTAGAAAAGACACCACATGAGATGTGGCGGGCAAGAAGCTGGCCCTGGCTTTTCTTAAGATTTGGGGATGTGAAGCTTTTGTCAAGAGGTTACAACCCAACAGCCTCAGCCCTTAGTCAAATAAGGTAGTTGATGGCCTGGAAGTGCACAAGTTCATCAAAGAATGTTTCTGCGAAAGTATTAATTCCAGTTTTTATATCGATCCCAACGAGGAGCCTAGGAAAGTGTTTTGATGTGGCGTTTCTGTCAAATCCAAGGTGTCACAACTCTTGAGTGAATTGACTGCAAAATGTTGACGATCGAAGTGGTTAATAGAATATAGAGGAACTTGCTTAGGAAATAATTAAATTGCATGAAAGTAAATATACGAAAGGTGTGTAAAGATCCTGTAGAAGAGAAATTAGGCACGGAGAGGATTAGTTCATGCTGATAGTAAAAGTGCCAAATGGAATAAGCGGAATAAGTGATAATGATAATTCTTATTTGTGAGCGAGTAGGCAAGCAACCCATATACCGACTAGGAGTCCTCATGGCCAATTCTTTGCAATCCCAATGATCCATCTGCCTGTTACCATGTCCATGGTCAGCACATTAATTAAGGTCTTTCAACTGGATCAATGCTTTAATCTTGGTGGTTCCTTGTTGTCGTCGAGTAGTGCTATCTCTTCTTTGATATTGTCTTGACACTCGGGGGTCGCCGAATTACTAGCATACAAGTTCATACCTATGAGATCTTTGGATCATGTTACCTGGTCCCTTAAATTAGATAACACGCATTAGGCAAACATAGATATTCATTCTCACTATTTAAATAAACATTGCAACAATCACAAATGGATGGAAATAAAGTAGGAACATCACATCTCACCAATCCCCTACATCTCCCACGCCCATGGGGATTTACTCAGACACGAGAGGTAGACAAATCAAAGGCATAATTGTATTGCAAATAGAAATCATGTCAAAGTTATTGTAGCAAACCACATTAGCAATTAAAGATCCAATCAAGTACGAACCAAAGGTAGATCAAAGTATCAAACCCTAATATTACAAGTGCCAATCTCTTTCTCTTTAAGTAATGATGGGATGATGATGGAGTGTGTGGTTTTGAGGTTGAAGATCATCGGAGAACAAGGTGAAGTTCTTCTCCTCTTTCAGATCAGATCTCTCCCTCCAAATGACTTGCGGCGGCTGTAACTTCTATTCTATGGTTCTTCTCGTCTCTCTCTCTCTCTCTTTACGAAAGTTGCTTGTATTGATATAAGGAAGGTGCTGGTGGGTAATATGTGCGGACGGTACGAGGACGCCCCTACCGTACCAGTGGTCGTTATGCGTGTTGACGCCTCCAATGAAAGTGGCTTCAATTGGGCATTTGCTTATTCTGGTGTAATTAGCCCATAAATGCTATTAGATCTTCAATAAATGTTCATTGCCTGAAAACCATCACAAGAAAACAAGGATTCACTAATTGCGACATTAACGTTAGTGAAAAGGGCAATCTTCAGGGAAATCCGGCAATAAACAAGAGGAAAACCAATGGTAAAAAGTGATGAAATTTGGAGCTATCAGTAGTTTTTGTAGGCTAACCTAAGGAAACTTTGGGTTATTATTTCTACAACCGAGAAGAGGGCAAAGTGTTTGTCGCTCAAAACAGGGTCTTTATGAAGAGAGAGTTTCTAAGCCAAAAAGGTTGTGGGAATAGGCTGCACCTGGAATAAATTCGGGATTCACCGACTCAGGACAAGTCGACAACCTTGGAAGTTGAGCCGGACATTGTGACCAAGCCGGCAAATGCACCAGAGACACGAAGATTAGCTAGACTACATGGAGACGTACATATGATTGACAACGATGAGACAATTACCTATCAAGATGCGATGGGAAGTATCGATTCTAGGTCATTGCTTGGAGCCATGAGATCCAAGTTAAAGTCCATGGATGACAATCAAGTTTGGAACTTGGTTGATTTGCCAGATGGTGCAAGATCCATCGAGAGCAAATTGGTCTTTAAGAGGAAAGCTGACCAAGACAGAGATATTTCTGTCTATATAGCATGACTTGTCACGAAAGGGTTTCGAGAAGTTCAAGGAGTTGACTATGACGAGACGTTGTCGCCAGTTGTGATGCTTAAGACGGTGAGGATCATGTTAGCACTAGCTGCATATTTTGATTGGGAGATATGGAAGATGGATGTCAAAACGGCTTTCCTTAATGGAAATTTAATCAAGGGACGTGTATATGATACATCCTAAGGGTTTTGTCGATTTGGCTAGTGCTAACAAAGTTTGCAAGCTTCGGAAATCCATCTATGGATTGAAGCAGGCAAGTCGGAGTTGGAACATTCATTTTGATGAAGTGGTCAAATCATTTTGCTTCATCAAAAGCGAACAAGATTCTTGTGTATACAAGAAGTTTGGTGAAAGCTCACTTGTTTTTATGCTACTGTATGTAGATGACATATTGATAGTCAGAAACAACATACCAATGTTGCAAGAAACCAAGGATTCTTTGGAAAGATGTTTCCAAATGAAGGACTTGGGTGAGGCGGCATTTATACTAGGAATTAAGATCTATAGAGACAGATCCGAGAGACTCATAGGTTTGAGTCAGAGCACATATCTGGATAATATGTTGAAGAAGTTCTGTATGGATTCGGCTAAGAAGGGGTTCTTACTGATGGCGCATGGAATCCGACTCAGTAAGACTCAATGACCAACGCCTGCTAATGAGCAAAGTTAGATGGAAAGGATCCCTTATGCGTCGGTAGTAGGATCGATCATGTATGCGATGATATGTACTAGGTCGGATATTTCCTATGCTCTAAGTGTAACAAGCAGATATCAGTCGAAACCTAGAAAAGGCCACATGACAACAGTAAATAATATCTTTAAGTACTTGAGACATACTCAAAATGAGTTCCTACTCTATGGTGGTGAGGAAGAGCTAGGTGTAAAGGGTTACCCATATGCTAGCTTTCATATCGACCTGGATGACTTGTGCTTGTAATCCGTCTATATGTTCATAGTAAATGGAGGTGTAGTGAGCTGGAAGAGTTCCAAGCAAGAATTGGTGGCCGATTGTACTACAGAAGCTGAGTATGTTGCTGCGTCAGAGGTGGCAAAAGAAGGGGTTTGGATCAGAAATTTTCTGATTGAACTCGGTGTTTTTCTGGGCTTGTCCAGTCTGTTAGACATGTACTATGACAATACTGGTGCTACTGCACAAGCTAAGGATCCATGGGCACACCAGAAGAACAAGCACATACTCAAGAAATTTCACCTAATCTTATTGTTCATTGATCGCAGAGAAATTAAGCTATGCGAGGTACACACAGATGCAAATGTTGCAGACCCATTGACCAAGCCGCTTCCACAACCTAAGTTTGAGGCGCACGTAAGAGCGATGGGCATGAGATGCCTAAGGCTTGGAGATGCCTGAGTGTTCGACTCTAGTGCAAGTGGGAGACTAGTAGGAATGATGCTATAGAGGCTCACATTCCGCCTTGTATTTGTAACCCAGAATCTGGCTTTGAGCTAGTTGTATGTGTCACTTCAATTATTGTAGGTGTCGAACCACATACTCATATCTAGATCTAGCTAGTTTTCCTTAGTCGTTTGAGGTTGGGAGGGAAACCCACTACAGAGACTAATTTGTAAGTCGGAAGATGAGAATATTTCACGTACCATGATCATGGAGATGCTATCTGCCTTGCATTGTCTAGTCGGAAGTGGTACGATAGCCAGACTGATCCAAAGGTTAGTAGGACGTGAGCACACCGTTATATGCTCCAACTAACACAATAGAATCCTTAGACCTAAGGGAATTGCACGATCCGAGTTGTGCAAAAGTCATCTCTAACTCCATCTAACGCTCACCATAACTGGGAGCGATAAGGGTGGTCTTGGGTCGACTTCAAAGCAAGTTGCGTGACATGGATCAGACAAGACGGTATTTGCCCCTCCATCTCGAAGATATATTCTCTAGGCCCTCTCGTGTGATACGATTCAGAAGCATGGCCATGCACTACTCGATCAAGTGTTGATTGAGGTAGTCCGACTTAGTGAAGCCTGAGCGAATCCGTTATCACTGCAACTCGAAGAGAGTAAACCAACACTGGTATGACGGAATCTCCCCTGCCGTTTATCACCAATACCGTGAGGCAAAGGGACTCATACAAATCGTCACATTGAGGGCACTTGCGTAAATCGAGAGTCGACAACTCTTGCTAGAGGCCGCTACCTATTGCGTAAATCGAGAGTCGACAACTCTTGGTTTGACACATGGAGTACACTTGAGTTAGAAAGTCACTGAGCTACTGCTCTGACTAAATGATTACTGAGCTATGTTCGGCTTACCATAAGCCTTCGGGATCACACAGTTAAGAGAGTCGAACTAGGTGGATGTTGATCAGACTATCACTAGCCAGCAAGTTGGACTTGTTTGGATAGGGACACGTGTCAATGGGTAGGACCCACTATGACTAGGATTATGGTTTAGGACCGAGGGACACAAGTGTTATGTGCCCTCACCTACTTGCCTATATAAAGGAAGGTGGCTAGTGGCGGACAAGACACGATTATGGATCCAGTGCTACTTCCTAGGGTTTCGCTAGACTTGGCAACCACCTTCCTGTCCCACGGAGGCATGACCGTGAATAGCACCTCTCTTGTTGATGTTCTAGCTTGTACGTGTGTGTGAAAGTCGAGGCACCACACCTTCGGTGCTCGTCGCCGACGCTGGGAAGCGGCATAGTCAGAGGCGATGAGGAGCACGAAGCTAGCGACGAGGTGTTCCCAGGATCAAGAAGTTCACCAGAGCCACATGAGACGAGGAGAACGTAGGGCACCACTGCGACGCGCTTCCTCAGCTTCTGCACTTGCACGTCGAGAGGAACAGACAATTTCCTTGACCTTACCCAGATCTTGGGGTGGCTTATCGGAGACCTTGCCGGAGCAGAAAATGTTTTGTTTTCGGCCTGGATTTGTGTGTTGCCCAACATACTCCATGTCTCAAACCATGGTCAAGAAGCCAAAAAGGCCCTAGAATGCAACTACCACATGGAATGGTGCACCAGTGTTATAGAGGTTGCATCACCACATCCACTTGAGTGTGTGTGGTCATGTGGATCAAGGTGGTTTTAAAAATAACACACGATCAGTGACTTTAGTGTACCCCATGTGACAAACCATGGTGAGTAGCCCAAAAAGGGCCTATAATGCAACTTCCACATGGAATGTTACACCAGTGTGATAGAGGTTCCATCATCACATCCACTTGAGTTTGTGTGGTCATGTTGATCAAAGTGGTTTTGAAAAGAACACATGATCAATGACTCAAGTGTACTCCATGTGTCAAACCATGGTCAGGAAGCCCCAAAAACCCCTAGAACGCACTTCCACATGGAATGTTGTACAAGTGTGACAGAGGTTCCATCACCACATCCACTTGAGTGTGTGTGTTCATGTGGATCAAGGTGCTTTTGAAAATAACAAATGATGAGTGACTCTAGTGTACTCCATATGTCAAACCATGGTCCTGAAGCCCAAAAAACCCCTGGAATACAACTTCCACACAGAATGATGCACCAGTGTGATAGAGGTACCATTATCACATCCACTTGAGTGTGTGTGGTCATGTGGATCAAGGTGGTTTTGAAGAAAACACATGATCAGTAACTCTAGTGTACTCCATGTGTCAAAAACCATGGTAAGGAAGCCCCAAAAGCCCTTGGAATGCAACTTCTACATGGAACCTTGAACTAGTTTGACATAGGTTGCATCACCACATCTAGTTGAGTGTGTGTTCATGTGGATCAAGGTAGTTTTTAAAAGAACACATGATTAGCGACTCTAGTGTACTCAATGTGTCAAACCATGGTCAGGAAGCCCAAGAACACCTAGAATGCAACTTCCACATGGAATGATGAACCAGTGTGATAGAGGTTCCATCACCACATCCACTTGAGTGTGTTTGGTCATGTGGATCAAGGTAGTTTTGAAAACAACACATGATTAGTGACTCTAGTGTACTCCATGTGTCAAAACTATGGTTAGCAAGCCCAAAAAAACCTAGAATGCAACTTCCACATGGAATGTTGCACCGATGTGATAGAGGTTACATCACCACATCCACTTGAGTGTGTGTGGTCATGTGGATCAAGGTGGTTTTGAAAAAACCCCTAGAACACATGATCAATGATGTTTTGAAAAAACCACATGAAATGACTCTAGTTTTGAAAATATCAAGGTGGTTTTGAAAACAACACATGATTAGTGACTCTAGTATACTCCATGTGTCAAAAACATAGTGACTCTAGTTTTGAATGCAATTTCCACATGAAATGTTGCACCAGTGTGACAAAGGTTCTATCATCACATCCACTTTAGTGTGTGTGGTCATGTGGATCAAGGTGGTTTTGAAAATAACACATGACCAATGACTCAAGTGTACTCCATGTGTCAAACCATGATCAAGAAGCCCCAAAAAAACCTGGAATGCAACTTTCACATGGAATGTTGCACCAGTGTGATAGAGGTTCCATCACCACACCCACTTGAGTGTGTGTGTTCATGTGGATCAAGGTGGTTTTGAAAATAACACATGATTAGTCACTCTAGTGTATTTGATGAGTCTAGAAGTGAATCATATTTAAGTATATAAATTATTCATATTGTCACTCATTACATGCTACATCTATCTACAACTATGCCTATTATGTATGAACACTAGTCTCATTTATTTCCACATGGGCTTTTCACATTAGTAGTTTTATTAGGATTTTATTTTATTTTTCTTGTCTTTGATTTGTGTGTAGGTGCTACAAACAATCATGGATAAAAGGAGCCAAGAGGATTCAATATGGAGGAGTTGCAGGCACCAGACTTAGCCATTTGAGGGGAGAAAAAATTGGATTTCCATCAACTCCAAATTACGATCCAAGGCCATGGTGTTGCAGCCCTCGTTCGTATGAATCTAATGAGCCAAAGAACACCTCAATCGGAGTCCATATGAAGAAATGGCAGCCAAAACACTTCAGAGTCATAGGACTTAACTACCACTGGCACGGGCGGAGCCCACCCATACCGCACGGCCGTACCATGTTCCGATGGCTTAGTTTCGTCAAAACGAACAACATTTGTGAAGGCCCAATGGGCATATTCCATCGGTTCACAAAACTACCTCTAGATGCCTATATAAAGAGGGGAAAACCCTAGGACAAGGGGGAATCCATCCATGCCTCAGGGACGGAGCCCTGCCGCTCCACCACCTCCATTGCCGCCGCACACAAGATCCACATCTCCACACCATCAAGCAATAGGAGGATAAGGAGGCACCCCCACCTTAACCACGTGTTCATCATCATCATCTCCAACGACGTCTCCATCTCTCTCTCCCTAGTCTTAGATCTTGTAATTGTAAGATTGAACATGGCCGTGACTTCATTAACATATTCATCTATGTTTCATTCTTCATCCATGTGTGAGTGATTGATTAGGTTCTATATTGAGGTTTTATCTAGTGCTCTAAGTTAGAATGTGTTTGTGATCCAAGTATTCAATTACACTAGTCATGAAGATAAGTTCATGGGATCCCTTGGTCTGAAAGTGTACGTTTTCCTTGAGAGTGACACGCAAGAATCATGCATAGTACACACCGTGTGATAGCCCGATAATCGAGTGGGGAACATTTATTTGTTGAAGGAATCTCTTGTAGACAATGGATCACACATATATTCGCCCATCTATTACTAGTGAGACCGAAGCCTAGAAGCCCTCTCTCATTCCATACAATCTACAGCTACAACCCCTTTAGTTAAGTTCTAGTTCTAGTTTACTTTTAGCATTTTATTTACCTTGTTACTAGTTACTTTAAATCTCTCTTGTTTACTATTATTCTAGCAAATTATAGTGTAGACTATTTCCAAACACCATTTTGGGTGCGAACATGGCCGTATTGACAACGTGGATGTGGGGTTGTGTGGTTGCAATTTGCAAAGCTTCCAAGGGACGAACTTCATAAATAATATTTGCTACTACAAGTACTACAATAACCCTGTTGTTGATCACAGGAAATTTAGGCATCAAATTGGCACCATTGCCGGGGAGCAAAGCGTTTGGTTATTACCTACCCACTCGCACATAGTTTATTTCCATTTGTTGGTACTTACTTATTTTACTTATTTGAAAAGAACAAAAAATTATAAAACCAAAAACTCATAAAAATTAAACAAAAATTATAAAAACATTTGCTACTAATCATGTCTTCTGAGATTGCTATTTTAGAACATATTGCAAAGGAGGAGAAGAGCCGAAAAGAATAATTGTACATGGTTGCCAAAGAAGAATACATTGCGTACAACGAAGAACTCATAACTACTAATAATATGCAGGTATACGATATGTATTATCAGGTAATCTGCTATGCTCACACATTATGTTCTTCATATCAAATAATACGTCTTCATTGTATGTGTGTCGGGCATTTTTTTCTTTCAATGTTCTCATACCTATGATGAATCTATGGCATCTTACAATAGTAGTGGTGCTAATAGGGAAGTTATAGAGTATGTTCTTTATGAAGGTGCACATGAACTACTCCAAAAAATAATGATACTTATGATAAGTAGTGATAATGAATTTTTAAAAATGGCATACGAAACCTTGCAATATATTGTTGAGTATTGTCAAGGACATCTTAGTGAGAATTCAGTTGTGTTGGAGAGTAAGGAACGGTGTAAAGCCGTAGTGCCCGAAGATAATCATTTGGAGGAATCACCAGATCAAATTGAGGAGCACAAAGATGAGGTTGACAAAGATTTGCACACTACAAATACTTTGTTTGATAATGATGCCTATTTCTCTAGTAATGATTCTTATAATGCTAAAACTGATTGTAATTTATCTGTGGAGGCCTTGTGCCTAGACACTCATGTGGAGAGCACTATTAATGATGAAATAGAGATAGGACCTTGCTATGAATCTTTCAGTGCAAGAACCACTTCCTGTTGCAAAGAAAGAATACTATGAAGTTCCCCTACAATGTAACCAAGATAAAATTTTAAATATTATAGACGAATCTCTAATCATCTCGTTGTAGCTACATAAGGAGGCATGCTCAAAACTATTGGTGCATCATCACTCGCTTGAGAGCGAGAACCTATTTGTCTGTATGATGTCGATGCACCACAAGAGGGTACGACTCCGATTGTACTTTTCTATGAGATGCTCCAACCCTCAGGTGGAGGTAAGTACCATCACACCACAGGTTCATATCCCTTGAGATCCATGTGGGTAATTTAATGGTGCATATAAGCCCGGTGATGGCTCCAAAATTAGCCATCTTCCACCGTGTTTAAACATTGTTTTTGGTCAAGCAATTGACAAGAAACTCTCAATACTTGCCACTAATGACTAATAATTGCAAAGATATGCAAAACCTCTCTTTGAATTATGTTGTGCAAGAAATCATGATTTTTAATGCGAAATCAGGAGTCATAATGAAGGTTTTTGAGGAAGTCCGCATGACCAAGTAATTGGGAAGCCATTCCAGGACGTCAGCAAGCTTAACGACCACTAGTACGAGCAGGGTACTCCCGTAACATCTGCTTGTACCAGGTGGTGTTGGCTTCATCTCGTCAAACCCTAAGACTTTCGTGAAGACGCCTATATGTTTTGAGGCTCTAGCCTCCAACAAGAGAGCCGCCATTCTCAGATTACATCACAACACCACCAAAGGAGATCCACACCATTTTTCATCACTTCCACCATCCATCCCATCCACTAGCCATGGCCATTTTTTTGTACTTTAGATCTCCTTGTGATTTGCCGACCAATGTAAGAATATTTGATTTCAGTCTAAGTATTTGTATGATGTTTTCTATCTCCGATCTATTTGTTACGAGTGAGTAGTCCTCACGGGATACAGGTTGGGGAGAAACCTCATAGTGATTATGTGCATCTAATTCATGGGAGTATTGTATTTTTTTTACAATTGAGTTTTGTATCTTTTGTTTCTTTGTCTCCTGTCTTGATATGTAGACTTGTAGGTACCCAAGATCCCATAGATTGGTAAAGGCTTGAGGTGAGATACTTGGCTAGCGGCGATCTCATAGGAACCCTAGTGACAGAAAGGGTAGTACAGTCTTTGCTTAGCGACCCATTTGGGATCACAAGAACATCACCACTTAAAGCTTTGATCTATATTTTACACTTAATAATCATTTGTAGCCAGTTGCTTCGGTGTGCACTCAGTTGGATTAAAATACTATTGTTATGCCCGCTTCATCACAGGGGCTCGAGTATATTAGGATGTGTTTCCCACAAGAGATTATCTCCGTTCAAACATAACACATGACCATGCTTATTATTATCTTTTATCCCATATGATGTGCAGCTGCAGGTGGATCTTCAACCCTAGCCTATCTCCATCCATTGATTCAACCCATTATAAAGTAAACTAGATTGGTCTGGTAAACTAAGGTAAGACGAACAAACAAAGTCTTCTAGACATGTCCTTTTTATTTCCTTTTAGCATTGCTTTCCGAGTTTGATTTAACCTAGGTCTTCTAGGGAAAAAGCTATTATACTACATCCGTGAATCCGGATCGAAGGTATCAACCCTTTTTCTGGCGCCGTTTTCGGGGAAGCAATTTCGCTATCCTGGTGAGGTCACTAGAGACCTTGTTTTCAGTTTCATTATTAGTTTGTAGTTTAATTCTTGTTATTAGTTTAGTTTCTTGTTATCTATTTGAAAACCCAAAAAAATAGTTACTTGTTATTTTTGATTTCATTACTTAAAAAATACCAAAAATATAAGAGCCATGGCTCAAAGGATATTAGGGGAGTATGCTACTCCCGCTGATGATTTTATTCATGCACATATCACAGAGCCCGCAGTTGATGCGGAAACATATAAAATAAAGCCCAACCTTTTAAGTTTGACAAAACCAATTTGTGGACTCATCTGCTGAAGACTCGGGTTTGCACTTAAACACTTTCACTGAAATTTGCGACATGATGTGTATTAAGGATGTAGATCCAAATGTTGTTAAATTAAGATTGTTTCCTTTCTCTCTTAGAGGAAAGGCTAAGGATTGGTTGCTAGCTCTACCAAAGGGCACTATTAAATCTTGGGAGGAATGTACTAACTTGTTTATGACTAATTTTTTCCCCCAGCTAAGACTATGTAGCTAAGATTTTACACTACAAGCTTTAGACAAGAAGACTATGAGCCACTAGCGCTCGCGTTCGAAAGGATGAAAGAAGCCGTAATGAATTGTCCTAGTCATGTGATGGAAGAGTGGATTATATTACATTTGTTTTATAATGGTCTTAACCCAATGTCTAAGTCCATGCTAGATACTGCATCAAGAGGAAAGATCATGGGAAAGCAAGTGAGTGTTGCAAAGAAGTTACTTGATGATATGCAAAACAACCATGCCCAATGGCATGTGGAAAGAACCCTGAAGAGAGTAAGTTCAATTACCGAGGTAAATAGTGAAGAGCTTACATCTAAGGTAGACGAGTTGCTTAGCATAGTAAAAGGTTAAGAAGATACCCAAGTCAATGCTATCACTATCGATGTTAATTTTATAGCTTGCACTCCTTTTAATCCTGCATGGAAAAATAATTATGCTTCTAATGGTCAAAAATATCATTCTAGTCCTACAGGAGCTCCTTATAATAATTATGATAACACTAATGGAGAAAATCATGGAAATCTCTCGTTTGAGCAAACTGTAAGAGCATTTATACAAGCTCAAACCAAGAAAAATAATATGCTACTAAAATCATAGAGAACCATGAAAGTACTATAGGAAAATTATCTAACCAGGCTGTTGCAATTAGAAATGATGTGCAGGATTAACAAGAAAGGACAAAGACCATGGAGGCTCAGCTAGGTAAGGTAGCTAAGAGCCAAGATCTCATACTAGCAATGTTTGTTGGAAAACCCGAGTCAAATACGGTAGAAGACCTCCAAATGATGAGGGCGGTAACGAACAAAGAGAAACCTGAAGAGCTGGATTATAGCAACATGCCAACACCGGAATACCATGGAAGATCTACTAAAGATGACCAGCGTCAAGAATCCAGTTATAGAACAAGGTAATGATTCTATGTACCAACAATTTATACAACAAGTAGCATCTAAAGTTCGTGAGTTAGAGATGGAGTATAAAAGACTAGTTGATAAGATTCTAGCTAAGCTAGATTATATATTTGAGCCCACTATTAAAATTAAGTTGGCAACCAATGAGATATCCGCACTTTGTGATCTTAGTGCGAGTGTCTCAACAATTTCCAACAGTTTACTCGACAAATTAAAGTTGGGGCCCTTTGTTACTACTGTATTGAGACTCCATCTAGATGATTCAACTTATAAACAAGCTGCTAGGATTAAACAAACTATAGTGGTTGAAATTAGAGGTAGTCCCACTCTTATTGATCTTTTTATTGTGGACATGCCTGAACATTCCATAGCACCTATAATTCTAGGTATGCCATTCCTAAGAACTAGTAGATCTTTGACGAATTTACATGAAAGGATTGTGAGAATAGGGATACCATCTAGAGATCCTTTTATAGTCCACTTCCCTAGGAAAAATAAGACCAAGCCTAATGATGATGATGGTGTAATTACTTTCAAAGCCAACTATTTTGGAGTGGGTATTCCACTTCTTAAACCTAAGTGATTTCCATCAGGGTCAGGCTAATTAACCTTAACTAGAAGCGCTTCATGCACTACAATAAAAGTTGGATTTTACAATAGACGATTTTCATGGTTGAAGGCCCGTATTTCGTGGTTAAAATGTCTTCCACGACGGATAGCCTTCGTGGTAAAAGCCCCGTCACAAAAGAATCTACCATGGAAGTTTTTGGACCATGGCAGATCACACCCTTCAGCCATGAAAACATGTTCCATCATAGATCTGTTCGCCAGCTCTGTTGACTGCTAACGTCATGCAAACCGCCACGTGGAAGCCGCCGTTAATGGGAGGTTACCGCCGTTAACATTCACAGAAACCATGGCGAAAGCCAGGACCAGCCAATGCCTGCTAAATATTAAGTGGGCCGGCCCATGAAGTGAGCCCAATAAGAAGAAGGCCAGTTACTATTTCATCCGGCACTATACAAAATGGGCCCAAAAGATACAGCCAGCAGTAGCCCGTGAATTTCAGGCCCGTTACTGTTTCGGCCTACAGAAGCCCACATTGTTCGAATACTGTGCGACCCATTAACATCCTGGGTCAAGTCAGTCCGATAATATTAAGGCCTACGGTCGGCCCGTCACTATTCTCAGAGCTCATCTTGGGCCGCCTACTAATGGCCCATCTTTTAAAAGGTCTGATACTATTATGACCTTTTACTGTATTGTCCGTAAACTATTCAGGCCCACAGGCAGCCTACAACTATTCTGATCTAGTACTATTCTGGCTAGGCAATATGTTTGACATGTTACTATTCCTATTTCGTAAAAATTTCGGCTACTACTATTCTAGCTCGTTATTGTTCTCGCCATTTACTATTCACGTCCATTACTATTGTGGTCCTTTATTGTTCTAGCCTACTACTGTTATGACATATCACTTTTTTGGTATGTTAATGTTCTGGACCGTTCTTCGTTGGCCCGTTACTGTGCTGGGTTGCCGTTGTTCTGGCCTAGTGGTGTTCTGTCTTGTTACTGTTTTGGCCTATTACTGTTTTGGCCTGTTATAGTTCTAGCCTGTTACTGTTCTAGCCTATTACTATCACTACTTACCACCTAAGGGTAGGCCCATTACGTTCATGGACTCCTAAAGTTTCGGCCTTTTTGAAGCCCGTGCAAATATCATAAAAGGAGTATAATTAGCGAGCATCTTTTACTGTTCATGGTAGGCCCAATACAAGAAGGGCAAATAACAAAGCCCTATACTGTTACCTGGTCGACATGGCTAGCACAGTTATCGTACCTCCCACCGCCATGCGTGGACGGCGTCAACTAAATGCCTACATGGCCTATGAAAGTTATCGAGATATTACATCACCTGCAAACTTCTTAAAAATATTACATAATATGAGCATAAGGGAAAGAAAATTCAGCATTTCAGTTGCCAATCAAGTTAATAGCAGAGTCCTCAATTTGATTTCTCAATCCATCAACTACATATCTCTTTGAGTGTGACAGCTACATTGGAAAACTACCTTGAGATATGATCTTGCAGTGCCCTCTTTGGTGGCAATAGCAATAATTGTAGTCTGAAACTAAGTAATAACAAGTTAATACAGCAAACAAGAAAAAATACTCGTAGCTAAGAATGAACCAGATAGGAATTATAACTGCATAATACGAACTTGTAGAGCAGAAATGCAAACCATGAATGTACTATATAGTAGAAGATAGTTATGTCGCTGCCTAGGACGAACCAGAACCAGATACGAGATATAATGGCGTGGATTGTGAACCTATAGAACATGACAAACATGCATTAGACAAGTTTGCCTACAATGAAATGAGCAATCAAACAAAGGGTTTCTTAGAATTTTAGGAAATATAAACTAGCCAGGTCATTTCAGCAAATATATATGGACGCAATGGTATCTCCTGGAATGCAAGAGACGTTGGGTGACTCAGAATTTGCGGTGAGCTACATAATGGCTTGTAGTTATTGTTGTAGCTAAGAATGAACCGCATAGAATTTATAACCACATCGTACCAGAACTTGTCGAGCAGGAATGGAAAACACGAAACAACTATATAGTAAAGAATAATTATGCTTGATTAGGATGAACCAGCACTAGATATAGAAAATATATAATGGCATCGCTGGTGAACCTGTAGGCTGTGCCAACCAACATTTTCCGTGTTCTCTTTTTGAGCTCTACGCAAAGAAAAAGAAAATAGTCAGTGTTACAGCTTTTGAAGAACCAGATGGCAACAACAAAATTATAATCGAACTAGTATGAAGAGTTTGAACGGGTACTATAGGATAACAGAATGATGCCAGGGAGGAAATAATAGTAGGAACTTAGCTCAGGACTAACCAGATATATTCATTAACTACGGAGCAGGGAATCCATACTAATATTTTCCACTAACATTACATGTTGCAAGAACTACACAATAGCAGGCAATTACTAGCATACGGAGTAGCAAAGATAAGAACATGTGCATGAAAAAATAACAAACATGTGGATGACTTGAAATTTGTAGAGCAGCGAATGCAAACCAACATGTCTAATGACGTTGTATGTACTAGCACGAAGAATAGACATGCCCAGCGACTTGTATGTACTAGCACGATTACAAAAATGCAATTCACTGCGACAGGCTTGGACCTACTATACCGCTGATAAAACAAAAACAGGTTGGAGAATTGGTTACCTTGGTCGGAGAGTGTCAACACCCGGATTTTTAATCCCAGATGCCTGTTATGTCATACATCGCAATCCTAGGATTACCATTTTTGCGAGACATAACATATTGGATATCACAGTACCTCATCCATTACAAACCATAATAAGGTCTTACACGAATCAAGGATCCCATGATCCAGTCTTAATACAACAAGCAGCAGAATAAATAATAAGCGTAGTGGTGGGGTCCATCTTCAGGGGCACAGGCAATACTGACGATGGAAGATAGTCCTAGTTATCATAGCTATCCCGCTGTCCTTCATCTTGGTAGTCTCCTTTATAGTCTGGCCATAGTAATAGCCAGGGACAAAAGCCATGAGTACTCTTTAAGTACTCGCAAACTATCACTAACAAGTAAGGTAGTGCTAGTGGGAAATGATAACCCTAGGTTTAATTGTAAAGTTAAGTTTGAAACCTAAGATGAGTTCAGAAACAAAGAAAGATAAAAATAAAGTTCTAGAATCACTTAAGTTGGGAAGCTAGAGTCATAGTCACAACCCTGTTGTGGTGAAGTCAAGATTCATCATTTATATCATAAGTCATTTTGAGAAAATCTGACAACGGAACAGTATGGCCACTCTAACTGTCCATAACCGTGGACGCGGCTATTCGAATAGTTTAACACATTGCAGAGGTGGTAGACTTTTACCACAAGATTCGATACATCTGTTAGAGATAACCCTGAATCATCTTACTTAGTATGCAGATAATCAAACATAACCTTTCCTTTACACACCCTCGTATAAGCACCTCTCCTATGAGCATGGCCTCCCAACCATGACCATATGTCATCTTGGGCACTGCATAGGTGGACAACATTGAGAGGTAGCCTCAGCTCAAACCTCTCCCGCGAGGGAACTAATACTAATGCATATAAACTTCCGGCTAAGCCTTACCCAATTCAGGTATTGTGGTTGTACGGTAAAATTGGAATGGTATCGCATCCGAACCCAACCATCAGTTTTGTAAAAGGGTTAAGGCTCATGCCTCAACATTTTCATCATCATAAACCATTTGTGTTTCTCAACACATTTCAAAACATCTCAATAGAATGACTCATCATTCTAAGGTTTTCACAAGTCATTTTCACCAAGTATTCCCATCTAAAGCGAATCAAGTTTTGGTTTAGCTCTAAACTACTAAGTTAAGAGTGTTCCCTAAGGTGGGATGCTAATCTCAATCTTATGCCATAAAATGACATCTAAGGTTATCTTGATAGGTCAAGTTTTATACTTTTTATGCTACCCTAAAACAAGTAAAGGACTTTAATAAAGTAAAGAAAGTAAAAGCTTGGAAATAAAACTTGGGGTAGGTAATAGTCAAAGTGGTATAACCAAAGCATGCCTAATGCATCTTGCTTAGGTTATCTAGCTTAATTCTAGCTTGCTAACAATAGCTTGCTCAGTTTACTTGAAGTGCTAGTCTTGCCTTGGTTGGTGCAGTGGTTGAAGTTTTCTTCATCCTCCTCTTGATAGAACCCCTCCTCCTTGAAAGCTTGGTCGGTACTATCGTCTATAAATACATACGGGATACACAATCACCAAACAATACTTAACTAGTCTACTTAGCACACTAAGGCACACATTTGATGATCTATTATCATCACAAGCATCACAAGGTTTAATTAACTAGCTTCATTCTTTTTATTTGGGAAAAGTAATTTCTACTCATTGAAATTAACTAAGATTTAATATTCTCCAATTAAAATATGGGATCATGTGTACACATGTCATCACCACATATTCTAACATATGGGAATGTGATTTAAAGGTTGGATCACATTTTAATAAGTTTAAGTTTAATAAATAATGATTTAAAGTGACTAGAAATGCCTATATAGCATTATTTTGGTACTAATCCAACGTCACTGCATGTAAACCTTAATATTATTACATATTCAGATAAGTATGGTAAAATGTGATTTTTGAGAGTTGGAATCAACTTAAAAGCTATTATGGTTGATTTTAGAAAAATGTTTGAATGTGCAAATGCTTATGTCTTGTTATTTTTACTAGGAGAGATCTCTAACTCTAAATGATTTAAATCCAACGGGCTTGGATAGAGATTTTCATTACCTTTCCAACAAAATTGGAATCACTCCATTTAGATTTGTAAAACTCTCTGAATTGATTTTTTGCACTAAGGGACATAATTGAGTCTAAACCTAAATAGAAAAATCCTTATTTGAATTAAAGGGTCAGCGCGGGAAATGAAATTGGCCGGCCCAGTGATGCTCAGTGGCGTAGAGGGCGGCTGAAAGGTTGGTCCCGCTTGTCAGCAGCACATAAAACCCGAAATAGTATGGGATGATCTGGGCGCTACGATTAGAACCTAGATCAACGGTCCGCAGTCATCGTCAACGACGAACTCGTCGCCGGCGAGACTGAACCCTAAACGGATGGTGGGGGTCTACTGGGGATGTAACAGGGCTCCAACTAGTGCGACGAGGTGGGCGATCGAACTGGACGGCAACGGCAGGCTTAGGCGAGGTCGCGGCAGGGGCTGAGGTAGACGGAATCGACAGGGACTTCTCCTCCTCTACAGCGGCTACCTCCGGTGAAATTCCGGTGGCCTGCTGCTCGAGCTGCTCTGGCGAGAGGTGGGGAAGGACTGGGGGTGAGAGGGGAGTGTGAGGAATTCGTGCTAGGGAGGCCTGCTTATGTAGGCCCGACGAGGCAGCAGAGAGGTGTGGGCGGAGCTCGTCGGTGACGACAAAGGGGGCTATCGGCGTGGGCGAGGTAGGCAGACAGTTGGCGGTCTACTGGCGGTCATCTACGGCTTAATGGCGACATTAGGGGCGGTGGCATTTGGTCGGGGGCTTCCCGCGCTCTGGGAGACAGAGGCGGTGCTCGATGGCGATCACGGCGATTGTGGGTCGCGTGGAAGTGCACGGCCGTGTCTGGCGGGTTGTTGGGGTCGAGGCAGAGCGGCATGCACGGTATGGTGACAAGGCACAGTCTGCTGCATGCTGGCGGCAATCGCGCTCTGGCTCGCTCTGGCTTGCTCACAGAGAGAAAGGGCGGCGCGGTGCTGAGGTGGTCCAGGGGCTAGGGTTGATTGAGGGGTGGACCGTGGGCGGCGGTAGGGTTGGGAGGAGCTAGTGGGCATGCTGGTTTGGCGCGGCTTGGTCCCTAGCATGCTGCCCGCGTTTGGCCGGCAATGACCTCATATGGGCGGCACTGCACTTGTGCTGCGGGGAAGGGGAAGGCTGGTTGATGGCTTGGTTGGACTCAGGGGGACAGAGGAGAGTAGAGAGGGTCCAATGGGGGACAAGGGCTTAACTAGCAATAGTGTTAGTTAGGCAATTTGATCTCTGTCTGCCTCCTGTTCGACACAATGGCCGCATGAGAGAAATTTTTGAATTTTGAGCTGATTTTTGGTGGATGCTTTGATCTGATGCTTGGTAGACTGTGGTTGCTAGGATTTGTTAAATGGAATTCATTTGAGTGGTTTTTGAATAAATGTGATCTATACATATGAACTAAATTCATTTTTCAATTTTCATTTAAATTTAGTGTTTGAAAGTTTTTGGGATGAAACAAAGTGGGCCTTGGTACATCACTACTTGTACTAGCAAGGGGTGCAAAGATCCACAATTGTTTCTGTTAAGATTTGAGTTATAGGAATATCAAAAGTAGGCTACATGATTAGAATGGCAAAAGTGACCATTTGCTTATTTTATTCTTTTTGATTTCTTTTTCTTTGGGATTTGTTTGGGAATGATCTAGATGATGTTTAGTTCACCTTAGAATCATTTTACAACCAATGGATCAGTCAAACATGGCAATTCAAAACAACTCCTAATTTAAATGCACACACATATGAATGCTTAATTATTTTAAATGGAAAAGTTTTTGTTAACCCTAAATTGGGTAGATTTGATCTTGATTAACCTTGGATTAAGTTTTGGGATGTTACAAACCTTCCCCCCTTAAACAAAATCTCGTCCCGAGATTTACAAAAGAAAACTAGGAACTAAAGAGATCTGGAAACTCTGTCCTAATGCAATCTTCTCGCTCCCAAGTGGCTTCTTCTTCGGTATGGTTGCTCCATTGAAATCTGAAAAATTTGATACTCCGGGTCCTGGTGGTTCCGTAAGCTTCTTACAAGATACAGATGGGCACTTCATGATACGTCAGATCCTTGTTGATATCCACAGCTCAGTGATCGATGTTCTTGAATAATTCAGTCTTCTCCAGCACTTCTAGGCATTTGCGAAGTAACAAGATATGGAACACACTGTGGATGGCTGACATCTCTTCTGGTAGTTCTATTTGATACGATACTTCTCCTCGCCGATTCAGAATCTTGAAGGGCCCGATATATCTGGGGATAACTTTCCTTTCAGACTAAAATGTTGGGTTCCCTTCAAGGGTGAAACTTTTAGATATACAAAATCTCCAACATTGAAAGTCAGGTCTCTCCTTCTCTTGTTAGCATAACTCTTCTGTCTGGATTGGGCGGTCTTGAGGTGCTCACGAACTTTGTGAACCTTGTCTTCAGCTTCTCGGAGAATGTCGGGTCCAAAAATCTAGCTCTCTCCTACTTGCGACCAATTAAAAGGGGTACGACACTTTCTTCTGTATAGGAACTCAAATGGTGCCATTTGCAAACTGGCTTGATAACTATTGTTGTATGAGAATTCTGCGAAAGGCAGGCAGTCTTCCCATTTTGATCCATACTCTAACACACAAGCTCTCAACATATCTTCTAGGATTTGGTTGACTCTTTCAGTCTGTCCATCAGTTTGCGGGTGATAAGCTGTGCTGAAGTTCAGTTTGGTTCCTAATCCTTCTTGGACTTTCTGCCAAAATCTCTAGGTAAATTAGGTTCCTCGATCTGATACTATGGTCTTGGGGGTTCCATGCAGCCTAACAATTCTAGCAATGTACAACTCTGCTAGCTTCGAACTCTGGTAGGTTGTCTTGACAGGTATAAAATGAGCTACCATGGACAGTCTATCAACGATGACCCAGATTGAGTCATTTGCCCTACTAGAAGTAGGCAAACCGGTGATAAAGTCCATTCCGACAGAATCCCATTTCCATTCCGGAATCTACAATGGTTGCAACAGTCCTGCGGGTCTCTGATGCTCTGCTTTGACGCTTTTACAGATGTCACACTTGGCGATGTAGCTTCCGATTTCTCTCTTCATCTTGTGCCACCAAAATTGCTCTTTCAAATCTTGATACATCTTTGTTCCTCCGGGGTGGATAGAATAAAGAGTATCATGAGCTTCCTGCATGATAACTTGCTTCAGCTCCGAATCTGCTGGCACACAGATAAGTCCTTTGTACCACAGAACTCCTTCTTCGTCTTCGATGAATCCAGGTACCTTTCCTGTACCAATACGACGTTTGATTCCGTCGATACTTTCATTTCCCTTCTGGGCTTCCTTGATTTGGCTAACAAAAGTGGGTTGGAGTTCAATGCTCACTAGAAATCCTTTGCTAACTAGCTCAGTTCTAAATTGCTCCAACTCCTCATGCAAACTTGGTTGCTTCTCCTTGATCATGGTGTTTAGCCTACACGGCAATCTGCTAAGAGCATCTGCTACCACATTGGTTTTGTCGGGGTGATAGTGAATGTCAAGGTCATAATCCTTGATTAACTCTATCCATCTCCTTTGCCTCATATCCAGCTCCTTCTGAGTGAAAATATACTTCAAGCTCTTGTGATCTGAGTAAATCTCACAGCGATTTCCCATAAGATAATGTCGCCATGTCTTCAATGCCAGAACTACGGCTGCTAAGTCAAGATCATGGGTCGGATAGTTCTGCTCATGCTGCTTTAGTTGTCGAGACAGATAAGCGATGACTTTGCCTTCTTGCATCAATACACATCCGAGACCAATCTTGGACGCATCACAATATACATCAAACGACTTCTTGATATCTGGCATGATCAATATTGGGGATGAACTCAATCTTTTCTTCAGTTCTTGGAAACTGGCTTCACATTTGTCGGTCCATTCAAACTTCTTGTCGTTCTTCAACAATTGGGTCATGGGTATGGCGATGCTCGAAAATCCTTCGACGAACTTGAAGTAATATCCCGCTAATCCGTGAAATGCACGGACTTGGGTTTGAGTGGTTAGGGCTTCCCATGCTTCGACATCTCTGTTCTTGGTGGGATCAACCGAGACTCCTCCAGCAGACACAATATGTCCTAGGAATCCTACTTCTTTTAGCCAAAACTCACATTTGCTGAACTTGGCATATAACCGATGCTCTCTCAGGGTTTCTAGGATGATTCTCAGATGTTGCTCATGCTCTTCTTCTAACTTGGAGTAGATAAGGATATCGTCGATAAACACAATGACAAACTTATCTAGGAAATTCATAAAGATCTTATTCATGAGATTCATGAAATAAGTAGGGGCATTGGTTAATCCAAAAGACATGACCATATACTCGTATAAACCATAACGAGTAGTAAAGGCAGTCTTCGGAATATCCGTTGCACGAATCTTAAGTTGGTGATAACCAGTCCTAAGATCAATCTTTGAGAACACTTGGGCACCAGTCAACTGATCAAATAGATCCTCTATCTTTGGCAAGGGGTACTTGTTTTTGACGGTGACGTCATTCAGCTTTTTGTAATCAGTGCACAAACGGTTGCCTCCATATTTCTTGTCGACGAATAACACTGGTGATCTCCATGGCGATGCGCTTGGTTGAATCAAGCATGTTTCTAACATAGCATCCAACTACTTCTTCAATTCTACTAACTCTGAGGGGTTCATGCTATAGGGTCTCTGGGCTATTGGTCCGGTTCCGGGGATTAGTTCGATAATGAACTCAATATCCCTATCCGGGGGCATACCGGACAATTCATCTGGGAATACATCGGGGTATTCACAGACTACTCGGACTTGGTCTATGGTGGGTAGGGCTAGACTCTTGTTGCACTTGAATTGACGAGGTAAGGTTTCAGATATATGCTCTACTGTTATTCCAAAGCTACTGGTCATGGTGATGACTTTCTTAGCGCAGTCTATCAATCCTTTATGCTTTGACATCCAATCCATTCCTAGTACTACTTCCAATCCATTGGTTCCAAGTACTATTAGATTAGCATAAAAATCTATCCCATGTATTCTGATAGGCACAGCTTTGCAAATTTTTCTAGCTTTTGTAGTTGAACCAGAAATTTGAACTATCATGACATGCTTCAAGTTGGTTGGGTGGATCTTACTAGTGCATGCAAATTCTTCGGTGAAAAATGAGTGCGATGCTCCAGAATCAAACAACACTCTTGCTAAAACTGAGTTGACAGAAAACATACCCGACACTACATCTGGCGCTTCTTGAGTTTCTTCGGTGTTCATGTGGAAGAGACGGCCATTGGGGTTGTGAGGGTTCCCTAGGGAAAATCTTCTTCCTGGTTGAACACGACGCTGCTGTTGAGCTGGGGCATTCACATTGGTAGTGGCGGCAATCTTCTTGGGGCACTCATTGGAATAGTGACCCTTCACTCCACACTCGAAACAAGTGATCTGAGACTTGTCTTTAGCTGCGACAGGCACAACATTGCTTCCAAATCTGGGTGCAGTGTTGTTGTTGTTGCTCTTGGGAGGTGCACGGTTGAAATTGCTGGTGTTGCCGGGGTTGATGTTGTTTCCTCCAGACTTCACATTGCCTCTGCTATAGTTGGGGTAGCTTGGGCAAGACATTGGGGGTCAGTTGTTCCTCGGTGCATACCCTGCAGACGGGTTGGGACGGTACTTCTGGTGGCTGTTGGATCTAGCTTGGTGCATCATACAACATTTGCGGTTGTCGTTTGCCTAGTTAATCTTCCCTTCCATCTGAATGGCAGAGTCGACTAGCTCTTCGAGATCCTCGAAGCGGATGTTGACGAGGACAGTCTGCATCTCATCATGAGTCCGTTCATGAATCTCTCCTTCTTCTTGGCCTCTTTGTTGATCTCATCCGGTGCATACCTGGCAAGTAACAGGAATTTGTCATGGTACTCCACTACAGCCATTCTGCCTTGCTTCAGTTCTCTAAATTCATCCCTCATTCTGGTGACTAGGCCCTGCGGCACGTGGGTATGACTGAACTTGATTTTGAAGGCTTCCCATGTCATCACTTGACCATGGTTCATCATGCAGATGCTGTTCCACTAGGCTCTTGCATCTCCTGCCAAATAGTGGGTGGCAAAGAGAACTTTCTCATTGTCATCAACTCCGGCTACTTCCAAATTGTTCTTCATTGTCTGCAACCAGTCATCAGCATCTAATAGGTTCTCCGAAGTGATATAGATTGGGGGATTGGTGTTTTGGAAGATTTTCAGCTTGGATCCTTGATGATCCTGATTTCCATGCCCTTGGTTGTTTTGGGCCATCTGCGCGATCTGCTGTAGTGTTGCTAAGTTGGCCTGGCGCTCTGCCCTGCTTGCTTCACGGTTTGCAACTAGCATTTGCATAATCTGCAGCATTGGGTCCTGCGATGAGCTGCTCCCTCTGGGGTTTCCACGAGTCATCTGAAGATTGAGATAGATAAAGGGGTAAGAGGGAAAGTTCTAAGGTTCATGGTTTTGGTTTAAAAGCTAAAACTTTGAGTTTGACTCGGGTTTTGCAACTAACTTCTTTTCATTCATTCAAACAAGCACACGGTACAAACACACACACACACCACAACCTCAAAGGAAAACAGATGGTTTTAAGAACCATTTTGTAAGCTACGATACATTGGGACCGATACTCCTCACTCAATGATAGTGCTCTAGTGCATCTACTCATCGTCAATGAAGTCAGAGTTATCATCGTTGGTGTGGAAGTCCATGGCATCCTCCTCCAGAAAGTCATCATCATTGTTGAGGTAAGAGTCCATATCTCCCTGGATGTCTTCACCTTCCTCTTCTTCCTCCTTTGCTGCAAGCTGAGCTTCTTGCTCCTTGAGGGTCTTCTCAAGGTTGGCCACCTTCTTGCAAAGACGGTCGATGGTGCGATCCTTCTTTTCGCGCTAGCGGCGAAGAGACTGACGGTCCTTGACAAGCAGTGAGAAAGTCTGGGCCTTTTGGGCAGCAATGGCAAGGTTGTGGTTGGCAAACTCTCTAGCATTGTCCAATTCCTTCGGGCGGTCGTACAGTAGGAAGTCAAGGTTCTCCACTTGACGCTTCAACTCTGGGTGACTTGGCATCTCCATTAGCATTCCCATGAAGTCACGCCTTGCATAATGAACAAAGCGGGTTCCTTGGATTTGGTTGACACTCAGGGCACACAGACGTGCGAGAGCTTCATGCATTGCCTTGGCTAATCCATCTAGCCAGTTGTTCTCCCTAATAGAGAACTAGATTCTCCCGGATGTCCGTGCTTCTATACTTCCTCGAAGATCAGTGGTGACTAGCCATTGTAAATCTCCTCCTAGGGGTCCAGGAAGTTGAGCTCCAAGAAACTCCGGATGTGGGCATCCCAAGTACTCCGATAGTTTTTGGGATGAAACAAAGTGGGCCTTGGTACATAAATACTTGTACTAGCAAGGGGTGCAAAGATCCACAATTGTTTCTGTTAATATTTGAGTTCTAGGAATAGCCAAAGTTGGCTAGATGATTAAAATGGCAAAAGTGACCATTTCCTTATTTTATTCTTTTTGATTTCTTTTTCTTTGGGATTTGTTTGGGAATGATCTAGATGATGTTTAATTCACCTTAGAATCATTTTACAACCAATGGATCACTCAAACATGGCAATTCAAAATAACTCCTAATTTAAATGCACACACATATGAATGCTTGATTATTTTAAATGGAAAAGTTTTTGTGAACCCTAAATTGTGTAGATTTGATCTTGATTAACCTTGGATTAAGTTTTGGGATGTTACATAGAGGCATATAAGCATTGTTGGTACCATGCGAGTGAAGTCCAGGTCACCGAGGGTGCTGCAGTTGCGGTGGCTATTGGCGTCGGGGAAGAAGATCTTAGGCCGTCGATGCCGGTGCAGTCAACGGCGACGCCCGTGGAGCTGGTCTGGAGCGGTGGACAAGGAACTTGTTCAACTAGATCCCGTCTAGTGGAGAACGGTGAATCTGCTCCGGTAAGGTTGGGTAGCTTTCGGTAGCGGGGAAGCAGAGCGTGGACGGTCGACCACGTCATAGGCGCGGTCAGCGAGACCACAACTCTGTGGAATGGTAGAGAGACCCGGTGAACTAGATCTGATGCTGTGGGCGTCGATGAAGCGGCTTCCGCCGTCTTGGAATTGCCGTCGGGCGGTGCACGCGGTGGTCGTGGAGGTGAGAGCGTGGGAGAGAAGCATGGGATTTTGGGAGGGCTAGCGGGAAAAACTGCACGAATCGTGAATATGGAGATGAACGAAAAAATTACGATCGTGCCCCCAAGCTACCGAATTTAGCATGCCCATAGGGCGTCCGAAAAATGGGTAGAATGGGAATTTGTTGCGAAATGCTTCAATGTTGGTGTGTGATTTTGCCGCTCGGTAGAGATTTTGAATTTGTCTACCAGCCAAATAATAATAATATAAAAAATGGTACTCCCCGGTGGGAGAATTGGCCTCAAAGTATTTGAAATGTTGGGGTGGGAAATGCTTTAAAGTTAGTGTGTGATTTCTCCGCTCAACGGAGATTGTGAATTTGGCTACCGGCCAAATAATCATAATAGAAAAATGGTACTCCCCGGTGGGAGATTTAGCCTCAAAGTTTTTGAAATGGTGGGGCAGGAAATGCTTCAAATTTTGTGTTTGATTTTGCTGCTCAATGGATATTTTGAATTTGGCTATCTACCAAATAATAATAATAGAAAAATGGTATTCCCTGATGGGAGATTTAGCCTCAAAGTTTTTGAAATGGTGCGGCGGTAAATGCTTCAAATTTGGTGTTTGATTTTGCCGCTCGACAGAGATTTGGAATTTGTCTACCAGCCAAATAATAATTAATAGAAAAGTGGTACTCCCCGGTGGGAGATTTGGCCTAAAAGTTTTTGAAACGGTGGGCAGGAAATTCTTCAAGGTCGGTGTGTGATTTTTCTGCTCTATAGATATTTTGAATTTGGCTACCGGTCAAATGATAATTAATAGAAAATTGGTACTCCCCTGTGGGACATTTGGCCTCAAAGTTTTTGAAATGGTGGGGCGCGAAATGCTTCAAAGTCGGTGTTTGATTTTTCTGCTCGATAGAGATTTTGAATTTGGCTACCGGCAAAATAATAATAACAAAAAAATGGTACTCTCTGGTGGGAGATTTAGCCACAAAGTTTTTGAAACGGTGGGGCGGGAAACGCTTCAAGGTCGGTGTGTGATTTTTCCGCTCAATTGAGATTTTGAATTTGGCTACCGACCAAATAATAATAGAAAAAAGATAGTAGACCGTACGCTATCTGTCCAGCAATTCAAGTCCGAGAGTCATATCAACTAATCATCCATGACCATGATAATTGCGTAGACTGATATTTTGAATTTGGCTAGCATCCAAGAAATATTTGGATAAAAGGTGTACTCCCTATTCAGTAATTGAAGGCCGAGAGTGACATTATCTTATCCTTAATGAAAATTGAATAACTCTGATTCTAACAAGGTTGGTTGCAGGTTTTGCCGCTCGATTGAGATTTTTTAATTTCATTAATGGTACTCCTTTAGTACAAATTTAAGGCTAAGAGTCACATCAACTGATCATCAAAATACTAAACATATTGCCAAAGAAATTGGATACATAATCTTCGATTCAAATGGGGTAGGCAGTAGGATTTGTCGATGTCCTGAGATTTTGAATTTGGCGGTTGTCCAAAGAAAAAAAAACCTTTGTGAGGTACGTGAATCCAAGGCTAAGAGAGTGAGGTTCATGCAAAGGTTTTTTCTGCGTGGAGCATACCGTAAACATATAAAAGCATGATGCGAAACAAATACTCCCTCCATTTTTGTTACATGGCCCCAAATACAACCCGGGCTCTATAGCAGGAACCATTTCATAGGACCATTGTACTCACCTGTCATTGTCAGGATTCATCTTCAATTTAGAACAGTCTCTTCATCTATGGGATCTTGAGAATTCTGCTGATCTCGTAACATCTTCAACTCCGCATCACTTGATCATGCTTTCTGTCTCATACCATCGATCCCTCATCTATGTACTTCCTGTTCAGCCCGTAGTGCTACAATTTCTTCCTGAATAGACAATACACTGACTTGGAATTGGACTTGGACTTGCACTGAGACAACCCAACATTACGCAGGAATGTGCTTTGATGATGACCTTCACCTTTTAGTACCATTTTAAATGTTTCCAGAAATTCTTCTTCGGTTTGTTCCAGACCATCTTTCCTAGGTTTTCCATCTCCTCATTCAATTTAATCTGTAAGGTTATCAGTTGGTAGACATGGGTGAGAGAAGAGAAGCTAATACAGAGAAACATACAGACAACACATTTAACCTGTCTATGAACAAATCTTACAAGTTGACATGGCTGATTACGCATCATATATATTATAGTAAAAGCATAGCTATCTGATCATACAGATAAGAATTTTATCAGTAGCACGCAATAATAGGACTATGCCAACATGGCATCTGTCTGTTTCTTCATCGCTGGGTGCACGATATACACAAGACAACTCTTTGTACAGCTGAAAACTAAAACTCACACTAGATGGAAATCATCTACTTAAATTAAAAAGAAAACTGGGCAGTAGTTCATGTAGTGTTGTACATCTAACTATACATATAAATCACTAAGGGTGTGTCATCACAAAATATCAATCAAATAGAAGACTTGTAAGAAAACTGGGCGGAGGGATTGAGCCCTTCTTTTTTGCTCGTCTGACATGCCTGGAATTATTGCTGTAGACTTACCACACCTTTATGGAACGTGGGCTAAACACATGATCAAAACATAAGAAGCACAAAGTCTATACAAGATTAAAAACTAATTATTCTTACTATTGCGCTCAGGTGCCCAACCAATGCACAAGATCCAGTTCGGTTTGTTAAGCGTTGTGCGGAACGGTTTCTCTTGCTTTTTCAGCATTCATCTACAAAAGGATACTAGTGATACAGATGCGCAAATAGGAATTTCGAATGTGATAGGGTATCAGTCTTCGCAAACCATATCATAATCTTTGGATCAAACTAGTGGTCGAGAAGATCTATCCACTATTGGTCAGTCATAGTGTGTTCCATAGGAGTCGTTCTTTGAATATCCTTGCTTGGCTTACCATCAAAGTATTTACTCTTTAGCCTATGAGCTATTGGCGCAAAGAAGAGGAGAACATGTCCATGAAAACATACTCTAGATCCTCATTATCCCGATTGAAGTTGAATTTTGTCTATCAGCAAGAATGGAACATTTGATGTGTTATGTGACTTATAATAGAACCAAGAGCAAGCTTGAATGCATGGGACAGAGCACCATGACTTACATGTAACTTCTGTAGTAATGAATGTAATGGTTAGGGGTCTGTTGGTGGAGCTTGAACAATGCGAAGATGGGAATATCATTCCTAACAAAAATGCCTATTTCAGATGCTAGAAAAGAAGACTCTTCTGGATCTTTCGGCCTTCGCTTGCCAGACACAATAGAATTGGTGAAATATCTAGATTGCATTCCGGAAATTTTAAGTTCAAGCTTTTTTCCTACCGTTGGTCCCGTTTTCTTAAATCTTCATGTAGCTGCCAATTCAATCGTTACATCAAGCTTGCATGGTATATATAAGGAAGCATGCATCAATAATCCTTGGAACACATCCCTTGTTTCGCGCCAGGCTGATCAACAGGTTGGTGATCATCGCTAACTTGTTGGTGTTGTGCCAGCAGTGTTAGGCAAGTAGTGGTCAAAACTGTTCGGTTGTCAATTGTTGCTGGGTATCTGGATTGGCAATTGGTGACTGTGGAATGTGTGGGATGGTATTTTCTGCGTCTACTTATATTAGAACCTGTGGTGTGCCGCCAAGATGACACTTTTTAGCTGTATGTGAGTTTCCTGATTTTCAATTATTGTATTTCCCGGCATGTGTTTGTGTTCCACTAGTAGCATTAGAAGGACCACTTGTCGACGCTTCGCGTTTGGTACCTAAACGTGTCTTACATCAACCAGCTTATTCCTGACACACATAAACGATACTTCAATCTGTTATAGTTCTATATGTAATGAGACGCAGATGGAATAGAACAACAGTAAGGCAAAATGTGCTGAATATATATCATGCATGAACTAGGCAGAGGGCATTGCAAAATATTTGGTGGAATTGAGATACAAAACATGGAAGATGCAACATATATCATAATTAAAAAATAAAGCAAGCACCCTGGGGGGTGGACAAGCAGGCGGACTAGCAGGGAGATCCTCGATGGGTCCAACTTCCTGAGTCAGGTCTCCCTCAAAATATTGTTCACCAACAAAAACAAATGCTGAATCAGAAACTTGCCGATCATAGTTTTTCTCCCTGCTGGTATCTTGAAGGTGTTAGGAGAACCAGTTGATTCCTGACACACATAAGCGATACATTAATCTATCAAAGTCATATGTAAAATGAGATGCGGATAGAACATAAGAACAGTAAGGCAAAATATGTTGAACAAATATGATGCATGAACTAAGCAGATGACATTGCACAACATTCAATGGGAATTGAGGTACGAAACATGGAAGATGCAACAAATATTTCAATGACAAGACAGAGCAAGCACCTTGGGTAGTGGACGAGCAAGCGGATTATGGTGGGGGTTCTCGACTAGTCCATCTTCCTAAGTTAGGTCTCCCTCAGGGTTTTGTTGATCTTGAGGATCAAATTCTGCATCAGAATCCTGGACTTCATGATTGGTTGTGGTAGCTATGAAAGATCTAACCCTCTATAGGCCAAGGAACCTTGCATATTTGGAATTCTTGAATACTCTATCTTCCCTAATCTTCCATTCTCCCTCATCAGTCAGCCTCAAATCAGCTTACATGTATCATCAAACAATATATCTTATGAGATTTAAGACCAAGGTGTGTGTAGAAGAGCAAGTTAGTACAATGCTAGCAAGCAGTTGAAAGCTCTAAAGGAACAATTACAGACATATGCATGTACGATGACTCGACAAAAAATGTTGGAGTACAAGATAAAAAAACTCAGTGCGAGAATGGAGTGAAACAAGCGCTGAACTACTTTCAAACATCAAATGCGTAAAGAAAATATGAAGTGTACGGCGGCAAACTTTGTGACCACGATTACACAATTTCCTTCCCGTGCCTTTGCCGGACTTATGGCAATCTACGACCTCGTCGTTCGCCCTTGAGCGGATTTTCCTCCCCATCTCTCCGGCGCCATGGACAAGGTCGACGAAGCAGATCAGATGACGTGGAGTCGGGGAAGTGGATCCAACGAAGCTGCGATGGCGTTGTTGAGCTGGCTCCGGTGCTATGGACCTCGTGTATAGAGGAGCTGATCTAGTGTGGTCCAGCATCGGGAGCTGGTAAAACGTCTTCGATCACTATGATGGCATGTTGGTGGAGAGGCTGTGAAGGGAGATGGGACAGAAGGAGCACGATCGTGGTCATGCAAGGTGATCTCGAGGGATTTGGACCGAATGGCGCGGGTGGTACTAGTATGTTTGAAACTTTGAATTGTGTGGCGTGTAGGGATTTACAATGAAAGCTATTTTGAGGAATGGCCTTTGGCGCGTTGTTTCTGGACCGAAGGGCAAGCTGGAAATTTCGTACCGCTTGAATTTTGGATGCATGAACCATTGTGGTGGGTGTTTCTGGCACAATGCTTGGTGGAAGAGTCGATTTCGGCTTGTGTTTTGTCACTAAGTTGATTTTTTTTGTACACGATCTACTACTGCAGTCTAAAAGTTTGACTTTAGGGCCACACAAGTATATAGTTGCACGAATTTATTCACGGTAATGGGCACATGGACATGGTCAATTTTGAACTACCTTTCATTGTAATGTGTTAATTTTCGGCAAAACGTGGTTCTACAGATCTAAGAGAAAGTGCAAAATAAGATTTCAAGTTTATCGTGGGGAAATGTTGTTTTTCCATTTTCCGAATGGCTAGAACGAGACTGAGATACATTGTCTAGATGCAGCAAGTAGGTACAGTACCGTTTCACACAGTGTGCCAAATAGTTAGTTACAATAAAGTAATGCCAGCACATAACATAAGAAAATATCAGGTTGACAACACAAGGAAAGTCATCCTCATTATTCGAAATAACAATCTATTTGCAAGGCGGATCTTCCATCACCCTTCGAAAATAATCTGCCTGCAAAGATGCACAGAGAATCTCTGCTCGTGCTTTCGCGTGTTCCAAAACCGTCACGTTGATCTCATTGAAATCTGCATCAGCCGAATTGGGAACATGATTTTTAGAAACTAACTTCTGAAGATCAGTGGCAGCATCAAGGCCATCTTCAATAGTAGAATTCCATCCTCGGTTCAATTATCTGATCCGCTGAGTGGCCATGTCCAAATCCTTTTGGAGAAGCCTAATCTTAGCTTCGGCCATGTACCATACTTCGGTTCGGTTCCTAGAAATGGATGTATCACTGGCACGCTGAATATCTGTGCTCCAAACCTCCTTGGCAGGGACATGATCATGCACTTGCTTCTGCAAATTGAAATGAAGCAAATCAATCAATAAATAACGCAAGCAAGATGCAACAAATAGCCATGGTTAGGGTACTCGACTAGACCATGTTTCTGTATCAGTTGTGCTGTGCCGAGCAGGGCTATATCTGCATGTCCAAAACTCTTTAGGATTCGTTGGCATCGATTCTCTAGTACTCATTCGGCAGTACATCATCTTCCATGCCTTACAAAAAATATATACTAGTATGACAAGACAGGGCAAGCAAAGGATGAACTACTCTCGAAAATAAAATGCATAACGACAGCGCATATATATCCAAAATGGAGGCAAAACATTGTCTAGGGAGGATTATTGGAGGTTATCATTCGGCTAGCGAGGCTTCATACTAGTGCGAGATAACCAATTTGGCTTCACGACTAGTAGTTGTCTTCTTTTCTCTTTGAACCGATCCTGCAGTACTGCAACTAGCATGCATTAGAAATAATTGGTAATGAGAAGGCACGTCAAGGAAGCGATGAACTACATTCGGAAGTAGTAAAATGCAAGGAAAGCGGGCATAGGAAGTCTGCAGCAACCTTTATCTTGGTTGTACGGAGTTTTAACCAACGCCCTAGTGAGGGGTCCGCATGGCATACACATCCCTCGGTTGTAGTGGTGGGGAAGCTGACACTATGAGTGGGGGAAGTAGATGCGACGAAGCAACAACGGTAGCATGGATGATGGCGTCGCTGAGAAGACTCCGACGACCTAGAAGTCGGCTAAGGAGGGATGGGATAGAGGATGTTGTGAGATGTATTGTGTAGTCGACGGGCTAGCGAGCGAGAGTCCCTGTTGGTATGGGGGTATCTAGCGTTTGCGAAGAAGTGAAGGAAGGGTTAAATTTTGGGAAAGGTAGAAGGGAGGATCCTCCCAATAATCTTCTAAAATTCTGACTTAAAAGATCCCGCCAATATCACATGAAAATTTAGTGTTGAATCGCGCTTGGATCACCTCCCGAGTAGTATTAAAAGGAAGGATCGAAGAGGGATCGAAGAAGGATCGAAAAGCCGCAGGCATCAAATGGAATGGGACGGTGGCATGTGCATCTTGTGAAGAAAAGTGGGAGTCTAGTACGGTGGCGGATAGATGAAAAAAATTGGGGTGGTGCTGGCTGCCACCCGTGGCCCTCATAAAAAATAATGAAATATTTCAAATTTATGTAAATACATCAAATAATTAAACTAACTACAGCCCACGGTGGTGGGAGGCGATGTCCTTGCCTGGATGGCGCGACGTCCTACGGTGGCGCGAGGTGCTGCTTTCGCTAGGAGGGTGCGGGTGTGGTGTCCCATAGCAGCGGGAGGTGCTGCTCTCGCCAAGAGGGCGCGGAGGCGATGGTCCTCAGGCGACATCCTAGAACTCGAAGAGGGAGTTGTAGATCGCTAGTTGTGCTTCGAAATCCTCCTTAGCTCGGGTGCGTCTAGCATGCAAGGAGGAATCGCGACAGTATCTGTGCGCCGCAAGGATGCGATGTGCGTAGAGCTCGCTGAGTTCTTGTAGCCGGACATACTGCGGGCAGAAAACATGGGCAAAGACATCCCACCTATAAGGCTTGCTGCTGGATCAGTATGCTAGCCCTCGCGGCATTGGCGGAAGCCGCTCCAACGGCTCCTCGAAGCCATCAGAGGCGATCACAACCAACTCCTCGTTGTTGGTGTTGCCAAGATCGTCCAAGGCGACCTATTCCTCATCTTTGGAGTCCGTGTGGTTTTTGCCATTTGGGGGTGGTGGTGGAAGACGACACCCATGCATGTCAACGTTCCTCCTGGCGAAAACAGCATCTCTTGCTGCCGTGGATATACTATAGCTGAGAAGGGCCTGGAAGTGAGCCGTGGTGGGGGTGGTGTGGATATGTGGATGGCAATGGCGACCACCCTAGATAGCCCTTTAGGGCGGCCGACCCCGATTGGAGGTGTACGCATGTCTAGTGCTAGCGCTAGATGAGAAAGTATGAATGGGACCCATATATTGTAGTGAGCTAAACGGCTGAGTGAACTTGGGTTTCTTAGCTAAACGGTGCACATGATATATGCATATGCCAACTCATTTGACCTAATTTTGGCAAACAGTATTGTAATTTAAGTGGGTTAATTTAGCTATGAACCTTAAAAACTCATAGAAGTAGGAATCACAAGGAAAACATGCATGCTCCGCAATGTCTAGAAACATGGCACGCTTGTTGCATTCTGAGCCAAATTCTTCTGATTTTCTTTACTAGGAGTTAAAAACATCCCCATAATCACTTGGAGAAGTGAAAAATGTTTTTGCATAATTGTTCGAAACTCCCACAGTCAACATTGTTTACTATTGCAAGACGCACCCATCTACCCAATGTGCGAACCATATCATAAAGTGCAGCTAGGGTATCGATATATATATATATATATATGGCCATAACCTTATTGGTCGTTCGGACTGAAACCCAAGAATGTTCATACATTGTAGGCTACTAGTAAATTGCATGTGCCCTGCACGTGAAACTCAGAAAATAGACGTATGACATATCATTATTATATACAATTATAATAGGTAAAGCATAAAAAATTATAAATTTGATCAACATATATAAAGTATGGATGTATATTTGGTTCTTATACTTTGTATCATCATGTAGAAGTCAAATATTATTAGCTACCTAACACTTAAATTTTTTGGTAACATGGTCTAGAGATACTGGGGAGAATATTCTAGAAGTATGATGCAAAAGTGTGTTTTGAGGTTTGTGCATAGCATTCATTATGCTAAAGACTATCTATAGAATCTTCTAGATGCTAGAATGAAAAAGAAGGTCCAACAGTTGGAAATATTGGGATTCGTGAGTCTTGATCCAACGATCTGCATTTAAAGTTATTCATATCTTAACACTACTAGTAAGTTGCACATGTTCTACACGTGAGACTGAGATAATGGATGTCTGACAGTATAAATTTGATCAATATCTGTGAAGTATGTGTGTACATTTCGTTGTTGTACTTTGTATATCATGTAGAAGTCAGAGATTATTAGCTATCTAAAACTTGAGAATTTTGGTAACATGGTCTAGAGAAATGAGGGACGAGATTCTAGAATGATTGAGAAGGGTGTTTTGAGTTTTGTGCATTGCATTCATTATGATGAAGACTATTAATAGAATCTTCTAAATGCTAGAATGGAAAAAAAGATCCAACGGCTGGAAATGTTGGGATTCGTGACTCTTGATCCAACGGTCAATATTAAAAGTTATTCGTACAATATATAGTGGTAAGACTAGTAAGTTGCACATGCCTTGCACGTGAGACTCAGATAATAGATTTCTAATATATCATCATTATATTAAATTATAATAGGTAAAGCAGAAAAATTTATAAATTTGATCCACATCTATAAAGCATGGGAGTATATTTGGTTCTTGTACTTTGTATATCATGTAGATGTCTGCCATATCCTAATCTATAATGCCATTTTTCAAAACTATCGTTGGCCCTTGATATATTGGCTTCCTGGGTACCTTCAAAAGAATTATGGGAATTTTCAAGAGTAATAGTCTATCGTGCTCACATGTATTCAAGTTTTACCTAATTTCATTTTAGCAACATAGAGTCATGCATTTAAGTGCATGGAGCTTTAGTTTGGAAGTACAATATGAACTTTTATGGATTTCAAGCCAAATGACCAAGGTCACAAACATACTCTATCATCATCACGATAATGACGGTGTGCCCATATTTTGGTATAGGTCATTCCATGTTAGGATGGTAAAGAAATAAAATTATTTTCAAAAGGAAGAACGGTTTATATGGCTTAGAGTTCGTAGCATGTGCCATTTATGTTATGTTACCACTTGCTACTATAGTGTACGAATAACTGAATATTGACCGTTGGATCAAGACTCGCGAATCCCAATATTTCCAGCCGTTGTATCTTGTTTTCCATTCTAGCATCTAGAAGATTCTATTGATAGTCTTCATCACAATTCCTTCTATGCACAAAACTCAAAACACTTCTCCATCATCTAGAATATTCTCCCTCGTTTCTCTAGACCATGTTACCAAACTTTTCAAGCTAATAATCATTCACTTTTATATTGTATACAAAGTACAAGAACCAAATATACACCCATACTTTATAAATGTTGATCAAATTTATATATTTTTTCTTTACCAATTATAATTTTATATAGTGATGATATGTCAGACATCTATTATCTTAGTCTCACGCGCAGGGAATGTGCAACTTACTAGTACTATATAGTGGTAAGATAATGTGAACATGTTTTTTCTGAAGTTGTTAAAACTCATGTTTATCATTTTTCTTGGCAATTAATAATACAAGCAAAAGAACCCCAAGCGTAATGAAGTCTCGCATTTTTTGTTTTATGCTTATTTTTGTTATAATGTATTCCATACACAGTCAATTTGTCAGTATGCAAATACTAATTAGTAGTGGAATTTTTTAAAACTATTGTTGGCCCATGATATATTGGCTGCATGGGTACCTTCAGAAGAATTCTGGAAATTTTCAAGTGTAATAGTCTATCGCGCTCAAATGTATTCAAGTTTGACCTAATTTCGTTTTATCGACATAGAGTCATGTAGTTAAGTGTGTGGATCCTTAGCTTGTAAGTTTGAAAAATCCTTAATGAAATATGGGAACTATAATAAAAAATTGTCCACTTTGTATGCAAATTTAGTAGGGGCATTCTTTCTTCTTTATTCTAGCAGTAAAAATACTTGAAAAACTCATTTCACAATATTGCCAACTATACTATGTACTTTGTATGAACTTTCTTGGGTTTAAATCGAAATGATCAAGGTTAAGGACATACTCTTTCTTCATCAAGATAATGACTATGTATTCCCATATTTGGTATAGGTCAGTTCATGTTAGCATGGTATAGAAGTAAAAGTATTTTTAGAAGGAAGCACGATTAATATGGCTTACAGTTCATAACATGTTCCATTTATTTAATAGTACATAAAGTGGTTGGATAAATTACATGTTGTATTTTTCAAGCTCAATTTTGTAGCTAATTTCACCCACTTAGACAACTTTTCATTTATTTGTCGAATTAGGTCTAAATTAATAATCTACAAGTGTGTGAGAGCAAGTTCAATAGTATAACCGAGTCTTAGGTATAACAAAGTGACACGTCATCTATTGTCGGCCTTATACTAGCATATACGATACCTAGCAATTGAACTATACAGCAACTAGCATTACGATGTAGCAACCTGATAAAAAAGAAAAAAGATTATACAGGAATTAAATGAAAAACATTTCTATGCCAGATTAAAAATCTTAAAACTTGGGAATTGTAAGACAGTATAGTACACTTTGTTTGAAAAATTGGGGTTGTTGCATTCTTTATTTAATTTTTGGAACCTGGGTACTATAGGTCCTAAAGGAGCGAGACGCTTCAATTATCATGCTAGGGTTTATAGTCATTGCAAGGTGGACTAAGGACCCTTTTGTAATTATTGTTATTACTTTTGAGCCTTTTTGTGTATTGGTGTTGATGATTATTAATAAATCGTTTGAATTTCCGAAAAAAATGGTTACTAGAAGTAGATCGGTGTGTCGTACCAAGGCACACGTGCGCAGTGGCACGCTGTGGACGAGTAAGAGACAAGCTGGACCGTGCGCCCGCGTGTGCAGAAAATCGATTGATGCAGGACTAATGGAGTGTACCATGTACCTCGTGTCAGTAGTCAATCATAGCTTTCCTCTGACATTGCACCTCCTTTGACTTCTCTTCTTTGCTGCCCTCGCCCTGCCTCCCTTTTGGAGGAGTAGTATAGAGTAAAACTATGCTCATTTCGAGCACTGTTCTTCCTATGAAGTAGTGGACTAATTTCTTTACATGAAAAACATATTCGTCACTTATATAATTAGAGTTGTTTCTTTTCCTAGTATTCGGAAACTCCCATTGGCTATTAACGAATGCTAAGATGTGCACATCTAATTTCTTGTAGTACTACCAAATATGAAAAAATTACTATAAACTATGATGTGGATATATGTCGATGACCTTGCTTGGTCGCTCAGCCTGAAACCTTGTTCATACTTGCATGGTAGGATAATTTTGTGAAGCGGGTTTTTCATAAGTTTTGAAAACTTATGTTTATCAGTTTTCATGGTAGGCACGCAAAAGGACGCCATGCATGAGTCCTTTTTTGCCTATTTCTCTTTTTTTCTTCAAAGAAGGGCCAACTTTAATTTATCGCCATGGAAATTCTAGAAAGAATTTGAATCTTCAAAACTCTGGGCATTCTCAATATATTGACTATCTACTGGGAAACTTCAATAGATTTTTGTAAAATTTTAAGAGCAATCAGCAGCTCACATGTGGTTCAAATAAATTTGACCTAATTTCGATAGACTCCCTCTGATTTGTATATTAATCTTCTCACATTTGTCTAGATTCAAATGTACCTAGTCATGTTTCCGTGCTAGATACATATACCTAAATCTAGACAAATCTGAGATTATTAATTTGAATCGGAGACAGCAGTGTAATTTAAGTGAGTTAATTTAGCTACGAACCTTGGAAAGTCATAGAACCTAGGAATCACATGTAAAACATGCATGGTCCTCTATGTCCGGAAACATGGCAGGCTTGTCGCATTCCGAGCCACATTATATTCTTTTGATTTTCTTTACTACTAGTACACAACATCCCCGTAATCACTTGGAGAAGTAAAAAATGTTTTTCCTAGTGGTTTGAATCTCCCACGAGCAACATTGTTTAGTAGGTCAAGATGCACCCATCTACCCGAGGTCAGAACCCTAAAAGTGTAGCTAGGGTATATGTCGATATATATATCCATGACCTTATTGGTCGTTCGGGCTAAAACCCAATAATAATGTTCATACATGACAGACTATAATATGAACCAATTTTTCCGAAGTTGTCGAATCTCATGTTTATCAATTTTCTTGGAAATTAATAATACTAGCAAAAGTATACACCTATCATAATGAAGTCTCATGTTTTTGTTTTACACTTTATTTTGTTTGAATGTTTTCCATACGTGGTCCAATTTTCCGGTATACAAATACTAATCAGTAATGGCATTTTTCAAAACTATTGTTGGTCCATGGTATATTGGCTTCTTGGGTACATTCAAAAGAATTTTGGAAATATTAAGGAGTAATATTAAGGAAATCTTTTGGAAACTATTGTTGGACATACGCTGTCTTCATCAAGATAATGACGGTGTGCCCATACTTTGGTATAGGTCGATGCATGATAGCATGGTAAAGAAGTAAAAGTATTTTTTGGAAGGAAGTGCGATTAATATGGCTTAGATTTCATAGCATGTGCCATTTATTTACTATAGTACATAAAGTGGTTAGATAAATTACATGTTATATTTTTCAAGCTTAATTTATAGCTAATTTCACCCACTCAGATGACTTTCCATCGATTTTTAGAATTAGGAATAAATTAATATTCTACGAGTGCGTGAGAGCTAGTTCAGTAGTTTAACCGAGTGTTAGGTATAAAAAAGTGGCATGTCCTCTATTGCTGGCCTTATATATACTAGCATGTATAGTATCTAACAATTGAACTATAGAACAACTAGCATTACATGCAGCAACCTCATCAAAAAGCAAGATGATTAAATAGGAATAAAATGAAAAACATTTCTATGCCCGCTTGAAAAATCCTAAAATTTGGGAATTGTAAGAAAGCATTGTACACTTTTCTCTGAAAATTGTGGCGGTGGCATTCTTTTTTTATTTTTTGGAACCGGGGGACCATAGGTCCGAAAGGAGCGAGACACTCCAATTAATTCACTAGGGCTTATAGTCGTAGCAAGGTGGTATGAGGACCTTTTTGTAATTATTATTATTACTTTTGCAACTTTTTGTATTGGTGTAGATGATTATTAATCCAATACTAGATCACTTGAATTTCAGGGGGAAAATGATTGCTAGAAGTAGATCGGTGTGCCATACCAAGTGACACATGCGCAACGCCACGCTGTGGACGTGGAAGAGACAAGCCAAACTGTGCACCCACGGCTGCAGAGAAGAGATCGATGGAGGATGGATGGTGAGAGGTAGCGAAGGTGAGAGAAAACACAACTTGTTTTGCATGCATATTACTAGTAGTAGGTTCATACATTTACTACTAGTGGAGTGTATCATGTACCTCGTGTCAGCATCTCATCATAGCTTTACTCTAACATTGCACCACTTTCGACTCCTCCTCTCGCTACTCTTGCATTGTCTCCCTTTTTCTAAAGGAGCTTCCTCCCTTTTGGAGTAGTAGTACGGAAGTGGAGTACTTTTCTTTACAGAAAAAATATTTCCATCGCTTAGAAAATTGGATTTGTTACTTTTCCTAGTATTTGGAAACTCCCATTGGCAAAGATGTTTTCCAATTCTAAGACACGCACATCTACTTTATTGTATTACTACCAAATTACCTTAAACTATCATGTGGAAATGTCCATGACCTTGCTTGATCGCTCAGCCTGAAACATGTTCATACTTATACATGGTACGCCATTTTTGTGAAGCGGGTTTTTTCAAAGTTGTGAAAACTCATGTTTATTATTTTTTATGCCAGGTAATACAAGCAAAAGGATGCCATGCATGAGTCCCCCTTTTGGATTTGTATTTTCATACCCTCGCTTCATTAGTTGTACTCAGTTTTTCCCAGCCGCTTTGTTTTTCCTCACTTTTTCCCATCTCCTTGTGCGAAAATCTCACATGGTCTAAGACTCGCCGTCCGTCAGCCTTGCCGTTATAGGCTGACAAGTGGGGCCACATTCAGTCAGGTCCCGTAGTGGACCCTCGCCATTACGTGCTGAAGAGTAGGGGCCCGTTCTGTCGGTCCCGTTGTATACCCTTGCCATTACATGCTGACAAGTGGGGTTGTGTTTAGTCGGTTCCTGTAGTGGACACCTCTCTCATCTTATCCAGATCAGCATCGGACCCACAGCTTATCCACGTGAGCGCCGGACCAAAAACTTATCCACATGAGCACCAGACCCATAGCTTACCTAGGTTGGCGTTGCAAGATGGGACCCTGAGCCAGCCTCGCGCCCGTGCCCTTTTTCTAGTTTCATTTTCATATAGTGAAATGTAATGCATATATGCAAGTTATACACCTTTGAACTCTTTTAAATCGCACTTGGGACATGATAATGTTGAGTTAATAAGATCTTGATCATTTATCATTTCCATGGAGTGAAATATAATGCATAAACTTGCGTATACGAAAATTATACACCTTTGAACTCTTTGAAATCACACTTAATACGTGATAATGTCATACTAAGAAAATCTTGAGAGATTATCATTTTCATAGAGTGGAATGTAATGCACAAACTTGCATATGTGAAAACTATAAACCTTTGAACACTTTTAAATCACACTTAATACGTGATAATGATGTGCTAACAAAATTTCGAGAGATTATTATTTTCTCCCCCATTTTCATAGAGTGGAATGTAATGCATAAACTTGCATATATGAAGTTTATACACCTTTGAACTGTCTGAAATCGCACTTAATACGTGATAATGTTGTGCTAAGAAAATCTTGAGAGATTATTATTTTCATAGAGTGGAATGTAATGCATAAATTTGCATATACGAAAATTATACACCTTTGAACTCTTTGAAATCGCACTTAATACGTGATAATGTTATGCTAAGAAAATCTTGAGAGATTATCATTTTACTATAGTGGAATGTAAAGCATAAACAGGCATATACGAAAAGTATACACCTATGGACTCTGTGAAATCGCACTTAGGTCATGATAATGTTGTGCTAATAAAATCATGATCATTTATCATTTCCATGGAGTGAAATATAATACATGAACTGGTGTATACGAAAATTTAAACCTTTCAACACTGTGAATCGCAATTAATAACGAGATAATGATGTGCTAGAAATTTTTTGAGAGATTATCATTTTCTCCCCCATTTTCATAGAGTGGAATGTAATGTATAAACTTGCATATACGAAAATTATACATATTTGAACTCTTTGAAATCACACTTAATACGTGATAATATTGTGCTAAGAAAATCTTGAGAGATTATCATTTTCATAGAGTGGAATGTAATGCACAAATTATACACCTTTGAACATATTCCCTTCAAATTATATTCAAGTTCATTTGTTTATGGAGTTAAAGTACCGGTGGAAAACTCGTTATTTTGCATGTATAGAGGGGTGCCCCCGATAGATATATGGGTTATCATGTCCACTAGATCATAGAGGATCAACGGTTGGTGGACACGATCCGCGTGACAACTATCTCAACCAATCAGAGCGTAGCAGCAAAGATGAGCAAATGTGCGAGAGATTGATACTAAGAGAGGGGAAAACTGAGTAGAACTTAAGAACCAAGGGCAAAACTGAGTAGAACTTACAAACCAAGGGCAAGGCTGATAAAGGGATTCAAATAGAAAATAGAAAAAGATTTAAAAATGGAAAATGCGTCTTTTATACAATAAAATACATCTTGGCATACATCAAACTATTTGCAATTCAAATATACACCAATTTGAGAATTATTGCCTCATTTAGACAAACTATGTTTTGGGGAGGGATGTTTTGGGAAGAGGCTTGAGTAGAAAGCCATGAACCTTTATAGATAGCAGGTGATTTGAGAAGTGGTGATTTAGGTTAAAACTTGATTCGTATACATTTCTTATGGTGGCAGGTCACATAATAAGACTCCATGGGTAGATGCCACTATGTTTTGCTCTTTTTGAATTTGTTGTGCATAAAATGACTCAATTAGCTACCTAAAACCTATTCGTTGACTCTCTGTTGACCAGCCACCGAAGGGTAAAACTGAGTATATTGCACATGGCAGTGTTAGTACTGGAGGGCAAAACTGAGTACAACTAAAGTGCTAGTGTTACGCTCGAGGGAAAAACTGAGCACAACTAAGTCGCCAGGGTTATACACGAGGGAAAAAATGTGACTCACGGTACGCATGTGCGGTGCACGGGGCGGTAGCGGACACGTGTGGCTGTGCACGGTGTAGTAGCGTACGCTGTTAGGCAGTGCACGGTGGTGCAACGAAACATCGCTTCCCTTCTTCTTTAATAGAGGTCTCCTCACTCTCAATCATCACTCACTCTCTCAATCAACCGTCTCCACGGTCCCATCACCTTCTGCAAACCCCCAAGAAAACCCCAACCACACCGGCGATGGAGAAGAACAACACGGTGGACAGTAGGGCCTCCAAGGCCGCTGATGAGGAGGCCCCATCCCCGTACAGGCCCCCGTCCAGGCATCGAAGGCAGCTGCCATCCCCGTACCCACATCCGTCGTAGCCATCGGCGAGGAGGCCCCTGCCGGTCTTGGGCAGATCCCGCTCGGTGAGACGCGACATCTGGCGCGCTAGGTAGGGGCACTCACATTTCTGGCTTCACCAATCAGGTTCATCGTTAACGGATTCTTGAGCTCCACTATCATCATCGACATCAACTGCGCCGTCGCCACCCATGGCGGCAGGAAAAGCTCCTGGTATCAGAACCGGATATGTCATGATGAACGTGACCGCTACGCGGGCTCGCTCTCACGGGCCTCCCATGACTGGGCGCTTGGGGATCAAGCCTCGTGCATGGTGCGTGGGCACCGCCATGGATGCCGATTCGTGTCTAGATCCTAGCGTCGCTGCTTCACCATAGCCCCGACCGCACCCCGCGGCTCGGGAAGGCGAGCACTCCGGCGATGCCGCGACCGCTCATGTGACCCCACCACCAGGTGACGTAGGAGGTGTTGCTGGCGGAGGACTGGGGAAAAGAACACCAACATGGCAGCACTCCCAGGAAGCGGAGGCTTAAGGACGAGCCTCAACTTATCAAGAAAGTGTCGCTGGGTGATGAGGCGGCTCACTTCATTACCATCGGGAACCAGTTATCTTCCGAGAAGGAGGCTGGGATCGTCTCTTTCCTGCGGGAAAACGCCGATGTCTTTGCCTCGGATCTCCTCGGAGTTCCGAGGGAGGTCATCGAGCATCACCAGGCAGTGTCCGCTGGGGCCCGACCTATCCGACAGAAGGTTAGGCACCAGGCTCAAGATCGCCAGGACGTCATCATATATGACATGCACAAGATAGTTAAGGCCGGTACCATGCAGAAGGTCCTCCATCCTACTTGCACGGCCAATCTTGTTGTGGTGCCTAAGCCGAATCTAAATATGAGGTTGTGGATCGATTTCAGCAACCTAAACTAGGCTTGCCCGAAAGATCCTTTTTCGCTCATGTGAATCGACTAGGTGGTGGACTCCACCGCTGGGTGTGACCTTCTCTGTTTCCTTGACGCGTTCTCGGGCTACCATCAAATCCGAATGGCCGTTGAGGACGAGGAAAAGACAACGTTCATAACCCCGGTGGGGTGCTACTTCTATACCTATATGCCCTTTGGTCTCAAGAATGTTGGCGCCACCTGTAGCAACCCAATTGTCTAACAATTGTATTGCTACTTTCCTAGTCTATATATTTCTACTTTCTACATGTCATTTATTGCATCATCATTATATCATGCTCATGTCACCATGCCCCCTTGCATTTGAGCATCATATAAAACCCTTTTCATTTGGTTCTTAGCTCATATGCATTTATATAACTTCGTTTTACCTCTTGATGAATTGTAGTTGGTTCTTGATATATTTCTTCATGCCTGAGTTGAGTTTTGGGAATATCTTTTACAACTCCAGCACCGTTCTTTGTCATGATCTTATTATTCCACCATCCAAACTATATATTAGCCCATGCATTTCTTATGGTATTTAAATCTAGTTCATAAACAATTTGGCTGGTTCCTATGTTGTTATCCTTGCCCCATATATGATCTATATTGTTCTCACAATAATTGACATGGGTTCTACATGGATCATTCTTGGATGCTATGGAGGTAGAAGCCACTCTACCCCATTCATGGGGTTACTTTAAATAAGTGAGTTATTTGACTTGATTTGTGTCGTGGTGGTGTCATGGCATATGCCCGGGGTAGGCTAAAGTTGGGGCCGATGGACACTGGAGGAATCCGGGGAGGGATGATGAAGTGAAGACCTCATACGGAATAAAAGTGAGAGACACGATGTACCCAGGTTCGAGGCTCTCCTAGTGAGATAACACCTCTACTCCTACATTTAGATATCATATAATTTGGCCATACATGGTGGCTACAATGGTGCTTCTTGAGCTGTGTTCTTATCCCTCTAATGGAGAGAGCAGAGGAGGAAGAACATGTGCTCCTATCGAGCAGAGAGGAGAGGAGCCCTTTGGGTCCTTTCCTTGGAACGATCCCCATGGTGCTCCTTATAAAGGGGAGCCCAGGGGACAAGGCTTGTTCCATACGCTTGGGCCTGGTCAGGCTGTTAATTGTCTCGTAGTACTTATTGTTGGCATCTTGAGTCATTGGTCTTATCCCTTGGGCATATTCCCTAGCGTCTCTCTGAGATGCCCAGCATATTGCCTAGCTTCTCAAGGGATGCCAAGGGCATATTCCATATGGCATGTGCCAGTCTGAGCCAGGGATGTCCCAAGACTAGCACACAACTTGTGGGGCTTGACCTGGCTTGAAAGTATGCCGACGTAGAGGTTGATCTCATAGAAGCAACAATGCAGGAATTCATTGGAGCAAGTGGAAACTCAGTCAGGAGGGCTGAAATCCAGCCTGGGGAGGAAGTAACTCGGCCTAGGGGAGATAAGAGGCCCAGGCGGAGTAGGGATGGACCAGCCGGGTCACTCCCTGAGTCGGCCTAGGTGGGGCAGCAGCCCAATGGACCAGCCAGGTTAAGCCTCTCACCAACCGAGCCCAACAAGGTTAAGCGTCACCTGGCCCAGGAGGATCAAGGACTGCTCAGCCTGGGGAGCTGGCATCGCTAGCAGAGTCCCGTGGTGGGGCAGAGCTGTGTTCTTATCCCTCTAATGGAGAGAGCAGAGGAGGAAGAACATGTGCTCCTATCGAGCAGAGTCCCGTGGTGGGCCAGATTACTCCTCTGCCGGCCCACCAGGGAGACGAGGTAAGGGAGCTGGATGGAGTCGGTGTAGGAGATTTCCTGTAGAGGGCCAAATCCGGTCTACCCGAGGAAAGCTGGCGAGGAAGCGAGGAAGTTCAGCGGGAGACTCTCTTGCACGGGAGCACTGGTGATGCTGGAACTGGCAAGGGTGGAGCCGGGTTTGACCTAACGAGGTGAGAAGGTCGGCCCGCAGTGGGACGAGCTAGATTGAATCCGGCCCACCCGGGGAAGGTGACAGAGACAGTGGTGGGAGCTATGGGCCGAGTTACGCTGATTTGGCCCAGATGACTGAAAATGACCTAGCCAGGCTGAAAATAAATCGGCCCAACCGGGTTTGTATTACCTTCCGCCCCGATTCGGCATAGGAGAGCATCCTTCGGGCTGAGTTTATTGTTACTCGGCCCAAATGAGTTTTATTTTCCTTTAATTTATCAGATTCTTCTTGGATCTCTTTTCTTCTCTCCAATATATCTTTTCTCTACATAGATCTTTTACTAAATTGTTTATTCCTCTATTGAGGCTCTTCATACCTCAACTCTGGGGTACCCGTGGTCATATCCCCGACATTAGTCCCCGAGGCTATGTGGGACTCGTAGAGTTGCACATAGGCTTTATATAAAAATACCCCAGAGTGGTTTATTGACATATACTATTTTTCCTCTATTGTGATAGAAAATTGTCATGAATTACCATGGTATCATTCATCTGCCTGAATTGGCATATTTGACATATGGTCTATACTCTTATCCGAGTCATATGACTCATAATCCGAGTTATGTGCCCTAAATGCGAGTCATTTGATCTTTAATCCGAGTCATGTGATTCAAATCCAAGTAATGTTATTCCAATCCAAGTCATGTGACACAAATCTAAGTCATCTGACTCAAATCCCAGGTATATGATCCAAATATGAGTCAGTTGAGTCTAATCTGAATTACATGCTCCAAAGCCGGGTCATTGGACATATAGCCTTCATTTGGCACGTTTTAACATCTGGCCTTCATGGGCAATGGTCATCTAACCTCTTTGGGAAAGTTTTGACACCTAGCCTTGATGGGCAATGGTCATATAACCTCTTTGGTAAAGTTTAGACATCTGTCCTTCATTGGCTCTAGTCATATAACCCTTTTTGGGTCAGTCTTGACATCTGGCCTTCATGGGCTCTGGTCATATAACCTCTTTGGGTAAGTCTTGACATCTGGCCTTCATAGGCTCTAATCATATAACCCTTTTGGGTAAGTCTTGACATCTGGCCTTCATGGGCTCTAGTCATATAACCCTTTTGAGGTAAGTTCAGATATCTGGCCTTCACTGTCTCTGATCATATAACCCTTTTCGAGTAAGTCTTGACATATCGCCTTCATGGGCTCTATTCATATAACCTCTTTGGGTAAGTTTTGACATCTGGCCTTCATTGGCTCTGGTCGTTTAAACTCTTTTGGTAAGTTTCGACATATGGACTTTATGGGATCTGGTCATTTAAGTTCCAATCCGAGTTTCATAATTTAAATCTGACATATGTCTCAAATCTGAGTTATCTAACTCAAAATCTGAGTTATATGACTCAAATCCGTGTTATCCCATCCTTGTTTCATGAATCAAATCTAACATATGTCTCAAATGCGAGTTATCCCATCTGAGTTTCATGCCTCAACTCAGACATATGTCTCAAATCCGAGTTATCTAACTCAAAATCTAAGTTATGTGACTCAAATTCGAGTTATCACCATCGAGTTTCATGACTCAAATCTGACATATGTCTCAAATTCAAGTTAGCCCATCTGAGTTTAATGACTCAAATCTGACATATGTCTCAAATCCGAGTTATCTAACTCAAAATCTGAGTTATATGACACAAATCTGACATATGTCTCAAATCCGAGTTATCCCATCCGAGTTACAGTTGTTTAGATATAATATGACCTTATGATATGCTGGCAAACTGCCATAAATATGGATCTAAGATATAGATCCGAGATGTAATATCAAGATATAATATGCCTTCACGATATGCTGGCAAACTGCCATAAGTATGGATCCGAGATATAGATTTGAGATATAATTTTAAGATATGATATGACTTTATGATATGCTGGAAAATTGCCATGAATTGGATCCGAGATATGAATCCAAGATTGAGTATGAAGAGTCTAAGATATGCTGGATAATCACCATCCGAGATATGAAATAACCTGGCAAAGTGATTCAAATATTAATCCGAGGTATAAGATAACCTGCCAAGCTGAATTAAATACCAATCCGAGTTAAGTATAACCTGGCAAGCTAAATTAAATACCAATTCGAGTTAAGGATAACCTGACAAGCTGAATTAAATACCAATCCGAGTTAAGGATAACCTGGCAAGCTGGATTACCAATCCGAGTTAAGGATAACCTGGCAAGCCAAATTAAATACCAATTTGAGTTAAGGATAACTTGACAAGCTGAATTAAATAACAATCCGAGTTAAGGATAACCTGGCAAGATGAATTAAATACCAATCTGAGTTAAGGATAACCTGACAAGCTGAATTAAATACCAATTCGAGTTAAGGATAACTTGGAAAGCTGAATTACATACCAATCCGAGTTAAGGATAACCTGGCAAGCTGAATTAAATACCAAACCGAGTTAAGGAATAACTAGGCAAGTTGAGTTAAACAGTAATCCGAGTTACAAAATAAGTAGGTAGGCTGAGTTCAACAGTAATCCGAGTTACAAAATAACTAGGCAAGCTGAGTTAAACAGTAATCTGAGTTACGAAATAACCAGGCAAGTTGAGTTAAACAGTAATCCGAGTTACAAAATAATCGGGCAAGCTGATTTAAACAGTAATCTGAGTTACAAAATAACCAGGCAGGCAGAGTTAAACAGTAATCCGAGTTACAAAATAACCAGTCAAGCTAAGTTAAACATTAATCCGAGTTACAAAATAATCAGGCAAGCTGAGTTAAATAGTAACTCGAGTTAAGAGATAACCAACAAAGTTGAGTTAAATAGTAATCGGAGTTATAAGATAACTAGGCAAGCTGAAGCAAATACCAATCCGAGTTATAATGAGTTGTGATGACTTGGTAAGTTTCCTTATCAATTGACATCTGAAAATGACATAGCTAGTCGATAGGTACATATAATAGATGATGATTTGTAGAAATAGAAGGCATAGCTAAAAGACATATAGCAGTTTACATATGTGATATCATGGCATATCTTATGTCTACTCTAAGTTACAATCTATGCATGGGGACACCGAGTCAAGTAATGAACCAAGTCCGAGATACTTTTTCCATCTATGGGTGATTCTATCGATATACCGGCTAGCCCCCAGGCTGAGTCATCTCCTTCCCGGGGTGAGTGACTAAGTGATCGAGGGTGACAGTCCCCGAGTGACATTTGGGGTTTTCTCATGTGCGTGTTGGCGGTTGAGGCAATTAATACATATTGTATGCTTGGTGAGGAGGTTGAGTCATGCTAGTTGAGTCAACTGATACTTACAATATCCTTGGTGAAGAGGTTGAGGTTGAATCATGCTTGCTGATTGAACCAGGGAGGCTCATATGCCAACTTCCCTGCTCTCTCTATATGTCGGGGAAGAGGATGTAGAAGTTCTTGCTCGATGATTAAGTAGAGGTTGATGAAAACATTACCATCCGGATGGAAACCCAACCAGTGCCTCTAATCAGCCCCACGGTGGGTGCCAAATGTGGTGGTGGTGTCACAGAATATGCCTAGGGTCGGCTAAAGTTGGGGCAGAGAGACACTAGAGGAATCCGAGGAGGGATGATGAAGTGAATACCTCATACAGAAGAAGAGTATGAGACACAATGTACCCAGGTTCGAGGCTCTCCTAGTGAGATAACACCTCTACTCCTGCATCTAGATCTCATATAATCTGGCTATACATGGTGGCTACCATGGTGATCCTTCAGTTGTGTTCCTATCCCTCTAATGGAGAGAGAAGAGGAGGAAGAACATGTGCTCCTATCGAGCATTGAGGAGAGGATCCCTTTGGGGCCTCTCCTTGGAACAATCCCCCTAGTGCTCCTTATAAAGGGGAGCCCAGGGGACAAGGCTTGTTCCATACGCTTGGGCCTAGTCAGACTATCAGTTGTCTCTTAGTACTTACCATTGGCATCTTGAGTCATCGGTCTTATCCCTTGGGCATATTCCCTAGCATCTCTTTGAGATGCCCATCATATTCCCTAGCATCTCAGGATATGCCAAGGGCATATTCCATATGGCATGTGTGTAACACCCTCAAATCGGCCCTATGCAAGTTTTAGCGCTTTCCGCCAAACCCGCATAGAAACGATTCAAGGACGCCCAGCAGGCACTTTCGTGCGGGTGGAAAACAAAGTAATAACATTACACAACAGTCCTCGATGGGACCCACAGAACAGATATATATACAACAGCGACTCCCTGAGTCAAGAATACAAATATACAATACAAAGATCCAAATCACCTTGAAAACGATAGAGCATCCGACTACGAACAAGATGCAAATGGGGCTAAGAGCCCTGAAGAATAACCAATGGCGCCCATAACCCTGCCCAGGCCAAGCCGGAAGGGTAACCCTGCTAACGACGTTGATCTCAAACCTGCTAATCAAAAGGGGTGCCGACAAAGGGCAAAGGAAAAAGAGGAGCGTCAGTACTGAGGCCAGTAAACGGCGAGGCTAGAATTCGGCGGCTCTCGCCTACATAGGTATGGTGGGCTGAAGCGGCAGTGCAGCGGCACTAAACAACCTATAGAGACTCGGTATCTCTGGCGGCTATTAGAGAGGGTAACAAAGACCTATTCGGATCCAACCTGAAGCTAACACCAAACAAACCCATCCTGGTATTCCCCCTCGAGACCAAACGAGGAAGTCAAACCGAGGAACTCACACAGTTGTCAGTTTTATTCATTCCATTATAATTGAAGCACTTACTAGTCAGATATAGATATTAGGAGTCATCCTGATAGCATAAGTAGTGGGCAGTTTTAATCACCATTCCGTTGTAGTTGGAACATTTACTAGGCAGTTATATTTGTCCTGAGGAATCCGAAAACCCAGCAATTTTTGGCACTTTTATCACATTCCATTGGAGTTGCAATACTTACTAGGCAGGTACAGCATGTCACGGAACAACCCAGATCCACCAGTTGTTGGCATTTTTAATATCCATTCCGTTATGGTGAAGCTGATTACTAGTCAGATATATTAAGTCAAATTTATGGCACTACTTTAGTTATGCTTGTCTATGATCGAGATACTGTGCTCCAAGTCGTCCATAACTGCGGACACGGCTTTCAGAAAGTTTTACCCTGTAGGGGTGCACAAATAGCAACACACACTCGATCAACCTCGGAAAAACCAACTCAAAACCCAACGAGGCATTCAGGACAAAGCGATCACAGGATTCAGAAATATTTCTGGGGGCCACCCCACTAAGCTACCCGCAACGAAGTTGGCCGGATCCGGAACGGACCCAGGGTTTGTGTGGGCGGCTGTAAACGACCGGAATCCCGAAAGTGTGACTGGGCTTGTCGATACAGCGAAAACGTGTCACGATCCTATACAGTACAGGTGCTCCACGCACAATCGTAAATAAAGCAGTAACATGGCATAAGTACAGGATAGGAATAAATCCCCAAACTACTTTGTGGCCCCAAGAAATAGAAATGAATCAAGCTCTGGCTCATGGGGGTCCATAAGGCCTCCCGGATGTGGATAGTGCGAAAAATGAAGGAACAGGTATCAAGTACTCGGGGTCCTACGGGACACAAGTGAGCGTGGAAGAACCAAATAATATCTATTGCCCACCGATGCCTCTGCATTAGTTATATCTAGCATTTTAAAAGTTGGATTTAAAGTCATGATCAACTTCACTAGTAAGCATCTCCACCATTAACATCTGACAGCATTCCATCAACCGTGGTACTAGACAACACGAGATCGCACCTGAGCAAGCAACTACGACTCGCAATGCTAGCTATCTACCAAACACGGGTAATAGGAGGTGTCCAAGGCAATATAGAGGCTGCACGGGATATAATTGGCGCACGGAAACTAAAGCATCACGACACAGATAGCAATAGATCAACAGGAGGAAATAAAGACTATAAATGCAAAATAGGTAGAAGGGGGAGGGATGCTCGCCTAGGAAACACTGCCGAAGGATCATAACCGGAGAACTTGTCGACACTCGCATCAACTCATCGGCCTAATCCGCGAAGAAGCAAACACTAGAAGAAACACTGGATGCAATATTTAATACGACGGCAGAAGATCTGGCATTATTATGATATGATGCATGACATGGCACAGATGCGGTGCAATTAGGCAGTATTAAGCGGAACCGGGGTCCCGACAGTTAATTAATAGGTTCAAGTTATTTAACTACCCCGCAATTTAAATGTTGTATTAACAGGGCGAAACATGATATCGGTTCGCTACAACAATTTAAATGGAGCCGATATAAGACTAGAAAAGCCCTCATATAGACTCCATATTTAATTATGATATGAATCGGCATAATGCCCCCAAACCCACATGATGCGTAACAGGGTGAAACATGATATCGGTTCGCTACAACAATTTAAATGGAGCCGATATAAGACTAGAAAAGCCCTCATATAGACTCCATATTTAATTATGATATGAATCGGCATAATGCCCCCAAACCCACATGATGCGATGTGAATATGAACCATTTAATATGCAACAAGTGATAATGTTATTATTATAAAAATAATGGGGGTCTCGGATAGGGAATCACATTAGGGTTCGGCGAACATGGACTCCGAGGGGTTCGGGGTTTGGCAGGGTTCGACGGAATCGGTCTCGGACAACGGAAGTAGATCTTGTCGCATCCGGGAAGAAGGACTTGGTTTGGCGTTGGGGGCGCATCGGATTCGCCCGGGTCGGTGTCGATCTTGTCGTCGCGAAGATCTTGTCGGTTCCGCGTATCGGGTCGGTCTTCGCGTTCGGGGTGAAGAACTTGGCGTCCTCGAGGAAGTACTTGGCGTATCCGTGTCGACGACCTTGGCGTCCGGTTTCTCGGCCATCGGACCCGGGAAGAAGTACTTATCGCATCTGTGGATCGGTCCTCGGGGTTGAAGAACTTGGCGCGCCAGGGTTCGGTCTTCGGGTTCATGAAGGCGTTCTCGGGTCCAGGGTTCTTAGGCTCCATGAAGAAGGTCTTGTCGATGGTTCATCCGGTGCCGTCGGGTTCGGTATAGTCTTCGCGTGGTTGCTTGTTCCCTCTTCAACGGTAGCGAGGCAACGAGAAGATCTTGTCGGTGGTCCTCCTAGTGGCGACATGCTCATTCTTCAGGACATTGCCATCGGAGCCACGTAATTGTGGTAGCGGACAGGAGCAACAAAAGATAAAAACACGAGGAGATTTTCGTCTACGGGCACATTTGCACAAACGCATAAGCACACCCAGCGAGTGGTTCCAATTGAACCCTGACAGAAGATTTTGTGGAGACAAGGACCCCTCTGGTGACACGCGCAGAGCGGAGAGCGGAGCAGCAGAACCGCGGGCGTGCTGTATAGGAGGGTGGCGCGTGGCCGCCAGGATGTAGAGGGAGGCGGCACGTGGACTTGCTTGCGGGGCGAGGCGACAGAGACCAAGTGGAAGAGCTCGGGCGGGCCTGCAGGGAGAGGACGGCGGAGGTAGGCCGCGTCGAGGTGGAGGACGGCTTCACTGCGGGGTCACACAGGTCGGAGGCGACGGGGCGGAGCACGAGGGAGGAGAGGGGTAGGACGAGGCAGAGGGGAGCCTCGCGGCGGCTGGCAGGCTCGGGAGGGGAGGAAGGCGTGGAAGGGCCGGCGGGCGGCACGGCCGGAGCTTGCAGCTGCGAGGTGGAGGCGGCGGCAGGAGACGGGCGGTCGAGCGGTCGGTGCCAAGCAGGAGCTTGACCTGCGGCGGGGAAGGGCTCGGCGGGGAGCGGTCGGAGAAGGCGAGGCCACGCCTGCAGACGGGCCGGGCGGCGGTGGACGGAGGACGGGGTGGAGGCGGCCGGCGAAGGGGCCGATGGTGGCGGAGCTTGGCGACCTCGGGGAGAGGGGCCCGGGGACGCGGCGAGCGGCGACGAGGGAAGAGGCCCACGTGAGAGGGCAACGGCCGGCGGGGAAGGGCAGCGAGGTGAGGGGCCGGGGCGGTCGACGGCCAGGCGGTGAGCAGAGGGGGCCGCCAGTGACTCGAGGACTGGGTCGGCGACAGAGGGGAGGAGAAGCTCGGGCGGCGGAGGTTATGGCGATGACGACGGCAGGGTCGCGCGGCCAGGGCCGACGCTGGAGGGTGGCGGGCGGCAGCGTCGGTGACTTGCAGTGAGGGGAGAGAGAGGCATGCGAAAGCAGGCGCAGGCCTGGGGAGATGGGAGAGAGAGGGAGGGCAACGCGGGGCTGGCGGGGTCCGCGTGGTGGGTGCGGTCGGCGCCTGGGGTCGGGATCGAGGTGGTCGGGTCGGTGGTTGGGGCGACGTGGCGGGAGGAGTGGTGGGGCAGGTGGCGCGGGGCACGAGAGGAGCGGTTCAGGTGGAGAGAAAGGTTGCGGGGTGGACGCGGTCGGTGTGGCGCCGGTGGAGATGGAGTTGGCATGTCCAGGGGCTAAGGTGGCGCACAGGGGTTGGAGGAAGGATTGGGCCAGGGTGAGGTGGCGACCGGTGATTGGCTGGGGTGAGGTGGAGGGGCTGGATAGATTAGGTTTAGGTAGAAAAAGGTTTTGGGTAGGCTGGTTTTTGTACCGGGGGTGGCCGACTGGGTCGGATCGGCCCGGTACGGCTGCCCCCTAAAAATAAAATAAATATCCTAATATTTAAAACGGGGCTGTTGAAAATCGTTGATAGACAAAACAAATATTCCGGACACCCGGGTTTAATTTGAAAACAAGACGGGGCGTTTAGAAAACAAAAACAGACTTTTCGAAAATAGTTTTATGCAAACAAATGCAAGATGACATAATGATGCTCAAATGCAAGGTGGCATGATGACATGAGCATGCGGTCATGATGATGCAATGCACAAAAACACCGCGATTTTCTAGTAGTGGTTTTTTTTGCGGGGCGCCACAATTCGACACCACTAACAAGGGATCTCGCCCTCGAGATCCACCTCATGGTACGGGGTGACGGTCGGCGAGCTGAATCTTCTCGCTTCATGTAGATCCTCGCGACACCACTAACAAGAGGTCGTTGTCCGTGATCGTTGAGAGGACACTCCGGTAACAAAGGACGAAGGTAAAGGCATCAACAAATAAAGCCACCTCTAACTTCCGTGGACGGAGTAAAATTGCTGGATCCACCGATTCGATGTACAAGAGCGAATAATAAGAGTAGTGGTATGGTAGCTACTCCATCCCGCACTCAAGGCATTATTCTGCACAAGAATAGGGGAATTATGCAACCAACTCTCGGAATTAGACTGTAGATCTCGACAAACGAGATTCGGAAACAAGGAGTGAGGCACACTCTACATTGGATCTGGCGTAGATGATGTCGTCGCGTCGGAAAACAACGGAAGGCACAAAGATGGAACAAAGAATGGTACCACAGATAAAGGATTGCTCCGATAGCATGAAGACCGGAGGTAGCAACACCGTTACCAAAAGAGGAAGCGAAACCCTAAAGGTACGACAGAAACCCAACCACGAGAAATCCTGGACTCGAAGAAAGATAAGAGAACAGATCCAAAACCCGCAGAGGTAAGAGGAGAACAGCAGAGGGGTAAGGAGTAAAATCAGACCTAATCAGATCTACCCAACTGATTTTCCAAAATAGTTTTGACACTCTACTTCGGCCGTTAGCTAGGTTATCCTACAGGCTGGACTTGTGGGGTATCGCAACTGCTGAGCTCTGATACCACTCTGTAACACCCTCAAATCGGCCCTATGCAAGTTTTAGCGCTTTCCGCCAAACCCGCATAGAAACGATTCAAGGACGCCCACCAGGCACTTTCGTGCGGGTGGAAAACGAAGTAATAACATTACACAACAGTCCTCGATGGGACCCACAGAACAGATATATATACAACAGTGACTCCCTGAGTCAAGAATACAGATATACAATAAAAAGATCCAAATCACCTTGAAAACGATAGAGCGTCCGACTACGGACAAGATGCAAATGGGGCTAAGAGCCCTGAAGAATAACCAATGGCATCCATAACCCGGCCCAGGCCAAGCCGGAAGGGTAACCCTGCTAACGACGTCGATCTGAAACCTAATAAACAAAAGGGGTGCCGACAAAGGGCAAAGGAAAAATAGGAGCGTCACTACTGAGGCCCGTACACGGCGAGGCTAGAATTCGGCGGCTCTCGCCTACATAGGTATGGTGGGCTGAAGCGGCAGCGCAGCGGCACTAAACAACCTATAGAGACCCGGTATCTCTGGCGGCTATTAGAGAGGGTAAGAAAGACCTATTCGGATCCAACTTGAAGCTAACACCAAACAAACCCATCCTGGTATTCCCGCTCGAGACCAAACGAGGAAGTCAAACAGAGGAACTCACACAGTTGGTAGTTTTATGCATTCCATTATAATTGAAGCACTTACTAGTCGGATATAGATATTAGGATTCATCCTGATAGCATAAGTAGTGGGCAGTTTTAATCACCATTCAGTTGTAGTTGGAACATTTACTAGGCAGTTATATTTGTCCTGAGGAATCCCAAAACCCAGCAATTGTTGGCACTTTTATCACTCAATTGGAGTTGCAATACTTACTAGGCAGGTACAACATGTCACGAAACAACCCAGATCCACCAGTTGTTGGCATTTTTAATATCCATTCCGTTATGGTGAAGCTGATTACTAGTCAGATATATTAAGTCAAATTTATAGCACTATTAGTTATGCTTGTCTATGATCGAGATACTGTGCTCCAAATCATCCATAACCGCGGACACGGCTTTCAGAAAGTTTTACCCTGAAGGGGTGCAACACACACTCGATCAACCTCGGAAAAACCAACTCAAAACCCAACGAGGCATTCACGACAAAGCAATCATAGGATTCAGAAATATTTCAGGGGGCCACCCCACTAAGCTACCCGCAACGAAGTTGGCCGGCTCCGGAACGGATCCAGGGTTTGTGTGGACGGCTGTAAACGACTGGGAACCCGAAAGTGTGACTGGGCTTGTTGATACAGCGAAAACATGTCACGGTCCTATACAGTACAGGTGCTCCACGCACAATCGTAAATAAAGCAGTAACATGGCATAAGTACAGGATAGGAATAAAGCCCCAAACTACTTTGTGGCCCCAAGAAATAGAAATGAATCAAGCTCTGGCTCAGGGGGGTCCATAAGGCCTCCCGGATGTGGATAGTGCGAAAAATGAAGGAACAGGTATCAAGTACTCGGGGTCCTACGGGACACAAGTGAGCGTGGAAGAACCACATACCATCTATTGCCCACCGATGCCTCTGCATTAGTTATATCTAGCATTTTAATAGTTGGATTTAAAGTCATGAGCAACTTCACTAGTAAGCATCTCCACCATTAACATCTGCCAGCATTCCATCAACCGTGGTACTAGACAACACGAGATCGCACCTGAGCAAGCAACTACGACTCGCAAGGCCAGCTATCTACCAAACACAGGTAATAGGAGGTGTTCAAGGCAATATAGAGGCTGCACGGGATATAATTGGTACACGGAAACTAAAGCATCACGACACGGATAGCAATAGATCAACAGGAGGAAATAAAGACTATAAATGCAAAATAGGTATAAGGGGGAGGGATGCTCGCCTGGGAAACACTGCCGAAGGATCATAACCTGAGAACTTGTCTACACTCGCATCAACTCATCGGCCTAATCCGCAAAGAAGCAAACACTTGAAGAAACACCGGATGCAATATTTAATACGACGGCAGAAGATCCGGCATGATTATGATATGATGCATGGCATGGCACAGATGCGGTGCAATTAGGCAGTATTAAGCGGAACTAGGGTCCCGACAGTTAATTAATAGGTTCAAGTTATTTAACTACCCCGCAATTTAAATGTTGTATTAACAGGGCAAAACATGACATCGGTTCGCTACACCAATTTAAATGAAGCCGATATAAGACTAGAAAAGCCCTCATATAGACTCCATATTTAATTATGATATGAATCGGCATAATGCCCCCAAACCCACATGATGCGATGCGAATATGAACCATTTAATATGCAACAAGTGATAATGTTATTATTATAAAAATAATGGGGGTCTCGGATAGGGAATCACATTAGGGTTCGGTGAACTTGGGCTCCAAGGGGTTCGGGGTTCGGCAGGGTTCGACGGGGGGAACGGTTCGACGGAATCGGTCTCGGACAACGGAAGTAGATCTTGTCGCATCCAGGAAGAAGGACTTGGTTTGGTGTCGGGGGCACATCGGATTCGCCCAGGTCGGTGTCGATCTCCGTCGCGAAGATCTTGTCGGGTCCGCGTATCGGGTCGGTCTTGGCGTTCGGGGTGAAGAACTTGGCGTCCTCGAGGAAGTACTTGGCGTATCCGTGTCGATGACCTTGGCATCCGGGTTCTCGGCCATCGGACCCGGGAAGAAGTACTTGTCGCATCTGTGGGTCGGTCCTCGGGGTTGAAGAACTTGGCGCGCCAGGGTTCGGTCTTCGGGTTCATGAAGGCGTTCTCAGGTCCGGGGTTCTTCGGCTCCATGAAGAAGGTCTTGTCGATGGTTCATCGTGTGCCGCCGGGTTCGGTATGGTCTTCGCGTGGTTCCTTGTTCCCTCTTCAATGGTAGCGGGGCAACGAGAAGATCTTGTCGGTGGTCCTCCTAGTGGCGACATGCTCATTCTTTGGGACATTGGCATCGGAGCCACGTAATCGTGGTAGCGGACAGGAGCAACAAAAGATAAAAACACGAGGAGATTTTCGTCTGCGGGCACAGTTGCACAAACGCATAAGCACACCCAGCGAGTGGTTCCAATTGAACCCTGACAGAGGATTTTGTGGAGACTAGGACCCCTCTGGTGACACGCGCAGAGCGGAGAGCAGAGCAGCAGAACCGCGGGCATGCTGTATAGGAGGGTGGCGCGTGGCCACCACGATGCAGAGGGAGGCGGCGCGTAGACTTGCTTGCGGGGCGAGGCAGCAGAGACCAAGTGGAAGAGCTCGGGCGGGCCTGCAGGGAGAGGACGGCGGAGGCAGGCTGCGTCGAGGTGGAGAACAACTTCACTGCGGGGTCGCGCAGGTCAGAGGCGACGGGGTGGAGCACGAGGGAGGAGAGGGGCAGGATGAGGCAGAGGGGAGCCTCGCGGCAGCTGGCAGGCTCGGGAGGGGGGAAGGCGTGGGAGGACTGGCGGGCGGCACAGCCGGAGCTCGCAGCTGCGAGGTGGAGGCGGCGATAGGAGACAGGTGGTCGAGCGGTCGGTGCCAAGCAGGAGCTTGACCCGCGGCGGGGAAGGGCTCGGCGGGGAGCGATCGTAGAAGGCGAGGCCGCGCCTACAGACGAGCCGGGCGGCGGCGGACGGAGGACGGGGTGGAGGCGGCCGGTGAAGGGGACGATGGTGGCGGAGCTTGGCGACCTCGGGGAGAGGGGCCCGGGGACGCGGCGAGCGGCGACGGGGGAAGAGGCCCGCGTGAGAGGGCGATGGCCGGCGGGGAAGGGCGGCAAGGTGAGAGGCCAGGGCGGTCGACGGCCAGGCGGTGATCAGAGGGGGCCACCGGCGACTCGAGGACGGGGTCGGCGACGGAGGGGAGGAGAAGCTCGGGTGGCGGAGGTTATGGCGATGACGACGGTGGGGTCGCGTGGCCAGGGCCGGCGCTGGAGGGCGGTGGGCGGTGGCGTCGGTGACTTGCAGCAAGGGGAGAGAGAGGCATGCGAAAGCAGGCACAGGCCTAGGGAGATGGGGGTGAGAGGGAGGGCGCCGAGGGGCTGGCGGGGTCCGCGTGGTGGGGTACGGTCGGCGCGTGGGGTGGGGATCGAGGTGGTCGGGTCGGTGGTTGGGGCGACGTGGCGGGAGGAGTGGTGGGGCAGGTGGCGGGGGGCACGAGAGGAGCGGTTTAGGTGGAGAGAAAGGCTTTGGGGTGGACGCGGTCGGTGTGGCGCAGGTGGAGATGGAGTTGGCGTGTCCAGGGGCTGAGGTGGCGCATAGGGGTTGGAGGAAGGATTGGGCCAGGGTGAGGTGGCGACCGGTGATTGGCTGGGGTGAGGTGGAGGGGCTGGGTAGATTAGGTTTAGGTAGAAAAAGGTTTTGGGTAGGCTGGTTTTTGTACTGGGGGTGGCCGACTAGGTCGGATCGGCCCGGTACGGCTACCCCCTAAAAATAAAATAAATATTTTAATATTTAAAACAGGGCTTTTGAAAACCGTTGATAGACAAAACAAATATTCCGGAGACCTGGGTTTAATTTGAAAACAAGACGGGGCGTTTAGAAAACAAAAACAGACTTTTCGAAAATAGTTTTATGCAAACAAATGCAAGATGACATGACGATGCTCAAATGCAAGGTGGCATGATGACATGAGCATGCGGTCATGATGATGCAATGCACAAAAACATCGCGATTTTCTAGTAGTGGTTTTTTTTGCGGGGCGCCACAATGTGCCAGTCTGAGGAAGTGGCATCCCAAGACTAGCACGCGACTTGTGGGGCTTGACCTGGCTTGAAGGTATGCTGACATAGAGGTTGATCTTGTAGAAGCAAGAGTGCATGAAGTCATTGGAGTAGGTGGAAACTCAGTTGGGAGGGCTGAAATCCAGCCTGGGAAGGTAGTAACTCAGCCTAGGGAGAGAAGAGGCCTAGGCGAAGAAGGGATGGCCAGACGAGTCACTCCCTGAGTCGGCCTAGGCAGGGCAGCAACCCAATGCCCCAGCCGTGTTAAGCCTCTCCCAAGCTAGGTCAAGGGGAGAGCCTAGCTGGGTTAAGCGCCACCTAGCCCAGGCGGATCAAGGCATGCTCGGCCTGGGGAGCTAGCATTGCTGGCAGAGTCCAGCGGTAGGCCGGATTACTCCTCTACCGGCCCACCCGGGAGACGAGGTAAGGAAGCTGGATGGCGTCAGTGTGGGAGATTCCCCGTGGTGGGCTGAATCCGGCCCACCCGGGGGAGGCTTGCGAGGAAGCGAGGAAGTTCAGCAGGAGGCACTCTTGCACATGAGCACTGGCGAAGCGGGAACTGGCGAGGGAGGAGCCAGGTTGACTTGGCGGGGTGAGAAGGTCGGCCCGTGGTGGGCCAGGTTAGATTGAATCTGGCCCACGCGGGGAAGGTGACGGAGGTAGTGGTGGGATCTATGGGCCTAGTTAAGCTGATTTGTCCCAGATAACTGAAATGACCCAGCCAAGCTGAGAATAAACTGGCCTAGCCGGGTTTGTATTACCTTCCGCCCTGATTCGGCCTAGGAGAGCATCCCCTAGGCCGAGTTTATTGTAACTCGGCCCAAATGAGTCTTATTTCCCTTTTTCTTTATCCTATTATTGTTAGATCTCTTTTGTTCTATCCAATATATCTTTTCTCTACATTGATCTTTTACTAAATTGTTTATTCCTCTATTGAGTCTCTTCAAACCTTAAATCTGGGGTACTCGGGGTCATATCCCTGACAATTTGGCCATATTAAAACATAGTGGATTATACACACTATATTGTATTATCATTCAAATAAACTTTTATTTAGATGAACTCTTGCTATGGCTTGATTGGTTCCCATCATAGAATAATTCACATGATTGAAAGTGTAGTTGTTCTACACCTACATCATGCATGCCCCACGCTATATAAACTTCCCACCCTAGTCACATAAAAATAACAAGCCCCTATGTGACATATCTCATCACTTGAATTCTATTTGAGTTTGTGTTTTATTTGAATTTGTTCAAACCCATCGAAAGCATCACTTTAGGGTGTCTATGTGGTTACCACATATATTCATAGTTTTTCCCATCTTTCAAAACCTTTTGCTTATGACCATATACATATAGCACATCTAGTGATACACGTATTGTGGCCTATTTCTTTCCTATTCTAAATCATCCTAAATCTACTCTTTTAGGCACCATGGGTATATCTACATGTTTTGTGCAAAATCCTATCAACACTCCACCTTTCAAGCTTGTCATGGTTAATCTAGCTAGCTAAGAAAATACTCCTTCTCTAATCTATTTGCCTCTTGATTCTCGTCGAATCCATTTGTTAACCCTAAAACTTCTATGTATCTCCCTCTCTTCTAAACTAGCTTCAAACCCTAAGATAAACCCTAAACAACCTAGAAACTAGCTAGACTAGACCTCCTAGATAAACCCCAACCAACCTAGCTCCTAGAACTCCATTGATCAAGCCCGTCTGCACCCTCCCTGGCCCAGCTCGACCTGAACCTGACCCCTCCCCTCTGCTGGTCCGACTCGACCGCCCACAACCTCACCGACTAGCGTTCCCCACCCTAGTGACTTCATATTCCTCTGCACATGGGTTCCAAATCATCCATCGACACCCTACGATGCTTTCCTTCCTTGTCTTGTTTCTCAAGAAGGAGACTCCACGCTGAAGCCACCCTCCCCCGGTCCCCTATCTACTCGTGCTTAAAGCAGAACCAGGAAAGACCCATCCTCCCCAGCCAATCCACCCACCAGGGAATCAAGATCTCGGTCTGCTCTCTCCACCCATCTCCCACCCACACCATGCTAGCCATGCCCTAGCTAACAATCGTAGTCTACCGTTTGTTGCCAACAGCCTGCTGCCAGCGTCGCCGAGCCACCTAATCCAGGAGTTGTGTTTGATGCTACCGGTGCTGCTCGGACCCCTGGGGACAGAGAAGGAACCCTAGAAGCTCGACATCATCACCGTGAGCTATTCCCGTAGAGCTCCACGCCGGCCATGTCTTCCCCGACCTTTTTCTCTTCACCTAGTGCACGCAAGGTGAGCATTCCTTTCGACTCCTCCCCACCACTCCTTGCTCGGGATCCTCGCTGACGTATCCGTCCTGCCTTGCTGCCCGCTCCATCACAGCAGCCCCCCGCTTGCTGTGTCGCTCTGTTGCCGCACGCCGCGCTCACCACACGATAGCAGCAACAACAGCTGCAGTTTTCCGCTGCCCTATTCTTCACGCGTTAGATCCCTCTAAGGTTCTCCCCTTCGTTTTAGAACCTTTGTTGTAGAAGGTTGTTCCGTCTTCCCATCGAGCTAAACCACGCACCAACTAATCGGTAAATCACACACAATCATCCAGAAAAGATCTACCCAAAAACTGTTTCTGAAAACGTTCTGGAAATATAACTGAAATCGGCATGTTCGTCGATGATTATCGGCAGTTGCAGCAGTCCTGTGTAGAAACTCCCTAAATGAAACTTGTACATCTTCATCTCCTCTACAACTTTGGTTTTTGCGTCATGGATAAATTCCAACCTTGTTTGCCTCGTCCTCCGAAAATCAATCCATCTAGCTACATCGCGCTACGAATTTAATTTCGATAGTTAACGAAAGCACCCCCAGGAAACTTTTACACAAAATCCCCTGCTTTTTGTGTCCATCAAGCACCGATCCTTGGCTCGCCCACGTGTCGCGTCTTGGCTGGTTGTGCACACGTGTGGATCCGCAGCCCCGCAGGCCTACATGTCTATTGATGTGTGTAACGTAGGACCGAGTAACAAAAGTTTCTAGGTTTTTAAAAAATCAAAAATAAAACCAGAAATGAATATATATATATAAATTAAATCATATCTATTAATCTGTTTGGAATTTGCAAAAACTTTGAAAATGAAATATTAATCAAATTCAAATATGAATCTAACCATATTTTAAAATTTGCCAGATTTAACTCTATCTAGTCAAACCTCTGACTTTTGACTCTATTTTAATTGTTTGCATTTGAATATTGTTTTAAATTTATAAATTCAAATAATATATATAATATATGTTTTTTGATTAGAAAAATGCCACGAATTCAAATATTCCATTAAAAATATTTTTTGAGAAACTAAAAATATCGAAAGTATTTAAATGCTAATAAATGCCTTTTCTTAATAAATTCATAACTTTAAACCCGTAATTCCAAATTCGACAAATAACAGAATGCATCATCTAAATATTAAGAAAACATCAAGGTTTATGGGAGAAAAATATGACTAAACAACTAATAAAATGCATTATTCTTTTACCCCACACCTCACCCATGCCATGCTATGTTATACCATGCAATTGTGCATCATTCAATCATGGATACCTTGTTTGCTTGTTGCATATATTCATATGATTGTGGAATTTATTTTTTATGGTCTTTTGTGTGTTTGGTTTTTATTCCAGACAGACGCCGAGCAAGGGAACTAAAAGGAGAACCAAGAGTACTACCCGGATCTCAGTTACCCTACTGTTGATCTGACAGGTAAGAAATTCCCCGTGCTTGGATACATATAGTACCTATGACTCTATCTTATTCTTGCATCATTGAGTCACGATTGCATTAAATTGGAATCCCAAGTATTGCATAGCCTTTACTTTTAAACCTCGCCGAAGCTTGTATACTCAATCCTATGAGATATTACTACATGAGTTGTTTGAGCCATGCTAGTCGTAGAATTGCATGTGTAGGGTTTGTGCGAGTCTCTGGATAGTGGCATACCTAAAAAACTTAAATTGTGTAGTAATGGGATAACTAAAGAAAGAGGCACGGGTGGGAAATAACTGTTATTTGGTTCTTCAACGCTCACTTGTGTCCCATAGGACCTCGAGTAGTCGATTCTTGTTCCTTGACTATTTGCACTATCCACATGCGGGAGAATCTATGGACCCCCCCTTCGCCTGAGCTTGATTCGTACTTTATTTCTTAGGGACACAAACTAGTTTGGGGCCTTATTACTATCCTATACTTATGCCATGCTTTACTGCTTTATTTACGATGGCGCGTGGAGCGCTTGTACTTTTGCTGTATCGACAAGACCAATCACACTTTCGTGTCCCCAGTCATTTACAACCATTGGCACAAACCTTGGATCCGTCTCGGAGCCGGCCAACTTTGTTGAGGGTAGCTTAATGGGGTGGCCCCTGAAATAATTTATGAATCATGTGAATGCATTGTCATGAGGCCTCGTTGATTTTTATTTGGTTCTTCCCGAGGTTGATCGTGCGTGTGTTGCTATTTGTGCACCCCTGTAGGGTAAATCTTTTTGAAAACCATGTCCGTGGTTATGGACGACTTGGAGCACAGTTTCTCGATCATAGACAAGCATAACTAAAGTACCGCCTTTCATATGACTAAGACATGACTAGTAAATAGTGCAACACTCATGGAATGGTTAATAACAATGCCAACGGATGGGATGTTCTTCCGCCTTCTTGTCTGTAAGCGAGAAGGAGGGCGAGCGATGTTTATTTATGTTGCTTAAATAACTGTTGTTTCTAATTAACAAGCAACCATCCATATCTGGTTCGGCGGATGTTGTAGCGTGTCTCTATAGAACTGTTTAGCTATTATCTTTCGCTGCAATTGCGTCGACCGAGGTTGTTCCCTTTAGATGCATTAAGACTTGCTGAGTACCCCTAGGGTCTCACATGATAAATATTTGGTTCAGATGGACATGTATACTCTCAAGAAGGTTACTGGGTCGAAGAGACTAATGATGGTGGCAACGACTGTCTGGTGTAGAGATTCTGGGGATGGAGATCCGTGAGATCTGTGGGAGGGATGTGCTTATTTTTAGGAAATCTTATGCCAATTTGTTTCTTGTCCATACTCGTATCTTGTTTTCCGCTTTCGCTTGATACTCTAATGTGTGATGTATGAGCATGTATCCTAAACTATTATCTATATCTAGGATATTTGGATCTTGCCGTATGGCATTGAATATTTCTATTTCTGTTGTTTTACATGGTGTGGCTCTAATGTACTATTGTATGTCGCTGACATACATACTCATTTGTGTATGTTTTTGATCGCTTTACCTGTCGACTACGCCGCTCGCTCTTGTCCTGATGTTCTTGAAAGTGGGTAGGGTGGTTGGCCTATACCGTGCCCTGCGCTGCTTCTACGGGCCTACAAGTGGGTGGCCTTCGGCCTCTACGGTAGAATCCCTTATTCACTTTTGGGTTCATCCAGGCTTGTTCTTAGAGCGTAGGGTCCGAGGTATTACGGCACCTTCTAGAGGTCCATGCTCCCTGCTTGGGCCCCTAGCTGGGGGCGCAATGTGGAGGCCTACATCAACAACATCATGGTTAAGTATCGTGATAAAGCCACCCTGATTGAAGACCCGAGGGAAACCTTCGATAACCTTTGAAGGGTGAACCTGCGCCTTAACCCTGAAAAGTGCGTCTTTGGCATCCCTTCCGAGAAGCTCCTTGGGTTCTTAGTTTTGCACCAGGGAATCGTCACAAATCTAGACAAGTTCAAGGCCATAGAGGACATGCGGCCTTCCTGGATGATAAAAGATGTGCAACGCCTTAATGGGTGTGTCACGACATTGGGGTGCTTCATCTCCCGCTTGGGCAAATGCGCCCTCCCATTTTTGAAGCTCCTAAAGAAGAGGAGGGCCTTTGAGTAGACTTCGGAGGCCGAGCAGGCATTCCTTGATCTCAAGAAATACATGTCCTCTCCCCCCATCTTCGTACCTCCGTGGCCTAGAGAACCAGTACTGATCTACATTGCTTCTACCACTTAGGTGGTTAGTGTGGGTTTGGTGGTGGAGGAGACGAAGGGCCCTAGAATGGACGAACCCGTTAACAAGATAAATATCCCGATCTCCTCTTTACAGGGGGAAGGAGATGCTTTGTCCGAGCCCGAAGGTTTAGAAAAACCAAAGGAGGTATTGTTGGAACAAAGCCCTGTCTACTTTGTCAGCACGATGTTACGTGATTCCCGGGAAAGGTATCCCCTGGCCCAAAAGATGCTACTCGGAGTCCTAATCACTTCCCGGAAGTGACATCACTACTTCCAGGCTCACCGCGTCACTGTTGTCAGTGACTATGGACTAGAGAGTGTGTTGCGTAACTGGGAAGTGACGGGGCGAATCGCAGAGTGGGAAACTGAGCTCTCTGAGTTTGAGTTGTTCTTTTCCCTTACCAAGGTTATCAAAAGAAAATCCCTTGTTGATTTCATCAACGAGTGGACTCCTACACCCTACGAGGAAGTGGGGGAATACTCCAGCCTCCTTGGAAATGAAGACCAAGGAAGATGGATCATGTACTTCGACGACTCCTTCGGCTACCACGGGGCCGGAGCGGGAGTTGTCATTGTGTATCCTTCCGAGGAGGAACTCAAGTACACGGCCCACCTTGACTTCAATGATGAAGAGAAAATCTCCAACAATGTGGCGGAATATAAAGCCCTTCTTGCGGGGCTGTGAGCCACTACCGGCCTTGACATAAAACGGATGATGGTGCGAGGCGACTCGCAACTGGTGGTCAACCAAGTCATCAAGGAATACGACTGCCTGCAAATGTGGGCCTATGTTGACGAAGTGAGGTGGTTAGAGTGTTGCTTCTGTGGGCTACAACTAGAGCACATTCCGCGAGGGGACAACTTCGTTGCGGACGAGCTTTCCAAGCTCATTGCGCAAGGAGGGCCAGTTCCTCCTGGGGTCTTATGTGTCTGTTTCACCCAGGAACGGAGCCCTTCCTGTCAACCCCGCAAGGACCGCCGGGAAAGGGAAGCCTCGGAAGGGTTAGGCCGTGATAATGTAACGCCCTAGTTTTAGTTAATCTTTAATTAGGGTTGTTTGTGCATTCATGAGCATCATTCTTCAAAAATGCATGCAAGAAAGAAGAACTAATCCAAAATCCTAACCCTAGCTATTTCCCCCCTCTCTAAAATAAATTCAAAATGGTTTTGAATTTTGAAAACCACCAAAAGTGTGGAGCCCAAATGGTTTCAAGGGCCCCTACAAAATTTTCCATATTTTACAAATCCTCTGGTATTTTCAAGCAGCTCCAAAACAGAAAGAATTTGAAAATACAAAAGAGAAAATAGGAAACAGAAAAAGGAAAAGATTATGTTTAAAAAAAATACGCAGCAGAGCTCCCTGGGCCGCGACCCATCTCCCCTCTTCCCTATCTGCCTCCCAGCGTGTAGCAGCCAGCAGCCCACCCGGCCCCAGTGCAGCCCGTCCCTGGCCCGTACCGATTCAGCCTCCTCATCCCGTCGTCGTCTTCGTCCCCGACAGGGAAGCTCCTCGCTGTCGACGCGCCCGTCGTCCGCCGCTGCTATGATGCGTGCCCTGCGTCGAGATGCCTGCCGCCGCCCCAGAGTGGAGATAAGACTGTCATGCCGTGCCCTTTTTCCCTTGTTCCTCTCTTTCCCCCCCAGCACTTGCTCTCCCGCAAATCCCCCTCTGGCCGAAACCCTAGCTCTGGCCAGAGCTCGCCTTTGCCACCGTTCCACACCTTCATGTGCCTTGCCCACAACGCCAAAAGCTCTGCCTCGCCGTTGGGATCCTCCTCGCCAACGGAATTGGCCACGGGCGCCCAAAATCGAGCTCACCGTCCTCGGCGTCCCAATTCCAGCCGCCACTCTGCGACACCGATTCCGGCGCCCTCCGACCTTGCCTTCTCTTCCTGACCCCTACACTGCAATCCAAGTGAGCTCACGGTACAGAATGACCTCTCCATCATCTTCCTTCCCCTCTGTGCCGTCGTCGCACCATGTACCTGGAGCTGCCGCCGCTCGGCCTCGTCGCCGACCAAGCTCCGGTGACCGAAATCCAGCGGCGCCGCTATGTTTAGGCTCCCTGCAACCCCGCGAGTCTAACACACGATTCCCCGCTGCCCCGCATGCTCTCCAGCTAGCCCTGCTCGCGTGACCTGGGCGAATCCCGTCGGCGTGATGTCACGGTGACGTCACCCGAGCGTCAGCACGCACGGCCAGCCTGGTCAAACCGAGGCGGGTCCCGTTCCAATCTGCGTGGCAACTGAGGTGGCCTTGGGCCCCTCTGTCAGCCACTGGGGCTAGACCCAGCCCCGGTGAGAATCAACCCAACCCTGAGGTGACGTCAGCCATGTGTCATGCTGACACAATAAAGGGTTTAAATTGTTTTAATAATTTCATAAAAGAGTTTAATCTTATAAATTGAATATCTAATTATTTATAAGTCAGAAGAATATGTGTAATATATCAAAATGTTCAGAAAAACAAGATCTACACTTTAGAATCAATATCATGCATTGTTCAACAACTTTCAAGACAAGTTTAATTAGATAACTGAATGAACCCCCGTAGGTGATTCCAGGGTCTCTCCTATATTAGGGTTTGGACCCTTCGGATCCCGCTTAAATTGCCAAGCATGCTTTAGGGTTACATTTCAACTCTAAATAACTTGTCATATCATCATCCTTGCTTGAGCATTGCATCGATGCCCTCTGTTGATTGTTGTTTCCCCCTTTCTTTTTGTTGTTTGCTTCTTCCCGATTGAATACGATATCGAGATCGAGACCGAAGACCGAGATCAACACCATTGAAGACCGACGAACAATACTTGACCAACTATAATCAAGTCAAGCACAAGGCATCCAAAGATCTATATCTTGGTATCAACAAACAAGGAAAGCATAGCCCCACACATGATATAATCCCATGCTTTCAAAGTATTTTATTCTTGCCATGTGCATACGATTCCACTGTGGTCTTTTATCGATAGATAGAGTATCCTATCTATTGCATTACTCCCTTTGAGCTTATATTACCCAATCCACTGCTCCTAGCATAACTAGCTTTGGCTTGTGTGCACTGCTAGAGATTTTATCTGTGTCTTTCTTAGCCATGCATAGCTATCAGTGCTGGTTTATCCAGATGGTGTACCAAATGCAGAGAATCTAGTATGAGAGGAGAACGATGTATACTGATGAGGTAGGATCAATGGTAAAGGTTAAACATGCTAAGGCTTGTATGGGAGGCCACAGTGGGATGTGGTTTTTATAGTCCCATGCTCGCCACCACTATGAACCGAGTTCTTGCCATTGGACCAAGACGAGCGTACAGCCACACAGGGCTTGGGAACCCCTCCGCTGATTAACTTGCCTAGTAGATTCCATGAGTCACATAGTTTGGGCTTTCCATTTAGCATACACATCGAAAATGTTTTCGAAAGAGGAGGTGAAGGATGTGCATCATAATAGGTATGTAAGCATGGCCGGGGTTGCTTGGGGTGGATGGAGCCCCTGGTAAACCAACCTCGCCCACATCTCTAGGGACCAACTTTGGGATTTGACATGTTACGGTGGAACATCCTTGGGGCGTGACTCATGGTCTTGGCGAAAGCAAGGTAAAGGTTGTGGCCAACCAGCCTCTACCGACCTTGCAAGGAAGAGGGCTAATGATTTGGCATTAAGAGTTGGTTGGTGCGTGTGGGTAAAGTTATGCACCCCTGCAGGTTAAATATTTTTGAAAAGCCGTGTTCACGGTTATGAACGCTTGGTGACCGGATTCTAAGATCATAGAGAATATTAACCTAATCGTAAAACTTGGAGGTTTCAACGTGTGCTTAAGGATGATTCCTCTTGGGTACAAGGGGGTGATCCTAGTTGTGAGATGAGGATTACTTTGGTGGATATCAAGATGATGATCAATTCTTTGGAGATGTCACTCTCTTATCCCCTTTTAAAATATTTTAATTAGACGAGCTTGTTCTCCCTCTTGTTTTATAAACAAAGATGGCTTTATGCAAAATAACCCCACCAGCCATAAGTCTTGCGGAGTACACCTTGTACTCACCCATGCTTTGTTGATACTTTTGTAGCAGAGTAAGTGTTCCCTGAAGACGAGTTTCGTACGACATCTACACAGACGAGTAGCTTGGGGTTCCTGGCTGGCAGCCTGGAATCTATGGGCTGGGACGTCATCATTATGCTTCAGGCCTCTTAGGTCATTTATTAAGTTTTCTATACTTAATAGCATAATTTACCTTCCGTTGTTTGATGTTTGTGGTCAGTGACCTCTGCTTGTAATATTTTGGTTCTTCGCTCAGTTATGAGCTTGCTGTAATAATTTTTGTGTCGCAGGGTTACTATTGTGTTACCGATTTCTCACTGGATATCCTCGAGCTCTAGGTTAAGCTTATGTCAGGCTAAGGTCTAGGATTTGTTTAACCCTGATCCCGGGGGTGTCACAGATGCCCGTCAGAGACTCGATCCCGGAGAAGCATGTGGTGGTGGTGGTTAAAGTCGCATCTCCATCCTGGGTGGCTGAGATCCTTTGCTACCTCAAAAACCTGGACTTACCTGAGGAGGACAAGCAGGACGATCGCATTGTGGGATAGGCCACCATGTACTATCTCATTGATAATAAGTTGTACCGCAAGAGGGAATATGGGGTCATACTCCGCTACATTTCAAGAGAACAAGGGCAAGCACTATTGGCCGACATCCATGAGGGAACCTGTGCAAACCACGTCGCCTCACGAGCACTGGGTGGAAAGGCCTTCCAGCAAGGCTTTTAATAGCCTGCGTCTCTGGCCGACGCGGAGCACTTGGTTTGCTCATGCGATGACTGCCAATTTCATGCCAAGAACATCTAGCAGCCCGCACAAGCTTTGAAAACGATCCTAGCCTCATGGCCGTTCGTGACATGGGGGTTGGACATCGTCGGGAAGTTTCCCAAGGTAGTCGGAGGGTACGAATATTTGATGGTGGCAGTTGACAAGTTCACCAAGTGGGTGGAAGTGGAGCCGGTATGGACAGTAACTGCGCTGGCAGACATAAAGTTCATCGGAGGAATTGTTTGTTTTTTTGGGGTGCCTCACAATATCATTACCGATCATGGCACGCACTTCACCAGCAAGTCCTTCAAGGCGTACTGTGAGGAGATAGGCACCAAGATTTGCTATGCCTTTATCACCCATCCAAGGGGCAATAGAGAGGTGGAGCTCGCAAATGCGGAGGTACTTCAGGGGCTTCGAACTAGAACGTTCGACCGTTTCAAGAGGAGCAGAAAGAACTGGATTGAAGAACTCCCAACTATCATGTGGGCCCTGCGGACGACACCCAACCAGGCAACCGGCGAGACGCCCTTCTCCCTTGTCTACAGGGAAGACATTGTGCTGCCAATAGAGCTCAGATATGGATCCTAGCGGGTTCACGCATACGACGACACCATCCAGCATGCAGAAAGGATCGGCGATGTCAACTGGCTGGAAGAGGTACGTCGCCGAGCAGTAGTGCGACAAGCCCGTTACCAACAAATTTTACGTCAGTATCACAGCCGGCGGGTTTGCCTTCGCGAAATAGAGCATGGGGACCTCATCCTTAGGAGAAGGTTATATACCAAGGGAATGAACAAACTTTTGCCTAAGTGGGAGGGGCATTTCTGGGTAGCACACATAACCAGACCCGACGCAGTCCGACTGGAATATGAGGATGACCAGCCCGTGCCGAATTCCTAGAATATCAAGCACCTGGGTAAGTACCACCTCCGCAAATTCTACCCCTAAAACAGCCAACCATCTGAACCACTGTTCTGTTCACGACCTTTTTTTTAAAGCCCGGGAATAGGAGTTTTCCTAGAAACATCAGTGAATTACATGCGCACGACAGCCAGGCCCAAAGAAGGTGCCGTGGTGGTCATATAAGCCGTCATAGAAAGCCTGGGAAGAGGAGTTTTCTCGGAAAAACTGGTGTATTACGTGCGCACGACAACCAGGCCCATAGAAGGTGTCATAGTGGTCATATAAGCAGCCATAGGAATCCCGAGAATAGGACTTTTCTTGGAAAATGCGATAGTATGGTGTTATGGGGTCCGGCCAACCTAGTGTAAACCGCTATAACCTAGAGGCAATGCCTCACTCCTATAAATAACAAGATTCCGCTGTCAGAACCTCCTAGAGTTGGAACATCTGAGAACCTGCTCATTTAATACCTCGCAACAGTGTAGGGAGTAATTGAAGTCGAGTGTGCGCACATGGCTGGGTGCGGGGGACGCCTCGATACACCCTGCTTGTTGTGCCCCCACTCAACTCCAACCTCCCTGTTGCTAGTGAGGGAGTTGTCTTATGAAGGATCGAGATGCATCCTGGTGTCGCGTGACGCACTTCTTTTTTTTAAAGAAGAAGGAAGGAAAGAAGGGCGAAAATGAAACTTGCTTGGCATAATAAGAGGTAAAAAGGTAAAGAAATCATTATTACAGACTGATGGCACAACCAGGGTGTCCGTTTTAGGAAAATTAAGGAGAAAAAGGGGAAGCACGCGCTAAACATCACATGTCACGCTTCATCCCGGCTACTACGGCGGGGCAACAACTTTCTCCGCCCGAAACTACCCCAACCCGTCATCAAAGGGCTCCATCAGCTCTAAGAAGGGGAAGCTTGGCGCCAAAGTGTACACGTGAGGGAGGATGAGCTTGGCAGTGGCTGCTGCAACGCGTCCACCATCCACCTGAAGCACCTCATCCACCCTCGGGCACAGGGAATGGAGCTCTGTCACCAGGCGGTCGAAGAACGGAATGAGGGTCGAGACATCCGTCCCATCCAAGACTGCTGGCTGCATGTCCATCATGTGCATTGGGATCAAAGCAATGCGTGTGATACCGGCCAGTGCACTAGTCTCAACATGGTAGAGGGTCGAAAGCTTGTTTAGCCTGCTGGCACGGTTGAGGCGCTCGACCTAGGCATCATCCCGCGCCTTGCGAAGGCACACAATCTGTTGGCCCGCCACGTGATGCGCTCATCAGAGCGCCTGGTGGACTCAAGAACCTCATCAAGACGCTTCTGGAGAAACGCCTCCTGAGCGGTGGCTTGCTGCTGAGCAACCAGGATCTTTTGGCACAAAGTTTCCTGTCGCTCTGCCGCACTGATGGCCGCGCTGGTATAGCAGCTCCTTATCTCTTGAAGTTGAGATGAGGTGTCGTGGTATTACCGATGAGTACACCATGGAGGGGTCCTCACAATGCGTGTTTAGAGATGTGGGGTAAGGCGGAAAGTTGGCGGGTACGAGGTAACATAGCTTACCTTGGTTCAAGTCCCACAAAGGTGGCAGAACTCTACTCCTGCTATAAATCACTATAATGGAAATACGCCGAGTTACAGAGATAGGTTCGTTGTGCGAGGTGTTGCTCGTTGTATGTAGAAATGTAAGAGGTTGTGCCCTAAAGGCTCCCACAGGTCCGGCTTATAAAGGCACCAGAACCTAGGGTTTAGAGGGAAAGGTCCTTGTCGGACAAGGTAAAGAGTCCTACACTAATACGAACTAGTCTTTCGTGTCTTTCACTGCAAGGATCCGAGTATGTCGGTGACTCCTGCGTAGCCTTCCTTTATCCGGCATGGTCCTCTCTTCTAGATCCGTCTAACTGGGCTGCCCAGCAGGCCATAGGCCTTGCTACCAACTAGGGGCCACCCGGGTTAGCCGGATTGGTGACATGCTATGAGGATACCCATTTAGCATATCCCGAACAGTAGCCCCTAGAGGACTTTGAAATCTTGCGCTGTCTTGCCCATTGATCTTTGAATACTCAGTCTAGGTGATGTCGGTAATTCGTCAAGCAGTATCTCAAAGGTCTCCCAAAGAACCCTGCAATCCGCTTTGGCTTCGAAATGTAGCCAGAGATTATTTGAGTCTTCGTTTCTAGAGCCGGACATTCTCCACCTTCGATGGAATCTTCAGATGTGACACTTCATTGCAACTGTTAGGAGAATGACGTAGGGTGCAGCCTACACAACCTCGACACTCATAGAGAATAGAGAATTAATCATCAACTATTTTCACGTGCGTGAAATCCGAAATGCCGAAGCGGAAAAAATGGAGGACGTGGCGAAATTACTACACACGTTCGCCTCCACATCTACAACACTCCACCCATTAGATCCCTTAGCGTGAATCTTGACGTGGGGTCTATATATTTTCACCGCGGTCAGTTTATTTCTTTTTACCCGCATTCGCTTCCTCGTCTTCGTCTTCCTCCAGTCGTGCGACCATTTGAGGTCCTCTTCGAAAACCCTAGCCGGAGCCCTCTTCTTCTCCTCCTACTCCCTCATAACAATGGCCTACAGCATCTCCATTCCTTCGATAGTGGTGACCCCCGAGGCTATTCTAGAGCCATTCCAAGGAGTAACTGTCCCGCCGGATGGCGTGGTTGTCCCTGTCATCACCATGGTGGAAACCATCGGCGATGAACAAGAACGAGCGGCGCTAGAAGCTGCTAAAGAAGAGAACGACTCCCACAAGGGGTGTGGAGGGCCTCTGACCTCACCGCCAAAGATCTATAAGAACTGGTCACCGAGGGATATCTCCCCGCGGCGAAGGAGTTGGTTTGGTGGGCGGCGCCGGCCGGCGAGTTGGTTCCTTTGCCCCAAGCCGGAGAGAAGGTGTACCTCAAGGCCCAGCTGGTACGAGGCGTAAGCCTGCCAGTCTCGGACTTCTTCCTGGACGTTCTTCGGCACTTCCGGGCACTTCCCCACAATCTCTCTCCCAATAGCATATTAGTCCTTAGCAACTTCATAGCTCTGTGCGAAGGATTCCTAGGCATCAAACTTAGGTTAGATCTATTCATGTATTTTTTACCGTCAAGAGAGTCCGTAGAGTCCAAGGACGAATTGCGGATTTGTGGAACCATTAGCTTCAAGATCTGGCCTAGAGGTCGCTTCCCCGACATCGTAGGGCATGAGTCATGCAAGAACTGGCAGTGCACGTACTTCTACGGCCTAGATATTCCCCTGCCTGACCACCTTGAGATTTATCCTGACTTTGTCGATGGAACCGCCGCCGAGGTGCCTACATGGCGGACCCCAGCCTCCCTTCCCTATGACGACGAGGCCAACCGCGCCGTAAGGCAGATTGAATGGCTCATGAATGGAGGTTTGACGGGCTTGGACCTAGCCATGTGCTAGTTTGGTACACAGATCCAACCTCTGCAGCATCATGCCGAGTTGATGTGTAAGTACACTCAAGATAGGAGGGATCCCATGCGAATTTCACGGGATAACTTCTCCACTGACTCCGTCAAACTCCTGCTTAAGGACATCGTCAAGGTGAAGGACAGGAAGCACGGCTTCAAGATCACCTATGACATGTTCGATTGTGACACATGCCCAGAGGTAACTTTTGTTTCCTTTGTTGCACGTTATATACTCTAAGGTTTTTCCGACTTGAAGTTGACAGTCTAACACTCCTCTATATCCCAGCTGGTGACCTTGGCGGCGGATCAGATGGCCACCCACGTCTATGATCCCAAGCTGAAGGATATCCAAGTGGTGTCCGACGACGACACCCCCAAGGATCAGCTAGCTCCAGCAGCGCGAAAGAGGAAGAGCTCCACCTCTAACGCTGCTGCCAAGGCCAAGAAGATGAAGAGATCCGAGTCTCCAGATGATCCACCGCCACCTTAGAGGCGGAGAATAAGAAGTCCACCGGCATTCCCCTCACCAAGGCTCCTGTCATGAAGTAAGTGTTTTCATTCTCCGGCTTGTACTTTTCAGCTCATACCTTTTTTCAACTCTTGTACTTATACTTTCTATGTTTCAGGAGGAAAGCCGGTGTTAGTTTGAAGTGATCCTCCAAAGATGCTGGAGGGTCAAAAAATATGCGTGACAAGCTGACCAGATATGTGGCCTCCAAGCCCTCTCCCACTACTGCCCCCCTACTCCTGCCGCCAAGCCTTCTGCTGGCCCCGGTGGGCCTTCGTCCCCCATCATCCCTGAGATCTCCACCATGGAGACAGATGTTAATCCAATCCTTGATATCTCATGCTCCGTTGAGGCAGACGTTGCTCCTAGCGGCCAAGCGACGCAGGAGAGCACTTCCTCCAAAGTGGTTGAAGCTCTGGCTAAGGATGCCACTGAGAAAAGGAAGCAGGTGGTGGAAGAGGCGGAGGAGGAAGCAACAGTCAAGGCGGGAGCCTCTGAGCCATCATCTGTTCTGAAGACACAACATACGGCTAGGGCATCATCCATTCCTCTAGCTTCAACAACTCCTTTGGCTGCAACACCTCCGACATTGTGTCTAGATGACCTCATTGCGCAGGCAGATGCCGTGTATAATAGTGCCGGCATCTTCCACACCACATATCCCAATCTGGCCAACAATCTCAAGCTTATTGCCATTGTAAGTCTTTTGAACTTCACTTCTTTTGTTTTGCATATTATATCCTTCTGTATCCCCCGAGCTCTTAGGCGTATAAACAAAGGTTATTGGCCTGAGTGCTCCAAAGAACTTTAAGAGTAGAACTTGATAGTGTAGCCCCCAAGCGTCTAGGTGGAAACTTAGAAGAATTCTGGCTAGATGCTCTAAGAGTAGCATACTTGCTGATTAAAATCTTGTGTTGTAGACCCCGAGCGTGTAGTTGAAACCATATAGTTCCGACTAGATGCTCTAGAGAAACTAAGCATGCTTGTTCATTTGCAGAATGAGAATAGATGGAGGATCACATCCAATGAGATGTTTGCTGCTTTGTGGAAGGAGCTGGACCTTGAACAGGGTAAACTAGCCTTCCTGAAGCAACATATCAAAAATAGCCAGAGTCTGTTTCTTGTAACAACTCCTTGCTTTTCCTCATGGATTCAATTCTGCCGTCTTCTCATAGTACTTTCTGATTTCCATCTTACTGAAGCCATTGCCAAGGCCAAGAGCATTGTCGAGAAATCCAAGCATATCTAGGAGCTCGATGATGAGAACAAAATTTTGAAGAAAGACCTGGCCGACGCCGTCAAGGGCCATGAGGAGGCGATGAAGGTGCTGCAAGAATCAACTGACACCGAGATGCAGTGCCTGAATGACGAAATTGCACAATTCAAGGAGCAGAACCAAGCTACCAAAGAGCAGAATGTGAGGAACCTTGAGGTGTACAAGACAGTCCAGAAGGAGTGAGATGTCTTGGCGGAGACATGCAAGTAAGGGGAGACGAGCATCTTCTGTAAACATTCTCCGTCTTGGTCAATTCCGTACTTTGGATAACCATTTGATTTGTTTGTACTCATGTTCCTTGTATCTTGTGCAAACCATAGCTCCCATTGGCTTGGCCAACTTGGGTAAAGGTGCTCCAAATCCCAAGGCACGCATGATTCTTGCCGGCAACTTTGTCAGCACTGCCATTGCCCAGGCCAAGGAGATAGCCAAGCCTGTAGGGATTAACATCAAGGCGGCAGACTCAGCGGCCAAGTGCGTGGAAATCCTATGCTCGAGCCCCTGAGAAAGTCAAGGACTGGATGGCCTCTTGCATCCGGGCTGGTGTTAGAATGACCTTGTCCTTAGTCAAGGCACATTATGACAATACCGACATCGACCTGGTGACCTCTAGCTTTCCCAAGCTAGATGAGGAAGGGAAGGAAATCGATAGTGATGCTATTTGGAATTCCCTCTCCGGCTTCGGCAACAGGATTGCTAGAATGGTCAATGCATATGTCTTTGTGCCTGCCGAGATCCTTGATGAAGACATGGCCTCGTTTGAGTCTAGCCCATCTCCCTCCGAGTTTGACGAGCTCTCCCGGACTGGCTCTCCTGATGATGCCACCATGAAACACCCTGCAGTAGAGCCATGAAAAACAATGTTTGTATTAAATGTATCTTTGCGAAGTGTATGCGGAAAAACTTATGTGTTGCTAAGGGGGAAAACGTGTACTCAAGTTTCCTGCTACTTATCTATTTCCTGCATGTGTATATATTTTTTAAGCAAGTGCTAGCTTATCCATTATTCTGGTTCGTATGTTTGACCTTTCGTGAGACGAAAGACTAGCAGCACAGAACTATGCCCTCAGGTGATGATGCTTAATAGCACCATCAAGAACTTAAGAGCAAAATCACCAGCTTTGAGTGCCGAGAAGTCACTACTCCAGAATCCACATAAAAACTTCAGAAAATGTGTAGACCAGAAAACTTAAGCTAACGCCTGTAGGTGGGATTTTCACAAGTGCAAATGCAAACTTGCACATAAAGGGTTTATATGATCCAAAAATGAACAACTAAAGGAGGTAAAAGACTCAGATAATATGAGTGAACCAAATGCTTTATTTCATTGATCATATAAGAAACTTATTACATAATGTAAATGTTCTAAGTGTAAAAGGGATGTAGTTGTGCTATTTTCCATGGCCGATCTGTCTCCGGGTAATCACCATTAGAGTCACGTTGCTTGCGCTTGTGATTTTTGGCCTATCCTTCAACTCGCGAATATCGACGAGGTAATAGGAACCATTTAGCAATGCTTTGCTTATGACGAGCGGTCCTTCCCAAGGTGGAGATCCCCTTCTTTAAACGAGCGATGCTTTACATTGTGACTATGGTAGCCATGCAGCTTCTGCTGGTAGATGGCGGAACTCTGGCATGCCAGCACATTCTCTTCTTCAAGTAGGTCCATAGATAGGCGTCTGGATTCTTAGCGCCATCCTCCTTATAGGTAGCAACTCTTGGTGCATCATGGAGGATGTTGGATGGAAGGACGACTTCTGCTCCATAAACCATGAAGAAACTAGTCAAGCCGGTGGATCTATTGGGTGTTGTTCGTAAACTCCACAAGACAGATGGTAATTCCTCCTCCCAAGCTCCAGCTGCTCTATGTAGCGGTGCCTCTAAGCGTGGTTTGATTCCTTGTAGAATTAGTCCATTGGCCATTTCAACTTGCCCATTGGACTGTGGGTGTGCCAAAGATGCTAGGTCAAGGCGGATGCCTTTTTCATGACAGTACTCCTCAACTTCTCCGAGAGACAAATTTCTTCCATTGTCGGTGATGATGCTGTGTGGCAGACCAAATCTCACCACTAGATCCCAGACAAATTTTAGGGTGGTTGCCCCATCAAGCTTTCTAACGGGTTTAGCTTAAATACATTTTGTGAATTTATCCACTACTACAAGAAAGTGTGTAAATCCACAGGGTGCTGTCTGCAAAGGTCCCACCATGTCCAGTCCCCAGACTGCAAATGTCCAAGTTATTGGTATTGTTTGCAATTCTTCAGCTGGGACACTTGGTTGTGTTGCATAGAAATTACACCCAAGGCATGTTTGTACCAACTTGTTAGCGTCCGCCTTGGCAGTTAGCGAGTAGAATCCTTGCCGGAAGGCCTTGGCCACTAACGATCAGGGAGTAGCGTGATGCCGAAAATCTCCGAGATGTATTTCTCTCAGGATTTCAATACCTTGCTGCTGGGAGACGCATCGAAGGAAAACTCATGTGGTACTTCTTTTGTCTAGCTGGCCATCAATGATGATGTAGCCTTTTGCTTTGCGTATTATTTGCCGGCTTTTGACTTCGTCAGCGAGCAAAGTTCTGTCTTGTAGATAGTCCATGAACAGTTTTGTCCAAGCCGGAGAGGTCACTGTTACTATATAACAAATGAATCCACTCTATTTGGGTTGTCGTGGTCTGCTCCCTTCACGGATGGGGTCCGTAAATACTCCAAGAAAACGCCAGGTGGAATTGGTAGACGAGGCGATCCAAGCTTTGACAGCAGATTTGTCGCCTCATTTTCATCCCTTTTGACGTACTTGACTTCGTAGCCGTGGAAGCACTTGGCTATTTCGTCTACTTTGTCTTGATATGCCGCCATCATAGGGTTCCGCGCGTTCCAGGTGCCAGCTACTTGTTGGGCACCCAAGTCGGAATCTCCACAGCAAACTATGCGCTTGATGCCAATATATTTAGCCACGCATAGTCCGTGAATGAGGGCCTCATACTCCACCATGTTATTGGTAGCATTGAAGTGAATCTGCAGGACGTATTGCAACTTTTCTCCTATTGGTGATTGCAATAATACACCAGCCCCCGAGGCGTTGAGTAGATTTGATCCGTCAAAGTGCATGACCCAATATTCTAGCTCTAGCACAGGATTGTCTTCTGGCAGTTCTGTCCAATCTGGAATAAAATCCACCAATACTTGTGATTTCATAGTGTCACGTCTCTTGTAGGTGATTTCAAAGGTGGCAAGTTCAATGCCCCACTTTGCCACTCTTCCGGTAGTGTCGCTGTTGTTGATGATGTCGGACAGTGGAGCTTTGCTTACCACTGTGATAGGGTGCTCCTGGAAATAATGCCTTAGCTTGTGCGAAGCAAGGAAAACTCCATAAGCTATCTTTTGGTAGTGCGGTTAATGCTGTTTGGATTCCGTCAAGACCTCTCTTACGTAGTAAACGGGTCGCTGAACTCCGTATTCGTGAATTGTTTCCTTGCACTCCACCATGATGATGATGTTGATTACTCGCTTGGTTGCTGCCATGTATACTAACATAGGCTCCCTTGACACCGGTGTTGCAAGTATTGGTGGGGAGGAGAGTATTCTCTTCAACTCTTGAAGTGCTACATCAGCCTTGTCCGTCGATGTGAATTTGTCCGCCTTCTTGAGAAACTTGTAGAGCGGCATAGCCTTCTCACCAAGTTGGCTGATGAACCAGCTTACTGCTGCTACACAGCCCGTGAGCCTTTGTATGTCCTTCATGCATGTCAGGTGTTTGATGTTGAGGATGGCCTTGATTTTCCCTGGGTTCACCTCAATTCCGCGATGCAAAACGATGAAACCCAACAATTTGCCGGAAGGTACCCCGAAGACGCACTTCTTCCGGTTCAGCATCATGTTGTATTTCAGGAGATTGTCAAAGGTTTCCTGCAAGTCAGCGATAAGATCATTTGATTTCTTTGACATTACCGTGATGTCATCCACGTAAGTGTGTACGTTGCGACCTATTTGGTCGTGCAGGCAACATTCCATTGTCTGCTAGTAAGTAGCAACAGCATTTTTTAACTCAAAGGGCATCATGATGTAGCAATACATGTCGTAGGGTTTGGTGAAAAAAGTGGCCAATTGTTCCGACTTTCGCATCCAGATTTGGTGGTAACCTAAGTAAGCATCAAGAAAACATAGAAGTTCCGAGCCAGCCATCGTGTCAATGACTTGGTCAATGCGAGGCAAAGCAAACGGATCCTTCTGACACACTTTGTTCAAGCTGGTGTAATCTACGCACATTCTTAATTCATTGGTTCCTTTTTTGGGGGAAAGTACATGATTTGCCACCCATCGGGTGTGAATAATTTCTCAGATAGAGCCATCCTTAAGTAAACTAGCTATTTCTTTGCCTATAGCCCTTCGTCTTTCATCACCGAAGCATCGTAGAGTTTGCTTCACCGGTTGGCATTGGGATCAATATTCAAGTTGTGCTTGGCAAGTTCCCTAGGTACACCTTTCATGTCGGCAGGTTGCCAGGCGAAGATGTCCCTATTCTCACGGAGGAACTTGACGAGTGCGCTTTACTATTTCGGATCTAGGTCCGTGCCAATGGCGGTGCTCTTGGAGGAATCCCCTTCCACAAGCTCCACCTGATGGCGGCCTTGAATGCGGGTTTGACAGTAGTCATCCGCTTCTTCGACGCCGGCATTGATACGTTGCTAACGTATCCATAATTTTTGATGTTCCATGCTTGGTTTTATCTACTTTCTTATGTTTTGTTCCAACTTTGGAGTACTTTCTATACACTTTCTTGGACTAACCTATTAACAAGATGCCAAAGTGCCAGTTGCCTGTTTTCTACTGTTTTTGGTTCCAGGAAAGTCAGAAAATGAATATTCTCGGAATTGGACCGGACAAAAGCCAAAGTCGTTATTTTCCTCGAAGACTCACGGAGCCAGAAGACAAGACGGAGAGGGGCCATAGAGCGGCCACACCATGTGGTGGTGCGGGCTAGCCCTAGCCGCGCCACCAGGTGGTGTGGGCCCCCTGGCCGCCCACCGACCTTGCCTCTTCGCCTATAAGAAGCCTCCCTATGCGAAAACCCTAAATCAGCAAGCCTCCAGCCACGAAAAGTTCCACAGTGCCACCGCCACCGAAGGGGAGATTTGGGGGACAAAAAGTCTCTGTTCCGGCACCCTGCCGGGACAGGGAAGTGCCCCCGAAGCCATATCCATCGATCTCCACTGCCATCTCCATCACCATTGCTGATTCCCATGATGAGGAGGGAGTAGTTCTTCCTCGAGGCTAAGGGTTCTACCGGTAGCTATGTGTTCATCTCTCTCTATGCATGATCATATTGTGATCATGAGCTCTGTAATCTATAGATTTACCTTGCTACTCAAGTGCTTTAATAGATCTCTGCTCTCCCCATGTGTGTGAAGTTGACAGTGTGCGCACCATGGTGGCACTTAGGCTAGAGATTACAATTACTTGTTATGAGTTATATTTGGAGTTGGATGTCTCTATGAAATTGTGGTGTTTGTTGGAACCATCTAGTGCTCAAGGTGACAGTGTGGGGTTATCTAGATGGGGAAAGCAAACTTTGAGGTGTGCTGTTATAGCCCTACCATGGATTAGAGTGTCCAACCGGAGAGTAGTTCAGAGTAGTATCATAAAGAGAAGATATTTATATGAGAGTGTTCACTAGTGAAAGTATGATCCCTAGGCCTTGTTTCTAAGCATTGAAACACTGTTTGCAACTAGATCTGTTACATGTTTGCTTGCTTCCATCTTTATTTCGGTTTGCCTTTAGTCTCTTCCACGCCAGCAAGCTATTTGCTGGCACCGTTACCACTTATAATTATCCATACCACTTGTATTTCACTATCTGTTCGCCGAACTAGTGCACCTATACACCTAACAAGTGTATTGGGTGTGTTGGGGACACAAGAGACTTCTTGTATCTTGATTGCAGGGTTGCTGGAGAGGGAATACATTTGACCACTTTCTCCCTGAGTTCGATAAACCTTGGGTGATCCACTTAAGGGAAAACTTGTTGCTGTTCTACAAACCTCTACACTTGGAGGCCCAACAACTGTCTACAAGAATAGAAGTGCGTAGACATCAACATCTCCGAGGCGTCGACCTAGTTCTGGATCTCCTTGAACCCCTCACCATAGAGAACTGCTTTGGTGAAGGCGGCCTCACTGAGCTCGCACTCCTGTGCCTTGCTGAAGCTTCCGTCAATGATGATGATGTCGTTTGGTCTGGGAATATTGAGCTTGTTGTAGACAAAGCATGGCCTTGCGAGGAAGGAGTGGAAGATGTCGCGTCCAAAAATGATGTGGTACACGCTCTTGAAAGGCACCACTTCAAAGGTCATGCATTCTTGGCGGTAATTCTTAACATCACCAAAAGCAACCGGAAGGGTGCTGTAGCCTAGGGAATTTGCTTGTCCGCCGGGGACAACCCCATGGAACACGACGTTGCTCTTCCTTAGACGGGTCTCCATCAAGTTCATCTTGTGCAGTGTATCTAGGTACATGATGTTGATGTTGGTTCCACTGTCCACGAGGCACTATGTGAACTTTGTGCCGTCAATCAAATGGTTGATGACCATGGAATACTGGTTCTCTGTTGGGATAAGGTCTGGGTGATCCTTCCTATCCCAAGTAATTGGAATTTCTGACTACCTGACGTACTAGGGAACCGTAGGGAGGGTGGCCATCAGTATCCTCAAAGAGATTTTCTGGGCCCGGACGGTGGGAGTGCCAAGGAAGGTATGGTAACATGGAGCCTTATTTTCGAAGGGATTTTTCCCTTTACCCTCTCCTTTGTCAGAAGATTTGGGTTCCACGTCTTCATCCATATCGCTTGACTCCTTGGGCTCCTCCTTCTTCTTCTTCCCTTTGCCCTTTCCGCGGGGTCTGTGTTTCTGACTTTGCTTGTAGTCGGACTCAGGGTCTTCCTTGAGGTCGTTGACAAATTTGCATTGGCGGTTGGTGTGGGTGGCTTTGCCGTTTGCGTCAAGGTGGACAAAACACGACATATCATGATACTCCTCGTATGTTTGCGTCAAGGTGTCCGCCTCCGTCTCTGCCAGTGAACGTTGCGGTGACCATGCCGGCTGCTTGCTTTTCTTCAAGCGGATTCTTCCGCTTGTTATTGTTGTTTTTTCTAGCCTGGGTAGGGATTGCTATTGTCGACAACAATCCGCGTGCGTTGTCATCACCAGCGGTTAACTTGCTACCCATGGCGATTATTGCATTGAGGTTGAGCTCATTGTTGTCTGGCTTGCGCTTCAACGTATGATGGAGCAAAGTTCCCTTTTCCAGACCGTCGATGAAGGTGGCCATAGCGTTCTCTTCGTGCACCCCTGCACAGGAATTTTTCATATCCAGCTAGCGAGAGAGGTAGGCATGAGATGTTTCATGCTTTTCTTGCACACACCATTGTAGGTCTCCGATAGTGCAGGGATGTTTGTACGTACCCTCGAAATTCTTAGTGAATGCTTCATGCATGTCCAACCAATTGCATATTGATTTCTCCATCAAGTCATTGATCCATTGCTGGGCGGTGCCGGTCAGCATGAGTGGGAGGTACTTGACAGCGACATTGGGGTTTCCCCCTACAATGTGAATCGCTTCACTATAGTCCTGCAACCATGTTGCTGGCCTGGCGGTGCTGTTGTAGGGCTTGATGGTCTGGTCTATTCGGAGACCCTTGGGGAAGTTTGTGGCCCATATTACTGGTCCAAAACAACGTGGCCGAAGGTATGGGAGCACCCGAGCTTCTTGGATGTTGTCCAGTCGTGTACGTGCATCATACGGCTCTAGCTGCTTCCCTTTTCCATCATGGGGAGAGGAGTTATGGCATGATCTATGAGATCCACAATGCCTTCCGCCATGATGGCTGCTAGGTGGCGACGGTGGCGGTGGAGGCGGTGGAGGCGGTGTGTTAGTCTTCTTGTTGTGTCCCTCCTATGATTCCTTACACCTGTCATGGTTGCTTATCAGACGTGGCAGCTCCTTATGGGACCTGCTCCTATGTCCTTCAATGCTGCTGCGCTCTCCGGCATGCCAGGGCTTCTCACCCTGGTCGCGTATAATGATGCCGGCATGGGGATGCCTTAGTGGTGGCATGCTTGTACAGTGGCGCGGCTGTGGTTCCTCGTGACGTCGAGATGGTGGTGGAGGTGGCGACCGATGGGGATGAGCCTTTTCTTCGTGATTGGAGGATATGGGGATGGTGTCAGTCCTGTTGCGTGCATCCCTCCGTCTTTGCTCTATGGAGCCCGTATGTGATCCCTCCTCATGGGGAGATTTTGGCCTTCTGCGGCTGTTCATGGTTGACTGGCAAAGCTGCGGGTTGGACTCAAGCCTTTGTGAGGTAGCCTTTTCCTATTGCTTGCATGCCTTAGCGACGAGGTCGTACACCTGAGCAACTCCTTCTGCCGACCTGTCCTGTTCTAGTAGGGTCTTGGCGACAACAATGTTGAGGGCGGGAGTTGGCATGACCTGCCTCCCCTCTGAATCAATGTATGGGGTGTCTTTTGTCGGCTTAGATCCGTCATATCCCAACCTACGCCGAATGCCGGGATCTTCAAAGATGTGAGCTGGCAGTTTCTTTGCCTTTTGCTTCAACAGCAATTGCTTGTACTCAGCCTCCATAGCTCTTGCCGCCTTAATGGATTGATGTGCCTTAGCCATGTCTTCGTCCAGCTTAGCACCCTGCTCCACAATGCACTTGGCCTCTGCTAGGATTGCCGCACGCTTCTCATCAAGCTCCGTAACGCTCTACATATGGACGACGATGATAGGCTCAATGAGGAGTGTGATGTAGATTGCCTTGTCAGCGGGAGTAACCAATGGGTTGCCAGCTGCAGACGTTAATGGTGGCATTTGCGGCTGACTTGACTGTCTGGCAGTACTGGGGGTTTTGGTTAGTTCCTACGTTGGTTGCGGGTGGATAACTGGAGGAGGCAAGGCCTTGGACGGAGCCGGAGGGTCGGAGACTTTACTGGCTGTTGCTGCTCTAGTAACCGCTAGCATGGGCAGAGCTCTCTCACGCTCCGGTTCATGTCCGTCTTCTTCCATCTCGCTCCCAATGGCGACCAGCACCTGGTGGGAAGCGTTGTTCATCTCGGTGCGCTCCTCCTTCTCGATCTCCCTCATAACAACATCGTATTCCTCCGAGTTAGCGTTCGAGGCGCCGCCATCCATATTGATTGCGTACATCGCGTCAAGGACGGAGTCAGAGTTGGCTTCGGTGTTCGCGATGGCGGATGTAGAGGGTGATGGAGGCGGACTGCTGTTGTTTCCTCTGGCTTCTGGCCCAGGCATAGCTTGGGTGTTTTCCTCAGCGTCCACGTATTTATCGATGATTGAGACCATCTCACCAAGTGTGAGAGGACCCGTGGCCTGCCGCCTTCGGAGGGTATGCCGGAGAAGTGTTCCGGGTGTGTGCCCTTCCACAAAGTGGTACACGAGCTCGTCGGCGTGGTTGCTCTCTAGGGTTTCCCTCACCCTCTTCCATCTGGCGAGGTATTAGTGGGGAGGTTCTCTGTCCATTTGAACACAATAGCCAGATCGAAGATTGTGACTACGCCGACAAAGTGTGACCTACGCATCTCTAATGCTCGGAGAAGCCAAGCGGATTTGCGGGGTCCTTCCACCTTTTTATCATGCACAGGGGCGGTTTGGATGGGCCTTGAATTTTCTTGATCTGAGCCACCATACTCCAAGGAGAGATATGTCCCAGATCCTTCCGCGAACGTGTCATGCTCATAGGCGGTCCATGCGGGGCTTGATGAGTTTCCGACTTATTGGGAGCTAGGACTCGAGTCGGTTTCGCCGATGAAGATGTGGATGTCTCTGAAGGGGATGACGGAGCAGCATGTAGGGTTCGTCTTCGCCAGCACCCAGAACTCATCTAGAGGGACGATTGGGAATTTGAAGAAGAGAATGCGTCCGATGGCTACAGTGTTGCCAATTCCCGCGAAGAGATTGGATCTCGTCCGGTGTAGAGCTCGAAGCGCCTCTTGCCCCATGGTGGGCACCAACTTTCATGGTATTGTCGACGAGTACGCCATGGAGGGGTCCTCATAATGCATGTTTAGAGATGTGGGGTAAGGCGGAGAGTTGGCGGGTACGAGGTAACATAGCTTACCCAGGTTCAAGTCCCACAACGATGGTGGAACTCTACTCCTGCTATAAATCATTATAATGGCAATACGCTGAGTTACAGAGATAGGTTCACTGTGCTAGGTGTTTCATGTTGTACGCAACAATCTAAGAGGTTGTTCCCTAAAGGCTCCCACATGTCCGGCTTATAAAGGCACCAGAACCTAGGGTTTATAGGGAAAGGTCCTTGCTGAACAAGGTAAAGAGTCCAACACTAATACGAACTAGTCTTTCGTGTCTCGCACTCCAAGGCTCCGAGTATGTCAGTGACTCCTGCGTAGCCTTCCTTTATCCGGCATGGGCCTCCCTTATGGATCCATCTAACTGGGCCGCCCAGCAGGCCATAGGCCTTGCTACCAACTATGGGCCACCCGGTTTAGCCATATTGGTGACATGCTATGAGGATACCCATTTAGCATATCCATAACATGAGGACATTGCTTATGAGGCTCGCAAGGTCTCTTCGCACTCACAAATCTGACCCTAAATGGCCCCCACAATGGAGAAATGCTCCGCTTTGTGGGAATTCCTCTCCTCCATTGCGCATGTCAGCTCACACTCGTAAAAGCGCTTCTGATCTTCCATGTGCCCCTGCAATGCTAGAACGGAGGGAGTGGCGCCCGCTTGGAGATCTCTCCTACCCTTCAGCACCTCAAGCTGGACGCATTCGAGCTTACCGTTCTCCTGGGAGGCTGAGTTTTCCTCCGCGTGAAGGCGAGCTCGCTCGCAGGAAATTTCCTGACATAGCTCATCTAGCTCGTGGTGCTGCTGGGCCAGGACCTCCTCGTTCCTTTTCTACCTCTCCTCTGTGCGCACCGCGTGGAACGCAAACTAGCACTACTGGGATTCTAGCCTAGAGAGAGCCTGGCGTGCTTCTTCGAAGACTGATGGGTCAAGGGATATCCCCGCTGGGGCGTGGGCATACCTATTAGTGACAATGTCTAGACGGGGAGGAGCCATCCTATCCGTGATGAACATCTGGGGAAGATCGTCAACGGTTCAGTGCGCCACTAAGGATCAACTCGGCCAACGGTCAAGCGAAAGGTTAATGTTGGCACCCGTTCCCACTGGCGAGGGGCGACTAGGGTCCCGATGGGCTCCACTATTGCTGGCTTCTGAATCGTAAGCCTCCATCACTTAGTCCTCCGCCAAGGCAACCTTGGCGGGGAGCTTGGTACCTGAAGAACAATGCCAGATGTGAGGTGGTGGCTGCCTAAAACTCCAATCATGATTGAGTTTGAGGAGGCCGAGAAGGTCTTACCATACTCTGAGGGTCCACCATTGCGGTGGACACAACTTCAGGAGCGGAAAGCTTGGCCGCATCCGGCGAGGAAGCCGAGGGCTGAGGAGTTGAGGCTTTCCCCTAGCCATCTCCTCCGGCAAGGTAGGTGCCTCGTCCAAAAGTTCGGCAAATAGATTTTGTTTTATCTTGGCAGAAGGCAAGGGACACATTGACATGATGTCGCCGCCTCATTTTCCTATGGCCGCCTTCTCCAGCGCCCTAGGAAGCAGGCAAAGAAAGGTGATTGGAACAAGGCAACAAAGAGAAGATCACCTCATAAGGAGACTGTAGAGTCAAGCGGCTTACCTATCCCGATTGTGGCGGAAGGTCCAGCTATGACTAAGGAGAGCGCTCCCGGCAGACCCTAATGTGGGTCCTGAAGGGGAGGTGGCGCCAACTCTCCGTGGGCCAGCGGCACGGCGCGATGAAGCTCCTTCAAGAAAGAAACGCGCCCATTGCCGGGCGGAGCCTGATTTGAATGCTTGGCAGAGCGGGCTCGGTGGGCAACTATGCCTCCAGTGGGGATGTCATCCTCGATGCTGGACGAAGAGGCGGCGCCCTGGGAAGCCGATCCCGGTATAAGGTCATTGGTCGACGGAGGAACACCCCTACAGTGACCCGGGAGTCATCTTCGTTGTCCAGGGGCAGCAGAGCCAAGAGGTTGGGTGAGGCACTGGTATCCCCCTACAGACGCCCCTTGTGTGCAACAAACTCCGACAAGGAATGCCACACGCGTTGAAACCTGAATGCGTTGCACTGAGGCATTGACGATAGAACAGAGTCAATGCTCTCCTTGTTAAGGTAAAAGGGAACAATGAAAGAGGGGAGCGGCACTAGGCCTCCCTTACCCCCAAGCAGCCAGTTGCCTTTACCATCAAAGTTTTGATCTCGAAGGAGGAACCAATGAAGAGACGAGTATGGTCCAAGGGGTCATTGTACTCCCAGGTAGGGTGAGAGCACTCCTAAAGAGGAGCGATGCAGCGGGAGATATACTCCTGAATGACGTGACATCCGGTGAGGCCACCTTTTGACAAGTCCAAGATCCGCGCGAATACCGGCACGAGTTCCTCATCGCCCCCCTCTTGGTCACCCCATCCCGGGAGACGAGAAGGGGGAGTCGAGGGATCGGCAAGGACATCGTCCCAGTGAAGCGAATGAAGCACCAATAGCCACACCACGCATCCCACCTCTTCTTCTCAACCGAGATGTAGGCTTCAGTAAGCCTATCTCGGAAGCGGAAGGTAAATCCCCCAAGATGGCATGCCCAAACTCAATGCGAGGGACGAAGTAATGGTGGAATAGGGGAATAGAGGGCATCACATCCAAAAAGTCCTCATAGAGGAATTGGAAGATGGCCAATGCTATGACGATGTTGGGTACAGCTGAGCCAGTTGCAGGCGGTAAGAAATAAGAATCCCCCTCGGGAAAGGTGGGAGTGGAGGGTTAACACCCGCCACCAGGAAGCAGGAGAAAATCCTCACATCACGAGGAAGGTGACTCCCGCTGGGAGATCCGACGTACAGGAGACGAGTCCCACCGTGTTTGTTCCGAGGTGTGGCAGCGATGTCGTCTAACTTTACTACGCCCTCCTCGCTCAGTCCTTCTGGGAAGAAGGGGACTGATGACCTCCATTCGGCCTCCTACTGCTCATGCTTGTTAAGATGGGCTGGGTCGCCCTTCCCTCCAGACGGGGCGACGAAACTCTTCTTGCCTGCTGGCACAAGAGTGGATCTCTTCTTCTTGGGTGCCATGGATCTGAAGGCAAGGGAGAATGGGTAGGAAGGAATGAGGATTGAGGAAGGGGGGATGATGACTCTGCCTGCTGATCTACAAGAAGTCACATATGGCAGAGAGGAGAGATCGCTCCCCCCACTTAACTGCAGCACACCCCACTTGGCTGAGAGGCCCAAGGCGATTGCGTGCTCCCCTTTAATTTTTGTAGCAATCTAAGATGACGCTATCAAAGTGCTGGACTACCAAGGTCAGACCTTAGAACAGATTTGCGGAGGCGTAATTACGCGCACCCACATGCCAGCTCGGCATGGGTTGTCACTTCACATGTCGTGCATCACTTGGGGCCCCCGCGCTATTGGAGGGCGAAGCTCGGCGATGGCCTCTTCATCACGTCATGACAAGCTACAATTTGAGGCAACATCAAACAAGTCGCCGGCCCTTGCATTGCACCGTAGCGCGTGGACCAGGACCCACCGGTCAGAGACTTAGTGAATGCATGGACTGGCCGACAAGAGCGTCGCGAGGATGCGAGCACCTTGTGCTCCAAGAAGGTATGGACTTCACATGATGAACCTATAAATACTAAGTATTAGCTATGGTGTAGGTGACTATGGATGAGACAAACGCTACACGACGAGTCTCGATCCGCAGCAGGGCGCGGATATGGAGGAAAAGACAATGACACACGCGAGGTGGTCTGATCCCTCCTTCTAGGGGATGCCTCGGAAGGAGGACAAGGGCACAGTTGGGGACTGCGAAGCCATGGAGCAGCCTTGACTGAGCCCTAGAAGGACCATGGGAACACTTATCCTAGGCTAGGCGTGACCTAGGAAACCGAGTCAACTGAGCCTGGCAAGACATGTCAGGCCTGGCCTTGGGAATTGGCGACGCGCCAGCGCCACTGGAAATCATCATGGCACTGCAGTCTGCTGCAGCGCGCCACCGAGAGGAGTGACCGCTTGGAGCCTGACCAGTCACTCAGCCATCAAGTGCGCATGTGCACCGCCCTTGACCATCCATTGGCCACAGGCACCGCCCATCTGCCTGAAGACCGCGTGGCACACCACGATTGAGCCCGAGAACGCCCTTGGAGGTGCTCCACGCCGGTCATTGTAGTGACCCCTTGGAGTATAAAAGGAGGCACTTGACCATAGGAATAGGGGGTTCTTTTGAGGGAGGTTTTATGTGGAGAGGTTTAGAGGAGAGTTTAAGGAGAGACCAAAGGGGTTGGAGTTCTGAGAGATCAAAGGGTTCGAGAGTTGGGAGAGGAGAAGAGAGCTCAAGAAGAGTAGATAGAGAGGGGAAAAGATGATATCCTCCTCCATGCCAGAGAGAAGGAAGATAGGTAGAAAAGTAAGAGAAGAAAGAAAGATGCCCGGGAAGTTTAGAAGCTAGAGATAAAGCGGCTCCCCGGCACCATAGAGAACATCTTATTGTACCTCGATCGCCCCAGATAATCCACAAAAGCAGTACGCAGCATTGTTAGCCAAAGGGCATCTGAACCTGGGTAAAAAATGGTTGTGTGCTCTTTTTGTGGTGTGTGCTTGTATCAGCAGGTTCCTTTGTCGACGTTGATGCCGGAACGCCTTCATGCCCAGTACCAAGCAAATAGGGGGTCTCCAACATCCCCGATGTTAGTGTAGGCGAGACACGACATAGAGGGATATGTGCTGACATGGTTAGGCATGGGCCTGACACCGGGTGGTCGCTTAACTTCCCGCCCCTTCACCGGTAGCGTGCCTGACAAGCGACCGGGGGCTACGGTCACACTATTGGGACCGGGGGTACCACGTCCCGTCAAACTGCCAGACAAGCGCTACCCACCCTCGAGAGGGGTGGCACTCACCGAGTGGCAGGATGCTTGAGGCCGGGGTAGAAGGACACCGAGGGAGGTCCCCTCCAGAGTCCCCGCCCCTTGGCAAGGCATTTGCCTGGGTACCACGGTGAAGTACCTGACTCCCACATCACGACGAGTGGGATTGTCAGTTCAAGATGATGTTGGACCGCCTCAGGAAAGTGGTATTCTACCTGGTTGCTTTAGTGTTAAAAGTAGGAAGACTACACGGGAGCTACGTAGAGGACCGACAATGCCACTTTGGTGCAAGGAGACCGAGATAACGTGATAAGGCAGACGGCGTGTCGTTAGTGACCTCATCAGCAGGCTACTAGCTCCACTGGGACCAGTTCATGGAAAGAGAGCAAAGGGAGGAATCCAAATACTCCCCGGTGGCGGGAATGTGATGACCCTTCCCACCCAATATTTGGTGGAAGAAACCCAACCTCCCTATATAAGGAAACTTCCATCAACATTAGAATATGTTAATTCTAGAAATATGTAACCCTAGACATTGGCTCACCACAATACCCTCGCGAGGCACCACGAGCAATACAACCAAGAAGGAGTAGGGGCTTTACCTCCTCACGAGGGTCCCGAACCTAGGTAAAAAAACCTATGTCAACCTCTTTGTCATGTTCATGCGCCACCACCTTCACCATCGCCGATAAGATCGGAGGGCATGGTTCAGCCCCGTCTCGAACTCAAGGCTTGTTGGACCCCTAGTTCCCACACGAAACTCTTTCTCCGATAGCAAGGAGGAGCACGGGGCCGGAGATGAGGTGGTCCTAGGATCGAGAAGTCCACCAGAGCCGGACGAGACGAGTGGAACGTACGGCACCACCGTGATGCACTTCCTCAGCTTTCGCACCTGCGCGTCGAGAGGTACAGACTATTGCATTTGACCTTAGCCAGACCTTGGGGTGGCATGCTAGAGACCTTGCTAGAGCAGAAAAGTTTTTGTTTTCGGCCTGGCTCCATGCTTCGCCCAATAGTGGTATAGGAACATTGACTCTAGGTTTTCGGCCTAGTTCTTGTGCATGAGATGCGCTAGTAGGAAAGATTGGATCTTTCTTGCTATTTTCATTTTGCCTTTTTGATCTGTTTTGATCTAGGGTAGTGGCCAAATATGGTTTTTCTTTGCCAAGAAGTTGGTCAAACCTGGTCCAGATATGGGTGGGAGGTCACGTGGCTAACATCCATGATCAACCACTAAAGTTTCTTTTCTTGTTGGACAAGAATAAGATAGTTGTACCCTGTCAACAGTTATAGCTAATAGTTAGCTGGTGTGAGTCGAAAAGGTTCCTACTTGCATGTTTTATTTGCTTCTTTTCCCACGAAAAGGTCTAGTCTGATTACCCTGCCATTTTCTACAAAACTACAAGTTGGACATTTTTGGTTAGTGGGCTCATATTGTTGGGGCACCTACCAATTCTCTCCGATAATGTGTGAGAGATTTAGACGCTCTCAAGCAGGGCACTTGGTATCTAGACGTAGCTATCACAATAGTTCTGGGATCCAGGCTAAGGAGGGTTATCGGATAATCCAACAGGAATCAGATAGAGATCTGATTGGCAAGGTGTTGCCTACTAGGAAGGTTCTCCGACTAGCAGTGATGCAAAAAGGCTCACTAGTCGGATAACTAACTGGGATCCTAAATCACTGTTGACTATCAGAGGGATATCAGTCTCAGTGGGAGTGTGCATGATTAAAGAGTTTAATCTGCCTTCTCCTATTATAGATACATTGTCTTAAGTATTTTCCATCTTTCGCTTGTAGATGGAACCAACTAACACCGTTCATATTTCCAGTTTTTGCGTTGTGCACGATCCTTGAGAAGGACAATATGAATGGAACAAACTTTAACAAATGGTATGTAACTTGAGAATCATTCTCAAGAAAGAAAAGAGGGAACATGTCCTAGACAATCTGATTCCAAATGAGCCAGACACTGATGATCCTAACACTATAAGTACCGCCTTGCACTAGGCTTAGGACGAGTCGACGGTAGTCAGCTGCCTAATGCTAGCTCACATGGAGCCAGAACTGTAGTAGCAGTTCATGAATGTTGAGGCGTACGATATGATCATTGCCCCCAAGAGCATGTTTCAAACACATGCTAGGATGAAGAGGTACAATGTCTCGAGAGCCTTGCTCGGGTGCAAGCTAAAAGATGGAGAACCACTAGGACCGCACATGATCAAGATGGTCATATATGTGCAGTCCTTGGATCATCTGGGTTTTCATTGAGCGAAGAGTTCACTACCGACATTATCCTGAATTCTCTTCCTACTGCTTATGGTCCATTCATTTCAAACTACCATATGCATGGTATGGATAAGAAACTGGCAGAACTTCAAGGGATGATCAAGACAGCAAAGGCCGACATCAAGATAGGTGACACCAGTCAAGTGCTGATGGTGTAGAACGCTTCTAGGATCAAGAAGAAATCTTGGTCTAAGAAATCCAAGCTAAAGGGAGACGGCACGTTGGATCCATGTCCTAGCACGGACTCAGTGATTGGCAAGCCAGCAAAACCTCCGGGTACAGTATGCTTTTACTATAAGGAAGAGGGTCACTAGAAGAGGAACTGTGACAAGTACAAGGCAGATAAAGCTAGGTGTGGAAGTATGTCTTCCAATACAAGTACACTTGTTGTGAATGTTATAGACATTTATCTTGCCGACACTCCTAACAGTACCTTGGTATACGATACCAGATCAGTTGTTCATGTGTGTAACTCGATGCAGGGACTGGTAAGGCATAGGAGCATGGCGAGATGGGAGATTGACATCAGAGTCGGAAACAAAGCAAGAGTTGCTGCGTTAGCCGTAGAGACGATTCAACTCCAATTACCTTCAGATTTCGTACTAGAACTAAATAAATGTTATTATGTTCTTGTACTAAGCCGAAACATCATTTTTGCCTAATGTTTGATGGAGCAAGGTTATGAATTAAGTATTACGAACAAGGTTGTTCCTTTTATTTGAATAATGTGTTTCATGGCTATGCATCTGTCCAATCTAGACTTTTTATGCTTGTTCTTGAATGTAAAACAGTCTATAACTTGAATTCTAAAAGGTTAAAGCCTAATGATCTTAGTTCTAATTATCTGTGGCATTGTCACCTTGGTAATATCAGCTAGAAACACATGCAGAAGCTCCATGGTGATGGACCGCTGGATTCATCCAGCTTGGAGCCATTCGAAACATGTGAATCATGCTTGATAGGGAAGATGACCAAGACACCTTTTGCAAAGAGTTGCAAGAGGGCGTCCGACTTGCTAGAACTGATACATAGTGATATATGTGGTCGAATGAGCACGGCAAATAGAGGTGGTTATGAGTATTTTGTCACGCTCACGGATGATGTTAGTAGATATGGTCATGTCTACTTGATGAAATCCATGTCGGAGACCTTTGAAAAGTTCAAAGAGTTTCAGAGTGAAGTACAAAACCAACTCGGCAAGAATATTAAGTTTCTGTGATCAGATCGCGGAGGCGATTATATGAGCCATGAGTTTGATGACCATCTCAAGAGTTGTGGAATAGCTCCATAGCACACCCCGCCAGGAAGAACTCAGAGAAATGGTGTGTCAGAAAGGCAGAACCGAAACTTGTTAGACATGGTGAGGTCGATGATGAGTAAGATGGATATACCTTTATCATTCTAGGGTTTTTGTCTACAAATAGTAGCGATAACACTAAACAAAGTACCATCGGAATCATTAGAAAATACACCACATGAGATGTGGCGGGCAAGAAGCCGGCCCTGGCTTTTCTTAAGATTTGGGGATGTGAAGCTTTTGTCAAGAGGTTACAACCTGACAGCCTCAGCCCCAAGTCGAATAAGGTAGTTGATGGCCTGAAAGTGCACAAGTTCATCAGAGAATGTTTCTGTGGAAGTATTAATTCCAGTTTTTATATCGATCCCAACGAGGAGCCTAGGAAAGTGTTTTTATGTGACCTTTCTGTCGAATCCAAGGTGTCACAACTCTTGAGTGAATTGACTACAAAATGTTGATGGTGGAAGTGGTTAATAAAATATAGAGGAACTTGCTTAGGAAATAATTAAATTGCATGAAAGTAAATATACGAAAGGTGTGTAAAGGTCCTGCAGAAGAGAAGTTAGGCACGGAGAGAATCAGTTCATAGTAAAAGTGCCAAATGGAATAAGCAGAATAAGTGATAATGATAATTCTTATTTATGAGTGAGTAGGCAAGCAACCAATATACCGACTAGGAGTCCTCATGGCCAATTCTTTGCAATCCCAATGATCCATCTGCCTATTACCATGGCCATGGTCAGCACATTAATTAAGGTCTTTCAACTAGATCAATGCTTTAAACTTGGTGGTTCCTTGTTGTCCTCGAGTAGTGCTAGCTCTTCTTTGATATTGTCTTGACACTCGGGGGTCGCCGAATTACTAGCATACAAGTTCATACCTATGAGATATTTGGATCATGTTACCTAGGCCCTTAAATTAGATAACACGCATTAGGCAAACATATATATTCATTCTCACTATTTAAATAAACATTGCAACAATCACAAATGGATGGAAATAAAGTAGGCACATCACATCTCACCAATCCCCTACATCTCCCACGCCCATGGGGATTTACTCAGACATGAGAGGTAGACAAATCAAAGGCATAATTGTATTGCAAATAGAAATCATGTCAAAGTTATTGTAGCAAACCACATTAGCACCTAAAAGTTCCAATCAAATACAAACCAAAGGTAGATCAAAGTATCAAACCCTAATCTTACAAGTGCCAATCTCTCTCTCTCTTTAAGTAATGATGGGATGATGGTGGAGTGTGTGGTTTTGAGGTTGAAGATCATCGGAGAACAAGGTGAAGTTCTTCTCCTCTTTCAGATCTGATCTCTCCCTCCAAATGACTTGTGACGGCTGTAACTTCTATTCTATGGTTCTTCTCATCTCTCTCTCTTTATGAAATTTGCTTGTATTGATATAAGGAAGGCACTGGTGGGTAATATGTGCGGACGGTACGAGGACGCCCCTACCGTACCAGTGGTCGTTATGCGTGTTGACGCCTCCAATGAAAGTGGCTTCAATTGGGAATTTGCTTATTCTGGTGTAATTAGCCCATAAATGCTATTAGATCTTCAATAAATGTTCATTAACTGAAAACCATCATAAGAAAACAAGGATTCACTAATTGCGACATTAACGTTAGTGAAAAGGGCAATCTTCAGGGAAATCCGGCAATAAACAAGAGGAAAACCAATGGTAAAAAGTGATGAAATTTGGAGCTATCAGTAGTTTTTGTAGGCTAATCTAAGGAAACTTTGGGTTATTATTTCTACAACCGAGAAGAGGGCAAAGTGTTTGTCGCTCAAAACAGGGTCTTTATGAAGAGAGAGTTTCTAAGCCAAAAAGGTTGTGGGAATAGGCTGCACCTCGAAGAAATTCGAGATTCACCAACTCAGGACAAGTCGACAACCTTGGAAGTTGAGCCGGACATTGTGCCCAAGCCGGCAAATGCATAAGAGACACGAAGATTAGCTAGACTACATGGAGACGTACATATGATTGACAACGATGAGCTAATTACCTATCAAGATGTGATGGGAAGTATCGATTCCAAGTCATAGCTTGGAGCCATGAGATCCAAGTTAAAGTCCATGGATGACAATCAAGTTTGGAACTTGGTTGATTTGCTAGATGGTGCAAGATCCATCGAGAGCAAATTGGTCTTTAAGAGGAAAGCTGACCAAGACAGAGATATTTCTGTCTATATAGCATGACTTGTCGCGAAAGGGTTTCGAGAAGTTCAAGGAGTTTACTATGACGAGACTTTGTCGCCAGTAGCGATGCTTAAGACGGTGAGGATCATGTTAGCACTAGCTGCATATTTTGATTGGGAGATATGGAAGATGGATGTCAAAATGGCTTTCCTTAATGGAAATTTAATCGAGGGACGTGTATATGATACAGCCTGAGGGTTTTGTCGATTTGGATAGTCCTAACAAAGTTTGCAAGCTTCGGAAATCCATCTATGGATTGAAGCAGGCAAGTCGGAGTTGGAACATTCATTTTGATGAAGTGGTCAAATCATTTGGCTTCATCAAAAGCGAACAAGATTCTTGTGTATACAAGAAGTTTAGTGAAAGCTCACTTGTTTTTCTGCTACTATATGTAGATGACATATTGATAGTCAGAAACAACATTCCAATGTTGCAAGAAACCAAGGATTCTTTGGAAAGATGTTTGCAAATGAAGGACTTGGGTGAGGCGGCATTTATACTAGGAATGAAGATCTATAGAGATAGATCCCAGAGACTCATAGGTTTGAGTCAGAGCACATATCTGGATAATATATTGAAGTAGTTCAGTATGGATTCAGCTAAGAAGGGGTTCTTACTAATGGCACATGGAATAAGACTCAGTAAGACTTAATGACCAGCGCCTGCTAATGCGCAAAGTTAGATGGAAAGGATCCTTTATGCGTCGCTAGTAGGATCGATCATGTATGCAATGATATGTACTGGGTCGGATATTTCCTATGATCTAAGTGTAACAAGCAGATATCAGTCGGAACCTGGAAAAGGCCACATGACAATAGTAAATAATATCTTCAAGTACTCGAGACATACTAATGAGTTCCTAGTCTATGGTGGTGAGGAAGAGCTAGGTGTAAAGGGTTACACATATGCTAGCTTTCAGATCGACCTAGATGACTTGTGCTTGTAATCTGGCTATATGTTCATAGTAAATGGAGGTGAAGTGAGCTGGAAGAGTTGCAAGAAAGAATTAGTGGCCGATTCTACTACAGGAGTATGTTGCTGCGTCAGAGGTGGCATAAGAAGGGGTTTGGATCAGAAATTTTCTGATTGAACTCGGTGTTTTTCTAGGCTTGACCAGTCTATTAGACATGTACTATGACAATACTGGTGCTACTGCACAAGCTAAGGATCCATGGGCACACCAGAAGAACAAGCACATACTCAGGAAATTTCACCTAATCTTATAGTTCATTGATTGCAGAGAAATTAAGCTATGCTAGGTACACACGGATGCAAATGTTGCAAACCTGTTGACCAAGCCGCTTCCACAACTTAAGTTTGAGGAGCACGTAAGAGCAATGGGCATGAGATGCCTGAGTGTTCAACTCTAGTGCAAGTGGGAGACTGATAGGAATGATGCTATAGAGGCTCACATTCCGCCTTCTATTTGTAACCCAGAATCCGGCTCTGAGCTAGTTGTATGTGTCACTTCAATTATTGTAGGTGTCGAACCACATACTCATATCTAGATCTAGCTAGTTTGCCTTAGTCGTTTGAGGTTGGGAGGAAAACCCACTACCGAGACTAATTTGTAAGTTGGAAGATGATAATGTTTCACGTACCATGATCATGGAGATGTTATTCGCCTTGTATTGTCTAGTCGGAAGTGGTACGATAGTCGGACTAATCCAAAGGTTAGTAGGATGTGAGCACATCGCCAGATGCTCCAACTAACACAATGGAATCCTTAGACCTAAGGGAATCACACGATCCGAGTTGTGGAAAAGTCAGCTCTAACTCCATCTAACGCTCACCATAACTGGGAGCAATAAGGGTGATCTTGGGTCGACTTCAAAGCAAGCTGCGTGACATGGATCAAACAAGACGGGATTTGCCCCTCCATCTCGAAGATATATTCTCTGGGCCCTCTCGTGTGATACGAAGTGTTGATCGAGGTAGTCCGACTTAGTGAAGCTTGAGTGAATCCGTTATCACTACAACTAGAAGAGAGTAAACCAACACTGGTATGATGGAATCTCCCCTACCGTTTATCACCAATACCGTGAGGCAAAGGGACTTAGACAAATCGTAACATTGAGGGCACTTGCGTAAATCGAGAAGTCTTGCTAGAGACTGCTACCGATTATAACTAGCGAGCACTTGCATAAAAGGAGTATAATTAGAGAGCATGGTTTACTGTTCATGGTAGGCCCAATACAAGAAGGGCAAATAACAAAGCCCTATGCTGTTACCTGGTCGACATGGCTGGCACAGTTATGGTACCTCCCACCGCCATGCATGGACGACGTCAACTAAATGCCTACATGGCCTATGCAAGTTATCGAGATATTACATCAGCTGCAAACTTCTTAAAATATTACATAATATGAGCACAAGGGAAATAAAATTCAGCATTTTAGTTGCCAATCAAATTGATAGCAGAGTCCTCAATTTGATTTCTCAATCCATCAATTGCATCTCTCTTTGAGTGTGACAGCTACACTAGAAAACCACCTTGAGACATGATCTTGAAGTGCCTTCTTTGGTGGTGATAGCAATAATTATAGTCTGAAACTAAGTAATAACAAGTTAATACAGCAAACAAGAAAAACTACTCGTAGCTAAGAATGAACCGGATAGGAATTATAACTGCATAATACGAACTTGTAGAGCCGAAATGCAAACCATGAATGTACTATATAGTAGAGGATAGTTATGTCGTTTCCTAGGACGAACCAGAACCAGATACGAGATATAATGGCGTGGCTTGTGAACCTATAGAACATGACAAACATGCATTAGACAAGTGGACCTACAATGAAATGAGCAATCAAACAAAGTGTTTCTTAGAATTTTATGAAATATAAACTAGACAGGTCATTTCAGCAAATATATAAGTAAGCAATGGTATCTCCTGGAATGCAAGAGATGTTGGGTGACTCGAAATTTGCGGTGAGCTACACAATGGCTTGTAGTTACTGTCGTAGCTAAGAATGAACCACATAGAATTTATAACCACATCATACCAGAACTTGTCGACCAGGAATGGAAAACACGAAACAACTAGACAGTAAAGAATAATTATGCTTGGTTAGGATGAACCAGCACTAGATATAGAAAATATATCATGGCATCGCTGGTGTACCTGTAGGCTGTGCAAACCAACATTTTCAGTGTTCCCTTTTTGAGCTCTACGCAAAGAAAAAGAAAATAGTCAGTGTTACAGCTTTTGAAGAACCAGATGGCAACAACAAAATTATAATCGAACTAGTACGAAGAGTTTGAACCGGTACTATAGGATAGAAGAATGATGCTAGGGAGGAAATAATAGTAGGAACTTAGCTCAGGACTAACCAGATATATTCATTAACTATGCAGCAGGAAATCCACACTAATATTTTCCACTAACATTACATTTTGCAAGAACTACATAACAGCAGGCAATTACTAGTGTACGAAGCAGCAAAGATAAGAACATGTGCATGAAAAAATAACAGACATGTGCATGACTTGAAATTAGTAGAGCAGCAAATGCAAACCAACATGTCTAATGACCTTGTATGTACTAGCACGAAGAATAGACAGGCCCAGTGACTTGTATGTACTAGCACGATTACAAAAATGCAATTCACTACGATGGGCTTGAACCTACTATACCGCTGACAAAACAAAAACAGGTTGGAGAATTGGTTACCTTGGTCGGAGAGGCATCTAAGCATTGTTGGTATCGTGCGAGTGACGTCCAGGTCATCGAGGGTGTTGTGGTTGCGGTGGATGTTGGCGTCGAGGAAGAAGATCTTAGACCGTCGATGCCGGTGCAGTCAATGGCGATGCCCGTGGATCTGGTCTAGAGCGGTGGACATGGAACTTGTTCAACTAGATCCCGTCTAGTGGAGAACGGTGAATCGGCTCCGGTAAGGTTGGGTAGATTTCGGTGGCGGGGAAGCAGAGCATGGGCGGTCGACGACGTCATAGGCGCGGTCAGCGAGACCACAGCTCTGTGGAGTGGCAGAGAGACCCGGTGAACTAGATCTGATGCGGTGGGCGTCGATGAAGCGGCTCCGGCCGTCTTGGAATTGCCGTCGGGCGGTGCACGCGGTGGTCATGGAGGTGAGGGCGTGGGACAGAAGCATGGGATTTTGGGAGGGCTAGCGGTAAAAACTGCACGAATCGGGACTATGGAGATGAACAGAAAAATAATTACGATCGTGCCCCCAAGCTACCGACTTTAGCATGCCCATAGGGCGTCCGAAAAATGGGTAGAATGGGAATTTTGTCGCGAAATGCTTCAAAGTTGGTGTGTTATTTTGCCACTCGATAGAGATTTTGAATTTGTCTACCAGCCAAATAATAATAATAATATAAAAAATGGTACTCCCCACTGGGAGATTTGGCCTCAAAGTATTTGAAATGTTGGGGTGGGAAATGCTTTAAGGTTAGTGTGTGATTTCTCCGCTCGACGGAGATTTTGAATTTGGCTACCGGCCAAATAATAATAATAGAAAAATAGTACTCCCCGGTGGGAGATTTAGCCTCAAAGTTTTTGAAATGGTGGGGCAGGAAATGCTTCAAATTTGGTGTTTGATTTTGCTGCTCGACGGCTATTTTTAATATGGCTACCTGCCAAATAATAATAATAGAAAAATGGTATTCCCCGATGGGAGATTTAGCCTCAAAGTTTTTGAAACGGTATGGCGGGAAATGCTTCAAATTTTATGTTTGATTTTGCCGCTCGACAGAGATTTGGAATTTGGCTACCGGCCAAATAATAATTAATAGAAAAGTGGTACTCCCCGGTGGGAGATTTGGCCTCAAAGTTTTTGAAATGGTGGGGCGGGAAATTCTTCAAGGTTGGTGTGTGATTTCGCTGCTCTATAGAGGTTTTGAATTTGGCTACCAGCCAAATGATAATTAATAAAAAAGTGGTACTCCCTGGTGGGACATTTGGCCTCAAAGTTTTTGAAATGGTGGGGCGGGAAATGCTTCAAAGTTGGTGTTTGATTTTTCTGCTCGATAGAGCTTTTGAATTTGGCTACCGGCGAAATAATAATAACAAAAAAATGGTACTCCCCGGTGGGAGATTTAGCCACAATGTTTTTGAAACAGTGGGGCGGGAAATGCTTCAAGGTCGGTGTGTGATTTTTTTGCTTGATTGAGATTTTGAATTTGGCTACCGGCCAAATAATAAGAGAAAAAAGATAGTAGACCGTACGCTATCTGTCCAGAAATTCAAGTCCAAGAGTCACATCAACTAATCATCCATGACCATGATAATTGCGTAGACTAATATTTTGAATTTGGCTAGCGTCCAAGCAATATTTGGATAAAAGGTGTACTCCCTACTCAGGAATTGAAGGCCGAGAGTGACATTATCTTATCCATAATGAAAATTGGATAACTCTGATTCAAACAAGGTTGGCTGCAGGTTTTGCCGCTCGATTGAGATTTTTTAATTTCATTAATGGTACTCCTTTGGTACGAATTTAAGGCTAAGAGTCACATCAACTGATCATCAAAATACTAAACATATTGCCAAAGAAATTGGATACATAATCTCCGATTCAAATGGGGTAGGCTGTAGGATTTGTCGATGTCCTGAGATTTTGAATTTGGCGGTTGTCCAAAGAAGAAAAAACCTTTGTGAGGTATGTGAATCCAAGGCTAAGAGAGTGAGGTTCATGCAAAGGTTTTTTGTGCGTGGAGCATACCGTAAACATATAAAAGCATGATGCGAAACAAATACTCCCTCCATTTTTGTTACATGGCCCCAAATACAACCCGGGCTCTATAGCAGGAACCATTTCATAGGACCATTGTACTCACCTGTCATTGTCAGGATTCATCTTCAATTTAGAACAATCTCTTCATCTATGGGATCTTGAGAATTCTGCTGATCTCGTAACATCTTCAACTCCGCATCACTTGCTAATGCTTTCTGTCTCATACCATCGATCCCTCATCTATGTACTTCCTGTTCAGCCCGTAGTGCTACAATTTCTTCCTAAATAGACAATACGTTGACTTCGACTTGGACTTGGACTTGCACTGAGACAACCCAGCATTACGCAGGAAAGTGCTTTGATGATGGACCTTCACCTTTTAGTACCATTTTAAATGTTTCCAGAAATTCTTCTTCGGTTTGTTCCAGACCATCTTTCCTAGGTTTTCCATCTCCTCATTCAATTTAATCTGTAAGGTTATTAGTTGGTAGACATGGGTGAGAGAACAGAAGCTAATACAGAGAAACATACAGACAACACATTTAACCTGTATATGAACAAATCTTACAAGTTGGCATGGTTGATTACGCATCATATATATTGTAGTAAAAACATAGCTATCTGATCATACATATAAGAATTTTATCAGTAGCACGCAATAATAGGACTATGCCAACATGGCATCTGTCTGTTTCTTCATCGTCGGGTGCATGATATACACAAGACAACTCTTTGTACAGCTGAAAACTGAAACTCACACTAGTTGGAAATCATCTACTTAAATTAAAAAGAAAACTGGGCAGTAGTTCATGCAGTGTTGCACATCTAACTATACATATAAATCACTGAGGGTGTGTCATCACAAAATATCAATCAAACATAAGACTTGCAATAACACTCTCAGCGGAGGGATTGAGCCCTTCTTTTTTGCTCGTCTGGCATGCCTAGAATTATTGCTATAGACTTACCACACCTTTATGCAACGTGGGCTGAACACATGATCAAAACATAAGAAGCACAAAGTCTATACTAGATTAAAAACTAATTATTCTTACTATTGCGCTCAGGTGCCCAACCAATGCACGAGATCCAGTTCGGTTTGTTAAGCGTTGTGTGGCACGGTTTCTCTTGCTTTTTCAGCATTCATCTACAAAAGGAGACTAGTGATACAGATTTTTAAATAGGAATTTCGAATATGATATGGTAACAGTCTTCGCAAACCATATCGTAATCTTTGGATCAAACCAGTGGTCGAGAAGATCTATCCACTATTGGTCAGTCATAGTGTGTTCCATAGGAGTCGTTCTTTGAATATCCTTGCTTGGATTACCATCAAAGTATTTACTCTTTAGCCTATGGCGCTATTGGCGCAAAGAACAGGAGAACATGTCCATGAGAACATACTCTAGATCCTCATTATCCCGATTGAAGTTGAATTTTGTCTATCGGCAAGAATGGAACATTTGATGTGTTATGTGAGTTATAATAGAACCAAGAGCAATCTTGAATGCATGGGATGGTTGGGGGCCACCATGACTTACATGTAACTTCTGTAGTAATGAATGTAATGGTCAGGGGTCTGTTGGTGGAGCTTGAACAATGCGAAGATGGGAATATCATTCCTGACAAAAATGCCTATTTCAGATGCTACAAAAGAAGACTCTTCTGGATCTTTGGGCCTTCGCTTGTCAGGCACAATAGAATTGGTGAAATATCAAGATTGTGTTTCGGGAATTTTAAGTTCAAGCTTTTTTCCTACCGTTGGCCCCGTTTTCTTAAATCTTCATGTAGCTGCCAATTCAACCGTTACATCAAGCTTGCATGGTATATATAAGGAAGCATGCATCAATAATCCTTGGAACACATACCTTGTTTTGCGCCAGGCTAATCAACAGGTTGGTGATCATCGCTAGCTTGTTGGTGTTGTGCTAGCAGTGTTAGGCAAGTAGTGGTCAAAAATGTTCGGTTGTCAATTGTTGCTGGGTATCTGGATTGGCAATTGGTGATTGTGGAATGTGTGGGATGGTATTTGCTTCGTCTACTTCTATTGGAACCTGTGCTATGCCGCCAAGATGACACTTTTTAGCCGTATGTGAGTTTCCTGATTTTCATTTGTTGTATTTCCCGGCATGTGTTTGTGTTCCACCAGTAGCATTAGAAGGACCACTTGCGACGCTTCGCGTTTAGTACCTAAATGTGTCTTACATGAACCAGCTGATTCCTGACACACATAAACGATACTTCAATCTGTTATAGTTCTATATGTAATGAGACGCGGATGGAATAGAACAACAGTAAGGAAAAATGTGCTGAATATATATGATGCATGAACTAGGCAGAGGGCATTGCAAAATATTTGGTGGGATTGAGATACCAAACATGGAAGATGCAACAGATATCACAATTAAATAATAGAGCAAGCACTCTGGGGGTGGACAAGCGGGCGGACTAGCAGGGAGATCCTCGACGGGTCCAACTTCCTGAGTCAGGTCTCCCTGAAAATATTGTTCACCAACAAAAACCAATGCTGAATCAGACACTTGCCAATCATAGTTTTTCTCCTTGCTGGTATCTAGAAGGTATTAGGTGAACCAGTTGATTCCTGACACACATAAGCGATACATTAATCTATCAAATTCCTATGTAAAATGAGACGCGGATAGAACAGAAGAACAGTAAGGCAAGATATGTTGAACAAATATGATGCATGAACTAAGAAGATGGCATTGCACAACATTTGGTGGGAATTGAGGTACGAAACATGGAAGATGCAACAAATATTTCAATGACAAGACAGAGCAAGCACCTTGGGTAGTGTACAAGCATGCGGATATGGTAGGGGTTCTCGACCGGTCCATCTTCCTAAGTCATGTCTCCCCAGGGTTTTGTTGATCTTGAGGATCAAATTCTGCATCAGAATCCTGGACTTCATGATTGGTTGTGGTAGCTATGAAAGATCTAACTCTCTGCAGGCCGAGGAACCTTGGATATTTGGAATTCTTGAATACTCTATCTTCCATTCTCCCTCATCAGTCAGCCTCCAATCAACTTACATGCATCATCAAAAAGTAAATCTTATGAGATTTAAGACCAAGGTGTGTGTAGAAGAGCAAGTTAGTACGATGCTAGCAAGCAGTTGAAAGCTCTGAAGGAACAATTATAGACATATGCATGTACGATGGCTCGACAAGAAATGTTGGAGTACAAGATAAAAAAACTCAGTGCAAGAATGCAGTGAAACAAGCGTTGAACTACTTTTAAACATCAAATACGTAAAGAAAATATGAAGTGTACGGCGGCAACCTTTGTGACCATGATTACGCGATTTCCTTCCCGTGCCTTTTCCGTACTTATGGCGAGCTACGACCTCATCGTTCGCCCTTGAGCGGATTTTCCTCCCCATCTCGCCAGCGCCGTGGAGTCGGGGAAGGTCGACGAAGCAGATCCGGTGCCGTGGAGTCGGGGAAGTGGATCCAACGAAGCTGTGATGGCATTGCTGAGCCAGCTCAGGTGCTATGGACCTCATGTATAGAGGAGCTGATCTGGTGCGGTCCATCATCGGGAGCTGGTAAAACGTCTTCGGTCGCTATGATGGCATGCTGGTGGAGAGGCTGTGAAGGGAGATGGGACAGAAGGAGCACGGTCGTGGTCATGCAAGGTGATCTCGAGGGATTTGGCCCGAAGGGCGAGGGTGGTACTAGTATGTTTGAAACTTTGAATTGTGTGGCGCGTGGGGATTTACAAGGAAAGCCATTTTGAGGAATGGCCTTTGGCGCGTTGTTTCTGGACCGAAGGGCAAGCTGGAAATTTCGTACCGCTTGAATTTTGGACGCATGAGCCATTGCGGCGGGTGTTTCTGGCACAATGCTTGGTGGAAGAGGTGATTTCGGCTTGTGTTTTGTCGCTAAGTTGATTTTTTTGTACACGATCTACTACTGCAGTCTAAAAGTTTGACTTTAGGGCCACACATAGTTGCACGAATTTATTCACGGTAATGGGCACATGGACATGTTCATTCTGGAACTACCTTTCATTGTAATGTGTTAATTTTCGGCGAAATGTGGGTCTACAGATCTAAACGAAAGTGCAAAATAAGATTTCAAGTTTATCGTGGGAAAATGTTGTTTTTCCATTTTACGAATGGCTAGAACGAGACGGAGATACATTGTCTAGATGCAGCAAGTAGGTACAGTACAGTTTCATACAGCGTGCGAAATAGGTAGTTACAATAAAGTAATGCCAGCACATAATAAAAGAAAATATCAGGTTGACAACACAAGGATCATCCTCATTATTCGAAATAACAATCTATTTGCAAGGCGGATCTTGCATCACCCTTCGAAAATCATTTGCTTGCAAAGATGCACAGAGAATCTCTGCTCGTGCTTTCGCTTGTTCCAAAACCGTCACGTTGATCTCATTGAAATTTGCATCAGCCGAATTGGGAACACGATTTTCAGCAACTAACTTCTGAAGATCAGTGGTAGCATCAAGGCCATCTTCAATAGTAGAAATCCATCCTCGGTTCAATTATCTGATCCACCGAGTGGACGTGTCCAAATCCTTTTGGAGAAGCCTAATCTTAGCTTCGGCCATGTACCATACTTTGGTTTGGTTCCTAGAAATGGATGTATCACTGGCACGATGAATATCTGTGCTACGAACCTCCTTGGCAGGGACATGATCATGCACCTGCTTCTGCAAATTGCAATGAAGCAAATCAATCAGTAAATAACGCAAGCAAGATGCAACAAATAGCCATGTTTAGGGTACTCGACTCGACCTTGTTTCTGTACCAGTTGTGCTATGCCGAGCGGGGCTATATCTGCATGTCCAAAACTCTTCAGGATTCATTGGCATCGATTCTCTAGTACTCATTTGGCAGTACATCATCTTCCATGCCTTACATAAAATATATACTAGTATGACAAGACAGGGTAAGCAAAGGATGAACTACTCTCGAAAATAAAATGCATAACGACAACGCGTATATATGCAAAATGGAGGCAAAACAATGTCTAGGGAGGATTATTGGAGGTTATCATTGGGCTGGCGAGGCTTCATACTAGTGCGAGATAACCAATTTGGCTTCACGACCAGTAGTTGCCTTCTTTTCTCTTTGAACAGATCCTGCAGTACTGCAACTAGCATGCATTAGAAATAATTGCTAACAAGAAGGCACGTCAAGGAAGCGATGAACTACATTCGGAAGTAGTAAAATGCAAGGAAAGTGGGCATAGGAAGTCTACAGCAACCTTTATCTTGGTTGTACGGAGTTTTAACCAATGCCCTAGTGAGGGGTCCGCATGGCATACACATCTCTCGATTGTAGTGGTGGGGAAGCTGACACTATGAGTGGGGGAAGCAGATGCGACGAAGCAACAACGGTAGCGTGGATGATGGCGTCGCTGAGAAGACTCCGACGACGTAGAAGTCGGCTAAGGAGGGATGGGATAGAGGATGTTGTGAGATGTATTGTGGAGTCGGCAGGCTAGCGAGCGAGAGTCCCCGTCAGTATGGAGGTATCTAGCATTTGTGAAGAAGTGAAGGAAGGGTTAAATTTTGGGAAGGTAGAAGGGAGGATCCTCCGAATAATCCTCTAAAATTCTGACTTAAAAGATCCCGCCAATATCACACGAAAATTTAGTGTTGAATCGCGCTTGGCTCACCTCCCGAGTAGTATTAAAAGGAAGGATCGAAAAGCAGGAGGCATCGAATGGAATGGGACGGTGGTGTGTGCATCTTGTGAAGAAAAGTGGGAGTCTAGTACGATGGCGGATAGATGAAAAAAATTGGGGTGGTGCTGGCTGCCAGCCGTGGCCCTCATAAAAAATAATGAAATATTTCAAATTTATGTAAATACATCAAATAATTAAACTAACTACAGCCCACGGTGGTGGGAGGCAATGTCCTCGCCTGGATGGCGGGACGTCCTGCGGTGGCGGGGGTGCTGCTCTCGCCAGGAGTGTGCGGGTGTGGTGTCCCACAGCGGCGGGAGGTGCTGCTCTCGCTAAGACGGCGCGGCGGCGATGGTCCTATGGTGACATCCAGAACTCGAAGAGGGAGTTGTAGATCGCTAGCTGTGCATCGAAATCCTCCTTAGCTCGGGTGCGTCTAGTGCGCAAGGAGGAATTGCCGTAGTATCTGTGTGCTGCAAGGATGCGATGTGCATAGAGGTCACTGAGTTCTTGTAGCCGAACGTACTGCGGCTAGAAAACATGGGCAAAGTCATCCCACCTATAAGGCTTGCCGTTGGATCGGTATGCTAGCCCTCGCGGCATTGGCGGAAGTGGATCCAACGGCTCCTCGAAGCTGTTAGAGGCGATCATGGCCAACTCCTCACTGTTGGTGTTGCCAGGATCGTCGAAGGCAACCCATTCCTCATCTTTGGAGTCCGTGTGGTTTGCGCCATTTGGGGGTGGTGGTGGAAGACGACACCCATGCATGTCAACGCTCCTCCTGGCGAAAACAGCACCTCCAGCTGCCGTGGATATACTATAGCTGAGAAGGGCCTAGAAGTAAGCTGTGGTGGGGGTGGTGTGGATATGTGTATGGAAATGGCGACCACCCTAGATAGCCCTTTAGGGGGGCCGACCCTGATTGGAGGTGTACGCATGTCTAGTGCTAGCGCTAGATGAGAAAGTATGAATGGGACCCATATATTGTAGTGAGCTAAATGGCTGAGTGGACTTGGGTTTCTTAGCTAAACGGTGCACATGATATATGCATATGCCAACTCATTTGACCTAATTTTGGCAGACAGTACTGTAATTTAAGTGGGTTAATTTAGCTATGAACCTTAAAAACTCATAGAACGTAGGAATCACAAGGAAAACATGCATGCTCCGCAATGTCTGGAAACATGGCATGCATGTTACATTCCGAGCAAAATTCTTCTGATTTTCTTTACTAGGAGTTCAAAACATCCCCATAATCACTTGGAAAAGTGAAAAATGTTTTTGCATAATTGTTCGAAACTCCCACAGTCAACATTGTTTACTATTGCAAGACGCACCCATCTACCCGATGTGCGAACCATATCATAAAGTGTAGCTAGAGTATCGATATATATATATGGCCATAACCTTATTGGTCGTTCGGACTAAAACCCAAGAATGTTCATAGGCTACTAGTAAATTGCACGTGCCCTGCACGTAAAACTCAGATAATAGACGTATGACATATCATCATTATATACAATTATAATAGGTAAAGCATAAAAAATTATAAATTTGATCAACATATATAAAGTATGCATGTATATTTGGTTCTTATACTTTGTATCATCATGTAGAATTCAAAGGTTATTAGCTACCTAACACTTAAAGTTTTTGGTAACATGGTCTAGAGATACGAGGGAGAAGATTCTAGGAGTATGATGGAGAAGTGTGTTTTGAGATTTGTGCATAGCATTCATTATGCTGAAGACTATCTATAGAATCTTCTAGATGCTAGAATGAAAAAGAAGGTCCAACAGTTGGAAATATTGGGATTCGCGAGTCTTGATCCAACGATCTATATTCAAAGTTATTCGTATCTTACCACTACTAGTAAGTTGCACGTGTTCTACATGTGAGACTGAGATAATGGACGTCTGACAGTATAAATTTGATTAACATCTATAAAGTATGTGTGTATATTTTGTTGTTGTACTTTGTATATCATGTAGAAGTCAGCAATTATTAGCTATCTAAAACTTGAGAATTTTGGTAACATGGTCTAGAGAAACGAGGGACAAGATTCTAGAATAATTGAGAAGTGTGTTTTGAGTTTTGTGCATTGCATTCATTGTGATGAAGACTATCAACATAATCTTCTAAATGCTAGAATGGAAAAGAAGATCCAACGGTTGGAAATGTTGGGATTCGCGAGTCTTGATCCAATGGTCAATATTAAAAGTTATTCATACAATATATAGTGGTAAGACTAGTAAGTTGCACATGCCCTGCACGTGAGACTCAGATAATAGATGTCTGACATATCATCATTATATTAAATTATAATAGGTAAAGTAGAAAAATTTATAAATTTGATCCACATCTATAAAGCATGGGAGTATATTTGGTTCTTGTACTTTGTATATCATGTAGATGTCTGCCATATCCTAATATATAATGGCATTTTTCAAAACTATCATTGGCCCTTGATATATTGGCTTCCTGGGTACCTTCAAAAGAATTATGGAAATTTTCAAGAGTAATAGTCTATCATGCTCACATGTATTCATGTTTTACCTAATTTTATTTTATCAACATAGAGTCATGCATTTAAGTGCGTGGAGCTTTAGCTTGGAACTACAGTATGAACTTTTATGGATTTCAAGCCAAATGACCAAGGTCGCAAACATACTCTATGATCATCACGATAATGATGGTGTGCCCATATTTTGGTATATGTCATTCCATGTTAGGATGGTAAAGAAATAAAATTATTTTCAATAGGAAGAACGATTTATATGGCTTAGAGTTCATAGCATGTGTCATTTATGTTATATTACCACTTACTACTATATAGTATACGAATAACTTTGAATATTGACTGTTGGATCAAGACTCATGAATCCCAACATTTCCAGCTGTTGTATCTTGTTTTCCATTCTAGCATCTAGAAGATTATACTGATAGTCTTCATCACAATTCCTGCTATGCACAAAACTCAAAACACTTCTCCATCATCTAGAATCTTCTCCCTCGTTTCTCTAGACCATGTTACCAAAATTTTCATCCTAATAATCGTTCACTTTTATATTATATACAAAGTACAAGAATCAAATATACACCCATACTTTATAAATTTTGATCAAATTAATATATTTTTTCTTTACCAATTATAATTTTATATAGTGATGATATGTCAGACGTCTATTATCTTAGTCTCACGTGCAGGGCATGTGCAACTTACTAGTACCATATAGTGGTAAGATAATGTGAATATGTTTTTTCTGAAGCTGTCGAAACTGATGTTTATCATTTTTCTTGGCAATTAATAATACAAGCAAAAGAACCCCAAGCGTAATGAAGTCTCGCATTTTTTGTTTTATGCTTATTTTTGTTATAATGTATTCCATACACAGTCAAATTTGTCGGTATGCAAATACTAGTTAGTAATGGAATTTTTTTAAACTATTTTTGGCACATGATATATTGGCTGTATGGGTACCTTCAAAAGAATTCTGGAAATTTTCATGTGTAATAGTCTATCGCGCTCAAATGTATTCAAGTTTGACCTAATTTCGTTTTATCGACATAGAGTCATATAGTTAAGTGCGTGGATCTTTAGCTTGTAAGTTTGAAAAATCCTTAATTTAAATATGAGAACTGTAATAAAAAATTGTCCACTTTATATGCAAATTTGGTAGGGGCATTCTTTCTTCTTTATTCTAGCAGTAAAAACACTTGAAAAACTCATTTCACGGTATGGCCAACTATACTATGTACTCCATCCGTCCCAAAATGTAAGGCGCCTAAGCTTTAGTAAAAAGTCAACATATTTTATGTTTGACCAAATTTATACATAAAAATATAAACATTCATGATAACAAATCAATATCAATAGATTCACCAGAAAGTATAGTTTCTCAAAATATCCATTTGATATTGTAGATATTCATATTTTTCGTATAAACTTGGTTAAACTTAGAAGATGTTGACATTTGGCTAAACCTTAGGTGCCTTACATTTTGGGACAGAGGGAGTACTTCGTATGAACTTTCTTGGGTTTAAATCGAAATGATCAAGGTTAAGGGCATACTCTTTCTTCATCAAGATAATGACTATGTGTTCCCATATTTTGGTATAGGTCAGTTCATGTTAGCATGGTATAGAAGTAAAAGTATTTTCAGAAGGAAGCACGATTAATATGGCTTAGAGTTTATAGCATGTTCCATTTATTTACTAGTACATTAAGTGGTTGGATAAATTACATGTTTTATTTTTCAAGCTTAATTTTGTAGCTAATTTCACCCACTCAGACGACTTTTCGTTTATTTGTCGAATTAGGTCTAAATTAATAATCTACAAGTGTGTGAGAGCAAGTTCAATAGTATAACCAAGTCTTAGGTATAACAAAGTGACACGTCATCTATTGCCAGCCTTATACCAGCATATACGATACCTAGCAATTGAACTATACAGCAACTAGCATTACGATGTAGCAACCTGATAAAAAAGAAAAAAGATTATACAGGAATTAAATGAAAAACATTTCTATGCTAGCTTAAAAAATCCTAAAACTTGGGAATTGTAAGCCAGTATGGTACACTTTGTTTGAAAATTAGGGTTGTTGCATTCTTTATTTAATTTTTGGAACCGGGGTAAATAGATCCTGAAGGAGCGAGACGCTTCAATTATCGTGCGAGGGTTCGTAGTCATCGCAAGGTGGACTAAGGACCTTTTAGTAATTATTATTATTACTTTTGAGCCTTTTTGTGTATTGGTGTTGATGATTATTAATAGATCGGTTGAATTTTGGAAAACAATGGTTGCTGGAAGTAGATCGGTGTGTCGTACCAAGACACACGTGCGCAGCGGTACGCTATGGACGAGTAAGAGACAAGCTGAACTGTGCGCCCGCGGGTGCAGAAAAGCGATCGATGGAGGACTAATGGAGTGTACCATGTACCTTGTGTCAGTAGCCCATCATAGTTTTCCTCTGACATTGCACCGCTTTCGACTTCTCGTCTTTGCTACCCTCGCCCTGTCTCCCTTTTAGAGTAGTAGTACAGAGTAAAACTATGCTCATTTCGAGCACTATTCTTCCTACGAAGTAGTGGACTACTTTCTTTACATCAAAAACATATCCGTCGCTTATATAATTGGAGTTGTTTCGTTTTCTAGTATTCGGAAACTCCCATTGGCAACACTATTTACCAATGCCAAGATGTGCACATCTAATTTCTTGTAGTACTACCAAATATGAAAAAATTATCATAAACTATGATGTGGATATATGTCAATGACCTTGCTTGGTCGCTTAGCCTGAAACCTTGTTCATACTTGCATGGTAGGACAATTTTGTGAAGCGGGTTTTTTCATAAGTTTTGAAAACTCATGTTTATCAGTTTTCATGGCAGGTAGTACACGCAAAAGGACGCCATGCATGAGTCTTTTTTTGCCTATTTCTCTTTTTTTCTTCAAAGCAGGGTCAACTTTAATTTGTCGCCATGGAAATTCTAGAGAGAAGTTGAATCTTGAAAACTCTGGGCATTCTCGATATATTGACTATCTGCTGGACAACTTCAATAGATTTTTGTAAAATTTTAAGAGCAATCAGCATCTCACATGTGGTTCGAATAAATTTGACCTAATTTCGATAGACTCCCTCTGATTCGTATATTAATGTTCTCAGATTTGTCTAGATTTAAATGTATCTAGTCATGTTTCCGTGCTAGATACATATACCTAAATCTAGACAAATCTGAGATTATTAATTTGAATCAGAGACAGCAGTGTAATTTAAGTGAGTTTATTTAGCTATGAACCTTAGAAACTCATAGAACCTAGGAATCACATGTAAAACATGCATGGTCCTCTATGTCTGGAAACATGACAGCTTGTCGCATTCCGAGCCACATTATATTCTTTTGATTTTCTTTACTGCTAGTACAAAACATCCCCGTAATCACTTGGAGAAGTAAAAAATGTTTTTCCTAATTGTTCGAATCTCCCACGAGCAATATTTTTTACTAGGTCAATATGCACCCATCTACCCGAGGTCAGAACCCTAAAAGTGTAGCTAGGGTATATGTCAATATATATAGCCATGACCTCATTGGTCGTTCGGGCTAAAACCCAATAATAACGTTCATACATGACATGCTATAATGTGAACCAATTTTTCTGAATTTGTCGAATCTCATGTTTATCAATTTTCTTGGAAATTAATAATACTAGCAAAAGTATACACCTATCGTAAAGAAGTCTCATGTTTTTGTTTTACGCTTTATTTTGTTTGAATGTTTTCCATACGTGGTCCAATTTTTTGGTATGCAAATACTAATCAGTAATGGCATTTTTCAAAACTATTTTTGGCCCATGGTATATTGGTTGCGAGGGTACATTCAAAAGAATTTTGGAAATATTAAGGAGTAATATTAAGGAAATCTTTTGGAAACTATTGTTGGACATACTCTGTCTTCATCAAGATAATGACGGTGTGTCCATACTTTGGTATAGGTCGATGCTTGATAGCATGGTAAAGAAGTAAAAGTATTTTTTGGAAGGAAGTGCGATTAATATGGCTTAGATTTCATAGCATATGCCATTTATTTACTATCGTACATAAAGTGGTTGGATAAATTACATGTTATATTTCAAGCAAAATTTATAGCTAATTTCACCCACTCAGACGACTTTCCATCGATTTTTAGAATTAGGTATAAATTAATATTCTACAAGTGCGTGAGAGCTAGTTCAATAGTATAACCGAGTGTTACGTATAAAAAAGTGACATGTCCTCTATTGCCTAGCATGTATAGTATCTAACAATTGAACTATAGAATAACTAGCATTACATGCAGCAACCTCATCAAAAAGCAAGAAGATTAAATAGGAATAAAATGAAAATTATTTCTATGCCCGCTTGAAAAATCCTAAAATTTGGGAAAATTTCTCTGAAAATTGTGCTGGTGGCATTCTTTTTTTATTTTTTGGAACCGGGGTACCATAGGTCCGAAGGAGCGAGACACTCCAATTAACGCACTAGGGCTTATAGTCGTAGCAAGGTGGTCTGATGACCTTTTTATAATTATTATTATTACTTTTGAAACTTTTTGTATTGGTGTAGATGATTATTAATCCAATACTAGATTACTTGAATTTCATGGGGGAAATGATTGCTAGAAGTAGATCGGTGTGCCATACCAAGGCACACATGCGCAGCGCCACGCTGTGGACGAGGAAGAGACAAGCCAAACTATGCACCCGTGGCTGCAGAGAAGAGATCAATGGAGGATGGATGGTGAGAGGTAGCGAAGGTGAGAGAAAACACAACTTGTTTTGCATGCATATTACTAGTAGTAGGTCCATACATTTACTACTAGTGGAGTGTACCTTGTACGTCGTGTCACCAACTCATCATAGCTTTACTCTAACATTGCATTGCTTTCGACCCCTCCTCTCGCTACTCTTGCATTGTCTCCCTTTTTCTAAAGGAGCTTCCTCCCTTTTGGAGTAGTAGTATGGAAGTGGAGTACTATTCTTTACAGAAAAAAATAGTTCCATCGCTTAGAAAATTGGAGTTGTTACTTTAACTAGTATTTGGAAACTCCCATTGGCAAAGCTGTTTTCCAATTCCAAGATGCGCACATCTACTTTATTGTATTACTACCAAATTACCATAAACTATGATATGGAAATGTCCATGACCTTGCTTGATCGCTCAGCCTGAAACATGTTCATACTTATACATGGTACGCCATTTTTGTGAAGCGGGTTTTTTCAAAAGTTGTGAAAACTCATGTTTATTATTTTTCATGGCAGCTAATACAAGCAAAAGGATGCCATGCATGAGTCCCCCTATTTGTTTTTTGGATTTGTATTTTCATACCTCGCTTCATAAGTTGTACTTAGTTTTTCCCAGCCGCTTTGTTTTTCCTCACTTTTTCCCATCTCCTTGTGCGAAACTCTCACATGGTCTAAGACTCGCCGTCCGTCAGCCTTGTCGTTATAGGCTGACAAGTGGGTTCGCGTTCAGTCAGGTCCTGTAGTAGACCCTCGCCATTACGTGCTGACGAGTAGGGCCCCGTTCTGTCGAGTCCCGTTGTATACCCTTGCCATTACATGCTGACAAGTGGGGCTGTGTTCAGTTGGTTCCTGTAGTGGACACCTCTCTCAACTTATCCAGATCAGCATCGGACCCACAGCTTATCCACGTGAGCGCTGGACCCAAAACTTATCCACGTGAGTGCCAGACCCATAGCTTACCCAGGTTGGTGTTGCAAGATGGGACCCCGAGCCAGCCCCGCGCCCGTGCCCTTTTCTAGCTTCATTTTCATATAGTGAAATGTAATGCATATATGAAAATTATACACCTTTGAATTCTTTTAAATCGCACTTGGGACATGATAATGTTGAGTTAATAAGATCTTGATCATTTATCATTTCCATTGAGTGAAATATAATGCATAAAATTGCGTATACAAAAATTATACACCTTTGAACTCTTTGAAATCGCACTTAATACGTGATAATGTCATGCTAAGAAAATCTTGAGAGATTATCATTTTCATAGAGTGGAATGTAATGCATAAACTTGCATATGTGTAAATTATAAACCTTTGAACACTTTTAAATCACACTTAATACATGATAATGTCATGCTAAGAAAATCTGGAGAGATTATTATTTTCTCCCCTATTTTCATAGAGTGGAATGTAATGCATAAACTTGCATATATGAAGTTTATACACCTTTGAACTCTTTGAAATCACACTTAATATGTGATAATGTTGTGCTAAGAAAATCTTGAGGGATTATTATTTTTATAGAGTGAAATGTAATGCATAAATTTGCATATACGAAAATTATACACCTTTGAAATCACACTTAATACGTGATAATGTTATGCTAAGAAAATCTTGAGAGATTATCAATTTAATATAGTGGAATGTAAAGCATAAACAGGCATATACGAAAAGTATACACCTATGGACTCTGTGAAATCGCACTTAGGTCATGATAATGTTGTGCTAATAAAATCCTAATCATTTATCATTTCCATGGAGTGAATATAATGCATAAACTGGCGTATACGAAAATTTAAACCTTTCAACACGATGAATTGCACTTAATAACGAGATAATGATGTGCTAGCAAAATTTTGAGAGATTATCATTTTCTCCCCCATTTTTATAGTGGAATGTAATGTATAAACTTGTATATATGAAAATTATACATATTTAAACTCTTTGAAATCACACTTAATACATGATAATATTGTGCTAAGAAAATCTTGAGAGATTATCACTTTCATAGAGTGGAATGTAATGCACAAATTATACACCTTTGAACATATTCCCTTCAAATTATATTCAAGTTCATTTGTTTATAGAGTTAAAGTACCGGTGGCAAACTCATTATTTTGCATGTATAGAGGGTCCCTCCGACAGATATAGGGGTTATCATGTCCACTAGATCATAGAGGATCAACGGTTGGTGGACACGATCTGCGTGACAACTGTCTCAACCAATAACAGCATAGCAGCAAAGATGAGCACATGTGCGAGAGATTGATACTAAGAGAGGGGAAAACTGAGTAGAACTTAAGAACCAAGAGCAAAACTGAGTAGAACTTACAAACCAAGGGCAAGACTGATAAAGGGATTCAAATAGAAAATAGAAAAAGATTTAAAAATGGAAAATATGTCTTTTATACAATAAAATACATCTTGGCATACATCAAACTATTTGCAATTCAAATATACACCAGTTTGACAATTATTGCCTCATTCGGACAAACTATGTTTTGGGGAGGGATGTTTTGGGAAGAGGCTTGAGTAGAAAGCCATGAACCTTCATAGATAGTAGGTGATTTGAGAAGTGGTGATTTAGATTAAAACTTGATTTATGTACATTTTTTATAGTGGCAGGTCACATAATAAGACTCCCTGGGTAGATGCCACTATGTTTTGCTCTTTTTGAATTTGTTGTGCATAAAATGACTTAGTTAGCTACCTAAAACCTATTCGTTGACTCTTTCTTGACCAGCCACCGAAGGGTAAAACTGAGTATATTGCACACGTGTGTGTTAGTACTAGAGGGAAAAACTGAGTACAACTAAACTGCTAGTGTTACACTCGAGGGAAAAACTAAGCACAACTAAGTCGCCAGGGTTATACACGAGGGAAAAAAGTGACTCACGGTACGCGTGTGCGGTGCACGGGGCGGTAGCGGACACGTGTGGCCGTGCACGGTGTAATAGCGTACGCTGTTACGCAGTGCACGGTGGTGCAACGAAACATCGCCTCCCTTCTTCTTTAATAGAGGTCTCCTCACTCTCAATCATCACTCACTTGCTCACTCAACCGTCTCCATGGTCCCATCACCTTCTGCAAACCCCCAACAAAACCCCAACCACACCGGCGATGGAGAAGAACTGTGCGGTGGCCATTGGGGCCTCCAAGGCCGCTGACGAGGAGGCCCCATCCCCATACAGGACCCTGTCCAGGCATCAAAGGCAGCCGCCATCCCCGTACACGCATCCGTCGTAGCCGCCGATGAGGAGGCCCCTGCCAGTCTCGGGCATATCCCGCTCGGCTGGGACCCCTACGAGGAGGTTGATTACATAAGGTCGGAGAACCCATACGACACCAGCATCACCGAACCATGGTCGGAGGTAACAATGGTTTTCTCCCTTTTCCTTGTTCTTCCCCCATTCCCATCATTGGATACTAGATCGCATGTTATTAGGGTTCGCCTGTTCGTATTTTTACAGTAGCTAAACTTCTTGTGTTAGATCTCGTATTTCAATGAATCCTCATGTTCGTATTTGAACCCCCCCCCCTATTCGTACTTGGGATCAGTATTCGATTTGGTTTGAGATTTGGGGAATAATCAGGAGATCTTAATCGGTTAATTTATGCAAATAATCAATCCTGATAATCAAAGTATCTCAATCATGTCCTCATTGCACTCTATTGTTTTTTCCAACAGGAGGACAGCAGCGACGTCTGCAGCGACAACTAGTCCAAGGACACCAAGACTCGTCATGTGCTGAGGAGGCTGAAGACCAGCCAGTACAACAACTTCTTCATCGGAAACATCTACAAGTGCCCCTTTTGCCCCACCAGGAGGCTCCGCGCCACGGACTTCAACTCCCTCGTGAAGCATGCCGAGGATGTGAGGACCTGTGGCGAGTCCGTGAACATCCACCACTTTAGAGCCAAGCACTAGGCGCTCGGCCTTCACCTCCACAACCTCCATAAGGTGGCTATCGAGGAGGGTCGCATGCCCCCGATCAAGCCCAAGGCGCCCAAGGTCAAGGGACTGGGAAGCAAGAAGTAGAGGAGGTACCAGAGGGAGGAGGCGGAGGCCATGAGAGGCCACTAATCTTGTGATGCTCCTGCTGTAAAGCATCTTCTTTTGTCTTTTCTATGTTGAACTTGTCTGCTGCTGCTGAGCAGCCTAATTGTCGAACCTCGTTAAGTACCGTACTATATAACTTATATTAGCTGCTTTATCTACATCTTCTCTGTTTACTAAATTTATTTATGGTGCTGGTTAGATTTGATGCTCTAGATTTGCTATCAGATTGGGGAAAGCGAGGGCCAAAAGGAACAATGAATGAAGAGAGAAGCTTCTCTAGATTCTCTATGTTTTTGGGCAAAAAAACACAACAGTTAGCGAGAGAGAGGGGGAAAGACGCTCTTAAAAAGTCCAATCATAAAAATAACAAAAAAGAAAACTTCCAATTTAGACGACATGGTGCACCTAACCACCAAACACGCCCCACATGGTCCCACACCATGTCCCCCAAAATCAGTGAGAGATAGATGGTTGGTCCGCTGTGTATCTTGGCCCCACATGTTAGCATGTAACAGTCGAGCCGACGTAACTTAATGCTCAATACATGACCCACCCCAACGCGGTCTCACCGGTCAGCATGTAACGGTCAAGACTTTGACCTGACGGCATCCCCCCGTCCTAGCGCCTGTGAGGGTTTCAGAATAGAGGGAGAAGAAAAGTGAGGAAAAACTAAGTGGCTGGGGAAACTGAGTACAACTAACGAACCGAGGGTACGAAAATAGAAATCCCTTGTTTTTTTGCCTATTTCTCTCTCGTTTTTCAAAGCAGGGTCAACTTTGTCAGCATGCAAATTTTAGAAAGAAGTTGAATCTTTGAAAACTCCCGGTCGTGTTCTCGTTATATTGGTTGTCTGGTGGGCAACTTCAAAATATTTTTGTAAAATTTTAAGAGCAATCGGCATCTCACATGTGGTTTGAATTAATTTCACCTAATTTCGACACACTCCCTCCGATCCACATTAATGATCATAAACCTAGTAATGTTTCTGTGCATGTTAGCATGGTAAAGAAGTAAACGTATTTATGGAAGGAAGTGCGATTAATATTGCTTAGAGTTCATAGCATGTGCCATTTATTTACTATAGTACATAAAGTGGTTGGATAAATTACATCTTATATTTTTCAAACTTAATACTCTAGCAAATTTCACCCACTCAGACGACTTTCCGTCGATTTGTCGAATTAGGTCTAAATTAATATTCTCCAAGTGCGTGAGAGCTAGTTCAATAGTATAACCGAGTGTTAGGTATAAAAAAGTGACATGTCATCTATTGATGGCCTTATACTAGCATATACAATACCTAACAATTGAACTATAGAACAACTAGCATTACATGCAGCAACCTCATCAAAAAGCAAGAAGATTAAATAGGAATAAAATGCAAAAAAATTCTATGCCCTCTTGCAAAATCCTAAAATTTGGGAAAATTGTAAGAAAGCATGATACATTGTATTTGACTCTTACAAGGTCTAGAAATAGCGAGACACTCCAATTAGCACACTAGGGTTTGTAGTCGTTGCTAGGTGGTTTGAGAACCTTTTTGTAATTATTATTATTATTTTTGAAACTTTTTTATTGGTGTAGATGATTATTAATCCAGTACTAGGGTCCAGTACTTTTTTTGAAACGGTTGCTGGAAGTACATCCGTGTGTCGTACCAAGGCACACGTGCGTAGCGCCACGCTGTGGATGAGGAAGAGGCAAGTCAGACTGTGCTCCCGCAGCTATGGAGAAGAGATCGATGGAGGATGGATGGTGAGAGGCAGCGAAGGAGAGAGAAAACACAACTTTTTGCATGCATATTACTAGTAGTAGGTCCATACATTTACTACTAGTGGAGTGTACCTTGTACCTCGTGTCAGCAGCCCGTCATAGCTTTGCTCTGACATCGCACCACCTTCGACTCATCCTCTCGCTGCTCTCGTGCTGCCTCCCTTTTTTTAAAGGACTTGCCTCCCTTTTGGAGTAGTAGTACGAAAATGCAGAACTTTGCTTTACAGATAAAAAAAATCCATCGCTTATAAAATTGGAGTGTTACTTTTCCTAGCATTTCGAAACACCCATTGGCAAAGCTGTTTACCAATACCAAGATGCGCACATCTACTCTCTTGTAGTACTACCAAATTACCATAAACTATGATGTGGATATGTCCATGACCTTGCTTGGTCGGTCAGCCTGAAACCTATTCATGCTTATACATGGTTG